>OY728133.1:622122704-623322704 GCA_963277665.1 Viscum album
ATGAATTTGTATAAGTATTAGGTTTTAGAAAAATTATTTTTTTCAAAAAATGAAATGTTTTTGATAAGTCATATATATAAGAGTTTGTAATGGATTCAAAAATAGTTATGAAGAGTTGAATTAATTAATTATATGACTTTTTGTATGTGGAATATTTTTTGGAACACAAAAAATTAGGGATATCATATATTACAAAATCCTTGGATCATAATGTGTTGATTTTTGTATGTGAATTAATATGTCATAGCATACGGTTGTTTACATCGTGGAGTATTATATTGAATGTGATATATGTTACGCTTGTATGAAATTGACCACCTATTTCTGAATTGTTTCACTGGTTATGGATTAATAGGATTAATCTATTTATGGTTTTTATACTAAACACCCTCATTTAACTATTTATGGAATGGAACCACCAATAAAAGATATTAGAATTTGATGGTATCCATGATGTGATAATATTCATTAAATGAAGAGTGTCGTTAATGTAGATTAGATCCCATCTTTTGATATGATCTCAATATAAATAGATTTAATTGAAACACTCTAATATATTACACTATCATTTGTCGTGGGAAAAATATTATGGAACATGTCTGTGATTTTTGATCATCTTATTTCGAATATGGATCCAATGGTTGGTCTAAATCCTATAACATCATCAAGCATATGGATAAGGCTTAAGTGATCACAATAAAGAATATGTTGGAGTGTAAAAGACATATTACTCTTAAATGAAGGTATTTATAATTATGATCTTTGGTACTTTTATATTTTGACTAATGAAGATAAATCATACATATCATCAGATTCGTCATTTTCGTATGATCATTATATGATCTCCCTAAGCTAGTCATCCACTACCACAATCTATAAGTATTTCATCATTATCACCAAAAAATTACTTCACCTCTAGACGTGAAACACAGTATCTTTATTACTTTAAAAAGTTAATATAAAAAAAATTCTTCACATTTAATATTTCATTATCAATAAGATATTTAATATTTATCATCCACATCCATTCATTATCTACATTAATTCCATCAAATACACTTATAATTTTAACTAAATTATTGTAATTATTATTCCAACACATAATTATATACAATAATCACTTCATTATTCATCACAATGTGCTCAGATTCCACTTTAACTAATTAGATTTTGTTTATTCTAGAATTCTTCTATATTCCTATAACAATAAACACATCAACCATTTCGAATCGCCATGTTGAAAATCTACAAATTTCCCACACTATAACTCTAAATATTCCATAACAATCAACCACACCAAATTTATGCCACTATAATAATAATAACAAAACAACACAATCCCACCATAACAGTTGAAAAGGCAGTCCTTTGTATTAAAAATTCATTATTTATTCATCAATTTATACGTAATAAAAAATGCCTAATTTCTATAATTTTAATTATTTTAGCATATTTTAATTATTCATTAAACATTAAAAGTATATAAAGGTATCAACAACAAAAAAGTTAAATTATATCATAATTATTAGAATCATAAAAACAACATAACAATCTCAACAAAGAATTTATAAATGATACCAAACACACTAACATTTACAATCCATTTATTTATCTTTATTAGGCCAGTTCCATATATTTACCCTAACAAAACCAAAGAATGAGAATTATACATCAAATAAATAAATATAAATGTTGAATATAAATCCTATACATTGAAAAAAATCTTGAACAATAAAATTCAATATGAAGATAAGGAAACTAATGATATAATGGAAACAAACAAACAATAGTACTAAAATGACTAATAACACATCAAATACAAAATAATCCTTCTCCAAAACTAAATCAAAATTGAAGACCAATAATTCTATGGCCACATAGAAAATTGATAAATAATAAATTATAGAATAATGGAAGATAATATCACCTTATATTACAAGTGGGTGATCGCATGAAGTAAAGGGCCGAAAGATCTACCAAAGGAACCCATGATAAGAAAGACATGCATATAGGATGCCTATGGTCCAATAGAGAACAACTGAGATAAGATGGAATATCAAATATATAATAAAACATTTAGGTAAAAAACAATTACATGTGGAGACTAAACCATGTTAAATTTTTCCTTGTTCAATTCAAATTTAGAAAACATAAACCCTAAAATGATGCATCTCTCATAAATTTTATAGATGTTTCCTTATTAAAACTGCATTAATAAAAAATTGTGTGGACACATTAGACTATGTTATGGCCCTTTAATATTACCGTCATGTTTAAAATGATCATTTTATATTTTTCCCCAAACACAATATTATTCTACCATGATGATAGAAATGAGAATTTTTATCCTTCCTACGATAGTTAGGGATAAAACCAAAACAAAACCCAACTACCAAAATAAAACATTTACATGTCCAAAATTGTTTTTTAAACCATGAAATATTTTTCCTATAAAATTGATACATATAATCCAATAACCACTACTATATAATAATAGCCACTTAACCACAACCATAGATACAACCATGAGAAAGAACGACTAACCATGACTTATAGACATAGAAATAATATTTTATATTATTATCTAACACTCATATCACCCCACACTGACCACACACAAACTCAATTTCATAACCTTTAACATCAACCAAACTCAGAGTATAGGACAAGGAAAATCTATAACATTATATAGTACTTTTTATTATTGTTAGAACTATTTACAATTTCCTCATAGTTAAAATCATTGATTTACATATTTCTTAGATTGTAGAAAATGATTTTTAATGCTTGAAAACAATATATCAGTCATCTTTAGTGTAGGTACCAAAGAGTTAGTTCATAAAAATCACTATATCTATCATTTTCATTGAGGACTCTAATTTGTTTTTCAATATATCCATTGGAATCTATATTCCATTTTAAATTTATATTTTAGTTCAACTCCTTCTATTTTCAATTGTTAACTATTTATAAACATTCCATATGACAAATATGACTCAAAAATGTAATGTTTCTCATCATAAAACTTCTTGTGAAAATATCCAGAAAGGCATATTACTTCGAGATAATACCTTATAAAAAAATTTAATTATAAACCATATCAATAGACATTAATGTGGACACCTACATAACATGTCCCTTAAACTCTAAAATAAGCCATAAAATGATTCATCATCAAATCGATTAAAATTATATATATCATTGTAAATGTTAATCTATTTTTGGGGGATTAAAGAATATTCTTAGGAACTATATTTCCATATTATCCCATGTTGCTGTAGATTTATTGAATGACCCAAATGTTTTAGTAGATTCAATGACTTGAATCCATTTTAAATTTATATCTCAATATAAATCTAAAAAATATATGACTTTCCCTGACATCCAAAACACAATAAAATTGAAATGTATTACAATGGTCAAAAACATTATAACTGTTTTATTAGATCTTCATGTGCTAGACCAATGAATGGAAAATAATTAAAATCATTTGAAATATTTCTAACTTCATCTCAATGTTTTTTATCAACCCAAGGCACTTTGATTCTACATATACCACATGAAATAAAGGTAAATTGTACTCTATTTTCTTTTCTATTTATACCTTATTTTCATAGATTGTTATTCATCATGAACTAGATATAAACTATGCATATTATATTATTTATTATGTTTATTTGAACCTTTTAAATCCTAGGAAAATCATTAATAATCACATCCTTTTTTCAACTTCTTTGTCCCTATATGTGTACTCAGACATCTATATTTTTATACTTGACAATAAAAAATATAAACACAATTAAATTTTAAAAAACTATCAAAATAAAAATATAAAGGGTGTAATAAAAAAATTCATGGAATATATATCCTAATATTATATTAATTTTACAACTACTTATATCAGGTTCAAAAATATTTCAATGTATACAATGCATTGTTACTTCCAAGAAAGGATTAATGTTAAAAAATTTATATTACAAATTCTTAAAATTAACCATTCAATGGAATATTATTTTTCAACTATGAGGTCCAACCCACAGAGATGAGTGATCCTTATAATTATATATTATTTCAAAAGTTATGAATGTTGATAATAATGATTAAAATAAAACTAAACTAGTTTTCCCAAATTATAATTAATGAAAATATATTTAAAAAATTAAATTTGCAGTCATAAGATAATAAATATTCCAATCCCTCCATGAATGATCTTTATTATTTTCAAAATTGAATCTATGTGAATCTATGCATTAGTATTTAATCTCTGGTTATGAAATTTTATATTTTACAAAATCAATAAATAAAATTTTTTTTATAATTATTTGATTTGAATAATTATTCAAACATAGAAAACTAAGAATTAATCCATTATCAAGAAATAATTCAAGGAAAAAAGTATAAGAGTTAAATTAAAACTATTAATGTAATAAAAATTGGCCATGCATTTAAAAGAAAAAATTATATAGATAAATAAGTAAATGTATAATCCTAACAAAAATCACCTTTAAAAAATCAATCATTTTATCACCATTTATTATAAAACCCAGAACAGTATGTTTTCATGTCCTTGTTTTCATAAAAATTGATGTATTTATTCCTTTATTACATGGGTTGAAAACAAAATAATAATCTAACTAATGATTAAATCCCCCAAGAACCTTAAAACCTCCTATCAAATCCCCCCTCTTAATTTTTTTTGTGTTTTGATTTCCATCCTCCAAACCAAGGCCTATTTTTCAAGATAAAATAAATACTTATAATCCTCATATATAATAATATTTTTTATGTTAATTGGATGAAGAAACCCTTAAAATAGTCTTTAAAATTCGAGTGATTTGAAACAATATCTCCCCAATGTTATCCAAAAGATTTCGTATCATTATAAAACATTCAAAATCAAATGAAAGTAGTAAAAAATGGAATTTCACCTCCAATAACATCATATTTCACTCCCTATGGTGCACATATTTTTTAAAATATACTCAAATACATAAATAATGGCTAGAGTTTCAAAACAATTGGTAACACCACATTGTGGTTTCCAAGACTAAATTTTAATCTTCTAAAAGTGTCCTAAATTGCCCTCAATAACTATAAAACTTTTCAACAGATCTAATGAAGTTGTTAATAGATTAAATTATCCAAAATATTCCCTTTTAAAACTTTATGAAATCTTAGAAATTCCCTAACAAATTCTTTAAAATTTGTCCATTTATTTTTCTATTCTCTGAAGTCCATGATGTGGTTTGAGGAACCATAAGGTATTTTTAAGATCTTTTTAGCACAAACTAAAATTATATGAAACTATAGTGTATTAATATCACTATAGGGTGGATTTTTCAAATATATTCATTCCATAACCTAATGTTTTTAAACCATTTTATGGTGCCATCAATGTAATTTCTCTATGACAACATTAATGAATTTTAATCATGGATCATCACCATTTTGAATCTCAACTTCACATTCTCTGTCGTGAATTTTAAACCATGTAATATTAGTCCTGTTAGTGTTTCTTCCGTAATTTTAAATTCTTTTCATGCTACAACTAATCCATCCAAAATAGTTTCCCATAAAATTTCACAACTTTTTACACATATGCAATGAACATGATGTTATTTTGGCAATGATACATTGTTGTTTTCACTATTTTATTAAATTTATTTAAAATTTCATCAATTACATCCAATAAATTGATATAAGTTCAAAATTTAAAAATTAATCTATATTTAAAAGCTTCAATTAACAAATAAATGTAAATTATTTTTGAAAAAAAAATTGATCTATCAATCCCATTAGTCATATTGGAATGATAATAAATCAATATAATGAAATAAGTATCACCTTTGATTAATTTACGTCTTAGTGGACTAGGCCTATAAGAATATATTAATTTGAGTTGACTTGTGGAAGGTAATTTCGATATACTGTTACTTTCACTATATTTCCTTTGATTAGTCTCACAAATGGGGTCTCTATCACTTTTCAAGTTGGAAAAATCTCTCAAATATTCTTATTTCGAAATGTTTCTCATAATAATTTAGTCAAGTTAACCATGCCTTCTAGGAATAATAATATTCTATTATTTTGTTCTAGAATAGTTAGATACATGTGTATTTACAATTTTAAATAAATTGTAACTTATTATTTCTCCATTGGTGATAACACTTCCATATATCATGTTCTAAATGAGGCATGTTTTTCATCAAAAAAAATTATCTCCCTTAAAACCTGAGTTTCAGAATTGAATTATTAAATGTACACTTTTCCTTGAAAATGACATAAATATTTTTTAAGTCAATGAAAGTGAAAAAATATCACACTCTTATTTATTATAAGTATGATAATTTTATTACAATAATAACTAGGAGATATCATAGATAATAAAGAGTATATAGAAATCTAAAATAACTTTATAAATCATGTAAATTTGCTTATAATTTTTAGGGATGAAATAATTACCTTAAATATTGACACGACTCTTATGCGGTAATTATTTTATTAATAGAAATATAAAATAAATAATATTAAAAATATTAAAATAAATATTATTTGATATAATTAATGTAATAAAAAAAAGTATAGCTTACCTGTACATATTAATGATGTACTAAAGAATTTTTTTGATGTTATCTAATGTATTGATATCTTTAAGAATGGAATGTAATGAATAGTATCAAAATTGTCATAAATTATACTTTAAAGGGAATAATATTTCATTAAATGATATAAAATTCATTAAAATATGAAATTACAATAAGTAACTATAATTAAGGATAAATATTTCATATATTATCCTTATGGGGTTCGTTTGGTATTTTATATTAACTATATTATCACTTAAGCAAAAAAACATGCTACCGTGGTAAGAGTTAAAGGAATTAATTTAGGGTTAAAACCAAACTATAAGGGTGAATTATAACTGAAACCTATCTAAAAATTATTTTATGATATTATTTAGACCCATACACTTATTATATTATAAATTAATCACTTTGTATCTATTTTAAATCAGAAACTAATATATATTAATTTAGTATTTTAAAGGATTCAAAGAGTGTCCCTCCCTTCGCTTATAAAATGAACATCCTCATGCAATTACTCACACCACATTGAGTATTCATTCTCGACCAACCCAAAAACATTTCCCTTATAAAACTTCATATATACATCCTAGAGGTTATGGTTTTCTAAAAATACCATCCCTAGTGTCCATAAGAGGTGATATAAAAGGGGTTCTCTAAAGAAGAGGTAATCGTCTTTACCGACTCCTTTAAAATTATATCTTCTTCTACTTCCTATTAATGTGTTGTTTCCATTATAAAATAATAAAATAATTATCATATATATAGTGATATTTTGTTATGTTTATGGTAAAACTATATTCTACCTTTTATCTATCCTACTAAAAAAATATCACCATGTGAGAGTGTTAGTGTCTTGTCGTCTCCTCGTCATGGTGTAATTTTTTTATAACAAGATTATTAGTATGGGTATAATGACAAATATAATAAATATAAATAATAAATATGACATTATATTAAATTTTATAATAAATATTATTCCAATTCATTACCACTTTACCATTAAGGGAATGATATTGTCACTCATGCGTACGTACGACATGCCATATCCACAACGCGATAAGATTCATTCTCCACATTAAACATTCAAGAATGTTTATATAAATGTATATTAGGAGCGAATATAATATTTATGAACATACTATCATTCTGGATATGAGGAAAATATATCTTATTCCTAATAAATGAGACTTAGATTAAAAACAAACTTATGAAAATGAAGCAGTTAACACCTGAAACAATTTTAATAATGAAATATTATAAAAAACAATATAAGAGGAATGTATATGATATCATAAATATGGATATATTTATTGTATAATTTAATAACATTATTTAAAAATTATAAAAGAGCATAAATAACCCTCAATTAAAGTTAAGTAAAAGCTAGGGATTAATTATACAATCTCATTATTATTTGGGGTTGTTTATACATAAGTATCTACTGGGATATATTTATAATCCATGTCTATGTTTCTTAAAAATGTATTTAAAAATATTCTTACTATTCCTCTAAAATTTTATAGGTCCATTTTTACCAATGTTTTTCTATTTATAAAATATTTTGAAAGGAATCCTTATGTTTTTTTTAAATCGAGGTACATTATAATATTTTTGACAAAATAAAGAAGGAATGTTTTTAAATTGTACGACAAGAAATAGGATTCCATTAAAATCTTCCAATATTAATTTTCACTAAAAATGATTTCTTTAAAAATTATGAACCCTTTTTAATATAATTTCAACATAAAAGGAATATTTCTCTCAATATTTTTTTAATAATTTATTTGATTTTTTTCATCTATGTCAACATCATTTATTGGATTTTATGTTTAACCGAGTTTCATTTATTATAATACAATCTACCATATTGTATTGAATGGCTTATGATATGTTTTACTATGGATTATCTATTTTTATACCATTCATGGTTTATGGTTACTGTATTAATATTTCATATTCTAGTTTTAATAAGAATTTTTTTGTTCATTATGTTTCACCCTTTTAATATAAGGAATGCATTATACTTAGTAAGTGATGGATGGGGCCCACTATATCCCCACGAGAATTAGTATGTCTCATGGGACTAACTAATTTGGGTTTTTACTACAATCTTACCCACATATGTATGGTCTTGGTATGATTCCTTGATGATATGGGTATGATGTCTGGAATTATACTTTCCCACTCAATGAGATTAGTTATAGATAATACATGTGATTATTTGATAAGTTGAATATAAATAAAAATTTCTATGTTGAATTATTTGATTTATTCTTGCCATATTATGCTCAATATTAAGTTTAAAATGGTTTTTAGTTATATACCTCTCGATAATAGTTTATGTTTTTTATGATAGATTCCACTATATTATTTACTCTAACTGAGCATCTGAGCTCACCCATTTATTATGCTTCATTTTTACTAAGGTGCAAAGAGGTTTATTATGAATGATATATAAGATTAATTTGGGAGAATCACGATGTTCAAATGATTTTATATGTTGTTTTTTAGATTTAGAATTGTAATGTAAATATCATGTATATAATATATTTTCCAAAAATGCTAAACGGATCAATCATTGGGGATTCGAACCTTCTTTCTATGAAAACATAATAAGTAAGGCATCAATTATGGTCTACTAGGTCTGGGGTCATTAAAGTTGGTATCAGATAAAGTTTAGCAACAACTTTAAAAATATTATATTGAAATAAAAAACTAGGGAATATAACACTATAATTGAATTTAAGGATATTTATTGAATAACATCATAGAATTTTTACAAGGTAGATATTATATAGGTATTCCTAGAAATTCATCCATGTATAGAAACTAAAAGTTTACATTTATCTAGAAAATAATTACCCAGGAGTAGCAACTCTGACAAGATTTCTCGTGTCTGATTCTAGGTAACCAGGTACATGACAATGATCCTTTCTACACACCTGGTTTGACACTCTCATGGGATATTCTTAGGATAATTCATATTTTATCTAAAAACCATTATAAAGGATTTAAAAGTAAATATTTCCTCAATGAAACCATGTTTATGATTATAAGATTTTTTATGCATAAAATTTTCAATTTATGTCTGGTATTTTAAAATTATGCATTAAGATTTATAACATAATCTAGAGTATGAAATTGTTTAGAAATGAATCCTAGTGGAAGGAATAGAAACTGTATCAACCCATGTAACCCATGTATGGATTTCCATCCTATGAAAGATAGTGATGTTAGAGATGGAGAAACAACTGGTGCCGACATCTTAAAACTATACTGGGACAATTTACATAGGTTATGGACAATGACCTTTTTTATATGGAGCATTCTAATATACAATCTGGAGGATCAATGTCTGACCTCTTCATGAGACAACAACCTCCAACATTCAATGAGACTAAAAATACATTTATAGCTAAAAAATGGATATCTTATTTAGATAAGATATTTCTTACATTAGGAATCAATGAAAAGGGGAAGATTTTCATGGAAGTTTATCATCTCTCAGGAGATGTGAATAAACGGTGGTAACTAGTTCAAAGCATCAAAGAGGATGAAAAACTGAATGTATGGAATTAAATTATTTTAAGGAAATTTTTTTGGGAAAGTACTTCCCTTGTGAATAGAGAGGGGATATAGAGAGACAAATCTTGATTCTAAGACAAAAGAAGGATGAGAATATTGCTAAATATGAATCCAACTTCACAGGATTCATAGTGCATGTTGTAGACTAAATAAATAAACTCATGATTAAGATTTTATTATTTCTTTGATGGGATAAATCCATGTCTCTGAATGTCATTGGTCTCCCAAACATTATCATCATATGAAGATATATTCTCATGTGATATCAAGATAGGGAATAATTTTCTATGTCTTATGAATTTAAGGGAATGAAAATGAAGAAGACTATGGTGGAGACAGATATAGATAATGGGAAAAGAGGAAATAAAGATTTTCCAATAAGTGATACTTGTGAGAAGAAACACCCTAGTATATACATGAAATTAAGGAGATTTTTTTAAAAGGGTGGACTGAATGGTCACCATGCTCATGATTTTAAGGGATAGAAATACTTTGTAAATGTGAAATGTTATAATGGTAAATATATGGGACATTATGGAAATGATTTCCCGAAATTTCAACGAAATATAGCTCAGAATAAGAAAAGAGACCAAGATCATACTTATGTTATTACTACAAACAATGTGCAATAATTAATGTATTTGTGTTTTTGGATTCAATAATTATTTTATTATATTTTTTTATAAGAATCCTGAGATACATTATAATTATATTATAGTACCTTCTCTTTAAGGATTTGGAGGCATAAATGTTTATTAAGTTTTTTAAGTTGATCAAATATTTTTTTTGTGACAATAAGAACTACAATTTTTTGTTTGAAGAATCTAATGTTATGATTTATTTTGGAAATTTAGAGACTTTTTAGACTATTAATTTGTACAAAAGTAATTTGGATAAGTCTTATGGTTGGAATATGGTATTTTTAACATTAGATATTATTATTTGAGGTTAAAGTATGATTTATTGGATACTTTGGGCTAAATTTTTTGGTTTCAGTAAACATTTAGAGGATGAATTCAGGAAATACTTTTGAACATTATGATTTATCAAAAGTTCTTCATGGGTGAAAAATAATTTTTGAACATTCATTTTCATGTGTAAGGGTTGAAATAAAAATAGATCTAAGAACAACTAAAGGATAATATTATGCTTATGAAAAGGAAAAAAATCAAATAAGATCTTAACTGAATAGTGAAATAATTCATCATCTCTAGAGAAAAGAACATGAAATAAAAAAATTTATTCTAGTTCCTTTTTTACCATGAATAAAATATTCTCTTATATTATTTTAGATTTATATCTATTTGATTTCCAAGTTTCTCCTAACCATGTTCTCTATCACTCTCTACTAGAACATGACGGTTATATTTCTCTTCCATGTCCGTGTTTTCCAACATCTAACCCTAGTATGTCTTATCTTTGGTGACCTTTGTACATACAATTCTTTATTTTAAAGTGTTGGTTTTATCTACCCTTGTTCTAAAGTGGGACTTCAATAATATTATTTTGAATAGACACACCTTTTTACCGAACCTGAATTCAAAAATTGTGAGGACACAATTTAATGAAGAAAGTGAGAATATAACACCCAAATAATTTAAAATATTTTCATTTTAAAAAAAAAGTTATTATATTATACAGCTTTTAATTCATAAAACACTAAGTTATCTTGTGTTACACACAAGAGTGACTTTCCTTGATAGCTTGTGTTACAAGAAAGATTGAGTTCAACCAAATAATAGTATATTATAAAAATATTATTATTTAATATAAAATGACATGTCATAGAAATTAATATTAGCGGTTATGAATACTATTAAACAAATTTAGAATTATATATATATTATATATAATTTTAATAATCATATTATATTTTTTCTAGACATAATATAAAACCAAATATAATTTTTTGTATAAAAGAAGCATTTATCAAAAAGGGTAATTTTACATTGTTTTATTAGAGAAACCTTTTTAAATATAATTTTTGACACATTAATATATTAAATTTTACAGAAAAAACTGATTATTTTACATTGGTATATAAAAATTTACATTGTTTTAATTTTTTAATTTTTATGTTAAGTTTTATATTTTGATGAATAGTGAAAAATACTAAATTTTAATTGAAAAAAAAATCATTGAAATAATTTATATTGTTAAATAATAATTTTGATTAGTTTTAAATTATAAATAGATTATATTTTTATCATTTAATCCAATGTAGGTCATTGGAATCAATTTTACATTGAAATTAGATATAAAAACATTTAAATATTTTTCATGTTTAAACATTAAAAACCCATTTTCTCACCCCATCAACGAGATTAATTTTCAATTTATTAATGGAAATTAAGTGTTTTAAACTTCTAAAAATGTATTAAATATTTGGAATAGGTGTGTAGAAAATTATTTAAATCGGTTTCTTTTATTTTTAGGAATTATGATTACTATGTTTAATAATATTTTTATTTCCACAGTTAAGGGTAAATTGGGTAATTAATGGTAAAATTAAAATTTTAAATATTATAAAATAAATATAACACATGCCCATATCATAATGTATGAAAATAATTCAACCATTAATACCTGATGGTTATAATTTCATAATTAAATGGACACTTGTACAAGAAAATCACATAGATATTATTTTAATTAATGAAAGTGACAAAATGTCACACTGTTGATTCTTGTTAGTATAATAATTTTATGACAAGGTTAACTAAGAGATATATTTGATCATAAGAATTATATATAAATCTAAAAAATATATACACATTATTGAAATTTATTTATAATTTTTAGGTATGGAATAATTACCTTTAAATTTTGACACAACATTTATATAATAATTATTTTATTAATAGAAATATCAAATAAATGATATTAAAAAAATTTAAAATATATATTATTTTCGATATTTAATGTAATAAATGAGATTTATATATTACCAATACATATTACGGATGTAATAAAGGATTTTAAAGTTATCTAATATATTTGTATTTCTAAAAAATTCAAGTAATGAATTGTTTTAAAATTGACATAAATGTTATTTTAAAATAAATAATATTTTATAAAATGATATATATTTAATAAAAATGTAAAATTAATCTAAATAAATATTTTAAGGTTAAATATCATATATACGATCCATTTTGGGTTCTTTTGTAATTTTTTTGTAAATGTATTATCCTTAAAGTAATAAGAACAAATGTTACCATAGTAAGAGTTAAAGGAATTAATTTAGGGTTAACCCCAAAATATAAGTTTAAAAATATAACCCAAACATATATTATAACTATTGGATTATACGATTTATACCCAACCTCATCTTATATTTTAAATAAATCAAGTTGGATAAATTTGAAATTGAAAACCAATTCATATTAATTTAATATTTTAAAGGATTCTAGGATTGCTCCTCTCCTCTCTTATAAAAAGGCATGTCCTCCATCAATTCCTCACACCACATTGAGCCTTATTTCTCAAAAAAATCTATATATTTACTTTATAAACCCTTATATATATATATTAGAGTTTCTGGTCTTTTCAAAATAACATCCCTATTGTACCTAAGAGGATGTCCAAAGGTTGTTCTATAAAGAAGAGGGATTCATCTTTAGCAAATCCTTCAAAATTATTTATTCTTATAATTTCTCTTCACATGTTGTATATATTCTAAAATACTGGAACCAGAATCATATATATTATGAGATATTCTTATTATTATGGTAAAACCATATTCTTTATTTTATCCATCCTATGAAAACAATATCACACTGTGTGTGTGCGTATGGTTAACCATCTCCAAGTTGTGGTGTAATTTGTATTTCATCACAACTTTATTTTGGTGTGTATAATGATGAATAAAATTTATTTAAATAATTAACATGACATGATATTTATTATTAGAAATTAATATATCATCCAATTTCGTAATAGTTTACCATTAATGTAATGATATTGTCGCTCATGCGTATATATGGAATACCATATCCACATCACGATTAGATTCATTTACACATTAACCATTAAAAATGATTATAATAATTTATATAATGAGTGAATATAATTTCTATTAACATTATAAAATTATTTATGTGATTAAAATATATCTTATTCACAAGAAACCTGACATACATGACAAAACAAACATAAGAAATTAAAATAGTTAACACCTGAAATAATGGTAATAATGAAATATTATTAACAAAACGACATAATAGGAACATATATGATATAATAAAATTATATATAGTTCTATTATAATTTAATAACATGATTTAAACCTTGTACAAGAGTTTATATCACCCTCAAATAAAGTAAAGTACCCCTATGGGAAAAAATGGGTATTTGCGACGGGTTATTTGCGATGGGGATAAATACCGTTGCAAATAGTCCGGTTAAAAACTTATTTGCGACGGGGGAATTTTCCCGTCACAAATAAGTAGTTATTTGCGACGGGTTAGCTTGCCCCGTCGCAAAAGGCCTGGCGCGCTTTGCGCGCCAAATCGCGGGAACGTTATTTGCGACGGGCGGTTACCGCCCATCCCAAATAACCGGCAGCGGTAAAAGATATTTGTGACGGGAATCTACCCCCGTCGCAAATAACCGGCAGCGGTAAAAGCTATTTGCAACGGAAATCTACCCCCGTCAGAAATAGTATGTCGGAAGTTTATTATTCGCGATGGGTCCCGTCGCGAATAATTATTTAACCGTTGACCATAATAAATGAGGGCTACGGTATTTGCGACGGGTACCGTCTCAAATAGACCCGCCGTAAATGATCTAACCTATAAATACCCCCCATCCGTTTTTTCATTCATTCTCAAACTCGATATTCTCCTTCTCTCAAAACTCTATTTTTAGATTTCAGAGTTTCTTAAGTTTAATTTTTTTTTTCCGGAGTTGATATTGAAGTTTTCAACAATGATCAGAAATCAACCTCAGATCAATTTTGAAGGTATTTATGTTCATTTTAATTTAATATTTATTTTAAATTTTTTATTAGTTTCAATTATTCTTAATTAGTTGTAATTTAATTATGTTTACATTGTTTTGTTACATAATAAATTTAAATTATTAGTATTCATTGTTCATAGTTAATGGTACTTAGGAATAATTAGTAATAATTTCTAATAATTGAGAAAAAATGCTAATAATTAGTAATAAATACCAATAATTAGGAATAATTAGTAATAATTACAAATAATTAACAATAATTAGTAATAATTACCAATAATTACCAATAATTACTAATAATTAGTAATAATTACAAATAATTCGTAATAATTACCAATAATTAGTAATAATTTCCAATAATTACCAATAATTAGTAATAATTTCCAATAATTACCAATAATTAGTAATAATTTCCAATAATTACCAATAATTAGTAATAATTAGTAATAATTACCAATAATTAGTAATAATTAGTAATAATTAGTAATAATTAGTAATAATTCTTTAATAATTATCAATAATTAGTAATAATTAATAATAATTACCAATAATTAGCATTAATTGGTAATAATTACCAATAATTGGTAATAATTACCAATAATTAGTAATAATTACAAATAATTATCAATAATTAGTAATAATTACCATTAATTATCCATAATTAGTAATAATTACAAATAATTATCAATAATTAGTAATAATTACCAATAATTATCCGTAATTAGTAATAATTACCAATAATTACCAAGAATTACCAATAATTAGTAATAATTAATAATAATTACCAATAATTAGCAATAATTACCAATAATCTTTTGTAGAAGCTTATTTGCAAGAGGAAATATCTTTTTTCTGCTCCCATTATTTTGAATCTGAGTATCCTTCAAAACACAACCGAATGGGACAGAACGAGAGGAATATTGATGAAATAGACAATCAATTATCTGTTTTCAACCTGCGAGAGTTTGGTTTTGGTGGAGTTTATGAATGCTGGCTTTCGGATGATGAACATCACAGAGCTCATATGTATGTTCTTCTCAACTATGAAGAGATGGCATCAGTTGTACTGTAAGTGTTTTTATCACTTATTCTATCATTTATGTTACAGTAAATAACTTTGGTTTTTATAGGTTGTATGATAATCATATCAAGAAACAAATTCCACAAATTATAGCAGCTGCTCTCGAAGAACGCCGACTGAAAAACTTCTCTCAGTGGTTTCAAAAACTGGTAACATAAATTCTTTATCTTTTAGCAACTCATTCAATGTATAATTTACTATATTGATAATTATTTCACAAATTTTCAGGTGTCTCGAAATGCTGATAAAATTGACAAACGGCTGTGTATATTGAGTAACCCACCTTCCAAACTTGTTAAAACTTATAATGCATATGTGGTGAATGGATTTCGATTTCACACACATGCATATGGGGAATCAAAAAAAACAATGAACAATGGAGTTAGTTTGAGAGGATCTCATCATCGAGAAAATGAAGATGACTTTTATGGCATACATGATGAAATCATTGAACTCTATTATCTTGGACAACAATACATCACCATGTTCAAATTTCGGTGGTTAGATACAGAGAGACACGTGCGTGTTCATCCGACTCATGGAATCATCGATATTAAATGTAAAAGTGTTCTCGTAGTAAATGAACTATTCTTATTGGCTCAACAGGCACATCAAGTTTATTACGCAAAGTACTATGCTACATCAAGAGACTTGACTAATTGGTGGAGTGTAATAAAAATCAAAAATCGAGACAATCAGTTTAGTCAAAGTGAATTTGCTTTCACTGATGTGCAAAGAATTGAAGTTTTTCAAGAGAGTCATCAAAATCAATCTTTTTTACAAATAAACATGAGTATCGATGAAGACACCCCACATTTAACAGTCGGTGATGACGATGATGTTAATGATGTCACATATGAATTTGAAATGGTAAGAGATGAAGCAACTAGAACTCGAATGGATATCGATGATGTTGAGGAGGAATATGAAGATGACATTGACATATATGAAGATGATGATGAAGCTGAACACTGATAGAATTCCATGGTAGTTATATACAATCATAATATATATATATATAATAGTAATTATCAATTATTTGCTAACAACATTAACATTTTCTTTTTCAGATGGACGACGAGACATTTCGTGAGTTGGCAGATGCTGACCTGCCCTTCGATGCGGATGAGTTACTGGAAGATGACCCTCAGCCTGCAGGTGCTCCAGGGAGTACGCAGAGGGGGCGCAGTCTTGCACGATTGATGATTCCTGACCCCGTCCCTGAGCGACGTCCACGTCTTGGGTTTGATCCACGCACACGGAGGTGTGATAACCTATGTGATAATCTGTGGATTTGACTAAGATTTCATTAATCTATTCACATAATAAATGTTTATTATTTTTACAGTTTTCTGCATATAGCAGTCGGACAGGGCATCGCTATTTTGCGCAACTATTTATCTCTGTCGTGGACCACATGGGAGAAGATTCCCATTGATGTGCAGCAGACCATGTTCGGCCATTGGTTGGTACGTACGTAAATAAATAAATATTATTTTGAAAATTATTTCATTTATAACTTGATATTTTGATTTATTTGTAGGGTTTATGGTATCCGATCGAGGATACCATGCGTGACACCATCCACAAGGCATGGGAGGTGGCCATGCATGATCGCTTTCGTCAGTTTTTGCACAATTTAAGAAAAGCTGCCATGAAGAAAGCAGGAGTGTCAGATTTTGACGAGTCATGTAGAGCACACCGACCAGAGTACATTTCATCCCATGTATGGGATGGATTATGTGCGCAATGGTTGAGTGGTGCCTTTCAGAAGAGATCATCGGTGGGGAGGCAGAATTGGGGGAGACAGGAGGTGACTCATCGAGTTGGGAGTCGTTCTTTCAGTACTCATAGACAGCATCTGTTACGTACATTATTTATAAATATTTTATATAACTATAAATATTAACAATTTATTTTTTATTCTTATAGGCTGTCGAGCACCCCAATATTACAGAGTACGACGTATATCAGAGGATGTATAGTGATACTGCTACTGGGGAGCTCAGAGGTGATCGTCAGCATCACATCGTGGTCAGTATTATTTGTTTTCAAGTTTAAAAATTAACTGCATATAATATATTCACAATTTTAATTTTAAATTGCAACTACAGGAGTCATATGAGGCCGCAGCGTCACAGACCCGGCCTGAGAGTCATGCCGAGTCATCAGATCAGACCACTGGCCATCAGTTTGATGAGGCAACATGGATGCAGGCCACCCAGTATGCCTTCGAGAAGGGCCGGGTAGTTGGTATTAGCTCTCGACTGACTCCCAGAGATTATTATGGCAGTGCTGCGATGTCGGCGTCCAGCTCGAGAGGAGCTCGTGCATCTTCTTCTACTACACAGTATGAGGATCAGTTGCAATCTCAGACTACACTGATAGAGAGTCTCCGATGGGAGTAGGATCAGATGCGTCAGCAGCAGCAGCAGCATGAGGAGGAGCGTCGACGCCAGCAGCAGCTGTACGAGGAGTAGATGAGTCGGTGGCAGCAGCAGCACCCGGAGCAGATGGAGTACACGTGCCGACTCACTCATGCTTTAGGGATGGAGTATCTTCCACCAGCATCTACAGATCCCCCCCTCCCCCCCTCCTTCAGATTAGAGTTTGTTTTTATGTTATAAAGTTTATTAAATCAAAATATGAATTTTTTTCTATTCGTAGTTTCTGTCTCATTATAAAATATTAATAATATTATATTTTGAAATAAAAATATTAATATGAATAATTAAATTATTTATATTTTATAATATTAAATTTTATATATATATTAAAATTTGATAATATTATAATTTAATTACATTTTTTGTAATATTTGAATTATTTTAATATTTGAATGTAAAATAATTCTATTATTTTTATATTAATTAAAATAAATTATTAATATTTTTTTATTTATGAATTATAATTCTAATATTATTATATTAATTAAATCATTTATTAATATTCTATTATTTTTTATTTTTGAATTATAATTCTATTATTATTATATAAATTAAAAAAAATTATTAATAATTCATTATTTTTATTTGTGAATTATAATTCTATTATTATATTAATTAAAATCGTTTATTAATATTTTTTTATTTTTTTATTTTTGAATTATAATTGGATTATTATTATATTAATTAAAATAATTTATTACTAATTTATTTTTGTTTATTTTTTTATAGTATTTGCGACGGGATAATATGCCCATCGCAAATAGTATTATTTTTATATCCATGAAAATAATTTAATAATAGTTTTTAATTTTTTTTAAAAACATAATTGGGACGGGTCCCCTCGCAAGTACTATTTGCGACGGGCCCGTCGCAAATACCTGTTGCGACGGGGCCCGTCGCAATTACTGTTTTAAAAGTTTTTACAAATATACGGAGTAATATTTACGATGGGAAGGATACCCGTTGCAAATAATATCTTTAGCGATGGGCCCGTCGCAACTAATTGTTGTTGCACCGGCATTTTCCGCAACGGGCGATTTACGACAGGCCCCCGTCGCAAAAGGCCATTTGCGACGGGATCCCGTCGCAACTGACCCGTCGCAAATACCTGTTTTTCTAGCAGTGTACAAGGCAAGGTTTAATTTTTTAAATTTCATTATTATCTGAGGTTGTTTATACATAAGTATCTACTGGAACATATTTATAATCCATGAACATGTTTCTAAAAAATGTAATTAAAAATATTCTTAATATTCCTCTAAAATTTTTAAAATTCATTTTTACCCATGTTTGGTTTTTTATAAAACATTTTAGAAATAATCTTTCATTTATTTTACAAAAAAGAAACTTTACGACCTTTTTGAAAAAATAAGGAAGGAATGTTTTTTAACTTATATGGAATGAGAAAAGGTTCCTTAATAAGCTAAAATTATTATTTTAAACTAAAACTTTTTTCTATTAAAATTACACGGCCTTTTTAAAATAATTTCAATAGATAAGTAATATTTTTCTCAACAAGTTTTTAATAATTTTATTAAATTATTTTCATCTATATCAACATCCTTTATTGGATTTTATGATTAATTGAGTTTGTTTTTTTATGATACAATATACCATATTTTATAGAAGGTTTTTTGATATATTTGACTATGGATGTGATATTTTCATAATATTAGTGGTTTATAGTTAGTGTATTAACATTTCATATTCTAGTTTTAATATGAATGTTTATGTTGATTTTTTTTCACCCTTTTTATATGTGGAATGCATTGAATGTAGTATGTGAAAAGTGGGTCTCGTTATAACCCCTAAATGAATAGGTAGATCTCATGACACAAAATAGTTTGGGTTTTCACTAATGTCATACACGCATCTCTATGGTCCTAGCATGAGGCCTTGACGGTATGGTTATGGTGTCGGTCATTATGAATTCCCAAATTATGAGATTAGTTTTTGATAATACATGTCATTATTCGACTATTATAAAATACATGCAATTGTTTATATGGAATTTTTTGATTTATTATTTCTATATTATTAACAATATTATGTCTAAAAGGTGTTTTATTTAGATATATACCTCGCCTTATATTTTATGTTTATTTATGATAGCTTCTGCTTTATTATTTACTCTTACTGAGCATCTGATCTCACCCCTTTCTTATGTTTTATTTTTTCGAATGTGTGAAGATCTGTATTATGACTAATATATAGAATTAATCTAGTATAATCATGATGGTCTAATAATTATCTATTGTGTAGTTCAGATTTGGAATTTTAATGTAAGGATCATGTATGATATCTATTTTCCAAATTAGATAAATTAATTGGTCCTTTGGGATTAGACACTTATATAAATTCCAAAGTAATAAAATAATGCATAAGTTCTGGGATAGTGGGATCAGGGTCATTAAATTTTTGTAAAAAAATCAATTTTTATATTAAAACAAATTAAATGATGGATATGTTTCATGTTATTTTAATCTAAATTTAATATCCTGATGATTTTATTTTGGTAAAATAATTTTATTATCATTATCCTTAACATCCATTAATATCAGAAAAAATTTGTCCAAATTTTTATCAAACCATACACCCCCTAAATTCATTTTACAACCTCTATTGTAAGATAAAAACAATTTAAATAATTTACCATTTATGAAGTATATATTAAATTTTACATTATGCTAGTAACATTTGTTACATATGATGATCTTTCATCTATTTTAACAACTATTTTTAAATCCTATCTCATATTTTTAAAGGTTTTCTCATCATCATAGAACCATTACTAAACAAAATTTTATTATTTCCTTCTATGTTAGTTCTCCTATAATATTGTTTAAGAAAATTATATTATTCAGTAAATTTATCTTTTAGTGGCTTGAGTTCTTCAATATATTTAAATTATTTCTTGATAAAAACAAATTCATTTTCTTTTATTTTCTCATTGTTATTCTCTAATAGTTACATATCCTTATTGAGCATGAAATTTAATTCAAGAAAAGATTTAAGTTTTATTTACCAAATATTCTCGGTATAAATTTATTCTTCATCATCACTACTTCAGTATTTTTTATATTTTTTAACCAAAGGAATGATTCTTATATGTTTCCTCATAAAAAATAATCCATAGAATCACTAGTTAATCTAATTAAGACTTCATGTTCTTTACCCAAAAAATTATTATATTCCATGAAATCTTGTCTTTATCCACAAAATATTTCCTTAAATAATAGAAATTGGAACTTATATTTCATTTCTTCTTTAGAATAAATTCATCCTACTCATATTCTTAAGTTTCTCTACTTTTATTTGGATAATAAACTATGAAATGTATAAAAAAAACATAATTAAATCATGCTGAAGGAAATTCATCTTTGTATTCTCCTCTTTCTTGTTAGTAGTATTTTGATATCAGAGACATGGTTTTCCCAAATTTCTCATTTTCTTCAAAATCCTTAGATTTGGTTAGTGAATCATTTACTTCTGATTGATTCGAAAATTTATCATATCTTTGAATGGAATATACTTTTCATATTTTAAATCCTTTATAAGAATATGTGATTTCTTTATCTCATTATTAATAATTATACTCTATATCTCATTAAGAGATAATTGATCCAAACATCTATCTTGTAATGAGGACACTATAACATCAAATCTTCTAAAAAAATACATAATTGGTTTTTAACCGCATCGAAATCATCTAATGTATCTTCAAATCTTCTGATATTACATTTTTTCATTACCAATTATAAATAAATAATAAATTATATCATCATTATCAATATTCACATGTTCAAATTCTTCCCCAAAAATTTATACTTTGTCTACCATTAATATAATATTTTCTTCAGAAATGTTTTCTAGTTTATATTATATTTTTTTATATTTCTAAATCCTAGAAACTTTTTGAAAAACCTTTAAGATAAGGAAATCATGATAACATTCACTTCCATTCCCTTATTCTCAATATTTTTCAAATTAGAATGTTTCAGGAAATCTCTTTTCTTAATAGGAGTGAATATGATAGAGGTAGCTTCAATAATAGAGGCCATGTCTGGGATACCCATATAGTGCCAAAATAAATATTCCATAAGATTAAGTAGCACTCTTATATCCTCATGGGCTAGTAACTTGTATTGCGGGTCTCAATATTCAATTTGTGAAAATTTTACCTTATTATATTATATTTAAAATTAATTAATGGATTGAACTAGAAATAAATAATAACACATATAAAATTTATATATTTGATCAAAATGTTCTAATAGAGAATATGATATACAAAAGCATACAAAAATGCCATCATAATACCACACTTCACATAAATGCATGAAAAACCAAATTAATATGAATTATAAAAGATAAAAAATAGTTGTAATGAAGTTTCTAAGGTAAACGGGTCCTAAAGAGTTATTTTAATTAAATAGGTAATCTATATGAATTCCATGACCTCCAATCATAAAATAATAAAAAAAATTACATATTAATTCTGTTTTCTATCCCCATAGTAATAATGAAAAATAATTTGAGAACATCCATCAGCTACCCATGAGCCGGGATATATGTAAAATATAGTAGATCAGGTTGAAAATATATTAAGGTTTATATATAGTGTGTGAGTATAAAATACTCACTATAGAACCATAAATTATGTCTTGAGTCACACAGTGAAGTAATTAGTGTATCCATGAAAAAGTACACAGATTTATTAATCTATATTATAAAAAGTAGATCAAAATAAAGGTAAAATAGTAAAATAAAAGTGAAAATTAATGTCCAGCAACAATTATAACTATTAATCCTCTATACCAGGAGGGTGTATCCCTATAATACTTTCAACAAGACTTAGCTAAGGTCATAGAAATAACACCGGTTCCATCCTCAGAAGGAGATTGTATGCACACCTTTATAACAAAAAATAGAGTGCATATATGCACCCAATCATATATATAGATATTTGCATAAAATTTCACGTCCCAAAAAACCAACCTAATGATAGGGAGTCATGTATACATACTAATGGGAATTTATAGTCATAAAAATATGAATATAGGAAAATCAATACCAATTTAGGGTAGAAAGTTATCTTATATAACTGTATATGCTGATGACTTGCATACCTATTAAAATATATCAATATAAAATATATAAAATATTTTCATATATCATACATAAGAAAATAGAAATCATCAATAAGAAAGTAGTAGACATGATTAATATACAATAAGTGAACTTTCTCGATAATGAAGTGGTAATCATGATTATTATTAAATTAATATCCATACTCTATAAATAATAAGTAAAAAATATCTATAATTAATTAGAGTATTTGATCTATGTAGAGGTAATAATGCACTATCAATTCATTAAATACTGTTTCAAAAAAGCATGTCAATATTAATAACAACATATAAACAAATTAATTAGAAAACTAACAAATAGATAAATAAAACACAAAATCATCTATGTATGATAGTGTGGATATAGATAAAAATGCGCATAATATATTCAACTCTAAGAGTATCTTAGGAAATTTTAAAATGAGGCCCAAACTAGAAGACACTAAAGGTGTGCTCAGAATAAAGTGTGAAAGAAAAGAGAAAATAATTATTGGTATTCGTTCAAAAATAACCATCTAGGACAATAAGGTTTGTCTAATGTACATCAATAATTTGAATCCTTACTATTATATTTAAAAAAATTATAGGTATTTGATTAATATTCTATTTTTTAAAAAAAACACACTATATATTAAATACACATGAAAAATAATAATTAAATCATGTAAACCTCTGATAAAAATAATGAATCTAAACCCACTTCCTTTGTAAAAATTTTACTAATGTGTTGAAATATATATTTATTAACTGATTATTTTGAAAAAATAGGTGATAATGTAAATTTTTGTGTTCCTTTAAAAACCTTTTTGATAAAAAATTTAAAATAAAGAAGAGGTTTAAGTAGAGGGGTTTTTTCTAAAAAAATTTACTAACAATAATTTTTTATATAAAACACCAATTTCCATGATCATTACAAAACCATTTTTCATCATATGAAAAATATCTAAATTTATAGTAAACCATTAGTATTTTTATGGATAAATAAATTCCGTTCAATTATCTGGCCCATCCACTACATCACCACAAAACCACTCTCTTAACTAGGGGTTGAGAGTGATTTTTTGTCTAATAACTAAACCAGGTTCTAGTAAAATAGGAGAAAAAATTATCCATAGCAAAATGAAAAGTTAAAATGTTCTATTTTACACATCATAAAACAATCCAAGGGGGTTTACTCTAAGAATCTTATCTATGATTAGAATCTTTCCATAGAGAGAATAAATATGAGGACAAGTTTAATGTTACCATTTTAGCCTCTCTTAATTCCATGGAAAGTGAATGAAACATTTTTACAAAGTAATCACATTTAACAACACAATATATACCATTTAATACATATTTAAAAAAAATTTACAATAAAACAAATTATAGTAACTCATTTACCATAAACATTCATGGTCAATAAATTCCAATAAATAACATGGGAGAAAATTCGACCTTAATCAACATTATAAAATAATTCATTAAAAAAATATTTACATTATACAAAAAAACATCATAAATATATAGATTTATATTATAAAATATTAATTTTGAATTATTAATAATATTAAGAAAAAAAGAGGCAAACATATCACTTGCATAGCCTAAAAATCAATCAAAGTTCCAAGATAACATACTAATACGATAAGTGATCTTCACCAATCCTAATAATTTTCAAAAAACACATAAAAACCATTAAACCAAAATTAAATAACGAAATAAATATAATCATACTCATGCTACAATAAAATAACAAAAAAAATCAGTCAATATTCCGAGTGGGTAATATTTAAAATCCTTCTAAAAATAGAATAATCAAAATACACAAATAATCTAGAGAATTCAACCCCAAATTCAACCATAAAATCATATAAACACTATAGAAAATCATAAGTCATCCACCTTATATAAAAAATATGATGAATAGATAATTAGATAACCCATAAAATCCTCCTTGAACTAAGATAAGTTGAAACCTTTTCATTTTGAATGATTTCTATCATATGGTAGTAGAATTCAAATGAAACCCATAATCCACCAAAAGTAATTTGAAGAAAAAAATGAATATATAAGTGGAGAGTATAGGGGAAGGATTACATTATGTTAATCATGAAAATCACCCATTAGATCACCTATAATTAAGATAAATCAAAGAGGGGTAGTGGGAGACAAGGAAGGCCATGGGGGGATCCTGTTAGGTTGGGTAGAAATGAGTTCAAATAAGACCCCCCATATAGAATCAAAGGACGGTGGAAAAAGACCAAAGTTAACTTATATTTAAAAATAGGCACATACAACCATTTACCCAATTTAGGGACACTTGGCACTCAATAGAACCCCCTAGATTTCTTATCACGTTTTAGTTCTAACATATTTCTTATGGACTTACACGTGGTACCCGATATCACCAGCAGTTAAAAACTATAGGTGGTAGATTTTATAGGTAACCAAGGACACAAAACCCTCTAAAAAACAAAAAATAACATCCAAATTGACCTATTAATTGACCCCTAAATAGACATCCAATATGAATCCCAATATTAGAAACCACCCTCCAATCAAAATTTAATAACTCTATTTTTTACATGTTTGAACTAGGAATATATTAAGGAATATTTTTGATTTTATGAGATGTGTCAGCATAAAATTCTTTTTCCTGTAGATCCTTGGTGTAGTGATGTTAAAAATATTTACTATATTGTATTAAAAATGAGTTTTTTTCATAAATAATCAATTAAATCTCAAATGATGTCTTGAATGGGGATTCTAAGATAGCCATTAAATTTGGAATGCAGGTTTTACCCATGGAATTATCTAATATTTGTACATTTAAAAAAATTAATATTGTTTGTGGGTTGATTTATAAATAAATAAATACAATATTTAATTTATTAGAAAACCCCATCAAAGCATGAGAGGACAGAGAGTTATGGTAGTGAGTGAATTAGTAGATGTTGTGGGATCATGGATCTATGATCACAGTCCTGTGAGGTTCCTCATCATTGAAAGAGATTATGGACCATACCATTGAAATGAATAATAATAATAATTCATTAGTGATCAATCCAAACTCTATCTAGGGTATTTTTTGTGTTGGTTTAGTCATGTATTTATTTATTCTATGATTAACATGAATCAACCCTCCGAACAATTGATCTACTGGTTGAGTTTTAATTTACTATTGATGGATGTTTATCCCTGAATTATGATTCTCATATTTATTTCATATTTACCTTAATTATTCATTCTCACAATAATAGATTGATTCCAGTTCAGATAATGGACAAGAGTCATTCCTAAATTTTCATTTTCTTACTTTCTCCATTCATTCTTAACATTAATCATCAATAAATAGTTTACTTGTGATTTGGAGACACTCGAAAGGAATTATCATCATATTTTCGTTATTTGGAACAAAATATCATTTTATGGGTTTATTTTTGTGATTTGGATGGTGTGGTGGTGATGAAAGGATCCTTATGAATGTTCCGATGATGGTGGGTTTGCGTATTAGATGGAGAATATCTCAAGTGAAAATAATTAAAGGGAATTTCTAAATGATGGGTGGATGGAATCCACCCACCAGAGATTGTGGTGGTCTAATAGTGGTATGTGAAGTGTTATTCTCCCAAACTATTCTATGTGTGTTTCTACAGGATAGAGACTACAATGATTTTCTAGAAAAGAATGGTTAGAATTCAAATTTAAGTGAGCCATAGAATTTGTCAACCCAAATCCAATTCTTGAATAATATTTTCTTGTGATAAAAAAGGTGGAGGTGTTGTGCAAGAAAATGAACAATAATGATTTTTAATTTTTGATAAATTCTATAAAACCTGATAAGTATTCTATATGAAAATTCATTTTGTATTCTCCTCTATTCAATGGATAGTGTTTTGGGTTGAGTTATATAAAACAATCCATGTTGGAGTCCTACATGCCATGTGATATCTAGTAATCTAGCTTGGCATGTAAAGGTAATAAACACCTAGGAAAATGGGTATAGTTACATGTTATGTGGTTTAATCAAACATCATGTATGACCTGCAAAACGGATCAACATTTATAAGGTGTACACACCTAGGAGCCCATGTGACCATGCATGTGGTGTCAATCGGGGAACATGCTGTATAATTTTAAAAGTGCATGGGCATGGACTGAGATATTCCCAAAAAATGTTAGCATGGATGGTATACATAGGCACAACCCTAGTACATAGGCATGGGTAGGTGGAATACACCATGTTTGGGGTGACATTTAAACACTTTATAACTTAGGGACACATTGTGTATTTTAAGAAATTCATTTCATGTGAGCACGAGGCATGGGAATTCCTAGGATAAGTGGGAAAACTGTTTACTATGAGGAAGAAACATTATCCTCCTTGAAGGGCCAGTTGGATCTCTTGTTATTCTTAATTCAACTATGGTGTGATCTTGGGTGAGTTCCCATAAACCGTTTGAATATGAAAATATTTATATATGGTGTGTTCCTTTGGTCCATCTTATAGAGGGTATAGTGAATCAACATTTCTTGATAGTATGATGTGATCCTCTAGGTTGGATTATTCCTATATAGAGTTTCATGAATCCCTCCATGGGGGTTGAGGGTGGATACCGTCCCATTTCATCTTCCCTAGGTGGGGGTTTATGAATTGGTGTGACCAATATACTCAAATGCTTGATCACCTACTTAGCAGGATGGTTTTGTTTTCACTTTTGGTGGGCTTCTATTTGTCCCTTTACTCTTTTATCGTACTGGGTCTTTTACTTTGTTGAGTGATATATGTTATGAATGAAACTATATTTTGAGTTATTCAACTTTATGTATTTTTAATCATGCATGGAGACAAGTGTGTGTGTGTGTGTGTGTTCATGTAATTTAGGCTAAGGTCTCTCATGTGTGTGATATGTCTACTTGGAACTAGTCACTAGGCTCTGGATTTTTTTAGGTTGGATTGAGGTTCCTTACTTGAATTATAATTGTCCAGGAAAACCCTAGTGGGTCAGTCATGATAGAGCAGTATAATAAAATTTTTATTTGGATCAGATTTTGTAGATTTTCTAGTATTGAGGTTTGGTTTTGGAACTAGGGAAACAATGTTAAAATCTTGATTTCATTTTTCATACTAGGGAATCCTTTTCTAGTGTAGTAGTTGATGTTTCCATTCAAAAGGACTCTGCTATCCTCATTTCTGAATCATAACATGTAGGCCCTAGTTATAGGAAAAACATTAATCCATGCATCATATATGAATGGGTTATGGTTCCATGTCTTTCTTGATTTGGCTACCCATATATTCTTTTTTTACTGTGATGATTTTTATTTATCATTTAATGCCTCCAGGATTATATCCATCTTGTATTATTATGGAACCAATGGTTTTTGAAGTCATTAAAATATTTTATTTTGTTCTATTTTCAATCCACACTAGGTTGATCATGGATTTTTTAATGCATGTGAATTAATGGTGAAGGAGGATTCATTATTGAAGTTGGAATCATATCTCAATGTTTACCAAATTATTGGGGTTTGCACTTTGGATGATAGAACAAGTTTCATGAAAGTTGGATTTTTAGGGTGCTTCTTGAAAATATGTAAATGTCTTGGAATTCATGAAATTTTATTTTAGAAGGTTTGGAGTCATGGAGGGTGGATATTCTCAAAAAATGTTTCACGAAAATTCATGAAGAACTAATGAAATATAGTATGTTATGTGATTATGATTTGTTTTGTGAATAATAATTTTTTAAAAAATATGGCTAGGACCTAATGGAAAACAATAAGTTACTTGATTATGAAAGGTTTTGTGAACTATAATGTTTCAAAAAATATGGATAGGGAATAAAGTAAAGAGAGTAAGTTTCATAATTACGAGAAGTATCATGAATGTAAAATATACTTGAATGTTTCATGAAGAGAGGGAGTTTCATAAACACGAATGAAGAGTTTCATAAAATGTTAGTGTTGATCATAAAAGGTTTATAAATGGTAGGATATATCACTAAAAAGGTGGCCTATAATCAAATGAGTATCAAAAAAATTGGAGAAAGACTTATCACTTCGATTTCATAGAGATTTTAAAAGAGAATAATTCTTAAGAGAAAATATTTCTTATCTAAATTAGGAAATTTACATGAACACATGTTTCAAAATCAAAATTGTTATAAACTATTTTATGGTATGGAATTTCAAGGAAGGGGTTTCTTGAAAGTAAGGATTTTTTTGAATGATAGGATCTTCATGATCATTGGATGTTTTTAAAATCTAGGACTTTTTCCAAAGTGTGTAGTTTCACAAAATATAATATTTCTATGAAACAAAAAGGGGGTTTTTCCAGAAAATTGTGTTTTTAGAAAGTTACTTATGATAATATAATTTATCTTTGGAAAAGGTTTTGGAATGTATTGAAGTATCATAAATGGACCTACATGAGGAAAGATTTCACCTTAATTTTCTATAATTCAGAAGAGACCTTCATGTCGATAAACTGATAAAGACATCACTGAAATTAGTTAGTAAGGGGGAATGGATAGAAGTGATTTGATGCTGGAATTTTCTTATCCATAAGATTCTTGTAATGGTAGTGTACCTAGAATGGACTTACCATGTCTTATAAACTATAATCCACAATATCTAGTGAAGCTTAGTGGATTCAGGTATGACTGACACAATATCCGAGTATGCTCCATAGACTATCCCTTAGTGGTGAATAATTTAAAAATGTTGTTTTTTGTTTCTATTTCAACATATGGGTGTTTTATAATTGTGTAATTCCATAATATAGGTTTAACTAGTTTCTACCAATGTGGGGATAAGATCTTTCTCATTAAAAAAAATTACACCCTGAATCCCCCCAACCCTCTCAGGGTGTTCCAAGGTCTTACAAGTGGTTTCAGAGGGTATAATTTGTTCATGTTAAATCTTAAATTTGTTTTGTTTTTATGAATAATTAGGTTAATGTGAGGGGTTCCCCCCTTTTATTTAATAAACATCCATATTTGGAAGAATTTAATGATATATTATCTGAAATATCTTGGGACGGATGTTATCTATTCCACAATTCTTGGGATTCTGGTTAGTGATGTGATTGGTCTATATATGACTCAAACAAATAGGAAAATTCTTGATATGGATTTTGAATATCAAAATTCTCTTTTTGTAGCACTATCTGATCAAATCTATTTGAATGTGATGATTTTTTCTACGGCCTAGTCCATTTGCAAGGAATTGGAAAACATAAACAATGGAAATATAATCGTGAGGAGGATAAACTTAGGGTTTTTCAAAATCAGTTTCATGATCAAAAAATACATCTTAATGAAAATATAAAATTTTTCTTAAATAATATTAAATAATATTTTGGATAAATTCTAGGATATAGGGATGAAAATATGGATATTTAAATTGTGAGTAAAATCCTAAGAAGGCTTCCACCACTGTAAAATCCAAAAGTTCAAATCCTTATTGGATGTTATATATCTAATATTTCTCTTGATGATCTACTAAGTAGTCTTGTGGCTTATGAAATGAGATTAAAACCCTAAGATACAAAAGGTCGAGTAAGAAACGAAATGGTACAAGAAGCTATGGAAAATGTGACATTTCGAAATTTAGTAATGAAGGATATGATATGAAAGATGAACATATGTATTTTTTACATAAAATTAATTATTTGAAAAGGGATAATTGAAGGTAATATTAATTTGGGAATTTTTTATGAGGTAAATTATATTACATTGCTACTTGGTGATCAAGGAAATTTGAAGACGTAGAAAGTGTAGCAGAAATCAAGAAGAGGCATCGGAGGAGGTTCCCCAAAAAGGATACTTCAGACCCAAAAAAAACTTATAGTTGAGGATATTTTTTTTCAAAGAGTAACAAGATAACAAATAATTGTTAGGGATGTAGAATGAGATTTTATATTTAATGTTCAAGATTCCATGATGGCTTCTATTGAAAATGTTGAACTTATGAAGGAGAAATACAATTAGATGGATGGTGTTATCGATATCATGGAGGAAATTGATGGCTCTATTGAATATCATGATATTCAATGAAATAAAAATAGTAATATTAGAGATTTTCTGAAAGTACTAAAATATTTTTTGGATTATCTTGGAGTGGAGATTGATCAAATATATGGAGCGGTAGAAGAACAGTTGAAAAATCCTGAAAGCTCGAAAGAGTTTACTATGTTTAAAATAAGGATTTAAGTGTAGGAAAAATTTATCAATAAAATTACATCAAGATTTCAATAAATGTATAAGATAGTTGAGGTAATTGATTAATAAATCTTTTTCGTTAATGAGAAAACTAGAAATTGAATCAAAATTAGGGAAATAGAATATAAAATTATAGTTTGGAAGGTTTTCAGACGTAGAGATTTTTAAAGAGTTAAACATGGATTTGAAGGAGTGTTGAAGTCATTGAATGATCAAAAATATAAATTTATGGGAAGAATTGTAATTGGTAGTGATACAAAAAAATCAAAGGTTGTAAATGAGATGTGACAGCACAAAGGGAAGCAGAAAGATGGACATATCACAAAGGTGGATGATGTCCTAACCGAGATATCTTCGAACCAAAATGAGAAGAGATATAAATATAATCAGTAGTTATCCAGATATTATTGTTAATGAAAATCAATAATAAAATAAGGTTACATATAAAGGAATAGATGTGAGAGGGTATTTCCTCATATGAAATCTTTTTTTTTTCTTTGTAGGTTGTACCATGTATTACGGTGAAGAGTAATGGAGCTATATGAATGGGTAAGTTGGAGAAATTCAACAACGGATAATGAGACTATATCATTCATTATTTCTGTGGATATTTTTTTTTATTTTTTCTATCTTTTTTGTAAATATATTCATCACATGAAGATGAAAAATGAAAACCATAACTACAGAACTTCAAAACAAGTCAATACTAGTCAACCCATAATAATTACCCTTGAAAATAAGTATTATCTTCTAGAAGAAGAATATAATTATTATTAAACCATGCATGTTGAAATTATATTTTATAGTCTATCTTATAACTCTAATCAATCAGGTATCTCATAGAAGGAAAATAATAAGATCTTGAAATCCAACTTGGAGGAGATCTCCCTCAAAGATGTAGAAAACAATATCACATGAATTCTTGATAGTAGATTCTCATCCCACATTATAGGAAATTCTAATTTTTTGAAAAATTATAATTAAAGGTTTAATGGAACAGTAATATTCTAAATCATTGATTCCTTAAATATCATATGTTGTGGAAATACATAATTCAAAAATGATGAGAAAAATTTTATCAAAGAAAAAGTGTATTGTTGACATTCCCAATCTGGAGGGTGATCAATAAAATACATTTCATGCATGAATGCGAGGAAATATAATCACGGATTTCTATTAGTTGAGGAACAAGAGGGCATCAAATCTGCTTGATCTAGTCCATATATATGTGTTTGGTCCAATTAAAGTGGATGGAACATATAGAGAGTGGTAAATAATTATTTTTATTAATAATTATAGTATAATTTCTTGTATGATGTTTATGTAATTCAAATGAGAAGTAAATGAATTCATTTAGTTGTCTCCCTAAATATTTGTAAATGAAACTTTCCACATAATCAAGATATTTTGATATGAAAATAGAACAGAATATACATACATTGAATTTGAATATTAACTAGAAAAACATGGGTTCAATCATGAGGTTTATTCAGAAATAACACCTCAAAAAATGGGGTTATTTAATGTATAAGTTGATAGGTAAATAATATGGGAAAAACAATTCTAATTGAGTGTATTGTTTCTCATCATTATAGGAAAGAGGCTATTCAAGTTGTGGTTTACCCTCAAAATTAAACAAGGCTAAGTCTTGGAGAGCACATAACACCATATGAGATATAGAAGAGTAGAATATGATAAATCCAAAATATTATTTAGAATAGGAATACAAAGAGGCTATCCAATAAATAAAAACAATAATCATTATTTAATAGATTCAAATACAAAAAGAAATTGGAATAAATTCCTGATAATCTAAAAATAAATATGATTTAGAAGAGGAATCCATTGTTGAAGTAACTCTATAAAAACCTCATAGGAAAAATAGAAGAGTAGAATATGAGAAATCCAAAATCATTGAGGATTTGACCACACCTACACTGACAAGAAGAATGAGGAATAAAAAAAATTATTCTCTCCTATAAATTGTGGAACTATCCTCATTTTAATAGCAAGTAAAGGATAAATCTTAGGGTAAGTCCATGAGTGAAGAAATGGATCAGGTTGACAAAACTGGACATGGGATCTTGTTAAAAGAATAGAATATCACAATGTGATTGGAACAAAGTTGGTCTTTTAAAATAAATTCAATGATCTAGGAAATATTATTATAAACAAGTTATACTTGGTTCGTAAATTCTATACACAAATTTAAGGCATCAATTTTGATGAAACATTTTCCCCAGTAGCTTGATTGGATTCAATTAGGCTCTTTTTAGCTAGGGGAATTCAAATAGGGTAAAAAAAATCATATTGAGGTAAAAATAGAATTCTTAAAAGGTTTTATTAATTAAGAAGTCTATATGGATCAACCAGTGTGATTTCTAATTGGAAAATATGAAATAAAGGTTTTTATATTAGATATGTATTTGTATGGTCTATAGAAGGAACCATGCATAATGTCCTCTGATTTGGCACTCTCATGTGCCCAAAAAAAGTTGGTTATGAGACCTTAATCATGGCACTCCACAATATGGATGCTACTAACTAGTGGTAGGGTTGTGATAAGTAGAGTGGGGACACTATACCCCCATGTTATGTAGTTTAAAAATATCATAAATAATCAATCTAGATAAATGAATAAATATAGGAATGTGGAAATAATGGACACAATATGATAAAACATTAACTATCAATCAATATAACTTAATAATCCAATAAATAATAAAGGAATAATGTAATGACAAGTAGGAATGTAACTAAATGTCTTGATAGAAGTAATACAAAATAAAATACCACTAGAATCAAAATCCCCCATCCCCAAATCCAATGTAGGTCACATCACCAAACATAATATCATCCACCAAGAAAACAATCAATAGAAAGGTTATTTTCCCTTATTCTATCCAGTATCTACATAATCTATTTGGGATTCAAATAGTGGAACAAATATATTGTGAGTATAACTCAGTAGGTTAGAACAACCCTTTCTAAACATAACCAGTCTTCTAATAACTATATGAAATAATGAAATATACAAGTGTATTAATTTATTAAATAATTAAATTTATAATACATCAATATCATTTAGCACCATGTCAGAATATCTTTATGCATGCCTTATGACCATTCCAACCATAACCACCTAACCATGTAATAACATATCCTACCTGAGTTCCATGCTGGAATGTATCTCAGAATTTCTATCAACTATTCTAACCATGACCATATAAAGATGATAAATCATGACATTATAATGAAGGTATAAATCACACAAGTATGGTCCAGAACTTTTTATATAATCATTTCAGCATTTTATTAGGGTTGAGCCTGATATAAAAAAATCATCATGTATTAGGTTTCAGCCTGATTTATAAGCATTTCATCATGTCTCGTGGCCTAGCCTATTATATAATCATTTTGGCATGTCTTAGGTCCCAGCCTAGTATATAATCATTTTAACATGGAAATCACACCACATGCCTTAGAAACAAGGATTTCATATTATCACATCATTAGGCTCAAAGGTTAATTATGAAAATTATCATTTATCTTTCAATTACACATTTTATTTATTAAATGTTCATAACCAATAACATGCCAATTATATCAATTATTAGTTCAAAACAAGGTGTGTCTATATCAGGAACGCACTCAAATCCCATGTCATGTTAAACACACTTTAACCCACTAAACAATTAATTTGTAATCAAAGGTATGATCACCTAAGTGATATACACAAGCCAAGTCAACACCCAAATGTATCCAAAGGGAATCAAAGTAAATATAAAATTCATCATTTATTCAAATTAAGTAAGTGTTGTATTATCTCCATTGAAGTATTTCACATTCTAGAAAATTTTTAAACCATAGGGTTATGTTTTAAACCCCCATCCATTAACTGACAATCAAAAAATGATTCTAATGGAAAAATTCCACGATAAAAAAGGTGTAGATCATTGAAAGAAGGATCCAAGATCAAATCCAAATCAAGATCAAAACCAAAAACACTCACAGTCAATAGATTACAATTCCATGGCTGTAGAACCAATGGATAGAAGAGAAAACCTAACCAAACCCACATAACTAATATGAGATGGGAAAACGGGGTGTCTAAAATCAAGGGAGGTCCTCCAAAATTGCATATAAGGTTCCCTAGTGTTGAATGAATAAGGATGTATTTGAGTTAAATGAAAAATAAACTACACGATATATATAAAAATTTTATGTTGTTAAATTACATGGTTTTTAATATAGTTACACATTGTATAATTATTTTTAGATGGATACACTAAAAAACCTATTTCCTAGGATGAAAAATAAATTCTTATGGACATTACATGACATAAAACCCATTTACACAGTGCATAAACATTTTGGAGATGGGTTTTCAAACCATTTTAAATATAAAAACAACCCCAATAGCCTTTGAGGATTCGCAACACACCAAGAACCAATGGTGACACTTGACCCCTTTACCTAGACTCCATTAATTCAAACTAAAATACAACCCTGATAATTATGATATTTTACCCAACAAAGGCTCACTGTGTGGATCCTCTAAAGTTTTTCTCAAGTTTCCTCACAACTCAATACATCATTTATTCAAATAAATAAACATTAATGATGAAATAAAAACAACAAAGGTTTAAAGATGAGGCAAAATGGAACTAAAAGAACACTAATTAAAAACTCAGTGATATAAATACATGGAAAAAATAAAGGAACTTATAACATCCCCACCATATAATAGATCTTCCCCAAGCTACTCCCAGCATCAGTATGTGGTCTTTGTGAATTAATATAGTCACTGTGATAACATATGATACTCCCTCTCCCAAGTATCCTCCTGGACTCACTCATGCTTCCACCGAACCAAAACCCAATTATTCTCCCTACTATAGAGGTAGATATCCCTATAGTTCAAAATCCATAATGGATAGACCTCAAGGGATGCATCGTCACTAAGATCAACGTATGTCACATATATCCCACGAGAAGGTTCTCAATAATATCTCTGAAGTTGTGGTATAAGAAACATTTTGTGCATGGAAATGTAGCAATGTGGTAGGGATAAATGGAACACCACTGGATATACCCTATCTACTAACTCAGATGGCCTGAAAAACCTGGGTGATATATTTCAATGTTTACTAGTATGGGGTTTCCCCAAATAAGGTGACACTGAAATAAACTCATGATGACTAACATGCATCTCTAGTGGTTATATTTGATAGTTACTATATGATTTCTACCTTCATTGCACAATCATCAACCACAACCTGGTAAACTGAACCTACTCAGATGTAACTTTCATGAGTAAGACCAAAAAGTGTGTACTCAACTGTCTCTAACCAACCAAGATGGAAATAGAATTTCCTTCCATAAAAATCCTTAAAAGGTTCAATTTGAATATATGTATGTGAGCTATTACTATATGAAAACTCCAAGAGTTCTTTTTGATGATCCCACAAACCACCAAAATCCAAAACTTGGGCTCTTAAAAAATCCTCCAGAACCAGAGTAGTCCTATCAGATTAACCATAAGTCTAAGGATTATATGCCATAACTAATAGAACCTATGATCCCATATCCTTATAAATACACTTCCATAATCACGATGTGAAATGAGGATATCTTTCTTAAACAACACTCCATAGAACACTGTGCAACTGAACTACCTCATACACATAAATAATTCTAATATCATCAACTATAAAGGTATCCAATATAGGTAAAAAGTGGAATACCTTCATCATTCAATCCCCAATCACCCATAAAGAACCATTCTTTTGGGATTCCCTAGGTAATCCTGTCAAAAAATCCACTACGACATCATCCCATTTCCACTTAGGAAATGGTAAAGGCTGAAAAATACAAGTTCGCCTCTGATGCTCTACATTCACAAGATAAAAAGTTAAACAACTCACTAAAAATATTTCAATCTCTATATTAATTTCTAAAAACCATTATTGTCTATAGATAACATGATACATCATCATCAAACAAGGATGTACTTCCTATCTAGAATCATGAAACTCCATCATTAGATCCTCGCGCCAGCCCCTAGGAAACCATACTCATCCATGGAAATGAATATAATTATCACCACCCAGAAACCATCTTCATGGTGTATCCCATACATATTTGATATCTATCATAACTAATCTATTTGAATCAGATATCTACTCATTTTTCATATGTTCCAAAATAATAGGTATAACATTTTTTTTAAGTCATAGATACTCATCCCTGAGACTGTAGAACATTAATATGAATGTCTACAAATAGATCCATTATCCTACACTCAATTAAAGACTCTCGTAGGGCCTCTATCTACATATTTCGGCTCAAATAATTGACAATAACATTTCCCTTTCTTGGTATTTAGGCCAAATCAAAGTTGAAATACTGTTGATACTAGACCCACCTCCTCTACCAAAGTATCAGGTCCCGCTGAGAAAATATGTACATGAATATATTGTGATTTGTGTTTACCACAAACCTCTCACCCATGAGATGATTACTCTATTATATTAGCATATTTACCACTGATTCTAACTCCAAATCGTGATTTGGGTAATTCCTCTCATGTGGTCTCAAATATCTAGATACATTAGCAACCACTTGATCGTAATATATCTATACTGCTCAAATTCTAACTATAGATGCATCAAAGTACATGGTATATTCTTTACCCAGTAGTAGTAATGTGATGATAGGTTCTGGGGTCAGAAAAACTTTCATCTTCTAAAAATAATTCTTATAAGCATCAGACAAAATAAACACAAACCCTTTATTTTTCATCCAAGACATCAGTGCTTCCAAATGGGAGAAGCCCAAAATAAAGATCCAATAATAACCTAATAAACACATAAAGATCTAAATTTTGAATACCTTATTGGGATTCTCCCAAGATACCAAGGCTACAAAATTCTCCCAGTTCATTAACACTCTTACCTTTAAGATAAAATGTCCCAAGAAGTTCACTTTATCAATCCAAAAACTATATTTTATGAGCTTGGTGTAAGTCCAATGCTCTCTCAATGCACATAAGATGATGTCAAGATGTTGGGAAGGATCATCTATTGAATGGAAATATACAAAGATATCTTCAAAAAAACCTCAAAAACATAATCCAGAAAGGGTTGAAATATCCTATTCATCAAGGACAAGAATACCACAGGGGTATTGGTCAAACCAAATGACCTTACTATGAACTCATATAAGTCATACCATCTCCTAAAAGAAATATAAAGTATTCCCATTAATCACACAATCAACTGATGGGGTCTTAATTTCATAATGATCTTGGAGGAGATATCAGCACCTTTTATCTAATTTAAGAGATCATCAATTTGTGGAAGAGGATATCGGTTCTTAACCGTCATCTGGTTCAATCAGTGATAACCCACTCATAAGAGAAATGTACAATCAGCTTTCTTGGAAAAGAGAACTGTAGAACCCCATTGATATGCACTAGGATGTATGAAACCTTTTGAATATGGATATTACAAATGGAGTTTTAACTCTTGAAGATCTATTGGTTTCATTTTATAAGGAAAGATGGAAACTGGCTCTCCTCTCTGTTCCAACTCAATTATGAACTCTATATCTTTCTCAAGTGGTAATCTATTAAAATCTTCATAAAATTCATCATGAAAATTGTATAGCTCTGTAGGATAAGAATCCGACTCCATTCCACCACCATCTATAGAATTTCTAGTTTTCTAAGTAATGATACAATGTAATATACACTAAATTGGTCTTGAACAACCAGCCTAAAGATCCCACCCACCGTTGTGAAAATAACTACCTCATTTTCGAGATAGGAAGGTAAATCTCTTCTAAAAATAGTTAATATGATCCTGGTATAGAACTTGGCAATAAATACCAAGAATCAAATAAAAAACTATCATATACATCATGAACAGTTCATAAAAGAAACAATTACCACTAATATTTAAAGAATATGTCTTACAATGTATGATATTCTCTGACCGCACTCCTAATGGTGTGTCGATAGTAAAAACACCATCCAAGATTTTGGCATCTAAGACCAAAACGTTTAAAAAATAGTGGATAAAAATGAATGTGATTCTCTAATATAATAAAACACAAAAATGGTAGGTGATACTTGAATCATACCTCTGATAGTTGACAATCATGCATCCTCAATAGATAGAGTAGTCTGCATAATGTGCATCTCATCAGCCCCTCAGCCCTGGGCTCCAGCCGGATTCCCCTAAGCTATACCATATGTTTGGTATGGTCATTCCTTCATGTGGAAACAATTTCCCATGCCTCAAATAGAACGTAATATGGGACACTGGCTACCTATCTTCTGAGGAGTAGTTGAGTCCTTCCCAGACTCTGGTGCTGTCATGATCCCCTTCCACTACTATGCTGCGACATTCCCCTATAAAACCTCTATAGCTGGCCCAATCAATAATCATGAACAAAAATATAATGTGGGGAATGGAAACTAAGGCCATTTCTGGTTCATCTTCCCAAACTTCTCTTTTCACATTGTTTTCTAGGAAAAAATTGTAATAGAGATGCTTATTTCAACTATAATAAGAATTCATGGTCTTCCCAAATGAAATAGCCTAGCTATTTCTTAGGGCCTCTCTCTAATTTAGTTCTGTGATGAGTTCTTGATTCATCACATCTGCAAAACTTCTTAGAAAAAGCATGTTCACCTTCATCCCAATCTCATAAAGAATCCCTTCCTGAAAAAGTCCTTCCCTATAGATCTCATCAACTGCCACATATGGTGAAAACAATTGTAGGTGGATAAAACGTTTAGCGTAGTCCTGTACTGACAAACCCTACTATGTCATATACCTGAACTCACGATCCTAGTCATCCCTCAACCTCTAGGAATACATGTGGTTCAAAAACTTCATCTCAAATTCTTTACAAGATAACTACTCTTGATACCCTAATTACTCTAAAATATCCCAACATTTTTGGCTGGTCCAAGAATCATATATATAGAAAGAATCACCCACTTATTAGAATGTGTCTAAATATGCTTAAAGATCATTTTACTTACATGATCTAGATCCTAACATCATTGGGCCCTCCCTCCCCGGTGAATGTATGAGGAAGATAGATTTGTAACTCTCTCAGCAACTTAAAAGTCAAAGGAACAATGTGACTAGTCTCTCATTCCATGGATCTCATGACCCTCAAGAAGCTATTGTGAAGCTAGATTTCCCTCTAATGTTCTAGAACTATAAAAATAATTGATTCATCTATGTTAGGAGTGTGTTGATTACCACTCTCCTAAGTACCAACATGAAGATGATGAGGATGCATTTTACCTACAAGACAAACACACTCCTTAAAAAATAAGCTATAATAACATGGTCAACCTAAAATAATACAATATCAGAGAACCACTGACTCCTGGTCTCTCTATACATGACTTACATGTGTTTTAGAATGACATAATAGTTTATTAATTTCATTTCTAATATATGACATGTATCTCATATCACAATTCAATAGAAAATTATAAATCACATGCAATAAAGAAGTCCATATCATGAATAAATCATGTCAATATATATCCCAAAGTGCCTAGTACGATGCGTGAATACACATCTCACATCATACCAGTCCACAAGTATAAATATAAAGAATTAATAAAACCATAAAATGATAATACCACATTGCATGTGAATCTCCATGGGTGAAATAACATCAATCGTAACAAGTGAACATCATAAACCACAATCCAACCCTAGACACTCGGATATCCCCCATACACCCCTGGAAATTGAGTTAAATGCATATGGGAATTTGCGACTGGACACCATCACAAAAGGTCATTTGTGACGGGGTCCCATCACAAATTCCCTATTGTAGGAAATGGCATCACAAATAATATCTCTCAGAATAAAAAAGCCTTTACTATGGGTCCATCGTTAATAGTTACTTGAGACGGGAAAATCTACCTATCGCAAAAACATAAAAAATAAATAAATACAAAATTAATATTAATAACATTTAATAAAATAATATTAATAACAATAATAAATTAATATTTCAAAAGTAATATTAAATAATAATATTGTTATTATTATTGTTATGATAATAATAATAATAGTAAAATAATAATAAATAATGATATTATTATTATTATTATTCATAAAATAATATTAATAAAATTAATAATAATAATAATAATATAAAAAATTTATAAAATAATAAAAACATCCATATTTGAAAAATTATAAAAAAATGAAAAAAACTAAAAAAATTTAATTTTAATAAAACAATAAATATATATTAAAATAATAAAATTAATAAATAATTAAATAAATAATAATGTAATAAAATAATAAATAAAATAATAAAATAATAAAATAATAAAAAACATAAAATGTGCAACAATATAGTAAACACATTATATAGAAATTTAAATATATAATATTACAAAAAAATTACATTCATATATTTTATCATAAGAAAATAAATATATCACTAAGGGGGAGGTCCTTTTGGAGGAAATGGAGGAGCGGGAGGAGATGGTGGAGAGAAATTCATCCCTAAACCAAGAGTCAGACATCACATGTACTTCATAGTCTTGTCATGATGTTGTTGCTACCACTGATGAATCCCTACTTTCTATTGCTGTTATTATCGACAGAGCTCTTCCGGCCCCCTACGCATAATCCCTATAAGGTCACCTTGAGCTCGCATCCACTCTTGATACTGTACAGAAGATGATGATGACTCCCCATGATCTCCTCTCGAGCTGCACACCGACATCACATTAGTACCATAATAATTATCAGGTGTCAATTTAGAGACAATACCAACAAATCATCCTTTCTCAAAGGCATACTGGGTCGTATGCATCCATGTTGCTTCACTAAATCTTGTATCACTGGTTTTATCCTCAGTCTCATCATGACTATCAGTTTATATCTAATACTTCATGGCCTCATATGATTTCTTCAATTGAAATTTAAAATTAAAATATTTAAAATATTATTTGCGGTTAATTTTAAAACTAAAAATGAAATTATAATGGCCAAATTTTGATGCTGTTGATCACCTCTAATATCTTAAATGACAGGATAGTTATACATCCTCCTATAAATATTGAATTCCACAATATTATTCTTTTCAACTACCTATATGAATATAAAATAAATATATTACATTTAATGTTATATTAATTAATTAAAAAAATTAATTACAATATGTTCCCTATGCATACTGATTATACGACCACTAGATTGATGTGTCGCCTTCTGTCTCCCTCTTTTTTTCTACATATGAATGATCTCCTAGGAAAACAACCACCCATAAACTGTAAACATAATTCATACCAAACCTAAGATGAAATGTAATCAGGTTGGTGGGCATAGCAAGAAAGATCAAAGTTGGTGACTCCATGTTTCCTCACTTATTTTCTCCTCAAATTGTACAAAAAAGGATGGCAACGATCATGCATACAACCCTCCCATTCCAGCCAGATAGAGTCACACATCCTCCCTTCAATGGGATACCACAACCCCTATGAAAAATTAACAATATCATGTTATTAATTAAATAAATTTCAAAATAAATATTATTTATTTATGAACCAGCCAATGATTGAACATGGAGTGCTGAACATCAATAGGAATCTAACCACATGTATCCAATGCTCTAGAAAAATAATTCCACAATATATAACTCCCATTTCCAATATTTATATGCAAAAATATGTGAAAAAAATAAAAAATAATCAAACCATTACTACATAAATAATTTAATGATAATTAAAACTATCTAAAATACATAAGTAAAAATACCTTTGTATGCATAGATTGAACCTAAGACATGGATGTTACTCGGTGATAGGGAAATAAATCATCAATCTCACCAGACCAAAACCCCTCTGATTCATCAATGAATTGATAGAATTATAAGGTTTAGATGATCCAATATCATACTCATCATGAAATAGATCATCCTCCTAGAACTCCCGAAACAGATCGGGTTCCATCAAAAACACGAAATGACTGTTGTTAGAAAACTGTTGAAAAAAATATTATATATAGTTATATATTATATATGATTGTAAAAGTCATTTAACTATCTCAATATTCATCTTCATCCTTATCTTTCTATTTTACAGTGTCAATATCTTCATATTCTTACTCAGTATCATCAATTTCCCTAGGATTTTCAGTTTCCTCATCTCTTGTCATTTCTAATTCATTTGTTACATCAATAACATCATTGTCACCCTTGACCCTTAAATATGGGGTTCCATCATCGATATTAATTTTTCTTCATGGAAAAGATGGATTTTAAGTAGTCTATTGAAAAAATTCAATTCCTTTCACTTCAGTGGAACCATATTCACTTTGAATAAATAGACTTTCCAAAGATTTCATTTTTATTATGTTCCACCAACCACTCAACTCTCTTTAAGTAGCACAATATTTTTCATAATATATTTGATGTGCCTGTTGAGCCAATACAAATGGTTCATTTACTATAATAAGGCTTTTACATTTAATATCAATGATGTCGTGGCTCAGATGAACATGTGAGCCTCTCTCAGTATCCAACAACTGAAATTCAAACATTGTTATATAATTTTGTCCTAGATAAGACAGTTTAATTTTTTATTCCAACATTCCATAAAAGTCAACATCAGTTTCTCTATGATGATATCCTCACAAAAAACACCACTATTCGTTATTATTTTTGTATTCCCCATATGTAAGTGTATGAAATTTAAAACCATTAACCACATATCTATAATAAGATTTAACTATTTCAGATAATGGGTTACTCAATACACACAATCGATTATCTATTGTATCATCATATTGGGATACCGAAATTTTATTAAAAAAACTATCAATATAAAAAGTAATAAATTAATTTTATATTTTAAACAATAAATAATTTATTTTAATAGCATTTGAAACTAGTACGAAAAATAATTTTTTTAACGTTCTTCAAGAGCAGTTACTGTAATTTTTGGAAACTGTTTCTTGATATAATTGTCATATAACATACTAATACAATAATATTAAATTTCTATAACAAATATTATAGAATAAGTTATAGGGGAAATCACAACACAAATGGTGTAATTTCTTCACATTTGAGCAATATAAATGTATGATCTCTTTGATGTTCATCATCTAAAAGACATCATTCATGAACTCCACTAAAGCCAAGTTCGGAGTGATTAAAAAATGATAATTTAGTGTTCATTTCATCATCAACATTTCCCTCCTCACGGCCCATGTGGTTATATTTTAAGGGATATTCGAATTGAAAATATTGAGAGCATAAAAAATAAATTTCCTCTGTTAAATAAGTTTCGACAATTTAACCTTCAACCGATTCATTGTTATGTACGTTTTTCTTTAATTTATGCATCAATCTCTCGAATGGGTACATCCATAAGAACTGTACCAGACCTCCACATTTCTCTCTATGTTGAAAATTTAATATAAAATGTTCTATTCAGTCAAGGAAATATGGTGGGAATATTTTTTCCATTTTACATAAAATTAAAACAACATATTCTTTCAGTCAACTTAGTGCAACATAGTCTATTTTCATCACAAAAATTTCTCATAAAAAATATTATATGTCTGCTAGCACATCCCAAATCATATAATTAAATAAAACTCTTCATCTAGTCAGTATAAGTATTTCGGTTATAACATGAATGTCATGACTTTTTAATCCGGTAATATGACCATTTCTGACACATCTGGAAAAATTGGAAACATAACCATCTGGAAGTCTCAGATCTGCAATCCACTACCAAGAAAATAACCTATTTTCTTTAGAAATTTTGTAATCTTCGTTTGGATTCATTAACATATCTGATCTGAAATCTTCTATTAGCTCATGTTCTGGTCACCTGAAAATTTAGGGAAAGATCTAATCGTGCCTTTAAAATATATATGGTTTTACCTAGTGTATCTAAAACTATATGAATTGTATTATGAAAATAATTCTTCTCAGTATGCATGTCATCTAACATGCAATAGACCAAAAAATTAAACAATGTGGAATATCCCAAAAAAATGATCCATTATAACCAATTGGGTTCTTTCTCAAAGCCATCAAATATCTGTTGGTTTATAGTTGGTCCAAAAGTAGTGGGAGGTAATGAATAGACAAATTATTTTAACTTTGTACCTAATATCATTGTTGGAGGTCCATCTCATTCAATTGTGCCTTTTCTGAAATGAGATTAGATCCTATGAAAAGGATGATCGGTTGGATGGAACTTGTAATGATAGTCAAAAAACAAGTTTCTCTTCCAATGGTGAGAATAATCATTTTTGCATCTCTCTTATAGTACAGATCAGATTTTGGACCATGTGTACTCTATTCATATAACACCTGAATGTTTTTATGAAATATTTTCTATAAATAATTTTATTTATTCAATAGCATTCACTGCATGAAATCCTGAGTTTAAATGAGCCATGAGATTCCCATAGTATAAAATGACCATTTTAACCTATCTATTAGGTTATCAAGAATAAATACATCTAACTTATGAAAATGTATGGTGAATTCATTCTCTATTAATTATTTATTAAAAATATAAATCAATTATTATTTTGTATTTTTTTCAATTAATATTTGTAAATGAAATTAAAGATATATATGTTCTATATAATTAATAAAATATTTTTTACATTCATCCAATAGATATTTTGTTCAAATAGTATGAAGAAACACTATTTTATGTATAAAAACCAATATTTTTCAAAAGAGTAATTCTCTGCCTTTTAATAGAGAAACCCTTTTAAATTAATATTTTGATACATTAATAATTTTTATATAAAAAATTATATAATTTTTTTGAAGTAGGAAATAAAAATTTACTTTGGATTATTGTTAATATTTTTCTAATAACATTCAAATTTTGATGAATAGTAAAAATACAATAAATTTTAATTGAAAGAATATTTTTTAATCAAAATAATTTACATTGGTAAATTATATTGTTGAATGGATATAAAGTATAGATAGAATATGATTTTATCATTCAATATAATTTATGTCATTATAATTAATTTTACATTGAATTCATATGTAAAAACATTTCAATCTTCTACGATGTTTTAACTTTCAAAACCTTTTTTTTCTTTCTGAAAACATGATTAATTATAAATTAATTACTACAGCTTATATGTTTTGAATTTTTAAAAATGGATTCCATATTTGGAATTATTATTTCCAAATTATGTAAATATCTTTATTATTTTAGGTATTATGAATAGTAACATCGGTATTTATTTTTATTCGGTAAAAGGTTAAATAGGGTATTTAAGTGTTATAATTCTATTATAAAATTACCCTAAAACTTGATTTAAAATCACTGTAGGAGTTTTTTTCAACGTAAATAATATTTGGTTCATAATTATGTTATTTGAAAGCTACTTGGATGGGGTTAGGACATTTAATTTAATTTATTTAAATAAAAGATAAATATATCTCACTCAAATTTTAATAACTATATAGTTTTTATATAAGGATTTACAGAAGATAAATTAAATTATAAATAATCTTTTGAAATATATTTTTTCCTTTATCATAGTAATTTGTCTGTAATTTTTTGGAAATAAATAATTACCTTAATGCCTTTTACTTTGATGATGTTAAAATTAATTAATTGATACGAAATCAACAAAACATCTTTCATTAAAATTATAATAACCATGAGAGGACCAAAAAAATTGGCCAAATATTATTGGTTGATAATACCTCGACTACTTCCATTCAATGGTCATGTTAGTGACCATTGAGATCCTTATAGAAGATATTATGACACTTAAATTATTTTATCTAAAATGATGTTAAAGTTGTCACATTGATGTTTTTAAAATTATAACATTTTTAATGTAGGAATTCCCAAAAGATAAATTCAACTAAAATTATTCTTCTAAAATACAGTAGATTTATATTCATAATAGTATTTTATTTTTTATTTTTATTCAACTAATAAGTATATTAAATTATTATACAAATTGATGTAGAAATTATTTTTTTAATGCAGATATCAAATAAATTTTATTAACATTATTAAAAAAAGTTAATGTAGAAATTATTTTGTTAATGGAGATATCAAATAAATTTTATTAAAATTATTAAAAATAAATATAATCTAGGAAAATTAATATGTCCAATGATTTTTTTATATTATCTTGAAATCTTATGAATATAATACAATATTAATTTCATTTTTATCATGTTATATTAATATTTTTAAAGATAAATTAATTGATTAGAATAAAAATTGAAATTATTGATTTTTTTATCAAAATAATATTTTATTAAATTATTTAAAAAACATAAAACATGATTAAAAATATATAAAAATTTTTGTGGTTTAAAATATTATAAGTATTTAATTTATGGTATCATTGGCATTGAATAAGTAAATATTACAACCTTTAAATATTTAAATATTTGTTAGCCTAGTTAAAAATTAAATTGAATAACTAAATGTTTATTAAAATTTAAATGTTTAAATTGACAAAAAAACATGTCAGAAATTTTATTTTTGATGAGATTAAAACCCTGTCTCATCTCATATTTTAAAATGGGTCATTTCGGAGGATTTCATGTAGGGTTTGATTTTATTATAAATTATTATTTATAGAGTTTCCAAAATTTTCACTCACCTCAATTATAAAAGGGCACCTCCTCCACTACCTCTTCACATCACATTGAGCCTCCATATTTGTCCATCCCCTGAAATTTTCCATTATAAACTTCCTTAGTTACATTCTAGAGGTTATTTTCTTCTTCAAACACCAACTCTAATGCTCTAAGAGGTAATTTAGAGGAAGCACATCGTAGAAGTGGTAATATCTGCTACCGATTATTTCAAATTTATTTCTTATTCTACATCCCTTTCAGGAGTAGTTTCATTATCAAATAATAATTATATAATCACTTATATACTAATATTTTATTATAATTATGAAACAACCATATTCCACCTTCTATCCATCCTATGAAAAATGAAATCTCCAAGCTTGTGTACGTACGGTTTATCATCTCCACACCACTATGTAATCTATTTTCACCACCACCTTACATTGATGGGAATAATTATATAAATAATAAATATATATGATTATTATAAAATTATATTACTTATGAAAAATTATACACCGTCCAATTCAATACCCTTCAACAAATATGGTAAAGATATCGTCGCTTGTGCATACGTATGGCCAACCGTCTCCCTGATACGATGTGATTCATTATACATGATCTTCATTAAAGAATGATTATATAAATGTAAATAACGAATAAATATGGTAAATATTTTTTTAATATCATTTTTAATGATAATACAGTGACTTAATATGGATAACGCTAACTTATTCGACAAAACATGCATAAGAACATAAAGTAGTTAATATCTGCATAATGAGTAACAATTCAATGTTATTAACAAACTAATGATAATATGATCATATATGATGTTATAAAAATTAATATGATTATAAAATAAGTCAATGAAGTAATTTAAATCATTATACCATAGTTTTAGATACATACAAAGGAACTCAGACCTAAGGTAATAGATAATTTCGCAATCTCATTTTTATCCGAGATTGTCTATATGTGAGTATTTACTAGGGTATATTTATCTTCCACATAAATGTTTCATAAATATTTAAATTTATTTATATCCTTATAAAAAAATTAAATTAAATTTTATACATTGAAGAATTTTTATTTAGTGGAATAAAAAGAATCTTTTTTCATTATTCAATACGAGGTAATTTTTGAGTTTTCTCAAAAAAGTATGAGGATATTTTTTTCAACTTATACAGTATGAATGTATTTTTACATCTTCATAACTCATTATTTCCAAGAATCTTCCACCACAAGACTTCATGTTTATTTTCAAATAAATTATTTTCAATTAAAATTGCATAGCATTTTATGAAAGGTTGATTATTTTTAAGAAGAAAATATATTTTCATCAAGATTTAATTTCATGTGTTTTATCAAAATTATTTTCCATCTAACATGACATTATTTAAGTAGGTTCAAATTTCTATCCCTATTATCACTTTGATTTGAGTTGTGTTTATGATGGAGTTATATTTATGAAATCTATTTGTTTTATATGGATTATGATGGAATGATGTCTTAGAAACCCATTTTATTCCTTGGGATATACTGTGATGAATGATTTTTGTTTTTTTGGAACATGTAAGATTGATTTCATTTTGATATAGGTGGGACCTATATCTCCCTCCAATACATTGGGTAAAGATTAATATCTCATGAGATATACTTAAATGGAATAGGAAATGATCTCGGTTCAATAATGCAGGGCTAGAACAAGCAGTGAACTCTGTTCTGTAATTGACTTTGTTCGCTATGATGGTCTTTCCAAAGATCCTTGAACAATATGGAATGATTTTATATGCATATGTGTATGCCATGAAATCTCATGTCTTATGTTATTACTTTTGGGATTACCCTCATTTATTCTTATGATCTTTTATGATTTATCCCAGGGCATGATATCGCAATATTTCATATGTAGGATATGATTTTAAAATGTTATGTTATAATGTATTATGATTATGATAGGATTGATATCTAAATTTTTTACCCTTTATGAGCATCTGAGATCACCATTTCATATTTTTCTTTTCTCAATGTCATAAAGAAGGTTATTAAGTTAGATATGTCAATGTGCTCTAATTATGACAAAATAAGTGGGAGATGATGAAATATCTCTTATGAACCATTTATTAATGTTTAACAGTTTCTAAAGACACTATACTTATATGTCCCTATCATGGATTTCTTATATTTTGTAATGAATGTTCTTTTAATTTTAATTAATATCAATTTATGAAAATTATCATTCGTCATAGTTAGGATCAGAGGAAATTTATGGTTAATATTTGGAAACAAGAATGAGAAAACCTTAGGGAGAACCCTAAGGATATGTCAAATTACAGGGTACAATCATAGAGTTTTAGAAATGATCATGAATAACATTGGATAAAACGTAAAGTGTCCAAAGTTGAAATTTTATTCTTTATTATGTAGTTATCCTATTATCATTACTGTTTCTTACACTATGATTCTTGGTTTTTTTTAATGGCTGAAACCTGAAAGAACCATGTTAATATTGAACATGATGAGAAATGAAATTATTTGTTTTCTGAGTAACTAAATGTTATTAGATCGTAAATGAACAATTTTTTAGCTATGATCACACAAATTTCTCAATATATGAATCATAAAGGACTTACAAATGTTCAAAAGATGTAACAACATTCTATTGAGTCCTTTATGAGTCATCTTCCACCTTCTCTCAGTTGGTCTTTTGAGCAATTAGTGGGTGAACAATGGATCTGTACAACTAATTTTTTTTTTCAGTTCATCATTGTTCATAACATGATAAGTTTATATTAGTAGTTTATCTTTTAAATGGTGAATCTGACCAATGGTGGAAACTTATCAAGAATATGAGGCAAAGTTATGAAATTTATTCCATGTAATGGGACAAGTTCAAGAACTTATTTTTCATTATGTACTTTCCTCATATTCTTACAACAAATAAAGAGAATGAGTTACTTGAACTTATGAAAAAGGACGATGAATCTATTGGTACCTATGAAGAAAATTTTACACGGCATTCAAGGTACACTTATGCAATTATTATCCAACCTAATAGAAAAAATTATTGATTATTTAGTGGCTTAAAACCAAGTCTCTGAATGTCACTAACCATAAGGGGCATCAATAGCTATGAAGAAATCATTCGATGTGCTATCAAAGTTGAGATAGATATTGGATTAACTCATCAGTCCTATGGGGTTTATAAGAATGGAAAAATAGAAATCATGGAAAAATATAAATACCACAATAAAAAGAATATGAATTTTCTATTATGCTCAATTTGTGGAAAGATACATGGAGGAAATTGTCTTAAATGGACTAGTAATTGTTTTAAGTGTGGAAAAGAAGGTCATTGGATAGTTGAATGCTGAAATGATATGAAAAAGTTCTAATGATGTGAATAGAGAAAATCCTACAAAAAATGAACCTCCTATACTCCAATGTTACAAGTGAAAGAAAACACCCATTATTCTAATCAAGTCTCTAATCCAAGGGTTATTTACGATGATCAATGTCAGAAAACTCATAAAGACAAAGGAAAAGGAAAGTCACATGCGATCACTATTAGCGATGTGGAGTATGATATTAAAGGGGGGAAATGTAAAATTACCATCCACTCAAAAGTATAAAATGTTTTCCTTGATTCTAGATCCATCCAATCTTTTATTTCTGAATAACTTTCTATGGGTATTGTCATATTACCTAAATAATTAGATATTCTACTAGTTTTGAAAACTCCTAATGGAACAATTATTACATCCAAAGTTTATAATTTATCTTTTTTTGATGTTTTTGGTAAAGTGATTCTTGAATATCTAGTTATCCTTCTTATAGTATAATTGTATGTGATTATTTGTATGGATTGTATTTCTTCATATAGAGATCATATCAATTACTAAGGAAGGTATGTCACATGTCATATTCTAGATCAATCTATGGCCATATATTGGTGCAAGAATTAATATAATCTTCTATTATAAATTCCTTCCATTTTATGGGTCCTGATTCCTATAAATTAAGGTAATTTAGCTCAAATGGTTGGGGAGAAACTCACGATTAAGAATACACCCTTTTTATGAGAGTTTGATGATGTGTTTCTAGAATAATTTCAAGGGAATTACCCAAATTATAAAGTTGAGTTTTCAATAGAAATCATACTATGTGTTATTCCTTTCTCAAATACACCATATAGAATGGACCCAATTGAGTTCTCGTAATTTAAGAAGCAACTCCAAGAATATATTGACAACGGATTCATCAGACCTACTAAAACTCTTTTGGGAAAACCTATTCTATTTTGTAAGAAGAAAGATGTAACAATGAGACTCTTCTTGGATTATCGAGAATGTAACAAGATCACTATCAAGAAAAAATATCATATTCCCCCCATGAAATACATATTTTACCAACTACATGATGCTCAATACTTTTCAAATATTTATCTTTATTTAGGATATCATCAATTTCGTTCTAATAAGTAGGATATACCAACGAAGGCATTCCGTACAATGTATGGACACTATGAATTTACAATGATGCTTGTTGGTCTTACTAATTCCCTTGATCTTTTCGTGTATCTAATGAATAGAGTCTTTAGAGACAATCTTTATCAGTTATTGGTAGTATTTATAGATGAAATTCTTGTCTATTAACATAGAAATGAAGAACAGGAAGATCACTTTATAATTGTAATGAAGACCTTGATAAAGGGTAATCTTTATGAAAAATTTACCAAGAGTGAATTTTGGCTTCACAAAGTTGAATTTTTCAGTCACATAATTTATAAAGAGGGTATATATGTAGATCCAGCAAAAACAATAGTTATTTAAAGTCGGATGAGACAAAAAATGGTAATTGAGATCCAAAGTTTTCTTGGTTTTTCTGAATATTATAGACGTTTTGTGAAATATTTATCATGATTATATAATCTAGACACCAATATGACTTGAAACTGAGTTAAATTTGTGTAGATTAAGGAATGTAAGGAGAATTTCAATGAACTCAAAAGAAGGTTAACCAGTGCACATATGCTCACAGTTCCTTGTATTGTAGAAATTTTTGTGATTTATAGTGATGCATCCAAGAAGGGGTTGGGTTGTTTTCTCATGAAAAATTATATGGTGATATCATATGACTCATGACCTTTGAAAATCCATGATAAAAAATATGGAACAAATGAGTTGGAGTTAGCTGTAGTAATATTTTCACTAATTTTATGGAGGAATTATGTTTATAGTGAAAAGTGTTATATATATACGGATCATAAATGTTTAAAGTATATTTTAACAAAAATTGAGATGAATATGTGTCAAATAAGATGGTTGTAGTTGATTAACAATTATGAATGCTCAATACATTACCACCTTGGGAAAGAGAACATGGTGGTAGATGATTTGATTCTAAAGGACAATGTTATCCTATCCATGATGAGGATCACAAAAGATCCAACATTTATGGATTTTCAAAGGATAGATCTTGAAAATTTTAAGGGGGGTAAATCTTACCTTTGTCAAATGAATGTTCAACCATCTATACAAGTGAAGATTATGGAGGGTTAGAAGGGAGATGAAGAGATATAAAAAAGGTGAGAAATGTTCCTTAATTTAACATTGATTGTGATGGAATAATAAGGTTTAGGAATCTGGATTGCATTCCTCCCATACTATAATTAATGAAGTAGATATTGGATGATTCTCATATTTTTTCATTATCTATTCGCACTGGAATCACAAAAATATATAGGGACCTAAAAGTGTATTTCTGGTGGGATGACATGAAAAGAGATGTTCCAAAATATGTCTCTTGGTTCTTGGTTTGTTATAAATTTAAGACTAAGAGATAGAAGTCTAAGGGGATGTTACAACCATTACCCATACACATTTAGAACCCATTTTCTTCCATAATTCCCTTATCTCAATTTTACCAATTTTATTCACTATTTTCAAGTGTCGGTCTTACCTATGGGATCCCTAAGATAGATCTCACATCATCAACGAACCTAGAAGGGTACATGAAAGGTCTCTTATCTCAATCTATGGTCCAAACCACATCCCACAGCCCAAGACATAAAAAAGAAACTTGGTAGAGAGAAATAATAATTGCATACACATATAACTTTTCTAGACTGTGGGTGAAAGCATAGAAACCACCTGCCTAATGTCCATTGATGAACGCTTTATTAATATCAACCTTGGATCTGAACTCAAATACCCACCTAAGACCAATCCTAAAATCAAAAAATAAATGTGAAGGTTTTAGGTCTTTAAAAGAAGAGGAGGGATTGAACAATACATAATCCAAAAAATAAAGTAAGGAGGACAATTAGAATCACCTGGATCTTCAATTCCCACCCAAAAAAACTCTTAAAGCCTAATAATCGAAGGATAATCACCTAAGGGGAAGGAGGAGGTTGTTGGTTCATCCCCTAGGGTAGAGGGGGGTTGAATGGGGGGGGAATCAATGTATAAAATGTAGGTTCATAAGGGAAAATAGTAAATTCAGGATTTTCAAGTGCCGCATAGTTTGGACACACGGTTTACAATCTTTTCACCAATCACGTGGTTCCCTATATCTAAGAGGAGCCATGTCACATGGTTTCCTTGGGGTAGCCACCCGACTTGGAAAACCATTCAGTATATGTGGAATAGCTCTCTGTCTGAAATTTTCACCATGATGAATGGTTTTCTGGGCTAAGTGCATGGTTTATAGTAACTGTGCTCCAATCGTGTGATATGCACTATAGGCTACTTTTCTACACTTTTTGTACCCCATCCCCTATAGCACTTCCAAAACTCCAAAATCATTCAATAAACACTTATTTTACAATAAAATAGATGTTAAATAAAAAATTAACAATTAAATACCTTCACTAAATATTGGGATCTTACATCCTCACCACCTTATGATGGATCGTCCTTGAGATGTACTTCCAATCATTATAAATCCCTCAAGACCAAAATGTTAGACCACGGACCCACAAATAAACCTTAAACTTTAGAGTTTCTCCCTGAACTCATTCATTCCATAACAACACTCAGACCAAGGAAACAACCATACCCTAAGAACATTTCTCTTTCAATGTTCCATGATCATAATCCAATTCTCCTTAAAGACACATCCATGTCAAATCATCATTACAATCATTAAAAATAAGAGAAAGGTATGGGTTTTCAAATAACCTACACATAAAAAGGTTACTAACAATGAACTAAATTAAACTAGGATATCCAAACGGAACACTATCATTCCATTCCTCTTCACCAATCAATGCTTTAATCACTTTATACCATCTAACCTAGATTCTTTCAAATATTTCACGGTGATCTAAGCCCAAAATCATTGGAGAAAACATCTTGATTATAACCACACCTCACATCCTTTCAAATCCACAACTCAAGCTCACACATCCACAAGAACAAAATCTAACATTGGAATTCGGTATTTTCATAGAAATAACATGGATTAGACACCACCATTTCCCATACTCATTTATGTGTAACTAAATTGTTCCTTCGATCCTATTCCCATTATCAAATTGCACTTATCCTTCCAACATTAACCGAAGGTGGATCACATCCCACCAGATTTGTTCATTTTTTCCAATTGAGATAGGTCATCCCCAATCGACTCACTCAGTTGGTTCCAAATATCCCCTATTGATATGTTTCCACAATACCTCTTAATAATCCCCCTTCTCACTTATGGTATACTACAATCACCGCATGCACCTACTGAATTGATCCTGGATGTTTGGTAAAACTCTATTGTTATGAAATTTTCCACTCGTCAATCTATTGTCATCCTCTACATCACCCCATATCACATCTCTAATGCGAACCCTATGATTTCATTTAGAATTAGATTTATCCCCAAATAATTGTTCAGACAGGTCAACCATCTCATCTAAGTCCAACGTGGATTTTCTCAAAGGAAAATGAACCTACACCTGATAGGTTTATCATTGGAATCTTAATGCCACCTCATCCACCTAAAATATTTCTCCACACATTCATGACCAACATAATTCTCCAGACCATAGGAATATCATTATCACCACTTTACTTAAAAAAATTTGACCATTGCGGCTCACGCTCAAACAAAGCTTAACCCCAAAACATGGTCGTACCAATCCAACTTCCACTACTATAACAAAACAAAAATCACTCATTATTCGTTCCTGGCACCCAAGAATAACACCCATGGAATTTTTCAACCTCAGGTTTATTATGAGGACCTCCTCTGCAACCAGAAGATTTTTTAATACCCTAGAATACGTCTCCCACACGTATACCTCTCCTTGTGTGAAATGTTTTCTATTTCCCACATCCAACCAAAACACACTCAAGTCACTAGGCATAATTATATAGCCTACTTAGCGCACCTAGGACGATGTCAATGCATTGGGAATAATCACCACTAGGGAGAAGTATCCTAATAATTTATCAATGGTCCTGAACACAAACTATCCAACCCCTCTTCACCTCTAACCAAGAGGACTCCTCTATCTATCTAAGTTCTTATGCTTCCCCTCTCACCAATGCCTCATCCAAACTAGAACATCACAGCTCCAATAGAGCTTCCAAAAAACATACTACCATATCACATCCCTCTTCCAAGAGGTCATGACCCAATATTATTTTTGGTTCCATTATCATTAACCTACACTATTTGTTCCTATATAGTCTCTCTAACCACCATAGATACACAATTATTCACTCCACTGGTCCAAAACTGGCCAGTTTTTTAAACTACTAGTGCCCTCCACTTTGATTACATTGAAAACTTATGTTCTTACATCCAAACCACCTAGGAACATATCAAAATAGTATTGTGCATCACTTTCATGTTTCAATCATTTGGAAATTTCTGAAACCATCAGGGTCTCACACTCTCCTGAAACCAAACACAAAACCCATCTCTATCTCGTACAAGCCTTAAATCATCCAATATAGCCTCCAACCAATGGTTCCTTCCACATCTAACTCTAAAAACACACAAAGACAGGTCTTTGAATGATTATTCCATTAACAAACACCCTTAAAAAGAATGTGATCACCCATGATTTTTCTTTAGGTGATTCCAAATAGTAACTTTTCACCTTTACCAAAACCCAATGGAACCCATAATGTGTCGATTTCACCACTGATGAAATCGCCTGTGATTAAAATTCCAACGTATGTGCAACTCTTGGATGACCTCCCTCGTGGAACACATTGATTCCCCAAAATTTTCATCTCAAACCCACCACTCATGTCACATCTCACAAAACCATTATCGTTTCCACTTAGAACTCTTGGTTGATCTCGCAAAAGGAATCAATATCGGTTGTGAAACTTATAAGGTATAAAATGTCTAAATGTGTAACGTGCACCCAAAATCATTGACACCCTGATCGACCTCTATCAGGGTTCATCCTCAAATACAAATGATTCCAACTCCAAAAAATGGGGTCACACCAAGTAACTTTCATTGTCTCTCTTTAATACACACACACCAACTCAGACAACCATGTATTCAGAGTGGCCATCCTACCCATGTCCCGAACTCACTATGTCTACCACACCAAACCTACATTACTCTAAGTCTCACAACAAAGATACTCAGACACGTACACTAGAGATGAAAACTAAACACCCACTCTATTGTACAAAACATAACTCCCAATGACTCAACTCATAAGAGTCTACACATTCCCATTAACAGACTTCATTTTGGAACATTTAGGTTAATACCTAACCAAAGACATAATAAGAAACACCCCATTAACTGGCACACACCACACAATATGATCTCACATCTTGTAACCTTATGCCTCAATCTCTGGAACTCTCACTATCCAAACCACTCGTACACAATGTCAACAAACAACATAGAGGATAGCCACCACTGGTGTCCTTAAAAGATCCATTATTCTCCCACTCGAATTCTTAATTATACTTTACCATTTAAACCCACTATTTAACATTTCCAAATATTTCATTTTCAAAACCATAGAATTTAAACATTCAAAAACAATTTTGTTATCTCATCATTTCAAAAATATCAATTTCATTCAAAATCACATGTCAAAACATTTTCCATTTTTAAACTCAAGGATTTACGTTTCTCAACCCCCGTTTTAACCAATTTTTTTACCACCTATCATTTCATTCAATTTCAATTTTTTCACCCATTTGGATCATCTTCATGTCACACACAAGTCAATAACATGAAAAATATGGATGAAATATCAATCCTATGTTTCTAGAATATTGTATGACCTCAAACACCCTCTCTTGCTGTAATGAGATAAGAGATAAAACCTCATAAATCAATAACATCACATCCAAGTACACCAATCAAGCTGGAAATATCAACCAGTTGTAAAATCAAAAACAGAAAATCATTTCCCACCCCTTGCAACTTGGGATTTACCTCATATGTAGGGCTATAGGAAACCAGGCACGAGCTCATTACCAAGTCCCGATATGATCATAGTCTCCTATCTAACAAGCCTAAATAGAAAGAAAAAAAGAAGACCTCCATCTGATATCACATTGTAACAACCCTGGCCTGGAAGCCACTGTAACTGGTTCCCCATTCCAGATAATTACATGACCTCGTGCATGCCTCCTCGTACAACTGAGGCAGCCGACTAGAAGCACGGTTCTAAAGATAAACATGAGGAGACTATACCCTCTAAATAGATTGAATCCACAAAAAAATAAACATCAATAGATAAAATAAAGAATATAAATAGTAAATGGGAATCTTATAATGAAACCCCAAAAGTATCCAAGTACACATGTTGTTACAAAAAATATTGAAAACTCAACATGTCATAAATTTATACCGAACAACCAATACCAAACTATAAAAAGACACTAGACCTATACCTTATTCTTAACCTAGACCTAACCTACATACTCCAAATAGTCATCCAATCCACAACATTCCAAAACCATATTTATCCAATATGCATAATCGACCAGAATTCAAAATAATCAACATGGGAATTTAAATCATGCCATAATCTAATAACACATTTACCCTTTATAGTAAATTTTTCATTAACATTGTTATTCCAAACCCATAAATCATATTCACTTATTCCCTTATATTAACCAATTTTACATATTCAACTATTTCGTACATTAACTCACTTATTCATTTTAAGTACAATTCACATTACATTGGTCACATTCACACTAGCCCCATTTAACCCATTTTTACATCATTCCAAGCACCCCCTTATTCTATATCATCAACTAATCTCATAAATCACATAGTTCATTTAATAATCATGTAAAAATGTCAATGTAATTGTTATGGGTTCTATCTCAATAACCCTTAAGTCACATAAATTCATCCCAATCCCTTGGGACATTTATAAACTTTGAAATTTTAAAAAACAAAATTCAAAATACTCATTGAATTCATACTGAAACCACCAATTATAACATGGGTCTTCCCCTTTGAAAAGAAAAACATGCCCAAAAGCATTCATTTCCATTTCAACCATCCAATACAAACATTAAACTCTTTCCACAAAAGCGGAAATTTTCCTCAATTCTAATATCATTTTAAATATCATTAGAAAATATCATTTTAAAATCAACTTGAGGTCAAAACCTTCATTCAAAATGTTACCTGCTTTAAAATAATCATTTTTCATTCATTATATCTACAATCAGGTCAAATATCTAAAACATGCCATCAAAACCATTTCAAAACCACTCATGCCTTTACCAAATAAAACAAATAATTTATTCAATTAACCCTTTAAACAAAATCACGTGAAAACTACATCTTTATGACCCATTTTCTTCAAAAATTCCTTTATCTCAATGTTTAAAAAATTTATTCACAATTTACAAGGGTCTGGAATAGCCATTGGGAGCCCTAAGTTTGGTCTCACATCATTAATGAACCCAATGGGGTCCATGAAAGGTCTCAAACCTCAATCTATGGCTACAAAAACTTCCCAAAAACCAAGAAATAAAAATGAAACAAGGAAGTAATTAAGAAAACGTACATGGACATATAATACACCAAGACTATGGGAGAAGGCATAGAGACCACCTACCTCAGGTCTGTTGACCAATGATTTCTTAATATCCACCTTTGATTTGAACTGAAATGGCTGCCTAATGGAAAACATAAAATCTTCTAAAAACGTATGGGTTTTAGGGATTCAAAATAAGTAGAGGAATTATACCATCCCTAATCCCCAAAATAGTGCAAGGATTAGTGTAGACTCACCCAGATATGGGATTCTTCCCCAAATTCACTATAAATGCCCATGAATTGAATGAGAATCACCCATGTGGAAGGAGAAGGATGTTGTTTTGTATCCTATGGAAGAGGGAGTTGAATGGGAGGAAAAAAAAGTAATAAAGAAAAGGGTTTCATAAGGGGAAAATGGAAAATTCCCACCTTTTAAGTGCCATAGGGTTTGGCTACACAGTTTACAAACTGTGTGCCAACCGTGAGACTCCCTCTATCTAAGAGGAGCCAGGTCACACAGTTTCCTGGGGGCACCGACCCAATTTGGTAAACCGTGACGTAACTGTGCACTAGCTCTCTATCTTAAATGATCACCAAGCTGCATTGTTTCCTAGGCCTTGGGCATGGTTTACATTAATTATGTTTCAACCATGCACTAGGAAATATTGGCCACGTTTCTCCTCTTTTCGCATCCCACACCCCCAGAACACTTCCAAAACTCTTCAAGCACTCAAGAAACACTTTCATAAACATAAGAGGGTGGTCAAACAAATTATTTAACAAGAACATACCTTTACTAAATGTAAAGATCTTACAACCTAACCACTTTATAAAGACTCATCATTGGGAAATAATTCCAAGAATTTCAAATCCCTCAAGACCAAAAAGTTCAAACTAAATACACACCAATCAACCTTCTCCTTCTGAGTTTCTCTCTGAAATTTGACATTCCATAATAATTCTCATACCAAGGAAACAACCCAACCCCAAGAACATTTCTCTTTCCATGTTTTATGATCACAATATGATCATCCTTGAGGAAACATCCACCTCAACTCATCATTACCGACATGAATAATAAGATAATTGTTTGGGTTTGCAACGAACCTACACACAAAACATCTAATGAAAATGAACTACATTACCCTGGGAGAGTCATCCCGTATACTATTGGTCCGATCCTATATAAAAATCATGGCCCATATCACTTTATCCCATATTACCCACACTCCTTGAATTCTCTGATTGTGACCAAAGCATCACATCACCGAAGATAACACCCTGATTTTAACCACACCTCACATCATACCTTCTCCACAACTCAATCTCAAACATTCACAAGAACACCATCCAACGTTGGAATTATTTATTTTCATCAAAACTATCAATATTGGACACCTATAATATACATACTCATTTAAGGGTAAATGAGTTATTCCCCATAGCCTATTTATATTACTGAATAATTCTTATCCTTAAAATGTGAACCATAGGTGGCTCACAACCCACCACATCTGTTCATTTTTTCCCAACTAAGTAGGATCATCCCGGATCGACTCAATCTGTTGGTTCCCATATTCCAATATCATTATATTTCCACGTTACATGGATAATATCCCCTTTATAAATTAAGGCATACTATCATCAATATAAAGAACCTACTGAAGTCATCCCCAATGTCGAGTAAAACCCTGTCATCATAGCATTTTCTACTCTTCAAACTATTGGCAGCCCCTAAAGAAGCCTACAAAACATCTCTGATGCAGCCACTTTGATTGCCTTCCAAACTAGCATTTTCCCCAAGACATTTTTCATCTGAATAAACCCTCACATCTAAGGCCAACCTAGTCATTCTCTAAGGAACCTGAACTTGTACCTCACATGTTTCTCATTGGACTCTCGATGCCACCACATCAACATTACGACTTTATCCATACATTCATGACTAACATAATATACCCCACCATATGTGTATCATTATCACCAATTTACTCTAGAAAGTTTCACCACTGAAGATCATTCTCATACAAAACAGAACCCCACAACTTGGACATACATATTCATCTTCCAGTGAAATAAAAAAACAAAAATCACTCGCTTCTCTTTCCTGGCTCCCAAGAACAACACCCATGTAATTCATCGACCTTCGGTCTATATTTAGGACCTATTTTGCAACCAGATGATAGTGTAATCCCCCATAATATTGATCCTACACACTTATAGATTCATGTGGGAATCCTCCCGGATATCCCATATCTGACCAAAACACAATCAAGTCACTATGTGTAAGGCAATATCCTTCTCATCACACATAAGATGACATCTAGGAATTTTTCATTATATTCACTAGAAAAAAGTATGCTATGAATATTTCAATGGTCACCCCGAAAACCTATCCACCATGTCCATCACCTATCACCAAGAGGATGCCTTTATTTATTGAAGATCTGGGGATTCCCTATCCACAAATGCCTCATCCACACTAGAACACTATAACTCGAATAAAACTTCAAACTAATTTACTACCACCTCACAAACCTCTTCCAATATTCCACGACTTATCATTCCTTTAGGCATTATTTTCATTACCTTAGGTGACTTCTTCTTGCACAGTCCTTCTAACCACCATAGGTGCGCAATGATTTGCTCCACCAGTCAAAAAATAACTAGCTTATTACACTACCATGGCCTCTCCACTTTGATTTCATTGAGAACACGTGTGCTTACATCCAACCCACATGGGGACATATCTCTATGGCAACGTGTATCACTAAAAAATTCCCATCACTCAGCACTTTTCAGATTTATAAATGTCTCTCAATCTCCAATGTTCAAACAAAAAAACCCATCTCTAGATTGTACAATCCTTACATCACTCAATCTACCCCAACCAAAATTTCCTTCCACATCTAACTCCAAAAAACTATATGTCCAGGTCTTTGAATGATCCTTCCCATCACAACCATCCTTAAAACCAATGTGAGCACCCCAAGTGTTGTCTTGAGGTGAGTCCAACGAATAACTATGCACCTTTACCAAAACCTGATGGAACCCACCATGTGTCGATTTAACTTCTAAGGAAACCAACGGTGCTTCACATTCTAAGGAACATTCCACTCTAGTCTCACCTCCATTGAGGCCACCCATGATTTCCAAAAAAAATCAACATAAAGAAACCACTCATTCCACATCTCCAAAAACCATTAATCTTTTTACTTATCATTCTAATATTATCTCACACTAGGAAAAACTCTTTGTGTGACACTTCTATGTTCTAAAACATCTACCAGTGCCACACACACCCAAAAGCATTGACACCCTGATCGACCTCTCAAAGGTCATCCTCAAATCCCAGTGATACCAACTCTCAGAAATGTGTTCACAACAATAAATGATCATAGTCTATCTATAATCCACACATTAAAACTCAAACAACCAACTATATATGGAGGTCATCTGACCCCGGTCTCAAAAAAACTATGTCTAACCCCCTAACCACACTTTACTCTAGGTCCCACACCAAAGATACTCACACATGTACACTGGAATAATGAACTAAAACCCCACTCTAGGGTCCAAAACATAACTCACAATGTCTCTACTCGTAAAATTATCCACATTCCCATTAATAGACTTAATTTCAGAACATCAGGGTGACAACCTAACCAAAGACATTACAAGGAACACCTCATTAACCGAAACGCCCCACTCAACATGATCTCACAACCCAACATTTGATGTCTTAAAATATGATTCTCTCACTCTGCAAACCACTTGTACAGAGGGTTAACAACCAATATGAGGGATATCCACCACTAGTTTCCATAAATTTTCTACTATTCACCCACTTCCCCTTTTAATTAGGCATTACCATTTAAACCCACTATTTAACTTTTAAAAACTTTTCATTTTCAAAACCAAAGAATTTACACTTTCCAGAACATTTTGGTTTGCCCGTTATTTAAAAAATATCAATTTTACTCAAAATCACATAAAAACTTTTACACATTAAAAAGTAAAGGATTTACATTTTTCAAAACCCCTTTTAAACAAAATTTTCAATAACCATTATTTCATTCAATTTAAACTTTTACATTAATTTGGTTCATCATCATGCCACACACAAGTCAATCACCGGAAACATATAGATGAATTAAATATCCTATATTCTGAGCATGATGCATGACCTCACAGACCCTCTCTTGTCACGTCCGTCCAAGAGATAAAACCTCATAAATCAGTAATATGACATACAAGAATAAAACTCAAGGTAAAAATATCAACCACCTATAAAATCTTAAAACAGAACAACATTTACCACCCTTGGAAACATGTGTTTTCCCTCATACATGGGGGTATAGTCACATTGGAATAAGCTCATTTCCAAGTCCTAATAAGATCCTAGTGTCCTATCTATTATTACAAAATTGTATGACAAAATATGAATTCCCACTAATACCACTTTGTAACATCTAATAATTGGAATCCACTAAAATGGGTTCCCCAAGACGGGTTGTTACATGACCTCAAGTTCACTTGCCCATACACTAGTGTATTCCGACTAGCATCATGGGTCAAAGGAGAAATACGGAAAGACTATATACCCTCTTATAATAGGGAACCCACAACAGAAGTAACATCAATAGATAAAATAAACAATATAAACAATAAATCTACATCATGAAATGAAAACCCAAAAGTAACCAAGTTCACATGTTTTAACCAAAACTTGTGAATATTCTATATGTTATGTCGTCATACAAAACAACGAATACAAAACTATAACAAGATACTAAACATGGACCTAATTCCCAACCCGGTCGTGACCTCAATTCTCCACCCCGTCATCGCATGTACAACCAAACACTGGGTCCGTACTCTAAACCTAAACCTAAAAACAAGTAGAATCTACTCAAGTACCCATGTTCCATGGTGTACTAGGTAGGGTGTGAGTAAAATATAGAATGCCACCAAAAATTTTGTGTAAATAAATATAAAATATTTACATTGGTGTTTGTGGGCAATGATTTCATTAAATAAAAAAATAAAAGGAAAAGATTAATATGATTATCTAACATCTATTAACATATTATGTTTTCTAAAATCGACAAATCAACCGAACTAACTCAGGTCACACTAGAAGTCTAATCCAAGGAAAAATGGTGGCACACACATTTAACCATAAAAGATTTAACTAATCACAAAACATCACATACCCAATTGCTACAATTTTCATTTGCATCATTTTAATAATTATAACATTTTCATCACTTATTCAATAGTTATTACTAAATTCATATTCATTTCATGTTCATTGGGTTAGGAATTTACATAATTTACACTAAGGCCTTAGCAATTCAATTACAATGTATAAGAGAGTAAAAGAATTCCCTATCCTACTAGGGATGCATGCATCACAACAAACACATTAACCTTGCTTTAGATCCTCGTTCTGGGTTGAATGAATCCATTAGAGTAATATAGTTCAATTATCTTCCCTAACTCCTTCATTATGGGTGAATTTTAGATTATTATTCTAGCTAGACCTATGGTCAACAAATCTCAATCAATACCACACACTACTAAGATATTTTCACTTGCTTAGATATCTAGGGGTAGGATGGAACATCAGTCCAACCCAACACGGGGGAGGGGCCTCCGTCCTTTATCCCACCCCAATATAAAAAACCTATTTAACCAATAAAAAAATCAACCATAATTAAAAAATCAACTAGGTAATTTATATCATTCCATAACCAATTAACATATTTACAATCTACACTACATAGACTATTGTATTTCTTATTACTATCCCATTAATCAAATTCACTTATTCCCTTTCATTATCCCATTTAACATATTAAACCATTCTATACATTAAATCACTTATACATTTTAATTACAAGTCACATTCCATTGGGAACATTCACACGAGTCCCATTTAACACATTTTCACATCATGCCAAACACCCTCTTATGCTATATCATCAAATAAAACCATACATCACTTAGTTAATTTCATAATCATATTAACATGACAATGTAATTATTATAGGTTATCTCTCATGAACCCTTTTATTTCTTCAATTCATCCCTATCACATCAGACTATTATAAACTACATTGTATCCATAAACACAATTCAAAATACTCATTGAATTCATACTGAAACCACCATTTAAAAGATGGGTCTTCCACTTTGAAAAACTAAACAAACCCAAAGGTTTTAATTTCCATTTCAACCATCCAAAACAAACATTAAACTATTTCTAAAAAATGGGACTAGGCCCTTAATTCAAATATCATTTGAAATATCATTATATAATCCCTTTTTAAAATCATCTTGAGGTCAACACCATCATTCAAAATGTTACATTCTTTAAAATCATCATTTTTTCATTAAATCTATAATCGTGTCAAATCCACAAAACATACCATAAATACCCTTTCAAAACCACTTAGGCCATTAAAAAATCCAACACATAATTGCTTCAATTGATACTTTAACCCAAATCACATGATCACTACACATTTATAACCCATTTTCTTCTATAATTCCCTTAACTCAATGTTTACAAATTTTATTCACTATTCAGAGGGGTCTGGATTACCCATTGGGAGACATATCTTTAGTCTCACATCATCAAGAAACCAAACATGGTCTATGAAAGGTCTCACACCTCAATATAAGGTCCTAAACACATCCCAAAACCCATGACATCAAAACACCGCATGGTAGTGACAAATAACAACTATGTATACATATAAAACATTGAAACTGTGGGAGAAAGCTTATAGACCGCCAACCTATTGTATATTAAAGAACACTTTCTTAATCTCCACCTTTGATATGAACTCAAATTCTACCCTATTCCCAAACCTTAAATCTTCTAGAAAGGTGAATATTTTAGGGATTAATAATAATAGTAAGGATTCTAAAATCCTTAATCCTGAAAATAGAGCACAAAGGAGTGTTGGACTCAGCTGGATCTTTGATTTAAACCCAAGCTCACTCCAAACATCCAAGAATCAAAAGAGAATCAACTATGGAAAAGTAGGGGGCTTATGGTTCATCACCGAGTGTAGAAGGGTTCAAATGGGAGGAAAATCAGGGAATAATGCTACAGGTTCTTCAGGGGAAAATTGGAAATTCATACTTTTTAAGTGGCACTAGGTTTGGCCGCATAGTTTTCAAACTGTGCGCCAACCATATGGATCCCTCTATCCAAGAGGTTCTATATCACACAATTTTCTAGGGGAACCCGCACAATTTCAAAAATCATGTGGTAACCACGCACTAGCTCTGTTTCTAGAATTGTCACCAAGCATCACAGTTTCCTAGGCCTAGTGCACGAGTTACACTAACTGTGTTCCAACCGTATGCTATGCACAATTGGCCACTTTTCTCTTATTTTCACGTCCCACACCATCAGAACACTTCCAAAACATTCCAATCACTCAATAAGCACTTTTTTAACCACAAAGAGAGATTAGCTAAAGAACATTAACCAGGACATACCATCACAATATTTTAGGATCTTACAATTCCCTTTTGCAGTGGTTGATAATTGTAATACCCTACCCTATATCCTTTGGAATGAGTGAAGGCATAGTGAGACACCCAACCCTAAATATTCTTGAATATGAAGGGTTATGTGTTCTTTGGAATAGTGTGATGATTTGACTCTGACATGGTTCTAAAAAAGGTATGATTTGGTGTTGACTTATTCGGGTTAGCACATGGTGACTTCTTGCATATCGAGTCATGGTTGCATTGTTAACACCCGAAATCTAATCCTCTTGTCTGACATGTTTACCTTCGTTATTAGTACATTTATATAATGATTTATATTAGGGTAACTTGGTGAGACCCTAAAAAGAAGTATTTCTCATACCCCACCGTGGAAATCTAGTGCATGTGTAAACCATATGTCTATTTTATAGGTAAGATAATAGGTTGTGTGGGGGATTGGGATGGAGCATTTCAATTGGTTTTAGAGATGAGGTTGTTGAGTCCCACGGATTGAAGTAGGGATTTCAGCGTATTTTATTTATTTTTTATATGAGGTCAACCTAGTAGGTGAATAGTTGGGATGTGCGTTTGTATATTACTATGTTATATTTTTATAGAATGGTGTTTATTTAAATATTCTTACTTTGATTATTATGTTGTATATTGATTTGTAATTATAATATTTTTACACATTGATTTTAGGGAATAGTCTCTCCACTATATGGATTAAGATCTCATTGTTAGTTAGTAGCCTCTAGTGTATGAGGAGGCATACCTATGGCAATGTAACACCTTGGTCTGGGGCAGTGTAGAGTGGAATCTGTACTAGGGTGTTACACATGTGCTTCTAAATGAAACCCCCTTAAATATAATCCAAATTGTGTATTAGTAAAAACACCTCTTATCAAATACATGACACCGCTAAATCAGGTCGTGTAATATCCCTTCAATCTCACATTTTAACCATAGAATGAAATTGATGAACTAATATCCAAAAATGTAATTTTACCCCACAGTGAAAAAGTTTTCTTTTTTATTCCTACATATAGAGTATATATAATTTAAAAAATATCAACTCAACCCACAACATCAAAAATGGGAACCTCTATGTAATTGTTTGATACCACGATGTAAACCTCCCCTTGGATGTAAATATCCAACCAAAGCATGAATTCCCTTGAAAAATGGTCATTTCAGTAGGATCTCATCTACAACATTTATTTTCCTCGAAAAACCATGATGTATTTATGCAAATCCACATTTAAATTTCTTAGAAAATTCAAAACCCATCTATTCACTCATATTCCACTTCAAAACTCTCTTTTTATACCATCACCACTTATAAAACTAAGAAGAGATGTAATCAGAAAATCTAAGACACTATATTACATAACCCTAAAATTATTCTCATCCTTAGAAATTAAAATAATATAGATAACAAAAAAACCTCCAAAAGAAAATATCTCATGATATACCTCCCAAAAAGGAATATCACTATTGTGAAAACTCAAATGTAATAAAAAATAAAGGAACTAATTTAATCATACCATCATAAAACCAAATTAAAACATTGAAAAAAGAAGAATAACTAAAAAAACTCGAGATATTGATCTCATATATATGAATATTTTTTAAAAATACATTTCTCCAAGAGATAATTCCCTAATTAGAGGTAAACCAGAGTAATAACATGTATTCATAGATCTATCCCTAGTAGATCCTTGATCTCAATAATTCACTCCAAAAACATCATTTCTTACTAAATATACAACCCATCCAAATCAATCATATGGGGTCATCGTTAAGATATCTATGAAGTTGTGACACATTGAAGGAATCATGAATTTGATCTCTTTGTGGAGGAATAGCTCGTTGCTATAGTATCTCACCAACTCACTCCAACGCCTCAAAATGTTCGAAAACCAAGGAGAAATATTTCTTGTCCCAATAATTTAATGCTCATAATAAATGTAAACATTTAGAGACATCATCACCACCATGAACCAATAAAGGCCTCCACTATTTCTCATCATATGATTTCATATAGTCTTAATCAACTTTAATTTTCTCATGACTCATCTACACATTCTATATGATACTTTGTATCTAATCTAGTTGATTAATTGGCGGATCTCTATCTATATTTAATTACAACAGAGATATGTAAGGCTACAGATAAAATACTTCAAATGGATCTATACAAATATAATATTTATATCTAATATTATAGGTACAATAAATTAAATGAATTTTTTTTCTTGAGAACCACAAAAAGTAACAACACAAGCACAAAAATTATCCTCTAGTATTTGTATTTTTAGTTCTATATGACTCTCTATCTGAGAATGGAAAGTGAATCTATGAACTAATTGAGAGAAAAAATTTGGCAATAGATTCTTTCATACTCTTGAGGTAAACCAATGATCTTACTCATAGATGATGATATTTAGGTACTTATGAATCCTTACCACATAATCCGCATAAAAAATTTATAAAGTATCCACATATCAACATATTAATCATTAATAAATGAACTGACTTTTTTAACAGGTCCACTAAAACTAGATTATGTCACATACACTCATGGATTTAGAGAAAATTATTATAAAACCCACTTATATGTCCTCCCATTTACACTATGTCACATCAAATGGTTGTATAATATCTAATGGAAACTATATTAAGACTTTAATCTCTCTCAAACTAAAAATTTTGACATAATATAAGCAATAAACCTCTTCATACCAAGAAAACAAATCTAGATTCTTAGACATAGATACATCTGGGTATATAAAGATGTAATAATTAACGAGATAGTTAAAACTCATTTATAAACACCTTTCACATTGCCAATAAAACCAAAATATTTTCATAAAACATGAATCTATGACTTCCATCCTTCAATCATCTTTTTGGAGCCTCTCCAAATATGACACGATCTCTCCCCACCTCCACCCAAGGATATACCAACTGAGACTCATCCTCCTTGTAGAATAAAGAAGAATTCCCTATAATCTAATATAGAAAACAACCACCACTAAATTCTTCTATATCAATATGAAAAAAATTATCATCCTTCACTTATCTCCAAACTATCTTGTAATGTCACTATATGACTTCCTACATAGAAATTAAACAAACACATTACTTTCCATAAATCTTGAAGATATAAAATTCACAATACTATAAAAATTCAACATGTATTGAATTATAAAAAATATAATCACATTAATATAATAAATATCATAGGTTGTTATGACCAATGAAGATTGAAAAATGTATGCTGATAAGGTAATAACACCAAATCATTAGATAAAATGCTATAATAAAAATGTGAGATCATGAAAGGAATAATTAAATTAACTTAAATATAACTATGAAGACTAAAAATATATCACTTCCTATAATTTATCATTAAATTACCAATTAAAATACATGAATAATTTTAAAAAAAACTTAAAAAAGACTCCCTCTTCTATCTATTTAAGAACTGGTTCACTAATCAGCTTCTCGTTTATGTACTAAAATGTCATTTAAAATTGATATGTCTATAAGAAAGCAAGATAATTTTTTATAAATGTTATTGAATGTGTTAAAATCCATGGTAAATTAGATACAAACCTCATGTAACACCCAATAATACCAATGAAAATTTACTCATATGCAATGTTCTTAAGAGAAACCTAAGAAACTACTACCTAAATGTGTGAATAATCAACCCCTACACTCTGGGGAATCAAGACATTATCAAGGAAATGAAACTCTAGGGTCTAGAACATATAGTTGAATAGATTATGACACAAATTATATTGTCATTGGAAATATAAAATATCCCAAAAATCATCAGTATAATTCTCCTCTGACATAGAATTCACCCGAGTATCATTGATAATCATCACTCTGATCTAATATAAGAACTCATTAAACTATTTTCCTCCTAAAATCATGAATATATTCAATGAAATAATTTCCATTAAGGGTATTTACAAGACCACAATATTACCATAGATATACCAAAAAATGATCATCATGGAATCTTTCTATTTCAACCTTATCTACTGATACCAAGATTTAAAATCAATGTTCAATAACTAATTATATTTTTTAGCTAATGAAATAATTAATCCATACTTGGTGAGGGATAGAGGTTAATAATTATCACCTGATTAAAATAAAAAAAAATATTGTATAACCAAAAACTACCATTTTTAAAATTTGGAAGTAGAAATGAAGAACCCCATGGTGACACATTGTATCATATAAAAATTTTGTACAATAAAGTATTAATCTAATATGGGAACTCCAAAAGCATTGGAATATCCATCATATAAGGAGATATAAAATTATAATATACAAGGGGTTGAAATTCTATCAAAAACTTGATTCCATGTAGAGGGATGATTGATACAACTAATTTGAGTCAATACATCCAAAAAATGTTTCATAACTCTTGTAAACATCTTCACCCGAACCTTCTCTAAACCCATCATCAATTATAGAAGGTTAGATAAATTAGGATCTTGTATATATGATCTATCTAATGATGTTTCTCACTTATGAACACCACACACTCACAATCCACATTATTGAAAGATAATCATTTATTATTGAAATTAATAAAATTACAGTCAAAGTGAAATAAATCTATCTAAATTATGACTTTGTATGGTTTTATGAGCAATACTAATTTGTCCCTCAAAGACATATGCTTTTCCAGTATCATCTCACGTCCTCAAAACCCCCTAAAAACTATAGATACCTCTATATACCATTGAAAAAACTAATAACACTGAAATTTTATATACCTTATGTACTAATGATTAGTATAATTTTTGAAAATTTAAGGATTGTTAATCTAAAGAATCAATAAAAGTATGACATATGGTAGAATAAAAAATGGTACCTGAAATTATTACAAGCCCTCCTAGCTTTGGAAACACAATAACATGAAATTGAGTATGATCTTATCCTATACCTATAATAATGATATCTATCATTCTATACATGATTCAATCTTGATTCATGATGATATGTAGTATCCTAGGGACATACGTTTCTTGATTCTACCACCCCACTGTGATCTGAAAGAAAATTATATTATATATAAGGTTTAATAAGTAACTGTTGATGGGCATATATCTGAAACTGAACATTATATCCATGATGACCACTAAAAAACATGGATAATGAAATTGATAATTCACATGACCTCTATAGAAAAATAATTCACCCAATATCTTAGTGGAATATAAAGATCTATCAGATCAAAAGAAATGGGAGAAAAAAACAAAGAGTGACTCCAAACTATTTGGAACTTTGTTTTCCAAAATAAACAAGAACGCATCTCTATAGCTTAACTCCTCAAGAATCTTTGGGTAATTTTACCTTAATATAAACCCATATATATTATAATATTCAATATCACCTTATTCCTTGTCAGAACCTTAAAATATGAGGTTATTATGAAAGTTCTATACCACTGTTATATCTTTAGATATACATCCTCCTTTAAATGATATATTCACAATTCATCATATTGTGATAAAAAATTTTCATTGAATCACCTTCAATACAAAGGATAAAAAATTTAATCTTTATTAACTCTAAAAAATTATCCTACATCCACTCAGGATCATATTAATATTCCCAATAGTTGATCTATCACTATTGATACACTCCTATCAACTAGATAACAATAAAAAAAAATTAAATGCATTTACCTTGAATGAATCAAACCAATGGTGATATCAAGCTCCTCTATAAATATCTATATCTCATAATCGAGGATAGTTCATTTATTATTTTTTAGTATCTAAACATTAAAATCACACAAATCCTTACTCCAGGAATCCTACTACAAAAGATTAGATCACATAAAATCAATGGGATCAACCTGAAGCACCTCACCGATATAAACCAAAAAGATACCCCTTCCACCATCCCTCCATAAAAAAAAATCTTTATCCCATGATATGGAAATCATTTTTTGTAAATTAGGTTAATTTTATTTAAATTCATTAAATATTGTTCCTAATTAAGACACATTAATAAATAAGAATGATTCATGAACCACACCAAAGTCTATATATTTCAATCAGAATAATATCACTTTATTATGTTTCATTGGATTAAGGCCATTTTGTTGGATGTTAGGGGACCATATAGAATCCTAATTGAACTATATTTCCCATTTCACAACCTAAGCATGAATGATATTCTTACCTTACAAAACCAGTATAATTATTAAAAAATTCATAACTCTAAAATATATCCTAACTCTCAACCAAATGTTTGATACTACTATGTCATGAACCACCTCTACTAAAACCCATCTTATCTCGTTTGTGAATATAAAAGTTACCACTAAATCTTTCCTCTAATAGGCCATTGGTAGAAAAATAGTAAAAAGATTATATCACACATAACTTAAGTGAAATTAGAAATATAAATCCTATACATGATTAAATATTCCTCCAATCAATACTAACTCCATTAAATAAAACAACCATAATCCCAAAAATATGCAAGTAATTACCTAAAAAATACAATTCCCAAATAAAACAATTATTAATGAAGAAACTCCAATGTCGTATCTTCCCCATGTCAGAAGATAATAATGCCCAGTATGATAACAAATTTTCCCATAAAAATATTTAATCATATTATATACAACTATGAGTTAGAATACAAGTATAATTAATAGGTTCCTCTCAAGAAAATCTTGTGAAAACATAGAAAATCATACAAACACATTTATAAATAAGTACTTAAAGAGACTTGTTACCTATACCATGTAAACTATTATCCCAACCTCACCAATTATAACACAAACAATCATTACACTAGTGTAATAACTTAAAAATTTAGAAATTATATATATCAAGAGGGGACTCAGACCCATTTCCCTAATGATGTAATCAATCCCATTTTACTATGTCATATATCCATTATTCCCCATCACTTATATATATACATACCAAAATATTATACTATTTCATAGTCATAAAAACATAACCACAGCCACATTCAACTTCACTTCTACATTACTACATCGCTACAGTATTATCACATCACCTTTACATCGGCACATCACTGACATAATATTTTATCACTACCACATAACTACCACACAACCACACAATGTATTAAGGAGGTACAAGGTGATAGAGAGATATTAGATCGCTATATTTGTCACCCACAAGTTGGATATCAAGGGTACACTTAAAACAACTAAACTCATATGTGTGTTGACTATATTACTTAACTCAGGTAATAGATCTTACGAGATAATAGTAAAATTGACATATAATGTGGGGATATATACATGAAGATTCACATGTCATAGCCTATGAATGGTTCTAACATTCTGTATGATTGGTAATATGATATATGGTATTTCAATCTTGCATTTGGTGACTTTTTTTCATAAGCCATATTCAGGTATAAAACAATAAAAGTGATCTATTTATTTATTTTCATTATAAACACAATCATTGAAGTATTCAATGAATGAATTAATCAATTAGTTGAAATACCATGATAAGGAATCTATTTACTAACTCTATTAGTCAAATAAAAATAGTAAATATATGGTATAAAATACCTCCCCTAAAAATGATCTTGATAAATTTAAATGTATAAAAACTCCATTGAATATCTCATTGTTTTTTATCTATAAAAGAAAGCGCTTGAACCCTTATGATGGTTCATGATCCTCTAATTATGAATAAGGATCCAATGGATGATGAAAATATATTATTGGAATAAGGAATATAGATAATTATTTGGTGATAAGGATCAATTGTATATAGAATTATAAAATATTCATTAATCATATGTAGAATTATTCTTCTATATGTTCTTTTATTTTTTTTCAAATTGCATATTTTGACTAAATTTTAGGAATATAATGGGTTTATTTTATTTCATAAGATCATTATATGATCTCTCTAAACCCATAAATGGTATCATAGATTTCTTATTTAGTATATTAAGGTGTTATTTTACCTATTTTTTGAAGAATATTTTTTCATAATTCATTTGAAGCAATATAATATAAAACAATATATAGGCTTTATTAAATTTCATTTATTAATACAATAAGATAGCTACATATAATAAAATATTATATACTATAACCCCATATAATTATACTATGTTATAAGATAAGATATAGGATATCATAAAATAAAAAATATTCTTTATTTTATAAAAAATAAAAAAATCATAACATATTTTCAATATCAACTAGATTATAAAAATAGCATATGATCTTTTGAATATCTCTTATCGTATTCTTTGATTGCAATGGTATAGTACGATTGACTTCATATAATAAAATTTTATAGATGCATGTTATTATTATTATTTATCATTAGTAATTTATGATTGATAATTCATATTATCAATCATAAAAATGATAAAGGAAAAAATATAAAAATTTCAATATTTTTAGTTATTTTATTATGGTTAATTAAATTTTCATAAAATTTATGTTGTAAGGAATAAAAAATTAGATTTTACAAGATTAAGTTAATTAAGAAAATTTTATATTTTTATATCATGGTTTCAATGATAAATAATGAGTTAATTTATTCCTTTAGAATATTATCATTAATAAAATATTTATGAAATATGCATGTTGTCTACGAAAAATATATATGATAAATTGATTCAAGAAGATTTTTATAACACAAATTACATGTTCCATATGAAAAAAATAAACTATATTTCCATATATTCACAATTGAATTAATGAGATTGAATATATTTGTTAAGTATAGTTTTTTCATATCAGGTTTTAGTGTTATCATGGATTGGATTCTCCATAGATTAAAGTATCCTTAAGTAGAGGGACATCGGGTTAGACATCCCACTATCTTGGGGAATTATTCCTTATTTTACAAAGGTGGTGGTTGACAATCTATGGCTAGAGGGCTAAGAAAGTGAATATTTCCAATAATGTATATCTTTAATAATTTCCATGAAGAGTTTATATACCTTATGTCTGTGATGCATTTGGATATGTGTAAATATATTTGGGTTATATTTTTCATTTATAATGTAAAATTGTGGTTTTGGAGAGTCTTAAACATTAATGTAGTATGAACATAATAATTTAATGGATGGAATACATATTTTGAAACTAAATTGATAGAATAATGTATATAGAAATTAATTAATCCTGAGAAGAAAAATATTTTGTATAACAGAATAGTTATAAATTAATATTCATATGGTGTATATTAATATCGTGATAATTATAAAATAAAACTCCTAAAATACTATGTTTGGAATTCCTTATAGAGTGACACATTTCAAGACCTCAATCGTTCAATATAGGAAATCCTAACTATTAGGTATCCATGGAATTTATTTTATAAGGAATGAAAATATTTAGATAACACTAATTAAAACTTATCTTGTTTATAGTGTTTTATTTAGGTCACACATAGCTAGGAAACCCTAAAAAAATTTATACCATAGTTATAATTTATTGAATCTATATGATGGATTTTTATATAGATTTTTCCACTCGGATATCTAAGAGTCCTCATTTAAAAGAATGAAATTAGATGTGTTCCAAATATATCCATGGATTATTTATGTGACACCTTGTAAAATACATGATGAAATTTACAACTTTTCTCACAAAATATGTATGATGTATGAGATCTTCAATTTTATTTGGAATATATTCATTAAAATTACTTGATTAAGTGATATAAAACATGATACTCACTGATAAATATATCTTTTCTATATAATGGAATACAACATGATATTAATTTTGAGATGTCATATATATATGAACTATAAAATAGTTCTAGATTGGTATCTAAAGTTGAGAAGTATTCTCAAGGATAGTCATTCTATGAATCTCCCTTTGGATGTTATAGAGGTTAATTACAACAATTCTAAATCAGGGGTATTTTATTCAAAATATATATTACACATGTTCAATGAAAAATTTATACTCATATATAGGAGTTAATTGAAAAGGTATGTGGTAGATTTTTATGTTACTAATAGAGAAAGATTTGTTGCATTGGATGTCGAAGCACATGGTCTTCTCTTACCAAGTAGATTAGTTCAGTAATTGGTGAACTGTTATTGATATCCCAGTATAAAAAAATATTTATTTATTTTATAGAGAAAATAGGGTTTTAATTCGTTATTAAAAACAATATTTGTTCTATATATAAGAATAAAATGTTTTATGTAATAGGGAATATGATAAATATTTAATACATAAAAATATAAAAAATCCTTTCTATAACATTCAGAATAATATTGTAAGGGTTTATTCTCATTCCACCGACCCTTAAAATTGTTTTTTGGATATATAAATGAGAAATATATCAAAAGTATCTATTTTAAATGATTGTTATAATCATTCAATTAGGAATCATTTAATATAGGTGAATAATTTTTATTAATAAATATGACCAAATATCCTTTTAGTGGAAAATATTAAAAGTCCATTGGAATATTTTATATAATACATAGGGTAGTATGTGGACCCATGAGAATAAAAAATAAATGGTTTTAAGTACACTATTACTTTCCTCGATGTCCTTAGTCAGTATGGGTATGTGTTTATAATGAGAGACATGTATGAATCTTTTGAAATGTTCAAAGTGTTTCGAAATGAATTCAAAAAACAACGGGAAAAAAGTATTATGATTATAATATCATATTAGGGTGGTGATTACTTGAGATGAAAATACATTGATCATATAAGGGATAATGGAAATTTTCCACAACCCATTCCTCCTGGAATAATATTGTGGAATGGTGAGTCTAACAGAAGGAATCCTATACTCTTAAAAATTATTCAATTCATGATGATTTAGTGTGACCTTTCTATTTTATTCAGGGGTTACACTCATTAGATTTCTCTAATACTATTAACTCAAGGTCTATATAAAGTGCTCATAGTTACTCCCTATGAGATATGGTTTGAGAAGCATTGAAATATGTTTTTATGATAATTTGGGATGTGAATCATATGTATTGCCTTTTTCTTATAATAATGTATACCCTAAGTTAGAAAAATAATAATTTATTAGTTATCTATAAAATATTTCAACATATTATTTTTATAATCCTACTAAAAAACGTATATGTGTCCTAACTTGGTGTTTTCCGTGAGAAATAAAATGCATGTTAAGGATTTAGTGGGAATAAAGTTTAGCATGGTAATGTTCAAGACCAACAAATAGAAAGTATTCCTAAGGTAAATTTTATCAGGTTCCCAAGATATTTATGGAAGAAGAATCGACTCAAGTTATATATAACTTTGATGGTCTAGTAGGATTCATAAAGAGATAAATATATGTGGATTTATCATGTAAAATGATGATTTAGTAATATTTATTGGAGATTCACCAACTAATTACTGAGATACCATTGAGGGTACTAGTTCTAAGAAAGGGTTAAAATCTATGAAAATTAAAATGGACTACATGTACACTAAAAAGGTTTGTAACATGTTTGATGCATCTGAAGGTGTGTGAAACATATGATTCAAGTGTGTTTTTTGTAGGAAAACTAACATATATGGTAGAATTTCTAACTATAAAGAATAGAAAGTGAAAAATTGTTATAATAAATTATATTGTATTAATTTTTAAGAAACCATTGTCACCTATTATGAGGATAAAGTCAACTAGGATATCACCTTTCATAACATATTTTTTTTATGAAATATATCTATTGAATTTGAATAATAATTTTCTTAAAGGGGATTTAGTATAAGAATTTTATGTTATATATCATAAAATCATTAAATTAAAAATGAGTCTTCTAAGGTATAAAAGATATAATAGTCGATTTATGAATGAATTAGGAGCCTTAGTGTTGGAATATCTGGTTTGATGATGTAATCAATGATTTTGGTTTCATTAAAAACATGGATGATTCCTTTATATAATTGGATTGGTAGGATTGATATAGTTTTTTTATAACATTGTATCTAGATAACATACTTATTTGAAATGATATATCGACTTTTATCTCTGTAAAGATATGGTTGGGTACATGCTTCTATACGATATTCATAGGTGAAGAAACCTACATAATGGGTATGAATATCTATAGAGATGGATCTAAGAGGCCACTAGGATTGAATCTGGACACATAAATTGGTAAATTGTTAATTTAATTTAAGATGGAGAACTCCAAAGAGGAGTGTTTACCAATGTTAAATGGTATAAATATTTTAAAGATTCTAGATCTTTATAAATAGTCAGAAATGATAGATATAATTCCTTATACATCTTCCATATAATCTACTATGTATTCCATGTTTTGTAGTTGACCTAATGTCATTTATTCTTTTATAATAAGTTGTATATACCCATCAAATCCTATTAAGAGTAACTATATTGGTGTAAAAAACATTTCTATATACTTGGGAAGGACTACTAATATGTTCGTGATATTTATAGTAGAGGATAAACATTATTTTAAGGGTTACACAAGTGAAAATTTACAATCTTAGATTAATGATATTAGATCTTGATATCTTTTCATTTTTTTCCCTAAACAATGTAGCTATCTGTTATAAGAGTTTACAAATAATTTTACAAAAAAGTCTCAACAAAAACGGAAGAGTATATCACTAGATCACATACTATGAAAAAAGTTGTTTAGATCTGGATGTTCATTTCTAAACTAGTTGTGGTTCCTAAACATCAAGGATTAAGAGATATTTACTATGACAAAAAAGGATCTATTTCTTGGTCCAAGGAACCCATTTTACAAAATAACCTAACACAACCTTGACAAATACAACTAATATGAGAGATCAATAAAAGGGGTAATATTAGAATATTTTGAGTGGATACCGAGGAAAATATATAGGATCCATTGATGAAAATATTAACAAGAAAAACATGAGGTTCTTGTTTAATCTCATGGTATACAATTCATACACTACTGAAATTAGAGATATTTGTGATGGGCTATTTGCGACGGGATCCCATTGCAAATATCACGTTGCAGAAAACGACATCTCAAATAATCCTCTGATTATATAAAATATATATATAAATAAACCTTTTGCGGCCCGTCGCAAATATTATTTGCGACGGGGAACTGCCCTGTCGCAACTAAGCCTTCGATTATATACAATATATAAATACCTTTTTCGATGGGTCTGCCATCCCGTTGCAAATACTATTAATAAAAAATTATATTTAGATTATTTGCGACGGGAGCCCGCCACAAAAGGTCCCGTCGCAAATACTAAACATAATAAAAAAATTATTTAATAAAATTATGATTAATGAAAAAATTATATTAATATTATTAATGTAATTTAAAAATGAAAAAAATTATTATTAGTAAAATAAACAAACATTAAATACAATAATACTAAAAAATATTTAATAAATTTATGATTAATAAAAAATTATTTTTAATTTTAATAAAATAATATAAAAAATGAAATTTTTTTACAATTCTCAATATGTACAAAAAAATATAAAAAAATCATAAAATGTTATTATTATTATTAAAATAGGTAAATATTAAAACATATAATATTAATAATAAATAATTAAAAATAAAAAATAAAAACAATTATGCAATATTTGTACCAATATAAAAGACAAAGACTGTAAATAGTTCATATTACAATTAATCTTAAATTCAAATGTTTTTCACATAAAAAAATAATCGGACGGTCGTCTTTTGGAGGAGGTGGAGTAGCTGTAGGATATAGTGGAGGAAACTCCATCCATAAACTACAAGTCAGATGGTGCATATACTCCATCTACTCTGGATGTTGCTGTTGTAGTTGCTGCTACCATCGATGCATCTCCTCCTCGTGCTACTACTGCTACTAATGTTGTCGCTAACACGTCTCTTAATGCTGCTTCTGCAAACTCTCTATAAGCTCAGACTGAGTTCGCAACTACTCCTGATATTGTGAGGCAGAAGATGATGCCTCTCCATGACCTCTTCTCGATCTGGACGATGACATCGCAGCAGTACCATAATAAGTACCAGGAGTCAAATGAGAGCCAATAAAAACTACTTGTCCCTTCTCAAAGCCATACTTTGTCGCCTGCATCCATACCGCCTCATCGAAATTTTGGCCACTAGTCTGGTGAGTCATCTCATCCTAACTCTCAACCTGGGTCGGAGAGGTCGTAGCCTCATATGACTCTTTCAATTCCAATTTTAAATTAAAATGCAGAAAATATTATGTGCAGTTAATTGTCAAACAGAAATAATAATACTAACCACAATCTAATGCTGGCGATCACCTCTAATCTCTCTAGTGGTGGGATAACTACACATCCTCAAAAAACCTGCGTACTCTGTAATATCGGGATGCTCGATGGCCTACAAAAATATAAAATAAACTATTTAGATTTATAGTTATATAAAATATTTAATAAATATACTTACCAGATGCTCTCTATGCATACTGAATGTACGACTAACAGCTTGATGTTTCACCTCCTATCTCCCCCAGATTTGTCATCCCACTGAAGATCTCCTCTGAAATCCACCACCCAACCAGTGTAAAAATAATCCTTCCCAAAAATGAGATGAAATGTACTCCGGTTAGTGGGCTCTACACGACTCATCAAATTCTCCCACTCCTACTTTCTTAATGGTTGTTCTTCTAAAATTATGCAAAAATTGACGGAAACTGTCACACATGTACACCTACCACGCCATGTGGATAGCGTCACACATGCTATCATCAATGGGATACCATAAACCCTACAAATAATTTATAACATTTAGTTATTAATAAAATAAATTTCAAAATAAATATTCTTTATTTATGTACCATCCATTTATCGAACATGTTGTGTCGCACATCAACGGGAATCTTTTCTCATTTGATCTGTGGCTGAGAAAAATAATTGCACAAGATACCTCTCTATTGTCCAATAGCTACATCCACAAAACTGTGAAAAAGGAATAAATAATCAAATAATTAGTATATATATAAATAAATTATTGAAACCTAACTAAAATATACAGGTTACCATACCTATGTGTGTGTGGATTAAAGCCAAGGCGTGGACGTCACTCGGGGATAGGGTCAATAATCATCTGTCGCGCAAGACTGCACCCCCTCCATGTACCCCCTAAACCGTCAGTAGGATGAGGGTCATATAGTCCACAATCCCCCTCATCCAAAGGTAGACCAGCCTCCTACAACTTGAAAAATAAATTGGGATCCATCTGAAACACAAAATTATTGTTGTTAGCAGATAGTTGAAAATAACTATTATATATAGATATATATTAGTTGTGATTATAACCAGCATTTAACTGTATCAATGTCCATCTTAATCCTAATCTCCATAGCTGTCCATGTCAATGTCTTTAGCTTCCTCCCTAGCATCATCAATATCCTTATGAGTTTCAGTTTCATCATCTCTTTTCATTTCAAATTCATTTGTAACATCATTAACATCTTCATCATCCTTGATCCCTAATTGTGGAGTGTCATCATCAATATTCACATCTCCTTATGAAAAATATAGATTTTGAGCAGTCTCTTGAAAAATTTCAATTCCTTCCACTTTAGCAAAACCACATTCTGTTTGAGTAAACTGATTTTCCGGAGATTTCATTTTTATTATGATCCCCCAATCACTCAAGTCTCTTGAAGTAGCAAAGTACTTCAAGTAATGAATTTTATGTATATGTCTAGCCAGTAAAAATGGTTCATTTACTACAAGAATACTTTGATATTTAATATCGACGATCCCATGAGTTGGATGAACACGTAAGCCTCTCTCAGTATCCAACCACCAATAGTTAAACATCGTTTTATAATTCTGTCCTAGATAATACAGCTCAATAATTTCATCCAGAATGCCATAAAAGTCAAATTCAGTTTCTATGTGATGTGATCTTCTCAAGAAAACTATAATATTATTATTTTTATTCCCCATATTCACGTATATAAAATAGAAAACCATTCACTACATATACATTATAAGATTTAACCATTTTTGATGGTGGGTTACTCAATATACACAATCACTTATCAATTTTCTCACTGTGTTGAGACACCTGAAAATTTGTAACACAATTATTAATATGAAAAATAATAAACGGAATTGATATTAAACCATCAATAATTTCTGTTACCAATTTTTGAAACCATTGAGAAAAATATTTTTGTCAGTGTTCTTCAAGAGCAGCTGCTGTAATTTGTGGAAGTTGTTTCATGATATGATTATCATAATATACCTACAAATAAAATATGTTTACCTAATATAACATAAATTATAGAATAAGTGAAAGAAGCACTCACAGTATAAATGATATCATTTCTTCACAGTTGACCAGAACATATGTATGAGCTTTGTGATGTTCATCATCTGAAATCCATCATTCATGAACTCCACAGAAACCAATATTTTGCTGATTAAAAACTGATAATTTATTGTCCATTTTTTCATTAACATTCCCCTCATTCGTTCCAGAAGATTGTGTTTTGAAGGATATTGAGATTCAAAGTAATGAAAGTAGGAAAAAGGAATTTACTTTTGAAAATAAGCTTCAGCAATTGATCCTTCAACTGCTGCTTTGTTACATAATTTTTTCTTCAATTTTTGTATGCATCCCTCGAATGGGTACATCCATCGAAACTATACTAGACCTCTACATTTAGATTCAGGTGGCAATTGTAATACCAGATGTTCTATTGAGTCAAAGAAAGCTAACGGAAATATTTTTTCTAGTTTATATATAATTACAACAACATCTTCTTCCAGTTTTCTTAGTGCATCATAGTTTATTGTCGCTGCACAAATGTCTCAAAAAAATAAGATATGTCTATTATAGAATCTCAAATCATATAATTCAACAAAACTATAGATCTAGTCGATATAATTTTTCCATTATAACATGACAATCATAATTTTTTAATCCTGTAATATAACCATTCTTAACACATCTACCCAAATTGGAAGCATATCTATCTGGATGTCTCAAAACTGCAATCCACAGAAAAAATAGTAAGTGAATCTATTTAGACTATGTATAAGCTTCTTTTGGATTCATTAACCTCTGTAATCTGACATTTTCAAATAGTTCAAGTTCGAGTCGCTTGAAAATTTGGGCAAGATCTAATCGTTCCTTTACAGTATCTTTGGTCTTACCTGGTGTATCCAAAACGATATAAATTAAATTATCAAAACATTTATTCTCAATATGCATGACATCTAACATGTGGCAGACCAAAAAATCATACCAATATGGAAAATACAAAAAATACTTCATTTTATACAATTATGTTCCTTCTCAAAGCCATGAATTTTCTGTTCGTTTACTGTTTTCCCAAATGTGATGAGAGGTAATAAAAATACAAATGATTTTAACTCTATACCTGAGACCATTTGTGGAGGTTCATCCCTTTCAATTATACCTTTTCTGAAATGATAATTTTTCCTCCGAAAAGGATGATCGGTTGGAAGAAATCTGTGCTGATAGTCAAAATAGAAATGTTTTTTTCCATTGTCGACCACAAAGGATTTTTTGTCTTTCATATAGTAAGGACATGATTTCAGACCATGTGTACTCCGTCCAGATAACATGCCATATGCCAGAAAGTCACTATTCGTCCACATCAATACAAATTTTAATATGAAATTTTGTTTTGAAGCAACATCATATGTACTAACACAATCACTCCATAATGAATTTAACTCATCAATCAATGGTTTCAAATAAACAACAATATTCTTTTTTGGATGTCTTGGGATTAATAAGGTCAAAAAGATATAGGGCTCCTTCATCAACATCCATAGAGGTAAATTGTACAGAGTTATAAAGATAGGATAACATTAATACTGACTACCATAAGAACCAAATTGATGAAAACCATCATTAGAAAGACCCAATCGCATGTTTCGGGCTTCTAAAGAAAAATAAAGATGTAGACGATAAAAATGTTTCCACGAATCCCCATAAGATGGATGATTCAAGATTTTATCAGTTGAAATATAGGTTTTGTGCCATGATATCATTGACATTGTGTTCTGAGACATAAATAAATGCTGAAACCTGGGTGTAAGGAGGAAATATCTCAACTGTTTTACTGGAATCGATCCAGACTTCTCTGGTTGAGCTTCTTTATACCTCAATTTTCCACATGTGGGAAAACTATCCAACGAATCATTTTCACTAGAATATAACATATAATCATTTGGCCATGCATGAATCTTTCAATAACTAAGGCTCATATTACGGACCATCCTCTTCCTCTCATAGTAATTTTCAAGTAACACATTTCATTTAGGTAATAGTGTTTTAACCAAAGAAAATATCTGATCAAAATAGTTGTTTGACATTGCATTATCTAATTTAATAGCCATAAAATTTGCAACCGCTTCTAATTTTCTTATCTTAAAACCAGGATATAATGCATCCTCATCAGAACTCAACAACCTATAAAATTTGGATGGTGCCAGCTCAGGAGGTAAATCAATATCATCTTGAGATTTAGTTTGCTGAACAAATGGACTTGCAACATCATGTATTAAATTTTGAAACTGTGATGGGGGTATATATAGGTTAGATTAGGGGGAAATATTTCTTACTATTTCTTACTATTTCTTACTATTTCTTACTAATTGTCACTAATTATTACTATTTCTTACTAACTGTTACTATTTCTTACTAATTGTTACCAATTGTTACTAATTATTACTATTTCTTACTAATTATTACTAATTATTACTAATTATTACTAATTATTACTAATTATTACTAATTATTACTAATTATTACTAATTATTACTAATTATTAATAATTATTACTGTTTATTAATATTTATTACTATTTATTACTATTTATTACAATTTATTACAATTTATTACTATTTATTACTATTTATTACTATTTATTACTATTTATAACTAATTATTACAATTTATTACTATTCATTACTATTTATTACTAATTATTACTAATTTTTACTAATTATTACTAATTATTACTAATTAATACTAGTTATTACTATTTATTACTATTTATTACTATGTATTACTATTTATTACTATTTATTACTATTTATTACTATTTATTACTATGTATTACTAATTATTCCTATTTATTACTAATTATTCTAATTTATTACTAATTACTCATATTTATTACTAATTATTCATATTTATTACTAATTATTCTTATTTATTACTATTTATTGTTATTTATTTCTAATTATTCCTATTTATTACTATTTATTCTTATCTATTACTAATTATTCCAATTTATTACTAATTATTCATATTTATTACTAATTATTCATATTTATTAGAAATTATTAATATTTATTACTAATTATTACTAATTATTAATAATTATTACTAATTATTACTAATTATTACAAATTATTACAAATTATTACTAATTATTACTAATTATTACTATTTATTCTTAATTATTACTAATTATTACTATTTATTACTATTTATTCCTATTTATTCATATTTATTCCTATTTATTTCTATTTATTACTATTTATTCCAATTTATTACTAATTATTTCTATTTATTACTAATTATTCATAATTATTTCTATTTATTACGAATTATTCATATTTATTACTAATTATTCTTATTTATTACTAATTATTCTTATTTATTACTAATTATTCTTATTGGTTACTAATTAGTCCTATTTATAATAATTATTCCTCTTTATTCCCAATTATTTCTAATTTTTACAATTTATTCCTATTTATTCTTATTTATTTCTAAAAATTCACATTTATTCCTAATTATTTGTAATTCTTCCTAATTATTCCTAATTATTCCTACTTATTCCTATTTATTACTAATTATTCCTAATTATTACTAATTATTCCTATTTATTATAATTTACTCCTATTTATTACTATTCATTACTCATTATTTCTATTTATTACTAATTATTACTAATTATTACTAATTATTACAAATTATTACAAACAATTACTATTTATTCCTATTTATTCCTATTTATTCTTATTTATTCCTATTTATTACTATTTATTCCAATTTATTCCTATTTATTACTAATTATTCCTATTTATTACAAATTATTTTTATTTATTCCTAATTATTCCTATTTATTACTATTTATTCTTATTTATTACTAATTATTACTGTTTATTACTATTTATTCCTATTTATTACAATTTATTCCAAATTATTACTATTTATTCCAAATTATTACTATTTATTACTAATTACTACTAATTATTACATATTATTACTATTTATTACTATTTATTACTAAAATACAGATAACAAAACAATTTAAATCTGATTTAATTACAACTAATCAACAATAATTAAAATTAACATAAAAAAATTAAATAAATACTAAATAAAATAAAATATAAATATCTTTAAACTCGATCTCATATTGATGTAAGCGCCTTTACAACTTCTTCGTAAAAAAAATAACTAAGAGAAATTTTCACTCTAAAATTCGAGTTTAGTGAGAGAGAGGAAGTGAGAAATGAGATGACGGGAAAGAAAAACTGATGGGGGTATATATAGGTTAGATTAGTTGCGGCGGGACTAGTTGCGACGAGCTTCCCGTAACAAAAGGTCCTTTTTGCGACAGACCCCGTCGCAAATACCTTTGCCCGCATTAATTAATGTCGGTGGTTAAAAGGGTATTTCCGACGGGGTCCCGTCGTAAAAAGTGACATGCCGACACATGTTTTGTGACGGGACAACATCCCATCGCAAAAACTCATTTACCACCGCCGGTATTTACGATGGGACCTGTTGCAAACACCCTCCGACCGACACACTATTTGCGACAGGGGGATCCCCCCATCGCAAATAAGCTTCCCACGCTTTGGCACACAACCCGCGCCAAAGCGCACCTTCCTTTTGCGATGGGACCCCAAATCTCGTCGCAAATTACATGTCATTTGCGTTGGGATGAACCCCTCGTCACAAATAACCCCTAGGATGGACTATTTGTGACAGGAATTAATCAAGTCGCAAATACCCCGTCGCAAAAGACTGTTTTTCCCATAGTGATATGTGATTCATGGAATAGTTGAATATTTTATTATGGTTTTATAAGAATAGTAAATCTCAATTTACTATTCATTCATTTGTGTTTTAATTTACATTACATAAATAGTATAATGGTAAAATCCCATAAAGTATTACATTAAGTTTTCCTTATTTGATGATAACCATTTTGTATTATGGGTGGTGGGGATATGATAATATAAGTAGGAGTAGTGGACTCATGATATAATAGGTGGAGACAAAGTATTTGGAATTACATTCCAAAGTATATCCCATGAAATTTCATATATTCTTTATAATACAAAACGGTGAATTCTTAATATAATACTTATTTACCCAAGTTTAGAGAGGTTCCAAGCAAGTTAACCTTCATAATTTGAAATCATTCATATAAAAACCTTGATTGTTATCTAATCAAGGGATGGTTTAGTATGTTCCTAATTTTTTCCTCATTTAATAATCTTCCATGATGACATTTTCCACTCATTTGACGAGAATATATTTATGTTTTTGATTGAATTAGACATTGTAAATTCACAAAAATGATTTGTTGGGTCACATATGAAGTGTTCTGTTACTTGGATGTGGGATATTTCGTGTTATTTTCTACTAGATGAGTGGCATGTTATGTATTCAAGGATGTGGTAAGTATTTTTTTAGAGAATAAAGAAAATGTGAGATTATTTACACCTTATTGACATTTTCCCACATATAGTGTTCACTCGATGTCATTGAAAAATAGATAATGTAGGTATATATATGATATATATGATACATCTTATGTTGGACATGTTTATATGAATATTTGAGTATATTTGAAGGAGATCACATGAGAACCCTTGTTATCATGAGTAACAATGATGAATTGATTGAGGATTCTCTTTTATTACATCTATAAAATCAAGATATCATATACTTTTCTATCAGTGCTTAAAAAGATAGCAAAGTCATATTGTTATGAATTTGTATAAGTATTAGGTTTTAGAAAAATTATTTTTTTCAAAAAATGAAATGTTTTTGATAAGTCATATATATAAGAGTTTGTAATGGATTCAAAAATAGTTATGAAGAGCTGGATTAATTAATTATATGACTTTTTGTATGTGGAATATTTTTTGGAACACAAAAAATTAGGGATATCATATATTACAAAATCCTTGGATCATAATGTGTTGATTTTTTGTATGTGAATTAATATGTCATAGCATACAGTTGTTTACATCGTGGAGTATTATATTGAATGTGATATATGTTACGCTTGTATGAAATTGACCACCTATTTCTGAATTGTTTCACTGGTTATGGATTAATAGGATTAATCTATTTATGGTTTTTATACTAAACACCCTCATTTAACTATTTATGGAATGGAACCACCAATAAAAGATATTAGAATTTGATGGTATCCATGATGTGATAATATTCATTAAATGAAGAGTGCCGTTAATGTAGATTAGATCCCATCTTTTGATATGATCTCAATATAAATAGATTTAATTGAAACACTCTAATATATTACACTATCATTTGTCGTGGGAAAAATATTATGGAACATGTCTGTGATTTTTGATCATCTTATTTCGAATATGGATCCAATGGTTGGTCTAAATCCCATAACATCATCACGCATATGGATAAGGCTTAAGTGATCACAATAAAGAATATGTTGGAGTGTAAAAGACATATTACTCTTAAATGAAGGTATTTATAATTATGATCTTTGGTACTTTTATATTTTGACTAATGAAGATAAATCATACATATCATCAGATTCGTCATTTTCGTATGATCATTATATGATCTCCCTAAGCTAGTCATCCACTACCACAATCTATAAGTATTTCATCATTATCACCAAAAAATTACTTCACCTCTAGACGTGAAACACAGTATCTTTATTACTTTAAAAAGATAATATAAAAAAAATTCTTCACATTTAATATTTCATTATCAATAAGATATTTAATATTTATCATCCACATCCATTCATTATCTACATTAATTCCATCAAATACACTTATAATTTTAAATAAATTATTGTAATTATTATTCCAACACATAATTATATACAATAATCACTTCATTATTCATCACAATGTGCTCAGATTCCACTTTAACTAATTAGATTTTGTTTATTCTAGAATGCTTCTATATTCCTATAACAATAAACACATCAACCATTTCGAATCGCCATGTTGAAAATCTACAAATTTCCCACACTATAACTCTAAATATTCCATAACAATCAACCTCACCAAATTTATGCCACTAGAATAATAATAACAAAATAACACAATCCCACCATAACAGTTGAAAAGGCAGTCCTTTGTATTAAAAATTCATTATTTATTCATCAATTTATACGTAATAAAAAATGCCTAATTTCTATAATTTTAATTATTTTAGCATATTTTAATTATTCATTAAACATTAAAAGTATATAAAGGTATCAACAACAAAAAAGTTAAATTATATCATAATTATTAGAATCATAAAAACAACATAACAATCTCAACAAAGAATTTATAAATGATACCAAACACACTAACATTTACAATCCATTTATTTATCTTTGTTAGGCCAGTTCCATATATTTACCCTAACAAAACCAAAGAATGAGAATTATACGTCAGATAAATAAATAAAAATGTTGAATATAAATCTTATACATTGAAAAAAATCTTGAACAATAAAATTCAATATGAAGATAAGGAAACTAATGATATAATGGAAACAAACAAAAAATAGTACTAAAATTACTAATAACACATCAAATAAAAAATAATCCTTCTCCAAAACTCAATCAAAATTGAAGACCAATAATTCTATGGCCACATAGAAAATTGATAAATAATAAATTATAGAATAATGGAAGATAATATCACCTTATATTACAAGTGGGTGATCGCATGAAGTAAAGGGCCTAAAGATCTACCAAAGGAACCCATGATAAGAAAGACATGCATATAGGATGCCTATGGTCCAATAGAGAACAACTGAGATAAGATGGAATATCAAATATATAATAAAACATTTAGGTAAAAAACAATTACATGGAGAGACTAAACCATGTTAAATTTTTCCTTGTTCAATTCAAATTTAGAGAACATAAACCCTAAAATGATGCATCTCTCATAAATTTTATAGATGTTTCCTTATTAAAACTGCATTAATAAAAAATTGTGTGGACACATTAGACTATGTTATGGCCCTTTAATATTACCGTCATGTTTAAAATGATCATTTTATATTTTTCCCCAAACACAATATTATTCTACCATGATGATAGAAATGAGAATTTTTATCCTTGCTACGATAGTTAGGGATAAAACCAAAACAAAACCCAACTACCAAAATAAAACATTTACATGTCCAAAATGGTTTTTTAAACCATGAAATATTTTTCCTATAAAATTGATACATATAATCCAATAACCACTACTATATAATAATAGCCACTTAACCACAACCATAGATACAACCATGAGAAAGCACGACTAACCATGACTTATAGACATAGAAATAATATTTTATATTATTATCTAACACTCATATCACCCCACACTGACCACACACAAACTCAATTTCATAACCTTTAACATCAACCAAACTCAAAGTATAGGACAAGGAAAATCTATAACATTATATAGTACTTTTTATTATTGTTAGAACTATTTACAATTTCCTCATAGTTAAAATCATTGATTTACATATTTCTTAGATTGTAGAAAATGATTTTTAATGATTGAAAACAATATATCAGTCATCTTTAGTGTAGGTACCAAAGAGTTAGTTCATAAAAATCACTATATCTATCATTTTCATTAAGGACTCTAATTTGTTTTTCAATATATCCATTGGAATCTATATTCCATTTTAAATTTATATTTTATTTCAACTCCTTCTATTTTCAATTGTTAACTATTTATAAACATTCCATATGACAAATATGACTCAAAAATGTAATGTTTCTCATCATAAAACTTCTTGTGAAAATATCCAGAAAGGCATATTACTTCGAGATAATACCTTATAAAAAAATTTAATTATAAACCATATCAATAGACATTAATGTGGACACCTACATAACATGTCCCTTAAACTCTAAAATAAGCCATAAAATGATTCATCATCAAATCGATTAAAATTATATATATCATTGTAAATGTTAATCTATTTTTGGGGGATTAAAGAATATTATTAGGAACTATATTTCCATATTATCCCATGTTGTTGTAGATTTATTGAATGGCCCAAATGTTTTAGTAGATTCAATGACTTGAATCCATTTTAAATTTATATCTCAATATAAATCTAAAAAATATATGACTTTCCCTGACATCCAAAACACAATAAAATTGAAATGTATTACAATGGTCAAAAACATTATAACTGTTTTATTAGATCTTCATGTGCTAGACCAATGAATGGAAAATAATTAAAATCATTTGAAATATTTCTAACTTCATCTCAATGTTTTTTATCAACCCAAGGCACTTTGATTCTACATATACCACATGAAATAAAGGTAAATTGTACTTTATTTTCTTTTCTATTTATACCTTATTTTCATAGATTGTTATTCATCATGAACTAGATATAAACTATCCATATTATCTTATTTATTATGTTTATTTGAACCTTTTCAATCATAGGAAAATCATTAATAATCACATCCTTTTTTCAACTTCTTTGTCCCTATATGTGTACTCAGACATCTATATTTTTATACTTGAAAATAAAAAATATAAACACAATTAAATTTTAAGAAACTATCAAAATAAAAATATAAAGGGTGTAATAAAAAAATTCATGGCATATATATCCTAATATTATATTAATTTTACAACTACTTATATCAGGTTCAAAAATATTTCAATGTATACAATGCATTGTTACTTCCACAAAAGGATTAATGTTAAAAAATTTATATTACAAATTCTTAAAATTAACCATTCAATGGAATATTATTTTTCAACTATGAGGTCCAACCCACAGAGATGAGTGATCCTTATAATTATATATTATTTCAAAAGTTATGAATGTTGATAATAATGATTAAAATAAAACTAAACTAGTTTTCCCAAATTATAATTAATGAAAATATATTTAAAAAATTAAATTTTCAGTCATAAGATAATAAATATTCCAATCCCTCCATGAATGATCTTTATTATTTTCAAAATTGAATCTATGTGAATCTATGCATTAGTATTTAATCTCTGGTTATGAAATTTTATATTTTACAAAATCAATAAATAAAATTTGTTTTATAATTATTTGATTTGAATCATTATTCAAACATAGAAAACTAAGAATTAATCCATTATCAAGAAATAATTCAAGGAAAAAAGTATAAGAGTTAAATTAAAACTATTAATGTAATAAAAATTGGCCATGCATTTAAAAGAAAAAATTATATAGATAAATAAGTAAATGTATAATCCTAACAAAAATCACCTTTAAAAAATCAATCATTTTATCACCATTTATTATAAAACCCAGAACAGTATGTTTTCATGTCCTTGTTTTCATAAAAATTGATGTATTTATTCCTTTATTACATGGGTTGAAAACAAAATCATAATCTAACTAATGATTAAATCCCCCAAGAACCTTAAAACCTCTTATCAAATCCCCCCTCTTAATTTTTTTTGTGTTTTGATTTCCATCCTCCAAACCAAGGCCTATTTTTCAAGATAAAATAAATACTTATAATCCTCATATATAATAATATTTTTTATGTTAATTGGATGAAGAAACCCTTAAAATAGTCTTTAAAATTCGAGTGATTTGAAACAATATCTCCCCAATGTTATCCAAAAGATTTCGTATCATTATAAAACATTCAAAATCAAATGAAAGTAGTAAAAAATGGAATTTCACCTCCAATAACATCATATTTCACTCCCTATGGTGCACATATTTTTTAAAATATACTCAAATACATAAATAATGGTTAGAGTTTCAAAACAATTGGTAACACCACATTGTGGTTTCCAAGACTAAATTTTAATCTTCTAAAAGTGTCATAAATTGCCCTCAATAACTATAAAACTTTTCAACAGATCTAATGAAGTTGTTAATAGATTAAATTATCCAAAATATACCCTTTTAAAACTTTATGAAATCTTAGAAATTCCCTAACAAATTCTTTAAAATTTGTACATTTATTTTTCTATTCTCTGAAGTCCATGATGTGGTTTGAGGAACCATAAGGTATTTTTAAGATCTTTTTAGCACAAACTAAAATTATATGAAACTATAGTGTATTAATATCACTATAGGGTGGATTTTTCAAATATATTCATTCCATAACCAAATGTTTTTAAACCATTTTATGGTGCCATCAATGTAATTTCTCTATGACAACATTAATGAATTTTAATCATGGATCATCACCATTTTGAATCTCAACTTCACATTCTCTGTCGTGAATTTTAAACCATGTAATATTAGTCCTGTTAGTGTTTCTTCCGTAATTTTAAATTCTTTTCATGCTACAACTAATCCATCCAAAATAGTTTCCCATAAAATTTCACAACTTTTTACACATATGCAATGAACATGATGTTGTTTTGGCAATGATACATTGTTGTTTTCACTATTTTATTAAATTTATTTAAAATTTCATCAATTACATCCAATAAATTGATATAAGTTCAAAATTTAAAAATTAATCTATATTTAAAAGGTTCAATTAACAAATAAATGTAAATTATTTTTGAAAAAAAAATTGATCTATCAATCCCATTAGTCATATTGGAATGATAATAAATCAATATAATGAAATAAGTATCACCTTTGATTAATTTACGTCTTAGTGGACTAGGCCTATAAGAATATATTAATTTGAGTTGACTTGTGGAAGGTAATTTCGATATATTGTTACTTTCACTATATTTCCTTTGATTAGTCTCACAAATGGGGTCTCTTTCACTTTTCAAGTTGGAAAAATCTCTCAAATATTCTTATTTCGAAATATTTCTCATAATAATTTAGTCAAGTTAACCATGCCTTCTAGGAATAATAATATTCTATTATTTTGTTCTAGAATAGTTAGATACATGTGTATTTACAATTTTAAATAAATTGTAACTTATTATTTCTCCATTGGTGATAACACTTCCATATATCATGTTCTAAATGAGGCATGTTTTTCATCAAAAAAAATTATCTCCCTTAAAACCTGAGTTTCAGAATTGAATTATTAAATGTTCACTTTTCCTTGAAAATGACATAAATATTTTTTAAGTCAATGAAAGTGAAAAAATATCACACTCTTATTTATTATAAGTATGATAATTTTATTACAATAATAACTAGGAGATATCATAGATAATAAAGAGTATATATAAATCTAAAATAACTTTATAAATCATGTAAATTTGCTTATAATTTTTGGGATGAAATAATTACCTTAAATATTGACACGACTCTTATGCGGTAATTATTTTATTAATAGAAATATAAAATAAATAATATTAAAAATATTAAAATAAATATTATTTGATATAATTAATGTAATAAAAAAAATTTATAGCTGACCTATACATATTAATGATGTACTAAAGAATTTTTTTGATGTTATCTAATGTATTGATATCTTTAAGAATGGAATGTAATGAATAGTATCAAAATTGTCATAAATTATACTTTAAAGGGAATAATATTTCATTAAATGATATAAAATTCATTAAAATATGAAATTACAATAAGTAACTATAATTAAGGATAAATATTTCATATATTATCCTTATGGGGTTCGTTTGGTATTTTATATTAACTATATTATCACTTAAGCAAAAAAACATGCTACCGTGGTAAGAGTTAAAGGAATTAATTTAGGGTTAAAACCAAACTATAAGGGTGAATGATAACTGAAACCTATCTAAAAATTATTTTATGATATTATTTAGACCCATACACTTATTATATTATAAATTAATTACTTTGTATCTATTTTAAATCAGAAACTAATATATATTAATTTAGTATTTTAAAGGATTCAAAGAGTGTCCCTCCCTTCGCTTATAAAATGAACATCCTCATGCAATTACTCACACCACATTGAGTATTCATTCTCAACCAACCCAAAAACATTTCCCTTATAAAACTTCATATATACATCCTAGAGGTTATGGTTTTCTAAAAATACCATCCCTAGTGTCCATAAGAGGTGATCTAAAAGAGGTTCTCTAAAGAAGAGGTAATCGTCTTTACCGACTCCTTTAAAATTATATCTTCTTCTACTTCCTATTAATGTGTTGTTTCCATTATAAAATAATAAAATAATTATCATATATATAGTGATATTTTATTATGTTTATGTTAAAACTATATTCTTCCTTTTATCTATCCTACTAAAAAAATATCACCATGTGAGAGTATTAATGTCTTTTCGTCTCCTCGTCATGGTGTAATTTTTTTATAAAAAGATTATTAGTATGGGTATAATGACAAATATAATAAATATAAATAATAAATATGACATTATATTAAATTTTATAATAAATATTATTCCAATTCATTACCACTTTACCATTAAGGGAATGATATTGTCACTCATGCGTACGTACGACATGCCATATCCACAACGCGATAAGATTCATTCTCCACATTAAACATTCAAGAATGTTTATATAAATGTATATTAGGAGCGAATATAATATTTATGAACATACTATCATTCTGGATATGAGGAAAATATATCTTATTCCTAATAAATGAGACTTAGATTAAAAACAAACTTATGAAAATGAAGCAGTTAACACCTGAAACAATTTTAATAATGAAATATTATAAAAAACAATATAAGAGGAATGTATATGATATCATAAATATGGATATATTTATTGTATAATTTAATAACATTATTTAAAAATTATAAAAGAGCATAAATAACCCTCAATTAAAGTTAAGTAAAAGCTAGGGATTAATTACACAATCTCATTATTATTTGGGGTTGTTTATACATAAGTATCTACTGGGATATATTTATAATCCATGTCTATGTTTCTTAAAAATGTATTTAAAAATATTCTTACTATTCCTCTAAAATTTTATAGGTCCATTTTTACCAATGTTTTTCTATTTATAAAATATTTTGAAAGGAATCCTTATGTTTTTTTTAAATCGAGGTACTTTATAATATTTTTGACAAAATAAAGAAGGAATGTTTTTAAATTGTACGACAAGAAATAGGATTCCTTTAAAATCTTCCAATATTAATTTTCACTAAAAATGATTTCTTTAAAAATTATGAACCCTTTTTAATATAATTTCAACATAAAAGGAATATTTCTCTCAATATTTTTTTAATAATTTATTTGATTTTTTTCATCTATGTCAACATCATTTATTGGATTTTATGTTTAACCGAGTTTCATTTATTATAATACAATCTACCATATTGTATTGAATGGCTTATGATATGTTTTACTATGGATTATCTATTTTGATACCATTCATGGTTTATGGTTACTGTATTAATATTTCATATTCTAGTTTTAATAAGAATTTTTTTGTTCATTATGTTTCACCCTTTTAATATAAGGAATGCATTATACTTAGTAAGTGATGGATGGGGCCCACTATATCCCCACAAGAATTAGTATGTCTCATGGGACTAACTAATTTGGGTTTTTACTACAATCTTACCCACATATGTATGGTCTTGGTATGATTCCTTGATGATATGGGTATGATGTCTGGAATTATACTTTCCCACTCAATGAGATTAGTTATAGATAATACATGTGATTATTTGATAAGTTGAATATAAATAAAAATTTCTATGTTGAATTATTTGATTTATTCTTGCCATATTATGCTCAATATTAAGTTTAAAATGGTTTTTAGTTATATACCTCTCCATAATAGTTTATGTTTTTTATGATAGATTCCACTATATTATTTACTCTAAATGAGCATCTGAGCTCACCCATTTATTATGCTTCATTTTTACTAAGGTGCAAAGAGGTTTATTATGAATGATATATAAGATTAATTTGGGAGAATCACGATGTTCAAATGATTTTATATGTTGTTTTTTAGATTTAGAATTGTAATGTAAATATCATGTATGTAATATATTTTCCAAAAATGCTAAACGGATCAATCATTGGGGATTCGAACCTTCTTTCTATGAAAACGTAATAAGTAAGGCATCAATTATGGTCTACTAGGTCTGGGGTCATTAAAGTTGGTATCAGATAAAGTTTAGAAACAACTTTAAAAATATTATATTGAAATAAAAAACTAGGGAATATAACACTATAATTGAATTTAAGGATATTTATTGAATAACATCATAGAATTTTTACAAGGTATATATTATATAGGTATTCCTAGAAATTCATCCATGTATGGAAACTAAAAGTTTAAATTTATCTAGAAAACAATTACCCAGGAGTAGCAACTCTGACAAGATTTCTCGTGTCTGATTCTGGGTAACCAGGTACATGACAATGATCCTTTCTACACACCTGGTTTGACACTCTCATGGGATATTCTTAGGATAATTCATATTTTATCTAAAAACCATTATAAAGGATTTAAAAGTAAATATTTCCTCAACGAAACCATGTTTATGATTATAAGATTTTTTATGCATAAAATTTTCAATTTATGTTTGGTATTTTAAAATTATGCATTAAGATTTATAACATAATCTAGAGTATGAAATTGTTTAGAAATGAATCCTAGTGGAAGGAATAGAAACTCTATCAACCCATGTAACCCATGTATGGATTTCCATCCTATGAAAGATAGTGATGTTAGAGATGGAGAAACAACTGGTGCCGACATCTTAAAACTATACTGAGACAATTTACATAGGTTATGGACAATGACCTTTCCTATATGGAGCATTCTAATATACAATCTGGAGGATCAATGTCTGACCTCTTCATGAGACAACAACCTCCAACATTCAATGAGACTAAAAATACATTTATAGCTAAAAAATGGATATCTTATTTAGATAAGATATTTCTTACATTAGGAATCAATGAAAAGGGGAAGATTTTCATGGAAGTTTATCATCTCTCAGGAGATGTGAATAAACGGTGGTAACTAGTTCAAAGCATCAAAGAGGATGAAAAACTGAATGTATGGAATTAAATTATTTTAAGGAAATTTTTTTGGTAAAGTACTTCCCTTGTGAATAGAGAGGGGATATAGAGAGACAAATCTTGATTCTAAGACAAAAGAAGGATGAGAATATTGCTAAATATGAATCCAACTTCACATGATTCATAGTGCATGTTGTAGACTAAATAAATAAACTGAGGATTAAGATTTTATTATTTCTTTGATGGGATAAATCCATGTCTCTGAATGTCATTGGTCTCCCAAACATTATCATCATATGAAGATATATTCTCATGTGATATCAAGATAGGGAATAATTTTCTATGTCTTATGAATTTAAGGGAATGAAAATGAAGAAGACTATGGTGGAGACAGATATAGATAATGGGAAAAGAGGAAATAAAGATTTTCCAATAAGTGATACTTGTGAGAAGAAACACCCTAGTATATACATGAAATTAAGGAGATTTTTTTAAAAGGGTGGACTGAATGGTCACCATGCTCATGATTTTAAGGGATAGAAATACTTTGTAAATGTGAAATGTTATAATGGTAAATATATGGGACATTATGGAAATGATTTCCTGAAATTTCAACGAAATATAGCTCAGAATAAGAAAAGAGATCAAGATCATACTTATGTTATTACTACAAACAATGTGCAGTAATTAATGTATTTGTGTTTTTGGATTCAATAATTATTTTATTATATTTTTTTATAATAATCATGAGATACATTATAATTATATTATAGTACCTTTTCTTTAAGTATTTGGAGGCATAAATGTTTATTAAGTTTTTTAAGTTGATCAAATATTTTTTATGTGACAATAAGAACTACAATTTTTTGTTTGAAGAATCTGATGTTATGATTTATTTTGGAAATTTAGAGACTTTTTAGACTATTAATTTGTACAAAAGTAATTTGGATAAGTCTTATGGTTGGAATATGGTATTTTTAACATTAGATATTATTATTTGAGGTTAAAGTATGATTTATTGGATACTTTGGGCTAAATTTTTTGGTTTCAGTAAACATTTAGAGGATGAATTCAGGAAATACTTTTGAACATTATGATTTATCAAAAGTTCTTCATGGGTGAAAAATAATTTTTGAACATTCATTTTCATGTGTAAGGGATGAAATAAAAATAGATCTAAGAACAACTAAAGGATAATATTATGCTTATGAAAAGGAAAAAAATCAAATAAGATCTTAACTGAATAGTGAAATAATTCATCAACTCTAGAGAAAAGAACATGAAATAAAAAAATTTATTCTAGTTCCTTTTTTACCATGAATAAAATATTCTCTTAGATTATTTTAGATTTATATCTATTTGATTTCCAAGTTTCTCCTAACCATGTTCTCTATCACTCTCTATTAGAACATGACGGTTATATTTCTCTTCCATGTCCGTGTTTTCCAACATCTAACCCTAGTATGTCTTATCTTTGGTGACCTTTGTACATACAATTCTTTATTTTAAAGTGTTGGTTTTATCCACCCTTGTTCTAAAGTGGTACTTCAATAATATTATTTTGAATAGACACACCTTTTTACCGAACCTGAATTCAAAAATTGTGAGGACACAATTTAATGAAGAAAGTGAGAATATAACACCCGAATAATTTAAAATATTTTCATTTTAAAAAAATTATTATATTATACAGCTTTTAATTCATAAAACACTAAGTTATCTTGTGTTACACACAAGAGTGAATTTCCTTGATAGCTTGTGTTACAAGAAAGATTGAGTTCAACCAAATAATAGTATATTATAAAAATATTATTATTTAATATAAAATGACATGTCATAGAAATTAATATTAGCGGTTATGAATACTATTAAATAAATTTAGAATTATATATATATTCTATATAATTTTAATAATCATATTATATTTTTTCTAGACATAATATAAAAACAAATATAATTTTTTGTATAAAAGAAGCATTTATCAAAAAGGGTAATTTTACATTGTTTTATTAGAGAATCCTTTTTAAATATAATTTTTGACACATTAATATATTAAATTTTACAGAAAAAACTGATTATTTTACATTGGTATATAAAAATTTACATTGTTTTAATTTTTTAATTTTTATGTTAAGTTTTATGTTTTGATGAATAGTGAAAAATACTAAATTTTAATTGAAAAACAAATCATTGAAATAATTTATATTGTTAAATTATGATTTTGATTAGTTTTAAATTATAAATAGATTATATTTTTATCATTTAATCCAATGTAGGTCATTGGAATCAATTTTACATTGAAATTAGATATAAAAACATTTAAATATTTTTCATGTTTAAACATTAAAAACCCATTTTCTCACCCCATCAACGAGATTAATTTTCAATTTATTAATGGAAATTAAGTGTTTTAAACTTCTAAAAATGTATTAAATATTTGGAATAGGTGTGTAGAAAATTATTTAAATCGGTTTCTTTTATTTTTAGGAATTATGATTACTATGTTTAATAATATTTTTATTTCCACAGTTAAGGGTAAATTGGGTAATTAATGGTAAAATTAAAATTTTAAATATTATAAAATAAATATAACACATGCCCATATGATAATGTATGAAAATAATTCAACCATTAATACCTGATGGTTATAATTTCATAATTAAATGGACACTTGTACAAGAAAATCACATAGATATTATTTTAATTAATGAAAGTGACAAAATGTCACACTGTTGATTCTTGTTAGTATAATAATTTTATGACAAGGTTAACTAAGAGATATATTTGATCATAAGAATTATATATAAATCTAAAAAATATATACACATTATTGAAATTTATTTATAATTTTTAGGTATGGAATAATTACCTTTAAATTTTGACACAACATTTATATAATAATTATTTTATTAATAGAAATATCAAATAAATGATATTAAAAAAATTTAAAATATATATTATTTTCGATATTTAATGTAATAAATGAGATTTATATATTACCAATACATATTACGGATGTAATAAAAGATTTTAAAGTTATCTAATATATTTTTATTTCTAAAAAATTCAAGTAATGAATTGTTTTAAAATTGACATAAATGTTATTTTAAAATAAATAATATTTTATAAAATGATATATATTTAATAAAAATTTAAAATTAATCTAAATAAATATTTTAAGGTTGAATTTCATATATACGATCCATTTTGGGTTCTTTTGTAATTTTTTTGTAAATGTATTATCCTTAAAGTAATAAGAACAAATGTTACCATAGTAAGAGTTAAAGGAATTAATTTAGGGTTAACCCCAAAATATAAGTTTAAAAATATAACCCAAACATATATTATAACTATTGTATTTTACGATTTATACCCAACCTCATCTTATATTTTAAATAAATCAAGTTGGATAAATTTGAAATTGAAAACCAATTCATATTAATTTAATATTTTAAAGGATTCTAGGATTGCTCCTCTCCTCTCTTATAAAAAGGCATGTCCTCCATCAATTCCTCACACCACATTGAGCCTTATTTCTCAAAAAATCTATATATTTACTTTATAAACCCTTATATATATATATTAGAGTTTCTGGTCTTTTCAAAATACCATCCCTATTGTCCCTAAGAGGATGTCCAAAGGTTGTTCTATAAAGAAGAGGGATTCATCTTTACCAAATCCTTCAAAATTATTTATTCTTATAATTTCTCTTCACATGTTGTATATATTCTAAAATACTGGAACCAGAATCATATATATTATGAGATATTCTTATTATTATGGTAAAACCATATTCTTTCTTTTATCCATCCTATGAAAACAATATCACACTGTGTGTGTGCGTATGGTTAACCATCTCCAAGTTGTGGTGTAATTTGTTTTTCATCACAACTTTATTTTGGTGTGTATAATGATGAATAAAATTTATATAAATAATTAACATGACATGCTATTTATTATTAGAAATTAATATATCATCCAATTTCGTAATAGTTTACCATTAATGTAATGATATTGTTGCTCATGCGTATATATGGAATACCATCTCCACATCACGATTAGATTCATTCTACACATTAACCATTAAAAAATGATTATAATAATTTATATAATGAGTGAATATAATTTCTATTAACATTATAAAATTATTTATGTGATTAAAATATATCTTATTCACAAGAAACCTGACATACATGACAAAACAAACATAAGAAATTAAAATAGTTAACACCTGAAATAATGGTAATAATGAAATATTATTAACAAAACGACATAATAGGAACATATATGATATAATAAAATTATATATAGTTCTATTATAATTTAATAACATGATTTAAACCTTGTACAATAGTTTATATCACCCTCAAATAAAGTAAAGTACCACTATGGGAAAAAATGGGTATTTGCGACGGGTTATTTGCGATGGGGATAAATCCCGTTGCAAATAGTCCGGTTAAAAACTTATTTGCGACGGGGGAATTTTCCCGTCACAAATAAGTAGTTATTTGCGACGGGTTAGCTTGCCCCGTCGCAAAAGGCCTGGCGCGCTTTGCGCGCCAAATCGCGGGAACGTTATTTGCAACGGGCAGTTACCGCCCATCCCAAATAACCGGCAGCGGTAAAAGATATTTGTGACGGGAATCTACCCCCGTCGCAAATAACCGGCAGCAGTAAAAGCTATTTGCAACGGAAATCTACCCCCGTCGGAAATAGTATGTCGGAAGGTTATTATTCGCGATGGGTCCCGTCGCGAATAATTATTTAACCGTTGACCATAATAAATGAGGGCTAAGGTATTTGCGACGGGTACCGTCTCAAATAGACCCGCCGTAAATGATCTAACCTATAAATACCCCCCATCCGTTTTTTCATTCATTCTCAAACTCAATATTCTCCTTCTCTCAAAACTCTATTTTTAGATTTCAGAGTTTCTTAAGTTTAATTTTTTTTTTCCGGAGTTGATATTGAAGTTTTCAACAATGATCATAAATCAACCTCAGATCAATTTTGAAGGTATTTATGTTCATTTTAATTTAATATTTATTTTAAATTTTTTATTAGTTTCAATTATTCTTAATTAGTTGTAATTTAATTATGTTTACATTGTTTTGTTACATAATAAATTTAAATTATTAGTATTCATTGTTCATCGTTAATGGTACTTAGGAATAATTAGTAATAATTTCTAATAATTGAGAAAAAATGCTAATAATTAGTAATAAATACCAATAATTAGGAATAATTAGTAATAATTACAAATAATTAACAATAATTAGTAATAATTACCAATAATTACCAATAATTAGTAATAATTAGTAATAATTACAAATAATTCGTAATACTTACCAATAATTAGTAATAATTTCCAATAATTACCAATAATTAGTAATAATTTCCAATAATTACCAATAATTAGTAATAATTTCCAATAATTACCAATAATTAGTAATAATTAGTAATAATTACCAATAATTAGTAATAATTAGTAATAATTAGTAATAATTAGTAATAATTCTTTAATAATTATCAATAATTAGTAATAATTAATAATAATTACCAATAATTAGCATTAATTGGTAATAATTACCAATAATTGGTAATAATTACAAATAATTAGTAATAATTACAAAGAATTATCAATAATTAGTAATAATTACCATTAATTATCCATAATTAGTAATAATTACAAATAATTATCAATAATTAGTAATAATTACCAATAATTATCCGTAATTAGTAATAATTACCAATAATTACCAAGAATTACCAATAATTAGTAATAATTAATAATAATTACCAATAATTAGCAATAATTACCAATAATCTTTTGAAAAAGCTTATTTGCAAGAGGAAATATCTTTTTTCTGCTCCCATTATTTTGAATCTGAGTATCCTTCAAAACACAACCAAATGGGACAGAACGAGAGGAATATTGATGAAATAGACAATCAATTATCTGTTTTCAACCAGCGAGAGTTTGGTTTTGGTGGAGTTTATGAATGCTGGCTTTCGGATGATGAACATCACAGAGCTCATACGTATGTTCTTCTCAACTGTGAAGAGATGGCATCAGTTGTACTGTAAGTGTTTTATCACATATTCTATCATTTATGTTACAGTAAGTAACTTTGGTTTTTATAGGTTGTATGATAATCATATCAAGAAACAAATTCCACAAATTATAGCAGCTGCTCTCGAAGAACGCCGACTGAAAAATTTCTCTCAGTGGTTTCAAAAACTGGTAACATAAATTCTTTATCTTTTAGCAACTCATTCAATGTATAATTTACTATATTGATAATTATTTCACAAATTTTTAGGTGTCTCGACATGTTGATAAAATTGACAAACGGCTGTGTATATTGAGTAACCCACCTTCCAAACTTGTTAAAACTTATAATGCATATGTGGTGAATGGATTTCAATTTCACACACATGCATATGGGGAATCGAAAAAAACAATGAACAATGGAGTTAGTTTGAGAGGATCTCATCATCGAGAAAATGAAGATGACTTTTATGGCATACATGATGAAATCATTGAACTCTGTTATCTTGGAAAACAATACATCACCATGTTCAAATTTCGGTGGTTAGATACAGAGTGACACGTGTGTGTTCATCCGACTCATGGAATCATCGATATTAAATGTAAAAGTGTTCTCGCAGTAAATGAACTATTCTTATTGGCTCAACAGGCACATCAAGTTTATTACGCAAAGTACTATGCTACATCAAGAGACTTGACTAATTGGTGGAGTGTAATAAAAATCAAAAATCGAGACAATCAGTTTAGTCAAAGTGAATTTGCTTTCACTGATGTGCAAAGAATTGAAGTTTTTCAAGAGAGTCATCAAAATCAATCTTTTTTACAAAGAAACATGAGTATCGATGACGACACCCCACATTTAACAGTCGGTGATGACGATGATGTTAATGATGTCACATATGAATTTGAAATGGTAAGAGATGAAGCAACTAGAACTCGAATGGATATCGATGATGTTGAGGAGGAATATGAAGATGACATTGACATATATGAAGATGATGATGAAGCTGAACACTGATAGAATTCCATGGTAGTTATATACAATCATAATATATATATATATATATATATAATAGTAATTATAAATTATTTTCTAACAACATTAACATTTTCTTTTTCAGATGGATGACGAGACATTTCGTGAGTTGGCAGATGCTGACCTGCCCTTCAATGCGGATGAGTTACTGGAAGATGACCCTCAGCCTGCAGGTGCTCCAGGGAGTACGCAGAGGGGGCGCAGTCTTGCACAATTGATGATTCCTGACCCCGTCCCTGAGCGACGTCCACGTCTTGGGTTTGATCCACGCACACGGTGGTGTGATAACCTGTGTGATAATCTGTGGATTTGACTAAGATTTCATTAATCTATTCACATAATAAATGTTTATTATTTTTACAGTTTTCTGCATATAGCAGTCGGACAGGGCAGCGCTATTTTGCGCAACTATTTATCTCTGTCGTGGACCACATGGGAGAAGATTTCCATTGATGTGCAGCAGACCATGTTCAGCCATTGGTTGGTACGTACGTAAATAAATAAATATTATTTTGAAAATTATTTCATTTATAACTTGATATTTTGATTTATTTGTAGGGTTTATGGTATCCGATCGAGGATACCATGCGTGACACCATCCACAAGGCATGGGAGGTGGCCATGCATGATCGCTTTCGTCAGTTTTGGCACAATTTAAGAAAAGCTGCCATGAAGAAAGCAGGAGTGTCAGATTTTGACGATTCATGTAGAGCACACCGACCAGAGTACATTTCATCCCATGTATGGGATGGATTATGTGCGCAATGGTTGAGTGGTGCCTTTCAGAGGAGATCATCGGTGGGGAGGCAGAATTGGGGGAGACAGGAGATGACTCATCGAGTTGGGAGTCGTTCTTTCAGTACTCATAGACAGCATCTGTTACGTACATTATTTATAAATATTTTATATAACTATAAATATTAACAATTTATTTTTTATTCTTATAGGCTGTGGAGCACCCCAATATTACAGAGTACGACGTATATCAGAGGATGTATAGTGATCCTGCTACTGGGGAGCTCAGAGGTGATCGTCAGCATCACATCGTGGTCAGTATTATTTGTTTTCAAGTTTAAAAATTAACTGCATATAATATATTCACAATTTTAATTTTAAATTGCAACTATAGGAGTCATATGAGGCCGCAGCGTCACAGACCCGGCCTGAGAGTCATGCCGAGTCATCAGATCAGACCACTGGCCATCAGTTTGATGAGGCAACATGGATGCAGGCCACCCTGTATGCCTTCGAGAAGGGCCGGGTAGTTGGTATTAGCTCTCGACTGACTCCCAGAGATTATTATGGCAGTGCTGCGATGTCGGCGTCCAGCTCGAGAGGAGCTCGTGCATCTTCTTCTACTACACAGTATGAGGATCAGTTGCAATCTCAGACTACACTGATAGAGAGTCTCCGATGGGAGTAGGATCAGATGCGTCAGCAGCAGCAGCAGCATGAGGAGGAGCGTCGACGCCAGCAGCAGCTGTACGAGGAGTAGATGAGTCGGTGGCAGCAGCAGCACTCGGAGCAGATGGAGTACATGTGCCGACTCACTCATGCTTTAGGGATGGAGTTTCTTCCACCAGCATCTGCAGATCCCCCCTCCCCCCCTCCTTCAGATTAGAGTTTTTTTTATGTTATAAAGTTTATTAAATCAAAATATGAATTTTTTTCTATTCGTAGTTTCTGTCTCATTATAAAATATTAATAATATTATATTTTGAAATAAAAATATTAATATGAATAATTAAATAATTTATATTTTATAATATTAAATTATATATATATATTAAAATTTTATAATATTATAATTTAATTACATTTTTTGTAATATTTGAATTATTTTAATATTTGAATGTAAAATAATTCTATTATTTTTATATTAATTAAAATAAATTATTAATATTTTTTTTATTTATGAATTATAATTCTAATATTATTATATTAATTAAATCATTTATTAATATTCTATTATTTTTTATTTTTGAATTATAATTCTATTATTATTATATAAATTAAAAAAAAAATTATTAATAATTCATTATTTTTATTTGTGAATTATAATTCTATTATTATATTAATTAAAATCGTTTATTAATATTTTATTATTTTTTATTTTTGAATTATAATTGGATTATTATTATATTAATTAAAATAATTTATTACTAATTTATTTTTGTTTATTTTTTTTATAGTATTTGCGATGGGATAATATGCCCATCGCAAATAGTATTATTTTTATATCCATGAAAATTATTTAATAATAGTTTTTAATTTTTTTTTAAAACATAATTGGGACGGGTCCCGTCGCAAGTACTATTTGCGACGGGCCCGTCGCAAATACCTGTTGCGACGGGGCCCGTCGCAATTACTATTTTAAAAGTTTTTACAAATATACGGAGTAATATTTACGATGGGAATGATACCCGTTGCAAATAATATCTTTAGTGATGGGCCCGTCGCAACTAATTGTTGTTGCGCCGGCATTTTCCACAACGGGCGATTTACGACAGGCCCCTGTCGCAAAAGGTCATTTGCGACGGGATCCCGTCACAACTGACCCGTCGCAAATACCTGTTTTTCTAGCAGTGTACAAGGCAAGGTTTAATTTTTTAAATTTCATTATTATCTGAGGTTTTTTATACATAAGTATCTACTGGAACATATTTATAATCCATGAACATGTTTCTAAAAAATGTAATTAAAAATATTCTTAATATTCCTCTAAAATTTTTAAAATTCATTTTGACCCATGTTTGGTTTTTTATAAAACATTTTAGAAATAATCTTTCATTTATTTTACAGAAAAGAAACTTTACGACCTTTTTGAAAAAATAAGGAAGGAATGTTTTTTTAACTTATATGTAATGAGAAAAGGTTCCTTAATAAGCTAAAATTATTATTTTAAACTAAAACTTTTTTCTATTAAAATTACACGGCCTTTTTAAAATAATTTCAATAGATAAGTAATATTTTTCTCAACAAGTTTTTAATAATTTTATTAAATTATTTTCATCTATATCAACATCCTTTATTGGATTTTATGATTAATTGAGTTTGTTTTTTTATGATACAATATACCATATTTTATAGAAGGTTTTTTGATATATTTGACTATGGATGTGATATTTTCATAATATTAGTGGTTTATAGTTAGTGTATTAACATTTTATATTCTAGTTTTAATATGAATGTTTATGTTGATTTTTTTTCACCCTTTTTATATGTGGAATGCATTGAATGTAGTATGTGAAGGGTGGGTCTCGTTATAACCCCTAAATGAATAGGTAGATCTCATGACACAAAATAGTTTGGGTTTTCACTAATGTCAAACACGCATCTGTATGGTCCTAGCATGAGGCCTTGACGGTATGGTTATGGTGTCGGTCATTATGAATTCCCAAATTATGAGATTAGTTGTTGATAATACATGTCATTATTCGACTATTATAAAATACATGCAATTGTTTATATGGAATTTTTTGATTTATTATTTCTATATTATTAACAATATTATGCCTAAAAGGTGTTTTATTTAGATATATACCTCGCCTTATATTTTATGTTTATTTATGATAGATTTTGCTTTATTATTTACTCTTACTGAGCATCTGATCTCACCCCTTTATTATGTTTTATTTTTTCGAATGTGTGAAGATCTGTATTATGACTAATATATAGAATTAATCTAGTATAATCATGATGGTCTAATAATTATCTATTGTGTAGTTCAGATTTGGAATTTTAATGTAAGGATCATGTATGATATCTATTTTCCAAATTAGATAAATTAATTGGTCCTTTGGGATTAGACACTTATATAAATTCCAAAGTAATAAAATAATGCATAAGTTCTGGGATAGTGGGATCAGGGTCATTAAATTTTTGTAAAAAAATCAATTTTTATATTAAAACAAATTAAATGATGGATATGTTTCATGTTATTTTAATCTAAATTTAATATCCTGATGATTTTATTTTGGTAAAATAATTTTATTATCATTATCCTTAACATCCATTAATATCAGAAAAAATTTGTCCAAATTTTTATCAAACCATACACCCCCTAAATTCATTTTACAACCTCTATTGTAAGATAAAAACAATTTATATAATTTACCATTTATGAAGTATATATTAAATTTTACATTATGCTAGTAACATTTGTTACATATGATGATCTTTCATCTATTTTAACAACTATTTTTAAATCCTATCTCATATTTTTAAAGGTTTTCTCATCATCATAGAACCATTACTAAACAAAATTTTATTATTTCCTTCTATGTTAGTTTCCTATAATATTTTTTAAGAAAATTATATTATACAGTAAATTTATCTTTTAGTGGCTTGAGTTCTTCAATATATTTAAATTATTTCTTGATAAACACAAATTCATTTTCTTTTATTTTCTCATTGTTATTCTCTAATAGTTACATATCCTTATTGAGCATGGAATTTAATTCAAGAAAAGATTTAAGTTTATTTACCAAATATTCTCGGTATAAATTTATTCTTCATCATCACTACTTCAGTATTTTTTATATTTTTTAACCAAAGGAATGATTCTTATATGTTTCCTCATAAAAAATAATCCATAGAATCACTAGTTAATCTAATTAAGACTTTATGTTCTTTACCCAAAAAATTATTTTATTCCATGAAATCTTGTCTTTATCCACAAAATATTTCCTTAAATAATAGAAATTGGAACTTATATTTCATTTCTTCTTTAGAATAAATTCATCCTACTCATATTCTTAAGTTTCTCTACTTTTATTTGGATAATAAACTATGAAATGTATAAAAACAACATAATTAAATCATGCTGTAGGAAATTCATCTTTGTATTCTCCTCTTTCTTGTTAGTAGTATTTTGATATCAGAGACATAGTTTTCCCAAATTTCTCATTTTCTTCAAAATCCTTAGATTTGGTTAGTGAATCATTTACTTCTAATTGATTCGAAAATTTATCATATCATTGAATGGAATATACTTTTCATATTTTAAATCCTTTATAAGAATATGTGATTTCTTTATCTCATTATTAATAATTATACTCTATATCTCATTAAGAGATAATTGATCCAAACATCTATCTTGTAATGAGGACACTATAACATCAAATCTTCTAAAAAAATACATAATTGGTTTTTAACCGCATTGAAATCATCTAATGTATCTTCAAATCTTCTGATATTACTTTTATTCATTACCAATTATAAATAAATAATAAATTATATCATCATTATCAATATTCACATGTTCAAATTTTTCCCCAAAAATTTATACTTTGTCTACCATTAATATAATATTTTCTTCAGAAATGTTTTCTAGTTTATATTATATTTTTTTATATTTTTAAATCCTAGAAACTTTTTGAAAAACTTTTAAGATAAGGAAATCATGATAACATTCACTTCCTTTCCCTTATTCTCAATATTTTTCAAATTAGAATGTTTCAGGAAATCTCTTTTCTTAATAGGAGTGAATATGATAGAGGTAGCTTCAATAATAGAGGCCATGTCTGGGATACCCATATAGTACCAAAATAAATATTCCATAAGATTAAGTAGCACTCTTATATCCTCATGGGCTAGTAACTTGTATTGCGGGTCTCAATATTCAATTTGTGAAAATTTTACCTTATTATATTATATTTAAATTTAATTAATGGATTGAACTAGAAATAAATAATAACACATATAAAATTTATATATTTGATCAAAAAGTTCTAATAGAGAATATGATATACAAAAGCATACAAAAATGCCATCATAATACCACACTTCACATAAATGCATGAAAAACCAAATTAATATGAATTATAAAAGATAAAAAATAGTTGTAATGAAGTTTCTAAGGTAAACGGGTCCTAAAGAGTTATTTTAATTAAATAGGTAATCTATATGAATTCCATGACCTCCAATCATAAAATAATAAAAAAAATTACATATTAATTCTATTTTCTATCCCCATAGTAATAATGAAAAATAATTCGAGAACATCCATCAGCTACCCATGAGCCGGGATATATGTAAAATATAGTAGATCAGGTTGAAAATATATTAAGGTTTATATATAGTGTGTGAGTATAAAATACTCACTATAGAACCATAAATTATGTCTTGAGTCACACAGTGAAGTAATTAGTGTATCCATGAAAAAGTACACAGATTTATTAATATATATTATAAAAAGTAGATCAAAATAAAGGTAAAATAGTAAAATAAAAGTGAAAATTAATGTCCAGCAACAATTATAACTATTAATCCTCTATACCAGGAGGGTGTATCCCTATAATACTTTCAACAAGACTTAGCTAAGGTAATAGAAATAACACCGGTTCCATCCTCAGAAGGAGATTGTATGCACACCTTTATAACAAAAAATCGAGTGCATATATTCACCCAATCATATATATAGATATTTGCATAAAAATTCACGTCCCAAAAAACCATCCTAATGATAGGGAGTCATGTATACATACTAATGGGAATTTATAGTCATAAAAATATGAATATAGGAAAATCAATACCAATTTAGGGTAGAAAGTTATCTTATATAACTGTATATGCTGATGACTTGCATACCTATTAAAATATATCAATATAAAATATATAAAGTATTTTCATATATCATACATAAGAAAATAGAAATCATCAATAAGAAAGTAGTAGACATGATTAATATACAATAAGTGAACTTTCTCGATAATGAAGTGGTAATCATGATTATTATTAAATTAATATCCATACTCTATAAATAATAAGTAAAAAATATCTATAATTAATTAGAGGATTTGATCTATGTAGAGGTAATAATGCACTATCAATTCATTAAATACTGTTTCAAAAAAGCATGTCAATATTAATAACAACATATAAACAAATTAATTAGAAAACTAACAAATAGATAAATAAAACACAAAATCATCTATGTATGATAGTGTGGATATAGATAAAAATGCGCATAATATATTCAACTCTAAGAGTATCTTAGGAAATTTTAAAATGAGGCCCAAACTAGAAGACACTAAAGGTGTGCTCAGAATAAAGTGTGAAAGAAAAGAGAAAATAATTATTGGTATTCGTTCAAAAATTACCATCTAGGACAATAAGGTTTGTCTAATGTACATCAATAATTTGAATCCTTACTATTATATTTAAAAAAATTATAGGTATTTGATTAATATTCTATTTTTTAAAAAAAACACACTATATATTAAATACACATGAAAAAAAATGATTAAATCATGTAAACCACTGATAAAAATAATGAATCTAAACCCACTTCCTTTGTAAAAATTTTACTAATGTGTTGAAATATATATTTATTAACTGATTATTTTGAAAAAATAGGTGATAATGTAAATTTTTGTGTTCCTTTAAAAATCTTTTTGATAAAAAATTTAAAATAAAGAAGAGGTTTAAGTAGAGGGGTTTTTTCTAAAAAAATTTACTAACAATAATTTTTTATATAAAACACCAATTTCCATGATCATTACAAAACCATTTTTCATCATATGAAAAATATCTAAATTTATAGTAAACCATTAGTATTTTTATGGATAAATAAATTCCGTTCAATTATCTGGCCCATCCACTACATCACCACAAAACCACTCTCTTAACTAGGGGTTGAGAGTGATTTTTTGTCTAATAACTAAACCAGGTTCTAGTAAAATAGGAGACAAAATTATCCATAACAAAATGAAAAGTTAAAAGGTTCTATTTTACACATCATAAAACAATCCAAGGGGGTTTACTCTAATAATCTTATCTATGATTAGAATCTTTCCATAGAGAGAATAAATATGAGGACAAGTTTAATGTTACCATTTTAGCCTCTCTTAATTCCATGGAAAGTGAATGAAACATTTTTACAATGTAATCACATTTAACAACACAATATATACCATTTAATACATATTTAAAAAAAATTTACAATAAAACAAATTATAGTAACTCATTTACCATAAACATTCATGGTCAATAAATTCCGATAAATAACATGGGAGAAAATTCGACCCTAATCAACATTATAAAATAATTCATTAAAAAAATATTTACATTATACAAAAAAACATCATAAATATATATATTTATATCATAAAATATTAATTTTGAATTATTAATAATATTAAGAAAAAAAGAGGCAAACATATCACTTGCATAGCCTAAAAATCAATCAAAGTTCCAAGATAACATACTAATACGATAAGTGATCTTCACCAATCCTAATAATTTTCAAAAAACACATAAAAACCATTAAACCAAAATTAAATAAAGAAATTAATATAATCATACTCATGCTACAATAAAATAACAAAAAAAATCAGTCAATATTCCGAGTGGGTAATATTTAAAATCCTTCTAAAAATAGAATAATCAAAATACACAAATAATCTAGAGAATTCAACCCCAAATTCAACCATAAAATCATATAAACACTATAGAAAATCATAAGTCATCCACCTTATATAAAAAATATGATGAATAGATAATTAGATAACCCATAAAATCCTCCTTGAACTAAGATAAGTTGAAACCTTTTCATTTTGAATGATTTCTATCATATGGTAGTAGAATTAAAATGAAACCCATAATCCACCAAAAGTAATTTGAAGAAAAAAATGAATATATAAGTGGAGAGTATAGGGGAAGGATTACATTATGTTAATCATGAAAATCACCCATTAGATCACCTATAATTAAGATAAATCAAAGAGGGATAGTGGGAGACAAGGAAGGCCATGGGGGGATCCTGTTAGGTTGGGTAGAAATGAGTTCAAATAAGACCCCCCATATAGAATCAAAGGATGGTGGAAAAAGACCAAAGTTAACTTATATTTAAAAATAGGCACATACAACCATTTACCCAATTTAGGGACACTTGGCACTCAATAGAACCCCCTAGATTTCTTGTCACGTTTTAGTTCTAACATATTTCTTATGGACTTACATGTGGTACCCGATATCACCAGCAGTTAAAAACTATAGGTGGTAGATTTTATAGGTAACCAAGGACACAAAACCCTCTAAAAAACGAAAAATAACATCCAAATTGACCTATTAATTGACCCCTAAATAGACATCCAATATGAATCCCAATATTAGAAACCACCCTTCAATAAAAATTGAATAACTCTATTTTTTACATGTTTGAACTAGGAATATATTAAGGAATATTTTTGATTTTATGAGATGTGTCAGCATAAAATTCTTTTTCCTGTAGATCCTTGGTGTGGTGATGTTAAAAATATTTACTATATTGTATCAAAAATGAGTTTTTTTCATAAATAATCAATTAAATCTCAAATGATGTCTTGAATGGGGATTCTAAGATAGCCATTAAATTTGGAATGCAGGTTTTACCCATGGAATTATCTAATATTTGTACATTTAAAAAAATTAATATTGTTTGTGGGTTGATTTATAAATAAATAAATACAATATTTAATTTATTAGAAAAACCCCTCAAAGAATGAGAGGACAGAGAGTTATGGTAGTGACTGAATTAGTAGATGTTGTGGGATCATGGATCTATGATCACAGTCCTGTGAGGTTCATCATCATTGAAAGAGAGTATGGATCATACCATTGAAATGAATAATAATAATAATTCATTAGTGATCAATCCAAACTCTATCTAGGGTATTTTTTGTGTTGGTTTAGTCATGTATTTATTTATTCTATGATTAACATGAATCAACCCTCCGAACAATTGATCTACTGGTCGAGTTTTAATTTACTATTGATGGATGTTTATCCCAGAATTATGATTCTCATATTTATTTCATATTTACCTTAATAATTCATTCTCACAATAATAGATTGATTCCAGTTCAGATAATGGACAAGAGTCATTCCTAAATTTTCATTTTCTTACTTTCTCCATTCATTCTTAACATTAATCATCAATAAATAGTTTACTTGTGATTTGGAGACACTCGAAAGGAATTATCATCATATTTTCGTTATTTGGAACAAAATATCAATTTATGGGTTTATTTTTGTGATTTGGATGGTGTGGTGGTGATGAAAGGATCCTTATGAATGTTCCGATGATGGTGGGTTTGCGTATTAGATGGAGAATATCTCAAGTGAAAATAATTAAAGGGAATTTCTAAATGATGGGTGGATGGAATCCACCCACCCGAGATTGTGGTGGTCTAATAGTGGTATATGAAGTGTTATTCTCCCAAACTATTCTATGTGTGTTTCTACAGGATAGAGACTACAATGATTTTCTAGAAAAGAATGGTTAGAATTCAAATTTCAGTGAGCCATAGAATTTGTCAACCCAAATCCAATTCTTGAATAATATTTTCTTGTGAAAAAAAGGTGGAGGTGTTGTGCAAGAAAATGAACAATAATTATTTTTAATTTTTGATAAATTCTATAAAACCTGATAAGTATTCTATATGAAAATTCATTTTGTATTCTCCTCTATTCAATGGATAGTGTTTTGGGTTGAGTTATATAAAACAATCCATGTTGGAGTCCTACATGCCATGTGATATCTAGTAATCTAGCTTGGCATGTAAAGGTAATAAACACCTAGGAAAATGGGTATAGTTACATGTTATGTGGTTTAATCAAACAAAATGTATGACCTGCAAAACGGATCAACATTTATAAGGTGTACACACCTAGGAGCCCATGTGACCATGCATGTGGTGTCAATCGGGGAACATGCTGTATTATTTTAAAAGTGCATGGGCATGGACTGAGATATTCCCAAAAAACTGTTAGCATGGATGGTATACATAGGCACAACCCTAGTTCATAGGCATGGGTAGGTGGAATACACCATGTTTGGGGTGACATTTAAACACTTTATACCTTAGGGACACATTGTGTATTTTAAGAAATTCATTTCATGTGAGCACCAGGCAAGGGAATTCCTAGGATAAGTGGGAAAACTGTTTACCATGAGGAAGAAACATTATCCTCCTTGAAGGGCCAGTTGGTTCTCTTGTTATTCTTAATTCAACTATGGTGTGATCTTGGGTGAGTTCCCATAAACCGTTTGAATATGAAAATATTTATATATGGTGTGTTCCTTTGGTCCATCTTATAGAGGGTATAGTGAATCAACATTTCTTGATAGTATGATGTGATCCTCTAGGTTGAATTATTCCTATATAGAGTTTCATGAATCCCTCCATGGGGGTTGAGGGTGGATACCTTCCCATTTCATCTTCCCTAGGTGGGGGTTTATGAATTGGTGTGTCCAATATACTCAAATGCTTGATCACCTACTTAGTAGGATGGTTTTGTTTTCACTTTTGGTGGGCTTCTATTTGTCCCTTTACTCTTTTATCGTACTGGGTCTTTTACTTTGTTGAGTGATATATGTTATGAATGAAACTATATTTTGAGTTATTCAACTTTATGTATTTTTAATCATGCATGGAGACAAGTGTGTGTGTGTGTGTGTGTTCATGTAATTTAGGCTAAGGTCTCTCATGTGTGTGATATGTCTACTTGGAACTAGTCACTAGGCTCTGGATTTTTTTAGGTTGGAATGAGGTTCCTTACTTGACTTATAATTGTCCAGGAAAACCCTAGTGGGTCAGTCATGATAGAGCAGTATAATAAAATTTTTATTTGGATCATATTTTGGAGATTTTCTAGTATTGAGGTTTGGTTTTGGAACTAGGGAAACAATGTTAAAATCTTGATTTCATTTTTCATACTAGGGAATCCTTTTCTAGTGTAGTAGTTGATGTTTCCATTCAAAAGGACTCTGCTATCCTCATTTCTGAATCATAACATGTAGGCCCTAGTTATAGGAAAAACATTAATCCATGCATCATATATGAATGGGTTATGGTTCCATGTCTTTCTTGATTTGGCTACCCATATATTCTTTTTTTACTGTGATGATTTTTATTTATCATTTAATGCCTCCAGGATTATATCCATCTTGTATTATTATGGAACCAATGGTTTTTGAAGTCATTAAAATATTTTATTTTGTTCTATTTTCAATCCACACTAGGTTGATCATGGATTTTTTAATGCATGTGAATTAATGGTGAAGGAGGATTCATTATTGAAGTTGGAATCATATCTCAATGTTTACCAAATTATTGGGGTTTGCACTTTGGATGATAGAACAAGTTTCATGAAATTTGGATTTTTAGGGTGCTTCTTGAAAATATGTAAATGTCTTGGAATTCATGAAATTTTATTTTAGAAGGTTTGGAGTCATGGAGGGTGGATATTCTCAAAAAATGTTTCACGAAAATTCATGAAGAACTAATGAAATATAGTATGTTATGTGATTATGATTTGTTTTGTGAATAATAATTTTTTAAAAAATATGGCTAGGACCTGATGGAAAACAATAAGTTACTTGATTATGAAAGGTTTTGTGAACTATAATGTTTCAAAAAATATGGATAGGGAATAAAGTAAAGAGAGTAAGTTTCATAATTACGAGAAGTATCGTGAATGTAAAATATACTTGAATGTTTCATGAAGAGAGGGAGTTTCATAAACACGAATGAAGAGTTTCATAAAATGTTAGTGTTGATCATAAAAGGTTTATAAATGGTAGGATATATCACCAAAAAGGTGGCCTATAATCAAATGAGTATCAAAAAAATTGGAGAAAGACTTATCACTTTGATTTCATAGAGATTTTAAAAGAGAATAATTCTTAAGAGAAAATATTTCTTATCTAAATTAGTAAATTTACATGAACACATGTTTCAAAATCAAAATTGTTATAAACTATCTTATGGTATGGAATTTCAAGGAAGGGGTTTCTTGAAAGTAAGGATTTTTTTGAATGATAGGATCTTCATGATCATTGGATGTTTTTAAAATCTAGGACTTTTTCCAAAGTGTGTAGTTTCACAAAATATAATATTTCTACGAAACAAAAAGGGGGTTTTTCCAGAAAGTTGTGTTTTTAGAAAGTTACGTATGATAATATAATTTATCTTTGGAAAAGGTTTTGGAATGTATTGAAGTATCATAAATGGACCTACATGAGGCAAGATTTCACCTTAATTTTCTATAATTCAGAAGAAACCTTAATGTCGATAAACGGATAAAGACATCACTGAAATTAGTTAGTAAGGGGGAATGGATAGAAGTGATTTGATGCTGGAATTTTCTTATCCATAAGATTCTTGTAATGGTAGTGTACCTAGAATGGACTTACCATGTCTTATCAACTATAATCCACAATATCTAGTGAAGCTTAGTGGATTCAGGTATGACTGACACAATATCCGAGTATGCTCCATAGACTATCCCTTAGTGGTGAATAATTTAAAAATGTTGTTTTGTGTTTCTATTTCAACATATGGGTGTTTTATAATTGTGTAATTCCATAATATAGGTTTAACTAGTTTCTACCAATGTGGGGATAAGATCTTTCTCATTAATAAAAAATTACACCCTGAATCCCCCCAACCCTCTCAGGGTGTTCCAAGGTCTTAAAAGTGGTTTCAGAGGGTATAATTTGTTCATGTTAAATCTTAAATTTGTTTTGTTTTTATGAATAATTAGGTTAATGTGAGGGGTTCCCCCCTTTTATTTAATAAACATCCACATTTGGAAGAATTTAATGATATATTATCTGAAATATCTTGGGACATATGTTATCTATTCCACAATTCTTGGGATTCTGGTTAGTGATGTGATTGGTCTATATAGGACTCAAACAAATAGGAAAATTCTTGATATGGATTTTGAATATCAAAATTCTCTTTTTGTAGCACTATCTGATCAAATCTATTTAAATGTGATGATTTTTTCTTCGGCCTAGTCCATTTGCAAGGAATTGGAAAACATAAACAATGGAAATATAATTGTGAGGAGGATAAACATAGGGTTTTTCAAAATCAGTTTCATGATCAAAAAATACATCTTATTGAAAATATAAAATGTTTCTTAAATAATATTAAATAATATTTTGGATAAATTCTAGGATATAGGGATGAAAATATGGGTATTTAAATTGTGAGCAAAATCCTAAGAAGGCTTCCACCACTGTAAAATCCAAAAGTTCAAATCCTTATTGGATGGTATATATCTAATATTTCTCTTGATGATCTACTAAGTAGTCTTGTGGCTTATGAAATGAGATTAAAACCCTAAGATACAAAAGGTCGAGTAAGAAACGAAATGGTACAAGAATCTATGGAAAATGTGACATTTCGAAATTTAGTAATGAAGGATATGATAAGAAAGATGGACATATGTATTTTTTACATAAAATTAATTATTTGAAAAGGGATAATTGAAGGTAATATTAATTTGGGATTTTTTTATGAGGTAAATTATATTACATTGCTACTTGGTGATCAAGGAAATTTGAAGACGTAGAAAGTGTAGCAGAAATCAAGAAGAGGCATCGGAGGAGGTTCCCCAAAAAGGATACTTCAGACCCAAAAAAGAACTTATAGTTGAGGATATTTTTTTTCAAAGAGTAACAAGATAACAAATAATTGTTAGGGATGTAGAATGAGATTTTATATTTAATGTTCAAGATTCCATGATGGCTTCTATTGAAAATGTTGAACTTATGAAGGAGAAATACAATTAGATGGATGGTGTTATTGATATCATGGAGGAAATTGGTGGCTCTATTGAATATCATGATATTCAATGAAATAAAAATAGGAATATTAGAGATTTTCTGAAAGTACTATAATATTTTTTGGATTATCTTGGAGTGGATATTGATCAAATATATGGAGCGGTAGAAGAACAGTTGAAAAATCCTGAAAGCTCGAAAGAGTTTACTATGTTTAAAATAAGGATTTAAGTGTAGGAAAAACTTATCAATAAAATTACATCAAGATTTCAATAAATGTATAAGATAGTTGAGGTAATTGATTAATAAATCTTTTTCGTTAATGAGAAAACTAGAAATTGAATCAAAATTAAGGAAATAGAATATAAAATTATAGTTTGGAAGGTTTTCAGATGTAGAGATTTTTAAAGAGTTAAACATGGATTTGAAGGAGTGTTGAAGGCATTGAATGATCAAAAATCTAAATTTATGGGAAGAATTGTAATTGGTAGTGATACAAAAAAATCAAAGGTTGTAAATGAGATGTGACAGCACAAAGGGAAGCAGAAAGATGGACATATCACAAAGGCGGATGATGTCCTAACCGAGATATCTTCGAACCAAAATGAGAAGAGATATAAATATAATCAGTAGTTATCCAGATATTATTGTTAATGAAAATCAATAATAAAATAAGGGTATATATAAAGGAATGGATGTGAGAGGGTATTTCCTCATATGAAATCTTTTTTTTTCTTTGTAGGTTGTACCATGTATTACGGTGAAGAGTAATGGAGCTATATGAATGGGTAAGTTGGAGAAATTCAACAACGGATAATGAGACTATATCATTCATTATTTCTGTGGATTTTTTTTTATTTTTTCTATCTTTTTTGTAAATATATTCATCACATGAAGATGAAAAATGAAAACCATAACTACAGAACTTCAAAACAAGTCAATACTAGTCAACCCATAATAATTACCCTTGAAAATAAGTATTATCTTCTAGAAGAAGAATATAATTATTATTAAACCATGCATGTTGAAATTATATTTTATAGTCTATCTTATAACTCTAATCAATCAGGTATCTCATAGAAGGAAAAGAATAAGATCTTGAAATCCAACTTGGAGGAGATCTCCCTCAAAGATGCAGAAAACAATATCACATGAATTCTTGATAGTAGATTCTCATCCCACATTATAGGAAATTCTAATTTTTTTAAAAATTATAATTAAAGGTTTAATGGAACAGTAATATTCTAAATCATTGATTCCTTAAATATCATATGTTGTGGAAATACATAATTCAAAAATGATGAGAAAAATTTTATCAAAGAAAAAGTGTATTGTTGACATTCCCAATCTGGAGGGTGATCAATAAAATACATTTCATGCATGAATGCGAGGAAATATAATCATGGATTTATATTAGTTGAGGAACAAGAGGGCATCAAATCTGCTTGATCTAGTCCATATATATGTGTTTGGTCCAATTAAAGTGGATGGAACATATAGAGAGTGGTAAATAATTATTTTTATTAATAATTATAGTAGAATTTCTTATATGATGTTTATGTAATTCAAATGAGAAGTAAATGAATTCATTTAGTTGTCTCCCTAAATATTTGTAAATGAAACTTTCCACATAATCAAGATATTTTGATATGAAAATAGAACAGAATATGCATACATTGAATTTGAATATTAACTAGAAAAACATGGGTTCAATCATGAGGTTTATTCAGAAATAACACCTCAAAAAATGGGGTTATTTAATGTATAAGTTGATAGGTAAATAATATGGGAAAAACAATTCTAATTGAGTGTATTGTTTCTCATCATTATAGGAAAGAGGCTATTCAAGTTGTGGTTTACACTCAAAATTAAACAAGGCTAAGTCTTGGAGAGCACATAACACCATATGAGATATAGAAGAGTAGAATATGATAAATCCAAAATATGATTTAGAATAGGAATACAAAGAGGCTATCCAATAAATAAAAACAATAATCATAATTTAATAGATTCAAATACAAAAATAAATTGGAATAAATTCCTGATAATCTAAAAATAAATATGATTTAGAAGAGGAATCCATTGTTAAAGTAACTCTATAAAAACCTCATAGGAAAAATAGAAGAGTAGAATATGAGAAATCCAAAATCATTGAGGATTTGACCACACCTACACTGACAAGAAGAATGAGGAATAAAAAATATTATTCTATCCTATAAATTGTGGAACTATCCTCATTTTAATAGCAAGTAAAGGATAAATCTTAGGGTAAGTCCATGAGTGAAGAAATGGATCAGGTTGACAAAACTGGACATGGGATCTTGTTAAAAGAATAGAATATCACAATGTGATTGGAACAAAGTTGGTCTTTTAAAATAAATTCAATGATCTAGGAAATATTATTATAAACAAGTTATACTTGGTTCGTAAATTCTATACACAAATTTAAGGCATCAATTTTGATGAAACATTTTCCCCAGTAGCTTGATTGGATTCAATTAGGCTCTTTTTAACTAGGGGAATTCAAATAGGGTAAAAAAAATCATATTGAGGTAAAAATAGCATTCTTAAAAGGTTTTATTAATTAAGAAGTCTATATGGATCAACCAATGTGATTTCTAATTGGAAAATATGAAATAAAGGTTTTTATATTAGATATGTATTTGTATGGTCTATAGAAGGAACCATGCATAATGTCCTCTGATTTGGCACTCTCATGTGGCCAAAAAAAGTTGGTTATGAGACCTTAATCATGGCACTCCACAATATGGATGCTACTAACTAGTGGTAGGGTTGTGATAAGTAGAGTGGGGACACTATACCCCCATGTTATGTAGTTTAAAAATATCATAAATAATCAATCTAGATAAATGAATAAATATAGGAATGTGGAAATAATGGACACAATATGATAAAACATTAAACTATCAATCAATATAACTTAATAATACAATAAATAATAAAGGAATAATGTAATGAAAAGTAGGAATGTAACTAAATGTCTTGATATAAGTAATCCAAAATAAAATACCACTAGAATCAAAATCCCCCATCCCCAAATCCAATGTATGTCCCATCACCAGACATAATATCATCCACCAAGAAAACAATCAATAGAAAGGTTATTTTCCCTTATTCTATCCAGTATCTACATAATCTATTCGGGATTCAAATAGTGGAACAAATATATTGTGAGTATAACTCAGTAGGTTAGAACAACCCTTTCTAAACATAACTAGTCTGCTAATAACTATATGAAATAATGAAATATACAAGTGTATTAATTTATTAAATAATTAAATTTATAATACATCAATATCATTTAGCACCATGTCAGAATATCTTTATGCATGCCTTATGACCATTCCAACCATAACCACCTAACCATGTAATAACATATCCTACATGAGTTCCATGCTGGAATGTATCTCAGAATTTCTATCAACTATTCTAACCATGACCATATAAAGATGATAAATCATGACCTTATAATGAAGGTATAAATCACACAAGTATGGTCCAGAACATTTTATATAATCATTTCAGCATTTTATTAGGGTTGAGCCTGATATAAAAAAATCATCATGTATTAGGTTTCAGCTTGATTTATAAGCATTTCATCATGTCTCGTGGCCTAGCCTAGTATATAATCATTTTGGCATGTCTTAGGTCCCAGCCTAGTATATAATCATTTTAACATGGAAATCACACCACATGTCTTAGAAACAAGGATTTCATATTATCACATCATTAGGCTCAAAGGTTAATTATGAAAATTATCATTTATCTTTCAATTATAAATTTTATTTATTAAATGTTCATAACCAATAACATGCCAATTATATCAATTATTAGTTCAAAACAAGGTGTGTCTATATCAGGAGCGCACTCAAATCCCATGTCATGTTAAACACACTTTAACCCACTAAACAATTAATTTGTAATCAAAGGTATGATCACCTAAGTGATATACACAAGCCAAGTCAACAACCAAATGTATCCAAAGGGAATCAAAGTAAATATAAAATTCACCATTTATTCAAATTAAGTAAGTGTTGTATTATCTCCATTGAAGTATTTCACATTCTAGAAAATTTTTAAACCATAGGGTTATGTTTTAAACCCCCATCCATTAACTGACAATCAAAAAATGATTCTAATGGAAAAATTCCACGATAAAAAAGGTGTAGATCATTGAAAGAAGGATCCAAGATCAAATCCAAATCAAGATCAAAACCAAAAACACTCACAGTCAATAGATTACAATGCCATGGCTGTAGAACCAATGGATAGAAGAGAAAACCTAACCAAACCCACATAACTAATATGAGATGGGAAAACGGGGTGTCTAAAATCAAGGGAGGTCCTCCAAAATTGCATAGAAGGTTCCCTAGTGTTGAATGAATAAGGATGTATTTGAGTTAAATGAAAAATAAACTACGCGATATATATAAAAATTTTATGTTGTTAAATTACATGGTTTTTAATATAGTTACACATTGTATAATTATTTTTAGATGGATACACTAAAAAACCTATTTCCTAGGATGAAAAATAAATTCTTATGGACATTACATGACATAAAACCCATTTACACAGTGCATAAACATTTTGGAGATGGGTTTTCAAACCATTTTAAATATAAAAACAACCCCAATAGCCTTTGAGGATTCGCAACACACCAAGAACCAATGGTGACACTTGACCCCTTTACCTAGACTCCATTAATTCAAACTAAAATACAACCCTGATAATTATGATATTTTACCCAACAAAGGCTCACTGTGTGGATCCTCTAAAGTTTTTCTCAATTTTCCTCACAACTCAATACATCATTTATTCAAATAAATAAACATTAATGATGAAATAAAAACAACAAAGGTTTAAAGATGAGGCAAAATGGAACTAAAAGAACACTAATTAAAAACTCAGTGATATAAATACATGGAAAAAATAAAGGAACTTATAACATCCCCACCATATAATAGATCTTCCCCAAGCTACTCCCAGCATCAGTATGTGGTCTTTGTGAATTAATATGGTCACTGTGATAACATATGATACTCCCTCTCCCAAGTCTCCTCGTGGACTCACTCATGCTTCCACCGAACCCAAACCCAATTATTCACCCTACTATAGAGGTAGATATCCCTATAGTTCAAAATCCATAATGGATAGACCTCAAGGGATGCATCGTCACTAAGATCAACGTATGTCACATATATCCCATGAGAAGGTTCTCAATAATATCTCTAAAGTTGTGGTATAAGAAACATTTTGTGCATGGAAATGTAGCAATGTGGTAGGTATAAATGGAACACCACTGGATATACCCTATCTACTAACTCAGATGGCCTGAAAAACCTGGGTGATATATTTCAATGTTTACTAGTATGGTGTTTCCCCAAATAAGGTGGCACTGAAATAAACTCATGATGACTAACATGGTTCTCTAGTGGTTATATTTGATAGTTACTATATGATTTCTACCTTCATTGCACAATCATCAACCATAACCTGGTAAACTGAACCTACTCAGATGTAACTTTCATGAGTAAGACCAAAAAGTGTGGACTCAACTGTCTCTAACCAACCAAGATGGAAATAGAATTTCCTTCCATAAAAATCCTTAAAAGGTTCAATTTGAATATATGTATGTGAGCTATTACTATATGAAAACTCCAAGAGTTCTTTTTGATGATCCCACAAACCACCAAAATCCAAAACTTGGGCTCTTAAAAAATCCTCCAGAACCAGAGTAGTCCTATCAGATTAACCATAAGTCTAAGGATTATATGCCATAACTAATAGAACCTATGATCCCATATCCTTATAAATACTCTTCCATAATCACGATGTGAAATGAGGATATCTTTCTTAAACAACACTCCATAGAACACTGTGCAACTGAACTACCTCATACACATAAATAATTCTAATATCATCAACTATAAAGGTATCCAATATAGGTAAAAAGTGGAATACCTTCATCATTCAATCCCCAATCACCCATAAAGAACCATTCTTTTGGGCTTCCCTAGGTAATCATGTCAAAAAATCCACTACGACATCATCCCATTTCCACTTAGGAAATGGTAAAGGCTGAAAAATACAAGTTCGCCTCTGATGCTCTACATTCACAAGATAAAAAGTTAAACAACTCACTAAAAATATTTCAATCTCTATATTAATTTCTAAAAACCATTATTTTCTATAGAGAACATGATACATCTTTATCAAACAAGGATGTACTTCCTATCTAGAATCATGAAACTCCATCATTAGATCCTCGCGCCAGCCCCTAGGAAACCATACTCATCCATGGAAATGAATATAATTATCACCACCCAGAAACCATCTTCATGGTGTATCCCATACATATTTGATATCTATCATAAGTAATCTATTTGAATCAGATATCTACTCATTTATCATATGTTCCAAAATAATAGGTATAACATTTTTTTTAAGTCATAGCTACTCATCCCTGAGACTGTAGAACATTAATATGAATGTCTACAAATAGATCCATTATCCTACACTCAATTAAAGACTCCCGTAGGGCCTCTATCTACATATTTCGGCTCAAATAATTGACAATAACATTTACCTTTCTTGGTATTTAGGCCAAATCAATGTTGAAATACTGTTGATACTAGACCCACCTCCTCTACCAAAGTATCAGGTCCCGCTGAGAAAATATGTACATGAATATATTGTGCTTTGTGTTTACCACAAACCTCTCACCCATGAGACAATTACTCTATTATATTAGCGTATGTACCACTGATTCTAACTCCAAATCGTGATTTGGGTAATTACTCTCATGTGGTCTCAAATATCTAGATACATTAGCAACCACTTGATCGTAATATATCTATACTGCTCAAATTCTAACTATAGATGCATCAAAGTACATGGTATATTATTTACCCAGTAGTAGTAATGTGATGATAGGTTCTGGGGTCAGAAAAACATTCATCTTCTAAAAATAATTCTTATAAGAATCAGACAAAATAAACTTATCCCCTTTATTTTTCATCCAAGACATCAGTGCTTCCAAATGGGAGAAGCCCAAAATAAAGATCCAATAATAACCTAATAAACACATAAAGATCTAAATTTTGAATACCTTATTGGGATTCTCCCAAGATACCAAGGCTACAAAATTCTCCCGGTTCATTAACACTCTTACCTTTAAGATAAAATGTCCCAAGAAGTTCACTTTATCAATCCAAAAACTATATTTTATGAGCTTGGTGTAAGTCCAATGCTCTCTCAATGCACATAAGATGATGTCAAGATGTTGGGAAGGATCATCTATTGAATGGAAGTATACAAAGATATCTTCAAAAAAAACCTCAAAAACATAATCCAGAAAGGGTTGAAATATCCTATTCATCAAGGACAAGAATACCACAGGGGTATTGGTCAAACCAAATGACCTTACTATGAACTCATATAAGTCATACCATCTCCTAAAAGAAAAATAAAGTATTCCCATTAATCACACAATCAACTGATGGGGTCTTAATCTCATAATGATCTTGGAGGAGATATCAGCACCTTTTATCTAATTGAAGAGATCATCAATTTGTGGAAGAGGATATCGGTTCTTAACCGTCATCTGGTTCAATCAGAGATAACCCACTCATAAGAGACATGTACAATCAGCTTTCTTGGAAAAGAGAACTGTAGAACCCCATTGATATGCACTAGGATGTATGAAACCTTTTGATTATGGATATTACAAATGGAGTTTTAACTCTTGAAGATCTATTGGTTTCATTTTATAAGGCAAGATGGAAACTGGCTCTCCTCTCTGTTCCAACTCAATTATGAACTCTATATCTTTCTCAAGTGGTAATCTATTAAAATCTTCATAAAATTCATCATGAAAATTGTATAGCTCTGTAGGATAAGAATCCGACTCCATTCCACCACCATCTGTAGAATTTCTAGTTTTCTAAGTAATGATACAATGTAATATACACTAAATTGGTCTTGAACAACCAGCCTAAAGATCCCACCCACCGTTGTGAAAATAACTACCTCATTTTCGAGATAGGAAGGTAAATCTCTTCTAAAAATAGTTAATATGATCCTGGTATAGAACTTGGAAATAAATACCAAGAATCAAATAAAAAACTATCATATACATCATGAACAGTTCATAAAAGAAACAATTACCACTAATATTTAAAGAATATGTCTTACAATGTATGACATTCTCTGACCGCACTCCTAATGGTGTGTCGATAGTAAAAACACCATCCAAGATTTTGGCATCTAAGTCCAAAACTTTTAAAAAATAGTGGATAAAAATGAATGTGATTCTCTAATATAATAAAACACAAAAATGGTAGGTGATACTTGAATCATAACTCTGATAGTTGACAATCATGCATCCTCAATAGATAGAGTAGTCTGCATAATGTGCATCTCATCAGCCCCTCAGCCCTGGGCTCCAGCCGGATTCCCCTAAGCTATACCGTATGTTTGGTATGGTCATTCCTTCATGTGGAACCAATTTCCCATGCCTCAAATAGAAAGTAATATGGGACACTGGCTACCTATCTTCTGAGGAGTAGTTGAGTCCTTCCCAGACTCTGGTGCTGTCATGATCCCCTTCCACTACTATGCTGCGACATTCCCCTATAAAACCTCTATAGCTGGCCCAATCAATAATCATGAACAAAAATATAATGTGGGGAATGGAAACTAAGGCCATTTCTGGTTCATCTTCCCAAACTTCTCTTTTCACATTGTTTTCTAGGAAACAATTGTCATAGAGATGCTTATTTCAACTATAATAAGAATTCATGGTCTTCCCAAATGAAATAGCCTAGCTATTTCTTAGGGCCTCTCTCTAATTTAGTTCTGTGATGAGTTCTTGATTCATCACATCTGCAAAACTTCTTAGAAAAAGCATGTTCACCTTCATCCCAATCTCATAAAGAATCCCTTCCTGAAAAAGTCCTTCCCTGTAGATCTCATCAACTGCCACATATGGTGAAAACAATTGTAGGTGGATAAAACGTTTAGCGTAGTCCTGTACTGACAAACCCTACTATGTCATATACCTGAACTCACGATCCTAGTCATCCCTCAACCTCTAGGAATACATGTGGTTCAAAAACTTCATCTCAAATTCTTTACAAGATAACTACTCTTGATACCCTAATTACTCTAAAATATCCCAACATTTTTTGCTGGTCCAAGAATCATATATATAGAAATAATCACCTACTTATTAGAATGTGTCTAAATATGCTTAAAGATCATTTTTACTAACATGATCTAGATCCTAACATCATTGGGCCCTCCCTCCCCGGTGAATGTATGAGGAAGATAGATTTGTAACTCTCTCAGCAACTTAAAAGTCAAAGGAACAATGTGACTAGTCTCTCATTCCATGGATCTCATGACCCTCAAGAAGCTATTGTGAAGCTAGATTTCCCTCTAATGTTCTAGAACTATAAAAATAATTGATTCAACTATGTTAGGAGTGTGTTGATTACCACTCTCCTAAGTACCAACATGAAGATGATGAGGATGCATTTTACCTACAAGACAAACACACTCCTTAAAAAATAAGCTATAATAACATGGTCAACCTAAAATAATACAACAACAGAGAACCACTGACTCCTGGTCTCTCTATACATGACTTACATGTGTTTTAGAATGACATAATAGTTTATTAATTTCATTTCTAATATATGACATGTATCTCATATCACAATTCAATAGAAAATTATAAATCACATGCAATAAAGAAGTCCATATCATGAATAAATCATGTTAATATATATCCCAAAGTGCCTAGTCTGATGCGTGAATACACATCTCACATCATACCAGTCCACAAGTATAAATATAAAGAATTAATAAAACCATAAAATGATAATACCACATTGCATGTGAATCTCCATGGGTGAAATAACATCAATCGTAACAAGTGAACATCATAAACCACAATCCAACCCTAGACACTCGGATATCCCCCATACACCCCTGGAAATTGAGTTAAATGCATAGGGGAATTTGCGACTGGACACCATCACAAAAGGTCATTTGTGACGGGGTCCCATCACAAATGCCCTATTGTAGGAAATGGCATCACAAATAATATCTCTCAGAATAAAAAAGCCTTTACTATGGGTCCATCGTTAATAGTTACTTGAGACGGGAAAATCTACCTATCGCAAAAACATAAAAAATAAATAAATACAAAATTAATATTAATAACATTTAATAAAATAATATTAATAACACTAATAAATTAATATTTCAATAGTAATATTAAATAATAATATTGTTATTATTATTGTTATGATAATAATAATAATAGTAAAATAATAATAAATAATAATAATATTATTATTAATATTCATAAAATAATATTAATAAAATTAATAATAATAATAATAATATAAAAAATTTATAAAATAATAAAAACCTCCATATTTGAAAAATTATAAAAAAATGAAAAAAACTAAAAAAATTTAATTTTAATAAAACAATAAATATATATTAAAATAATAAAATTAATAAATAATTAAATAAATAATAATGTAATAAAATAATAAATAAAATAATAAAATAATAAAATAATAAAAAACATAAAATGTGCAACAATATAGTAAACACATTATATAGAAATTTAAATATATAATATTACAAAAAAAATTACATTCATATATTTTATCATAAGAAAATAAATATATCACTAAGGGGGAGGTCCTTTTGGAGGAAATTGAGGAGCGGGAGGAGATGGTGGAGAGAACTTCATCCCTAAACAAAGAGTCAGACATCACATGTACATCATAGTCTGGTCATGATGTTGTTGCTACCATTGATGAATCCCTACTTTCTATTGCTGCTATTATCGACAGAGCTCTTCCGGCCCCCTACGCATAATCCCTATAAGGTCACCTTGAGCTCGCATCCGCTCTTGATACTGTACAGAAGATGATGATGACTCCCCATGAGCTCCTCTCGAGCTGCACACTGACATCACATTAGTACCATAATAATTATCAGGTGTCAATTTAGAGACAATACCAACAAATCATCCTTTCTCAAAGGCATACTGGGTCGTATGCATCCATGTTGCTTCACTAAATCTTGTATCACTGGTTTTGTCCTTAGTCTCATCATGACTATCAGTTTATATCTAATACTTCATGGCCTCATATGATTTCTTCAATTGAAATTTAAAATTAAAATATTTAAAATATTATTTGCGGTTAATTTTAAAACTAAAAATGAAATTATAATGGCCAAATTTTGATGTTGTTGATCACCTCTAATATCTTAAATGACAGGATAGTTATACATCCTCCTATAAATATCGAATTCCACAATATTAGTCTTTTCAACTACCTATATGAATATAAAATAAATATATTACATTTAATGTTATATTAATTAATTAAAAAAAGTAATTACAATATGTTCCCTATGCATTATGATTATACGACCACTAGATTGATGTGTCACCTTCTGTCTCCCTCTTTTTTTCTACATATGAATGATCTCCTAGGAAAACAACCACCCATAAACTGTAAACATAATTCATACCAAACCTAAGATGAAATGTAATCAGGTTGGTGGGCATAGCAAGAAAGATCAAAGTTGGTGACTCCATCTTTCCTCACTTATTTTCTCCTCAAATTGTACAAAAAAGGATGGCAACGATCATGCATACAACCCTCCCATTCCAGCCAGATAGAGTCACACATCCTCCCATCAATGGGATACCACAACCCCTATAAAAAATTAACAATATCATGTTATTAATTAAATAAATTTCAAAATAAATATTATTTATTTATGAACCAACCAATGATTGAACATGGAGTGCTGAACATCAATAGGAATCTAACCCCATGTATCCAATGCTCTAGAAAAATAATTCCACAATATATAACTCCCATTTCCAATAGTTATATGCAAAAATATGTGAAAAAAATAAAAAATAATCAAACCATTACTACATAAATAATTTAATGATAATTAAAACTATCTAAAATACACAAGTAAAAATACCTTTGTATGCATAGATTGAACCTAAGACATGGATGTTACTCGGTGATAGGGAAATAAATCATCAATCTCACCAGACCAAAACCCCTATGAGTCATCAATGAATTGATAGAATTATAAGGTTTAGATGATCCAATATCATACTCATCATGAAGTAGATCATCCTCCTAGAACTCCCGAAACAGATCAGGTTCCATCAAAAACACGAAATGACTGTTGTTAGAAAACTGTTGAAAAAAATATTATATATAGTTATATATTATATATGATTATAAAAGTCATTTAACTATCTCAATATTCATCTTCATCCTTATCTTTGTATTTGACAGTGTCAATATCTTCATATTCTTACTCAGTATCATCAATTTCTCTAGGATTTTCAGTTTCCTCGTCTCTTGTCATTTCTAATTTATTTGTTACATCAATAACATCATTGTCACCCTTGACCCTTAAATATGGGGTTCCATCATCGATATTAATTTTTCTTCATGGAAAAGATGGATTTTAAGTAGTCTATTGAAAAAGTTCAATTCCTTTCACTTCAGTGGAACCATATTCACTTTGAATAAATAGACTTTCCAAAGATTTCATTTTTATTATGTTCCACCAACCACTCAACTCTCTTTAAGTAGCACAATATTTTTCATAATATATTTGATGTGCCTGTTGAGCAAATACAAATGGTTCATTTACTATAATAAGGCTTTTACATTTAATATCAATGATGTCGTGGCTCAGATGAACATGTGAGCCTCTCTCAGTATCCAACAACTGAAATTCAAACATTGTTATATAATTTTGTCCTAGATAAGACAGTTTAATTTTTTATTCCAACATTCCATAAAAGTCAACATCAGTTTCTCTATGATGATATTCTCTCAAAAAACACCACTATTCGTTATTATTTTTGTATTCCCCATATGTAAGTGTATGAAATTTAAAACCATTAACAACATATCTATAATAAGATTTAACTATTTCAGATAATGGGTTACTCAATACACACAATCGATTATCTATTGTATCATCATATTGGGATACCGAAATTTTATTAAAACAACTATCAATATAAAAAGTAATAAATTAATTTTATATTTTAAACAATAAATAATTTATTTTAATAGCATTTGAAACTAGTACAAAAAATAATTTTTTTAACGTTCTTCAAGAGCAGTTACTGTAATTTTTGGAAACTGTTTCTTGATATAATTGTCACATAACATACTAATACAATAATATTAAATTTCTATAACAAATATTATAGAATAAGTTATAGGGGAAATCACAACACAAATGGTGTAATTTCTTCACATTTGAGCAATATATATGTATGATCTCTTTGATGTTCATCATCTAAAAGACATCATTCATGAACTCCACTAAAGCCAAGTTCGGAGTGATTAAAAAATGATAATTTAGTGTTCATTTCATCATCAACATTTCCCTCCTCACGGCCCATGTGGTTATATTTTAAGGGATATTCGAATTGAAAATAATGAGAGCATAAAAAATAAATTTCCTCTGTTAAATATGTTTCGACAATTTAACCTTCAACCGATTCATTGTTATGTACGTTTTTCTTTAATTTATGCATCAATCTCTCGAATGGGTACATCCTTAAGAACTGTACCAGACCTCCACATTTCTCTCTATGTTGAAAATTTAATATAAAATGTTCTATTCAGTCAAGGAAATATGGTGGGAATATTTTTTCCATTTTACATAAAATTAAAACAACATATTCTTGCAGTCAACTTAGTGCATCATAGTCTATTTTCATCACAAAAATTTCTCCGAAAAAATATTATATGTCTGCTAGCACATCCCAAATCATATAATTAAACAAAACTCTTCATCTAGTCAGTATAATTATTTCCGTTATAACATGAATGTCATGACTTTTTAATCCGGTAATAGGACCATTTCTGACACATCTGGAAAAATTGGAAACATAACCATCTGGAAGTCTCAGATCTGCAATCAACTACCAAGATAATAACCTATTTTCTTTAGAAATTTTGTAATCTTCGTTTGGATTCATTAACATATCTGATCTGAAATCTTCAATTAGCTCATGTTCTGGTCACCTGAAAATTTAGGGAAAGATCTAATCGTGCCTTTAAAATATATATGGTTTTACCTAGTGTATCTAAAACTATATGAATTGTATTATGAAAATAATTCTTCTCAGTATGCATGTCATCTAACATGTAATAGAGCTAAAAATTAAACAATGTGGAATATCCCAAAAAAATGATCCATTATAACCAATTGGGTTCTTTCTCAAAGCCATCAAATATCTGTTGGTTTATAGTTGGTCCAAAAGTAGTGGGAGGTAATGAATAGACAAATTATTTTAACTTTGTACCTAATATCATTCTTGGAGGTCCATCTCATTCAATTGTGTCTTTTCTGAAATGAGATTAGATCCTATGAAAAGGATGATCGGTTGGATGGAACTTGTAATGATAGTCAAAAAACAAGTTTCTCTTCCAATGGTGAGAATAATCATTTTTTCATCTCTCTTATAGTATAGATCAGATTTTGGACCATGTTTACTCTATTCATATAACACCTGAATGTTTTTATGAAATATTTTCTATAAATAATTTTAATTATTCAATAGCATTCACTGCATGAAATCCTGAGTTTAAATGAGCCATGAGATTCCCATAGTATAAAATGACCATTTTAACCTATCTATTAGGTTATCAAGAATAAATACATCTAACTTATGAAAATTTATGGTGAATTCATTCTCTATTAATTATTTATTAAAAATATAAATCAATTATTATTTTTTATTTTTTTCAATTAATATTTGTAAATGAAATTAAAGATATATATGTTCTATATAATTAATAAAATATTTTTTACATTCATCCAATAGATATTTTGTTCAAATAGTATGAAGAAACACTATTTTATGTATAAAAACCAATATTTTTCAAAAGAGTAATTCTCTGCATTTTAATAGAGAAACCCTTTTAAATTAATATTTTGATACATTAATAATTTTTATATAAAAAATTATATAATTTTTTTGAAGTAGGAAATAAAAATTTACTTTGGATTATTGTTAATATTTTTCTAATAACATTCAAATTTTGATGAATAGTAAAAATATAATAAATTTTAATTGAAAGAATATTTTTTAATCAAAATAATTTACATTGGTAAATTATATTGTTGAATGGATATAAAGTATAGATAGAATATGATTTTATCATTCAATATAATTTATGTCATTATAATTAATTTTACATTGAATTCATATGTAAAAACATTTCAATCTTCTGCGATGTTTTAACTTTCAAAACCTGTTTTTTCTTTCTGAAAACATGATTAATTATAAATTAATTACTACAGCTTATATGTTTTGAATTTTTAAAAATGGATTCCATATTTGGAATTATTATTTCCAAATTATGTAAATATCTTTATTATTTTAGGTATTATGAATAGTAACGTCGGTATTTATTTTTATTCGGTAAAAGGTTAAATAGGGTATTTAAGTGTTATAATTCTATTATAAAATTACCCTAACACTTGATTTAAAATCATTGTAGGAGTTTTTTTCAACGTAAATAATATTTGGTTCATAATTATGTTATTTGAAAGCCACTTGGATGGGGTTAGGACATTTAATTTAATTTATTTAAATAAAATATAAATATATCTCACTCAAATTTTAATAACTATATAGTTTTTATATAAGGATTTACAGAAGATAAATTAAATTATAAATAATCTTTTGAAATATATTTTTTCCTTTATCATAGTAATTTGTCTGTAATTTTTTGGAAATAAATAATTACCTTAATGCCTTTTACTTTGATGATGTTAAAATTAATTAATTGATACGAAATCAACAAAACATCTTTCATTAAAATTATAATAACCATGAGAGGACCAAAAAATTTGGCCAAATATTATTTGTTGATAATACCTCGACTACTTCCATTAAATGGTCATGTTAGTGACCATTGAGATCCTTATAGAAGATATTATGACACTTAAATTATTTTATCTAAAGTGATGTTAAAGTTGTCACATTGATGTTTTTAAAATTATAACATTTTTAATGTAGGAATTCCCAAAAGATAAATTCAACTAAAATTATTCTTCTAAAATACAGTAGATTTATATTCATAATAGTATTTTATTTTTTATTTTTATTCAACTAATAAGTATATTAAATTATTATACAAATTGATGTAGAAATTATTTTTTTAATGCAGATATCAAATAAATTTTATTAACATTATTAAAAAAAGTTAATGTAGAAATTATTTTGTTAATGGAGATATCAAATAAATTTTATTAAAATTATTAAAAATAAATATAATCTATGAAAATTAATATGTCCAATGATTTTTTTATATTATCTTGAAATCATATGAATATAATACAATATTTTTTTCATTTTTATCATGTTATATTAATATTTTTAAAGATAAATTAATTGATTAGAATAAAAATTGAAATTATTGATTTTTTTATCAAAATAATATTTTATTAAATTATTTAAAAAACATAAAACATGATTAAAAATATATAAAAATTTTTGTGGTTTAAAATATTATAAGTATTTAATTTATGGTATCATTGGCATTGAATAAGTAAATATTACAACCTTTAAATATTTAAATATTTGTTATCCTAGTTACAAATTAAATTGAATAACTAAATGTTTATTAAAATTTAAATGTTTAAATTGACAAAAAAACATATCAGAAATTTTATTTTTGATGAGATTAAAACCCTGTCTCATCTCATATTTTAAAATGGGTCATTTCGGAGGATTTCTTGTAGGGTTTGATTTTATTATAAATTATTATTTATAGAGTTTCCAAAATTTTCACTCACCTCAATTATAAAAGGGCACCTCCTCCGCTACCTCTTCACATCACATTGAGCATCCATATTTGTCCATCCCCTGAAACTTTCCATTATAAACTTCCTTAGTTACATTCTAGAGGTTATTGTCTTCTTCAAACACCAACTCTAATGCTCAAAGAGGTAATTTAGAGGAAGCACGTCGTAGAAGAGGTAATATCTGCTACCGATTATTTCAAATTTATTTCTTATTCTACATCCTTTTCAGGAGTAGTTTCATTATCAAATAATAATTATATAATCACTTATATACTAATATTTTATTATAATTATGAAACAACCATATTCCACCTTCTATCCATCCTATGAAAAATGAAATCTCCAAGCTTGTGTACGTACGGTTTATCGTCTCCACACCACTATGTAATCAATTTTCACCACCACCTTACATTGATGGGAATAATTATATAAATAATAAATATATATGATTATTATAAAATTATATTACTTATGAAAAATTATACACCGTCCAATTCAATACCCTTCAACAAATATGGGAAAGATATCGTCGCTTGTGCATACGTATGGCCAACCGTCTCCCTGATACGATGTGATTCATTATACATGATCTTCATTAAAGAATGATTATATAAATGTAAATAATGAATAAATATGGTAAATATTTTTTTTAATATCATTTTTAATGATAATACAGTGACTTAATATGGATAACTCTAACTTATTCGACAAAACATGCATAAGAACATAAAGTAGTTAATATCTGCATAATGAGTAACAATTCAATGTTATTAACAAACTAATGATAATATGATCATATATGATGTTATAAAAATTAATATGATTATAAAATAAGTCAATGAAGTAATTTAAATCATTATACTAGAGTTTTAGATACATACAAAGGAACTCAGACCTAAGGTAATAGATAATTTCGCAATCTCATTTTTATCCGAGATTGTCTATATTTGAGTATTTACTGGGGTATATTTATCTTCCACATAAATGTTTCATAAATATTTAAATTTATTTATATCCTTATAAAAAAATTAAATTAAATTTTATACATTGAAGAATTTTTATTTAGTGGAATAAAAAGAATCTTTTTTCATTATTCAATACGAGGTAATTTTTGAGTTTTCTCAAAAAAGTATGAGGATATTTTTTTTCAACTTATACAGTATGAATGTATTTTTACATCTTCATAACTCATTATTTCCAAGAATCATCCACCACAAGACTTCATGTTTATTTTCAATTAAATTATTTTCAATTAAAATTTCATAGCATTTTATGAAAGGTTGATTATTTTTAAGAAGAAAATATATTTTCATCAAGAATTAACTTCATGTGTTTTATCAAAATTATTTTCCATCTAACATGACATTATTTAAATAGGTTCACATTTCTATCCCTATTATCACTTTGATTTGAGTTGTGTTTATGATGGAATTATATTTATGAAATCTATTTGTTTTATATGGATTATGATGGAATGATGTCTTAGAAACCCATTTTATTCCTTGGGATATACTGTGATGAATGATTTTTGTCTTTTTGGAACATGTAAGATTGATTTCATTTTGATATAGGTGGGACCTATATCTCCCTCCAATGCATTGGGTAAAGATTAATATCTCATGAGATATACTTAAATGGAATAGGAAATGATCTCGGTTCAGGGCTAGAACAAGCAGTGAACTCTGTTCTGTAATTGACTTTGTTCGCTATGATGGTCTTTCCAAAGATCCTTGAACAATATGGAATGATTTTATATGCTTATGTGTATGCCAAGAAATCTCATGTCTTATGTTATTACTTTTTGGATTACCCTCATTTATTCTTATGATCTTTTATGATTTATCCCAGGGCATGATATCGCAATATTTCATATGTAGGATATGATTTTAAAATGTTATGTTATAATGTATTATGATTATGATAGGATTGATATCTAAATTTTTTACCCTTTATGAGCATCTGAGATCACCATTTCATATTTTTCTTTTCTCAATGTCATAAAGAAGGTTATTAAGTTAGATATGTCAAAGTGCTCTAATTATGACAAAATAAGTGGGAGATGATGAATATGTCTTATGAACCATTTATTAATGTTTAACAGTTTCTAAAGACACTATACTTATATGTCCCTATCATGGATTTCTTATATTTTGTAATGAATGTTCTTTTAATTATAATTAATATCAATTTATGAAAATTATCATTCGTCATAGTTAGGATCAGAGGAAATTTATCGTTAATATTTGGAAACAAGAATGAGAAAACCATAGGGAGAACCCTAAGGATATGTCAAATTACAGGGTACAATCATAGAGTTTTAGAAATGATCATGAATAACATTGGATAAAACGTAAAGTGTCCAAAGTTGAAATTTTATTCTTTATTATGTAGTTATCCCATTATCATTACTGTTTCTTACACTATGATTCTTGGTTTTTTTTAATGGCTGAAACCTGAAAGAACCATGTTAATATTGAACATGATGAGAAATGAAATTATTTGTTTTCTGAGTAACTAAATGTTATTAGATCGTAAATGAACAATTTTTTAGCTATGATCACACAAATTTCTCAATATATGAATCATAAATGACTTACAAATGTTCAAAAGATGGAACAACATTCTATTGAGTCCTTTATGAGTCATCTTCCACCTTCTCTCAGTTGGTCTTTTGAGCAATTAGTGGGTGAACAATGGATCTGTACAACTAAATTTTTTTTTCAGTTCATCATTGTTCATAACATGATAAATTTATATTAGTAGTTTATCTTTTAAATGGTGAATCTGATCAATGGTGGAAACTTATCAAGAATATGAGGCAAAGTTATGAAATTTATTCCATGTAATGGGACAAGTTCAAGAACTTATTTTTCATTATGTACTTTCCTCATATTCTTACAACAAATAAAGAGAATGAGTTACTTGAACTTATGAAAAAGGACGATGAATATATTGGTACCTATGAAGAAAATTTTACACGGCATTCAAGGTACACTTATGCAATTATTATCCAACCTAATAGAAAAAATTATTGATTATTTAGTGGCTTAAAACAAAGTCTCTGAATGTCACTAACCATAAGGGGCATCAATAGCTATGAAGAAATCATTCGATGTGCTATCAAAGTTGAGATGGATATTGGATTAACTCATCAGTCCTATGGGGTTTATAAGAATGGAAAAATAGAAATCATGGAAAAATATAAATACCACAATAAAAAGAATATGAATTTTCTATTATGCTCAATTTGTGGAAAGATACATGGAGGAAATTGTCTTAAATGGACTAGTAATTGTTTTATGTGTGGAAAAGAAGGTTATTGGATAGTTGAATGCTGAAATGATATGAAAAAGTTATAATGATGTGAATAGAGAAAAGCCTACAAAAAATGAACCTCCTATACTCCAATGTTACAAGTGAAAGAAAACACCCATTATTCTAATCAAGTCTCTAATCCAAGGGTTATTTATGATGATCAATGTTAGAAAACACATAAAGACAAAGGAAAAGGAAAGTCACATGCGATCACTATTAGCGATGTGGAGTATGATATTAAAGGGGGGAAAGGTAAAATTACCATCCACTCAAAAGTATAAAATGTTTTCCTTGATTCTAGATCCATCCAATCTTTTATTTCTGAATAACTTTCTATGGGTATTGTCATATTACCTAAATAATTAGATATTCTACTAGTTTTGAAAACTCCTAATGGAACAATTATTACATCCAAAGTTTATAATTTATCTTTGTTTGATGTTTTTGGTAAAGTGATTCTTGAATATCTAGTTATCCTTCTTATAGTATAATTGTATGTGATTATTTGTATGGATTGTATTTCTTCATATAGAGATCATATCAATTACTAAGGAAGGTATGTCACATTTCATATTCTAGATCAATCTATGGCCATATATTGGTGCAAGAATTAATATAATATTCTATTATAAATTCCTTCCATTTTATGGGTCCTGATTCCTATAAATTAAGGTAATTTAGCTCAAATGGTTGGGGAGAAACTCACGATTAAGAATACACCCTTTTTATGAGAGTTTGATGATGTGTTTCTAGAATAATTTCAAGGGCATTACCCAAATTATAAAGTTGAGTTTTCAATAGAAATCATACTATGTGTTATGCCTTTCTCAAATACACCATATAGAATGGACCCAATTGAGTTCTCGTAATTTAAGAAGAAACTCCAAGAAAATATTGACAACGGATTCATCAGACCTACTAAAACTCCTTTGGGAAAACCTATTCTATTTTGTAAGAAGAAAGATGTAACAATGAGACTCTTCTTGGATTATCGAGAATGTAACAAGATCACTATCAAGAAAAATATCATATTCCCCCCCATGAAATACATATTTTACCAACTACATGATGCTCAATACTTTTCAAATATTTATCTTTATTTAGGATATCATCAATTTCGTTCTAATAAGTAGGATATACCAACGAAGGCATTCCGTAAAATGTATGGACACTATCAATTTACAATGATGCTTGTTGGTCTTACTAATTCCCTTGCTCTTTTCGTGTATCTAATGAATATAGTCTTTAGAGACAATCTTTATCAGTTATTGGTAGTATTTATAGATGAAATTCTTGTCTATTAACAGAGAAATGAAGATCAGGAGGATCACTTTATAATTGTAATGAAGACCTTGATAAAGGGTAATCTTTATGAAAAATTTACCAAGAGTGAATTTTGGCTTCATAAAGTTGAATTTTTCAGTCACATAATTTATAAAGAGGGTATATATGTAGATCCAGCAAAAACAATAGTTATTTAAAGTCAGATGAGACAAAAAATGGTAATTGAGATCCAAAGTTTTCTTGGTTTTTCTGAATATTATAGACGTTTTGTGAAATATTTATCACGATTATCTAATCTAGACACCAATATGACTTGAAACTGAGTTAAATTTGTGTAGATTAAGGAATATAAGGAGAATTTCAAAGAACTCAAAAGAAGGTTAACCAGTGCACATATGCTCACAGTTCCTTGTATTGTAGAAATTTTTGTGATTTATAGTGATGCATCCAAGAAGGGGTTGGGTTGTTTTCTCATGAAAAATTATATGGTGATATCATATGAGTCATGACCTTTGAAAATCCATGATAAAAAATATGGAACAAATGAGTTGGAGTTACCTGTAGTAATATTTTCACTAATTTTATGGAGGAATTATATTTATAGTGAAAAGTGTTATATATATACGGATCATAAATGTTTAAAGTATATTTTAACAAAAATTGAGATGAATATGTGTCAAATAAGATGGTTGGAGTTGATTAACAATTATGAATGCTCAATACATTACCACCTTGGGAAAGCGAACATGGTGGTAGATGATTTGATTCTAAAGGACAATGTTATCCTATCCATGATGAGGATCACAAAAGATCCAACATTTATGGATTTTTAAAGGATAGATCTTGAAAATTTTAAGGGGGATAATTCTTACCTTTGTCAAATGAATGTTCAACCATCTATAAAAGTGAAGATTATGGAGGGTTAGAAGGGAGATGAAGAGATATAAAAAAGGTGAGAAATGTTCCTTAATTTAACATTGATTGTGATGGAATAATAAGGTTTAGGAATCTGGATTGCATTCCTCCCACACTAGAATTAAAGAAGTAGATATTGGATGATTCTCATATTTTTTCATTATCTATTCACACTGGAATCACAAAAATATGTAGGGACCTAAAAGTGTTTTTCTGGTGGGATTACATGAAAAGAGATGTTCCAAAATATGTCTCTTGGTTCTTAGTTTGTTAGAAATTTAAGGCTAAGAGATAGAAGTCTAAGGGGATGTTACAACCATTACCCATACCAGAAATGAAATGGGAAGAAATCACTATGGAATTTGTCACTATAATTCTCAAAACATATAAAGTCCATAATGATATATGGGTTATGGTTTATCACATTATGAATTCAACACACTTCATTACTATTATAGAGTATTTCTCACCTGATCAGCTTTCCAAGATATATGTAAAGGATGTGGTATGATTTCATTGAGTACCATTTTCCATTATATATGATTGGGATCTCAGGATTACCTCGGTGTTATAGAAAAATTATTCAGAATGATCTAGATAAAGAGCTAACTATCAACATTTCTTACCATCCTTAGAAATATAGTTAGTCTGAGAGGACAATTCAAACTCTAAAAGACCTGTTGAGATCTTGCTCTATGAATTTGAAGGTGGATGGGATCAATACCTAACTTTGGTGAAATTATTTTACACCAATATCTTTCACTCCAATATTCAGAGGGCTCCCTATTAATCTATCTATGTAAAGAAGTTAAGAGCTCCAACTTGCTGGGATGAAGTCGAGGAAAAATCAATTATTACATGATCTTATTGATGAAATGGAAGAAAAGGTCAGATCTATTCTACAACACATAAGAGAAGTTCAGAGTAAAAAAAAGATATCCTAAAAATTGAAAAAAATATATAGAGTTTGAAGTGGTTGAAAAGGTGTTTCTACAAATATCTCCCAAGAAGAGAGTAATGAGATTTTGAAAAAGGGGAATGTTGAGCCCTAGATATATCAATACTTTTGAAATTCTGGATCATGTTGGGATGGTAGCTTATGGATTGGAGCTTCCACTGAATCTCTCTCAAGATCATGATGTGTTCTATGTAACTCTTTAAATAAAGTAAATACCTGAGCCTTCACATTTACTAAACTCAGAATTTGTACCGCTGAATCATGTTCGTTCTAATGAAGAACAAGAGATTCAGATTCTCTATCTTAACAAAAATGTTCTGCGAAACCTGACAACTCGCTTGTTTAATGTTCTATGGAGGAACCACTAATTTGAGGAAGCTATGTGGGAACTTTAGGATATGATTATGGAGAGATAATGTCATCTTTTTATATCCATGTGATGTATTTTGAGAGTAAAATTCAGTTTGAGGGGGGTAGAATGTAACACTTCGATGTTTTTATGAAATATTTTATCTAAATAATCTTAATTCCTCGATAGATTTCATTGCACGCAATCATGAGATTTAATGAACCACTAGATTCCCTTTGTATAAAATGAACATTTTAACCTAGATTCTATTTTATCAGGAATAAATATAACTAACTTATGAAAATGTATGGTAAAGTCATTCACTAATAATTATTTATGAAAAAATATAAATTAGTTATATTTTTTTGGGAATTACTATTATTAAATGAAATTAATGAAGAAAATATGTTATATAATTAATAAAATATTTATTATATTCATCCACTAGATATTTTTAATATGGAGTATGAATAAACCCCATTTAATGCATAAAAACCTATATTTTTCAAAAGGGTTTTTTCCTCCTTTTAATGGAGAACCCCTTTTAAATTAATATTTTGACACATTAATACTTTTTATATGAAAACATAAACATGTTCTTTGGAATAGGGATATAAAAATTTACTTTGGATTAGTTTTTTAAAAAATTATTATAATATTCATATTTTGATAAATAATAAAAATACACAAAATTTTAATTGAAAACAACATTTTTAATTGAAATAATTTATATGGTTATATTATAATACTGAATGGTTTAAAAGTATAAATATAACATATGTTTTTATCATTAAATATAATTTATTACATTATAATTAATTTTACATTGAATTTATATGTAAAAACATTTCAATCATTTGCAATGTTTTAATTTTTAAAACTCATTCTTTCTTTCTAACAATGGGATTAATTTTAAATTTATTGCTAAAACTTCTGTGTTTTTAATTTTGAAAAATTAATTCTGTATTTGGAATCATTATTTCCAAATTATCTAAATATCTTAATTTTATTTTTAAGCATTGTGAATAGATTCTTCGATAATTTCTATTAATTCGGTAAAAGGGTAAATCGGGTAATTGAGGGTAAGAATACTATTGTAAAATTATCATAACATTTGTATCAATATCATTAGATGAGTGTGTTTCTACCTAAATCATACTTGGGTCGAAATGGTGTCCTTTAGAAGCCACTTTGATGGGATTATGACATTTAATTTATTTTATTTAAAAAAAGTTAAATACTTCTCACTCACATTATTATAACTATATCATTATTATATAATGTTATAGACAAGATAGATTCGATTATAAATACTAATTTTAAATCTATTTTTTTCATATGATGGAAATTGATTTGTAATTTATAGAAATAAATTATTACAATACGTGCTTATACTTTGATGATGTAAAAATTAATTAAATAATAATAAATCAATAAAACATTTTTTTAATTATAACAACCATCAAGGGATCCAAATATTTTACCAAATCATATTTTATGAGTATAATCTCAGCCATACCCATCCAAGCGTCAAGTTAGTGATCATTTAGATCCTTATAGAAGAGATTGTGACACTTATATTATTTTATTTAAAGTGATGTTAAAATTGTCACATTCATGTTTTCAAAATTATAACATTTTTAATGTAGGCTTTTCTAGAAAAAAATTCGACTGAAATTATTATTCAAAAATATGGTAGATTTATATTCATCGTATTATTTTATTTTTAATTATTATTAAATAAATAATTATTTGAAATAATTACCCAAAATTAATGTAGTAATTATTTTATTAATGGAGATATCAAATAAATTTTATTATAAATATTAAAAATAAATATAATATATGATAATGAATATGTCCAAATAATTTTTTATGTTACCCTGAACTTTTATAAATTAAATAAAATAGTTTTTTCTATGTTATATAGTTATATTAATATTTTTTAAAATTAATAAAATGAATAGTGTCAAAATTGGAACTATTGATTGCTTATAAAAATAATGTTTTATAAAATTATTTAAAAATCATTAATTTTTATTAAAATATAGAATAATTATTATATTTTATAAATGTTCTTAGGTATTTATTTATGGTCTCATAGACATCTAATAAGTAAATATTACACCCTTTGAATGTTTAAATTTTTTTTATCCAAGTTAAAAATAAAATATATTATCTAAATGTTAATTAAAATATTAAGGATTAAATTTACAGAAAACATGTAATTTTTGTTGGGGAGATTAAAACCTTGTATCATATCATCACAGAAAATTGTAAATTTTGGATGTTTTTTGTTAGGGTTTTATTTTATTATAAATTATTATTTATGGAGTTTCCAAAAGTGCCCCTCGCCTCAATTATAAAAGGGAACCTCCTCCCTTACATCTTCACTTAACATTGAGCCTTCGTGCCAGGCCATACCCTGCACTTTCACACTATCAACATCTATAATTACATTATAGAGGTTCTGATCTTATTCAAATACCAGCTCTTGTGCTCTAAGATGTGATTTAGAGGAAGCACGTCGAAGAAGAGATAATCTCTACTATAGATTCTTTCAAATTTATTGCTTCATCGACATCCAATTCATGAGTGGTTTCATTATAAATTAATAACTCCATTTTTAATTATATATTGATATGTTTTTATAATTATTAAACAACCATATTCCACCTTCAATCCATCATATGAAAAAAAATCACAATGTGTGCATATGTACGACTAACTTTGTCCACACCATGGTGTAATCTATTTTTTATTACCACCTTACATAGATGGGTATAATGATGGAAATAATAACTATATATGATTATTAAAATATGATATTAATTATGAAATATTATACATTATCCAATTCAATACCGTTGACGAAATATGGGAATAACATTGTTGCTCAGGCATACGTAAGACCTACCGTCTCCACAATATGATGCGATTCATTCTACATGATCTTAATTAAATCACGATTATATAAATATATTTAATAAATAAATATGGTATATACTATGTTAACATCATTTTCTTATGATATGAATATGACTTAATAGGGATAACCATAACTTATTTGACAAAAAATGCATAGGAACATATAGTAGTTAATATTGGAATAACGAGTAACAATGAAATGTTATTAACAAATAGATGATAATATGATCATATATGATATCATAAAAATGAATATGATTCTGAAATAAGTCAATGAAATTTTTTAAATCATTATGCAAGAGGTTCAAATACATACAATGGAAATCGAACATGAGGTAATGGATAATATTAAAATCCCATTATTATCATAGATAGTTTATATATCAGTATTTACTGGGGTATATTTATCATCTACATACATATTTACTATATAAGTAACATTATTTATATTATTTCACAATTTTTTAAATTTAATTTTACCAATCAGTGAATTTTTATTAAATGGTATAAAAGGAATCTTTTGTCGTCATTCAATACGCGTTACTTTTTGACCTCTCCATCAAACGTATGAGGAGAATGTTTTATTAACTTCTTTGATTTGAATGGATTCTTAGTTCTTCATAACTCTTTATTTCCATGAATATTATTCTACCTGACTTCAATTTTATTTCAAAATAAATTTTATTCTTTTAAAATTATGCAAAATTTTGAGAAAACTATATGTTTTTCAAGAATAAAGGATAATTTCCTCGTGAATTAATTTTAAGTACTTTATCAAAATTATTTTTCCATATAAGATGACATTATTTAAATAAGGTTATCATTAAATATCTATTTTCACTATGATTTGAGTTGTATTTATGATTCTATGCTATTGATGAAATCCATTTGTTTTATGTGGATTATGATGCAATGATGTTTCAGAACCCCATTTTATTCCTTGGGTAATACTATGAAAAGTGATTTTTATTTTAGTGTCACAAATAAGATTGATTTCATTATTAGTTGGGTGGGACCTATATCTCCCTCCAATGTATTAGATAAATATTTATATCTCATTAGATAGACATGTTTAGAAATCCAAATTATCTTGGTTCAGTAATATAGGGCTGGAACAAGGAGTGAACTTGGTTCAGTAATGGACTTCATCCACTATAAAGGTCTTGGAAATGAAACTTGACTAATATGAAATAATTTTCTATGCTTATGTTAATGCCACAAAATGTCATGTCTTATGTTATGAATTTTGGAATTATGTTCATTGATTGTTATGAAATTTCATGATTTATTCTATGGTATGATATCATGATCTCTCATATGCAGGATAAGATTTTCAAATGTTATGTTCTTATATATTATGATTATGATATGATGGAAATATCCATTGTTTACCTTTACTAAGAATATGAGCTAACCATTTCATATGTTTCATTTCCTCAGGTCATAAAGAAGGGTATTAAGTAAGATATTTCAAAAGGTGGTTTAGTTATAATGAAATAAGTGGGAGACAAAGAAGTTGTCTTATGAACCAGTTGATTATAATTCCCATTTTTTAAAGACATTTTAAGTTTATGGTCCTGTCATGGATTTGTTATATTTTATAATGAATATTCATTAACATTGAAGTATTATCAAAGTATGTAATGTATGGGTCCTTATTGAACAAATAAAATTCCATATTTTGGGAAGTAGCTAATTATCCACATTAATATAGATTTCAGTAGGAAATTTTGTTTCTTAGAAACATCATATGTATTCACAACATTACCCCATAAAAAATATAACTCATCAATCAATGGGATTAAGTAAACATCAATATTATTTTCCGATGTCTGTGAATTAATATGTTCAATAATATATATGGATCCTTCATCAATATCCAAGGAGGTAAATTGTACAGAGTTATAAAGATAGTCCAATCAGAATATTGACTATCATCAGAACCAAATAGATAGAAACCATCAGTAGAAAGACCCAATCAGACATTTCAGGCATCTAAAAAAAGATGGATGTACTTGATAAAAATGTCTCCATGAATCACCATCAACTAGATGACTTAATATTTTACAGGTAGAAATATTGGTTTTATTCTATGAAATCAATATGGTTGTGTTTTGATACATAAATAAATGTTTCAATCTGGGTGTAAGTGGGAAGTACCTCAACTATTTTATAGGAATCAATCAAAAATTCCCAAGTTGATCTTCTTTATACCACAATTGTACACATATAGGATTACTATCCAATGACTCATTTTCACCATAATATAAGATGCAATCACTTGAACATAAAAGAATATTATAATAACTAAGACCCAGATTACGAATCATCCTCTTACTCTCATTGAAATTTTTAGGCAACACATTTCATTTAGGTAGTAGTGTTTTAACCAAAGATAATATGTGATCAAACCAACTATTTTAAATTCTATTATCTAATTTAATAGCCATAAATTTTACAACCGCTTGAAATTTTCTTATCTTATGACCACTTTATAGGGAATAATTAGCATACCTCAACAAATCATAAAATTGATACGGTTCGAACTCAAGAGTTAAATAAATATCATCCTAAGTTTCAGTTTGTTGAAAACACGGACCAACTACATCATGTACTAAATTTCAAAAGCATGATAGTTCTAGAATCAAATTATTCATATCTTTTTTGAACTAAGTTCACTATTTTGATACTAAAAAACATAATCAGTTTAAAACCCAAAAAAAATAGATGACCCCAACATTTTTAAATGTGTCAAATGTCCTCATAACACATTTTTTACATGGAAACTTAGTTGTCCATTTTAAAAAATATATAGTTTTGATGGTGAAACTGATAAGAAAGTTTTAACATCATCAATAGATAAATTATTTGTACCAGAACCATTTGTATTGATTTTATAACATATTCAAGTGTGATCATCTAATAATGACTGTTTTCAACTTCCTTGTTCCATATTTCTCAAAAAAATAAAAAATAATTTGTATCTTTAATATTTATTTGATATAAGAAAAACCTTATCCAATTTTTTTAAAATTATTTATTAGTATTCCTAATTATTAGTAATTAGTCCTAAATATTGCTAATTATTTCTAATTATTGGTAATTATTTCTAATTATTTATATTTTTTACTATTTTTTACTATTTATTATAATTTATTACTATTTATTAATATTTACTACAATTTATTAATATTTATTACTATTTATTACAAATTATTACTACTTAATACTATTTAACACTAGTTATTACTAATTACATCTAATTAATAACAATTACCACTAATTATTACTAATTATTACTAATTATTACTAATTATTTTTAATTATTAATAATTATAGCTATTTATTATATTTATTAATATTTATTACTAATTATTAATATTTATTCCTTTTTATTAGTATTTATTACTAATTATTACTATTTGTTAATATTTATTAGTATTTATTACTAATTATTACTAATTATTACTATTTATTACTAATTATTAATCATTACTAATATTAAACTCTAATTATTACTATTTACTGCTAATTATAATTTACAGCTATTTATAATTATTTACGATTAATTATTACCATTTACCACTAATTAGTATTAAATATTACTAATTAATAATATTTATTACTAATTTCTAATACTTATTACTAATTTCTACTATTTATTACAATTTATTACTAATTATTACTATTTAATGTTATTTATTACTATTTATTACTATTTATTACTAGTTTTTACTTTTCATTAATATTTATTATTATTTTTTACTAATTATTACTAATTATTACAGCTAATTATTACTAATTACCACTAATTATTACTAATTACTGATAATTGTTACCAATTATTATAAATTATTTCTATTTATTACTAATTATTACTAATTATTATTAATTATTACTAATTTTGACTAACTATTACAAATTATTACAAATTATTACTATCTTTCACTAATTGTTATTTAATTATTACTAATTATTACTAATTATTACAAATTATTAGTATTTATTTCTATTTATTAGTATTTATTACTATTTATTAGAATATATTACTATTTATAAATATTTATTACTATTTATAAATATTTATAACTATTTATAAATATTTATTACTATTTATAAATATGTATTATTATATTTTACTAATTACTGCTAATTATTACTAATTAATACAAATTGCAAAAAATTATTCTTAATTTGGGCTAATTATTACTAATTATTGTTATATATTACTATTTATTAAGATTTATTACTATTTATAACTATTTATTACAAATTATTACTGGAAATTATTACTAATTACCGCTAATCATTACAAATTATTACAAATTTTTACTAATTTTTACAAATTATTACTAATTATTACTAATTATTAGTAATTCTTACTATTTTTTACTATTTATTAGTATTTGTTGTTATTTATTAGTATTTACTACTATTTATATATATTTATTACCATTTATAAATATTTATTACTATTTATAAATTTTTATTATTATTTGTTACAATTTACTGCTAATTATTACTAATTATTACTAATTACCGCTAATTATAAATAATTACCAGTATGTTTTATTAATTACTTATAATTATTACGAATTACTTTTATTTATTACTATTTATTTATATTTATTAATATTTATTACTATTTATTACTAATTATTGCTAATTATTTCTAATTATTTCTAATTATTGCTAATTGCCACTAATTATAGCTAATTACCTCTAATTACTACTAATTGTTACTAATTATTACTAATTATTACTATTTATTACTGATTTTTACTATTTGCTGCTAATTTATAATAATTACCGCTAATTATTACTATTTACCTCTAATTATTATTATTTACTACTAATTATTACAATTTACCACTAATTATTATAAAGTATTACTAATTTCAGATAATTATTACAATTTATTTCTATTTATTACTATTTATGACTAATTATTACTAACTATTACTAATTATTACAATTTATTTCTATTTATTACTATTTAATGCAATTTACTACCATTTATTACTATTTACTACTATTTATTACTATTTATTACTATTCTTTCATATTTATTACTAATTTCTGTTATTTATTACTAACTACTGCTAATTATTACTAATTACCTTTAATTATTAGTTATTATTAGTAATTACTACTTAATTATTACTTATTATTACTAATTATTACTAATTATCACTAATTATTGATAATTATTACTATTTATTACTATTTGTTAGTAAACATTACTAATTACCACTAATTTTTACTAATTAACACTAATTATTACTAATTATTAAAAAAAATTACAATTTATTACTAATTGTTTCAAATTAATACTTATTACTACTAATTAAAAATAATTAATTCTAATTATACGTAACTATTATTAATTAATGATAGTTCAACAAAATTACTAAAAATTAATACTGTTTACATTTAAATAAAAAAATAAATCTTAATGAAACAATATATTTATAAAAATAAATAATGCAAAATAATTCTATCTAATTCAAATTAAATATAATTGATGTGAATTAACAATAATTATAACTAATATAAAATTAATTGAATTAACTGAAAAATAAAAAACAATAGATAATTACCTTAAAACAGAATCTTTTGTACAATGCAGGGCTTGAAAATTGCTCCAATGTAAAATTTTCAACTTTGAAAAAATTTAAGAGAAAAATATTAGAATAGAGAGGAACAGAGGACTTTAGAGAGTTGTGAAATGATAGAAATTCATATGGGGGTATATACAGGTTAGATTATTTGCAACAGGATTCCCATCGCAAACTATAACCCCTACTAATTAGGGGTGGCAGTTAAAAAGGTATTTGTGATGGGTCCCATCACAAATACTTACCAATTGACATAATATTTACTATGAGACCCGTTGCAAATGTTAACCCCTCTTAATTAGGGGTGGTGACTAAAAAGGTATTTGTGACGGGACCCGTCGCAAATACCTACATGTTGACATAGTACTAGCGAAGAAAGATAAATCCAGACGCAAATACTAAAAACTATCGAAGGTTATTTTCGATGAGTGTAACCACCAGTCATAATTACCTTTCCAAAGGTTTGTCGTGCACGACACGCCAAATCTTTTACGACCAGATCAGGGTCGTGTTGCAAATAGTTCTTCCCTATAAACTATTTGTGACGGGACCCTTCCCCGTCGCAAATAACACTTTTCCCATAGTGATACATGTGTTTGCTACTCCCATGCACAAGATCATTACCAAGCCCCGACACATCCAAGTCTCCTTCGTAACTTTCCTAAATATTAAAGAAACAAAAAAGTAACATGGAATTATCTTATACCACTTTGTAATGTCCAATGATCTAGCACTCTCTCACGTGGCCAAAACAAGTTGGTTACGAGACCTCAAGTGTGTATCCTCATATGCTAGAGGCTTACGACTAGCTATGGGGTTTGATAATTATAGTGCGGAGACTATACCCCCTCGTTTTAGAGTTAAAACACATCAGAAATAAGCAATGTAGATAAATGAATCAATACAAGAGTGCGGAAATAATTGTAACAGTAAGATACAGTGGAATATCATTAATCTATCATGCTAAATAATACAATAAATAATAAATGAATGATTCAATGACATGATGGAATGTAACTAAATTTTTTTCTAGGAGTAACAAATAATAAAAGAGTAACAATCTCAAAATACGCCGTTCTCGAATCCCATGTCGGTCCTGCCTCCAAAATCTAGTCCATTCAATAAGCAAACAATAAACAGAAAGATCCTTTTCCATTGTCCAATCCTATATCCACGTAATTTGTTCAAGTTCTAAACGGCAACCCGAATAGGTTGTGGGTATAACTCAGTAGGTCGGCACCACGGTGTCTAATCATAAATAGTCTAATGACAAGTGTATGAAATAATTCAATAAACTAGTTTATTATTTTATTAATTAAATTATATTAATACCACATCAACCTACTTCGGCACCATGCCGAAATGACTCTGAGCATGTCTTATGACCATGCCAACCATAATCATATAACCAAGGAATAATATAACCTTCCTCAACGCTATGCCGAAATGTCTCTGTTTATTTTTCTCAACCATGCTAGCCATAAGCCTATAAACATGGTAAAACATTACCTTATAACCAAGGTATAAATCACACAAGTTTTGGTCAAAACCCATTATATAAAAAGTTCTGCATTGAATCAGGTCCAAGATAGATATATAAGCATTTCAACATCAATCAAAGCCAAGCCTAGTATATAATAATTTCACCATGTCTCAAGGCCTAGCTTGGTATATAATCATTTCATCATGTCTCATGGCCCAGTCTGGTATGTAAGCATTTCAGCATATCTCAGGGAATATCTTGGTATATAATAATTTAATTAGATAAATGCCAACTCATGTCATAGAAACAAGGATTTCATGATATCACTTCATTAAGATCAATGGTTAATTATGAAAATTTTCATTTAACTTTCATTTAGAAATTTCATTTATCATTTGGTAATTACTAATAACATGCTAGTTGTCTCAAAAATTAGGTCATACCAAGGGGTGTCTATATCAAGAAAACACCCAAATCCCATTTCATTCTAAACACAAATTAATCCATGAAGAAATTCATTTATTATCAAGGGTTCTATCACCTGAACAGTAGACACAAGCCAGGTCAAAAACCAAGTAAATCCAAAGAGTCTCGAAGGAAATATCCAATTAATAATTTTATCAAATTTTGAACATGTTAAGTTGTCAAAATTGTAAAATTACACATACGTGACAATTATCAAACCACATGGTTAATGTTAAAACCTCATACCTTTAACTGACGTTCAAACAACCCTTCCAATGGTGAATCCCCATGAGGAAGAAGGTGAAGATAATCACAAGAAAGTCATGATGAAAACAAAAAATGATCACAGTCATGATATTACACCACCATGGTTGTAGAGCCAATGAAGATAAAGGAAAAACAATCCAAAACCACTTACTAGGGATTGGATGCATAAATGAGACATCTAAAATCTAGAGATGTAATAAAAAATCACAAGGAAGGTGCCTTAGGGTTGAGAGGACAAGGCAACACCCAAGTTAAATGAAAAATCAAGCACACATCATACCTTAAAACTATAGGATGGTAAATTTCACGATGAGTTATATATTTCCAATTTTTTACTTATATTAATATGGATACGCCAAATAAACCCCTCCCCTCACCTGAATAGTAAATTATTCTGGATATTACAGTATGTGTAACCCATTTACATGGTGTGTGAATGTTCTGTAGAAGTTTTTTCATCACATTTTCCTAATAAAAACAATCCAAACACCCTTTATGTCTTCTCATCTAACCAAGAACTTGTTGTAACACATGACCCATTTACCCAGACTCTATTAATTAAAACAAACATACTTCCCTGAACATTAATTCATTTTCCCAAAAAAATCACTCTATGTGGATTCTTTCCCCTTTTTATCAAGATTCCTCGCAACCCAATACTATGTATATTAAAAAAAAGGCACCCATGGTGAAAACACAACCACTAATGTTTTAATATGAGGAAAAACTCAACAAAAATAATATTTAACAAAAAATTCAGAAAGAGATATACCTGAAAAAAGATAGGATGTTACACCATGATCAGGGTATACTTGACTTGATGTATATATGAATAATATAAAATTTATAACTTGATGTCATAAACATAGTCTCCAAATGAAGAATTATTAGGGAGATCAATTTAAGGTTATTTTTTATGTAATTATATTATATTTGGTAAAAAAATTCATGGATTAGTGGAAATATTTTCTAATCACATGAAATCAGGATTTAAAATGTCCATTATCGGTGAACACACATAATTTTTTGGGCTTTAGGTGATTCAAAAGAAAAACTACACCTTCATTTCTCAAGAAAAATATATTAGAGAGCTTCAAAATAAATTCAGCATCCTTGACTCTAAACATATTTTGACTTTGACTATGTTTGGGAAAAACATGGAATTCATGGGGATAAGAAATATTTAGATCCAACCTTTTACATGAGTATCATTGTATATATATTGTATTTGACTACAACATGGCCATATATCCTATTTTAAAATTTTTTATTTTCTTACTTCCAATGTAATCCAAAGGAAGATAATTTTGAAGTAGTTAACAGAATCATGAGGTATATTCAAGGTACCCTAAACTTTGTATTATACAATTTAGTACGTTGGGATAATGGATTATCAAAATTTTCTCTTGTTTATTGGTCTGGAGATGTGGTGGATTGAATTTCCCAATTGGGGGTTCATTTTTCATTTTCAAAAATATGTGTCTGATGTTTGAGCAAGAAACAAGAATATTATTCTCTTAGTATAGATTAAAACGAGTATATCTTTGTGAAAATGTTAATCACTGAACTATTTTGGATAAATAAATAAATAACTAATATTGGGGATGGGGTGAAATATTCAATGGTGATACACTGTGATAACAAAATCATTGTCAAGCGCATGAAAAAAACATGTTCAAAACTCTGATACCAAACATATTGAGATCATAGATCACTTCATAAAAGAAAAAATGGAAAATGTGTGATTAAAATTGAGCATGTTGGCACATGAGTCTCATCCCAGTTGGTGAGGTCTCTCTAAGTGCATCCACAAGACCCAGGCTTGAAACCAGGTGGAGGCATAATTCTGAGGGTACTATAGAATTACTGTCGTAGGAATTGTAGTTGTATTGTAGCAGTACTATGAGGGTACTATAGAAGTTATTGTGTGGTACTATAGTAGCCAGAAATATTCACCTTGGGCCACCGGTTTGGGGTTGGAGTCCTTAAGGCCTTTGGGCTAACCAGGCCTTCGAGATAGTATGGACTTCAGGCTACCTCAAGGCCTTCGGGCCACCTGATATGAAGATTCCCAAGTAGTTTCCACAAAGGAACCAGCTCTAGAGGAGGATTCAAGAGAGAGACACAGTATCAATAGCAAGGGCTAACTGATTTCTAAGAATGAGAGTGTATGTATTTTCCATCGGTACTGGGCCTATGCATCTCTGTACAAGACAACGAGACGAACATCCCTGCCAATATAGAGAGCTAATCACGATGCAGATGCTGGGGAGGGGCGGTTTTATCTATTCATAGTCTTTATTATTTCCTTAATACCTATGGGTACTGTAATGTCTCCATGCCTACGGGAAATGTAATCTCTAAAGCATGTGGTACTTGTCAGGGTTCCCCCTCATCCCATGAAAGGGGGTTATCAGAAATAAATAAAAAATAAGGCCTTCAGGACATTCTAAAAAATAGATCATGTTGGGAATACTAATCAAGTGGCTGATATCCTAACTAAGCCTTTGGAAACACCAATGTTTGAGAATCATCAGTTGAACCTCAATGTTTATCAATCTTCTATTTCATGAAGAGGTTTCAATTTAACCCATGTCCCTATTCTTTTTAACTCTTAAAAAAAAATTGGATACCATGTCGGTATCAAGGGGAGACATAATATGGGGTTTTTTTTAGAACTGAGGTAAAAATAGAGTTTCTTGGAGTTTACTATCAAGGAGGAGAATACTAAAATTAAATGTAAGTGAAAATAATTAGAAAATAGTATTGCATATTTTTTACGGACTATTCAGTGGTTGTTGCGTGAGATTTTCTCTTAACACTCTTGTTTTGTGAACCAATATTTTCTCACATAAACTTGGAGTGAAGGATTTTTTATTTCATTCATATTATGTTTTTGTTCAAGGATTTTTCTGTATTTAGTTTCTCTGCATATTTCCAATAAAACCCAAGGGAGGGATTATTACAACTAATGGTTTTTATAGCTGGAAATAGATTTTATTGTTCATTCATTTATAATACAAATTAAGTTGATCAACAAGTTTACAATTCATGTGATCTTATGATGTATAAGATTTCATATTTTAAGGTGGAATCATTTCCCAATTTGTGCCAAATTTTTTGGGGTCCAAAATATGGAGGAAAGTCTAAGTTTTATGAAAGTTATATTTCCAGGGATACCTAATGAATATATGGAAAATACATGGAATTCATAAAATTTTTGTTTCTTTTGAAAGTTTAGACTCATGATTAATAGATATTTCCGAAATAATGTTATGAAAAATATGGTTTAGGGTAAAATAAATGAAGGAAAGTTGGGCAATTACCAGAAGATTTGTGAACAAAAATGTTTCATGAATGATTCCTGAGGCATGAAGGAAAGAGCATGAGAAATGAGATTATGTGAATTTTTTTGAACAAGAATGCTTCGTGAAAGTGGGATGAGGCACGAAGGAATGATGGTATGTTATAAAGTTACTAGAATCTTCCAAAATGAAAAATTTCTCTGATTTTTTGGAGGAGAAAGGTAGATTCATGAAAATAAAGGAATATTTATGTGAAAAGTCATTGTTGAGCCTAAAATTTCGTGAAGGTTATCAAATTTCTATAAATAGGTGACCAATAATAATATTAGTTTCAAAAAAAATTTAGGAAGGTTTTATTTCTCCAATATGTTGAATGTTTTACATGAAATTAATACTTAAGAGAACATAATTCATACATGAATCCGAATATTTAGACAAACACAAGTTTCATGATGTAATGGTTGAGAAATAATTGATAATAAGAGATTCTTTGAAGGATTTTCCAAAATGTTATTTGTTTTTTAATTTTTTGAAGTCTCTTGAATGTTGGGGGTTTTTCATAAGTTTGGGTATTCAAAAAGTGTGTAGTTTCAAAAAAATAAAAAGTTCTTAGAAATAGAAATGGGGTTTCAGGAAAAAGTGTGTTCCACAAAACATACTTACACAAACAAACATGAAATTCTGAAATCCTTGTGGCATGTGTTCAAGAATCATATGTGTACCTACATGTTGCAAAAAAATATCACCATTATGGGATCTGATATGGAATTGACATTCTATTCGACAAACTAATTAAGACATTACCTAAAGAATTTATCAAGGGGGGGGGGGGGTCGATGGAAGTGAATTGAAGGAGGCACTGTGTTATCCATAAAATTTATGTAAAGGAAGTGTTCATGGAAGAGGGTGACCATATATTTTCAATTTTAATCCACATTATCTAACAAATCATAGAGGATTCAGGTATAACTAACACGCTATCGGTGAATCCTCATTGGACTGACCCTTAGTGGTGAACCAAGTAAATAGGAGTTGTTGTGTTTCTATTTTGCATATGGTTTTTTGATAATTTCATGATTCCATCAAATAGGTTTAAAAAGGTCTTACTAATGTGGGTACAATAACCATATAATTTAAAGAAATAGTTGACACCCTAATTCACCCCTCCCAACATAGGGTGTTCTGGGGTCTTATATGTTCAACAGAAGTATCATGATTGTGATTCTCTTGGTGATGAGGCTTCAATTTGTGGACTCATGCAGGAGGCGGTTCCACATGGTGGATAGAAAGATATGTCTCAACCATTGTAGTAATATACTGAACCACCTCTAGTGATTTAAGTGTATATTCCCTATTAGTTTGAGAATTAGCTAGTTCTAGTAGTATTGAGAGCTTACATGCCTGTGTTGTGTTCACTTTAGTAGTTCTAAAGATATAGGTCACATAGGTTGTGTGGTGATCCAGACCCCTTTAATCTGGCTCTAGAGGACTACCATGATCTGGTGGTGAGAATTTCCCACTAAGATATCTCCCCTCTTGATGGTGGTCCTAGCGGTGAGACTTCTATAAGAAGAAACAGGGCATCAATAGAGTCCTATGTTGGTGAATTTTCACATGGATTCAAAAACACAAGGAAGATAGAAAATACCCCCACTTAAACTTATTTTTAATATGTGATCTAAAACCATGAAAGGGAGTCATTTCTGACAAAAATGGATAATTTTGATGTGTGGTAGATGAGTTTATTTAAGTATTATGTTTGAGGTTTTTCTGATGTGCTGAGGTGTTAGAGTGATCTTTAGTTGTGGGTAACAATTGTTAAAGGTAAAGGATAGCTTCATGTGGTAGGATCTCATGACCTAGAGACTTCATGTGTGGTTCTAGGTATGAGATGTGTCTAATAATTCCCAATTTGTTTATCACACAGTCACAACCCACATTTCCCTAAACGTATATACTAGTGAAACCTTTTAGATCAATCCTTATGTTTGGAGTCTCCTGTAGAGTAGAATTTATGATCACAATTTTTTCAGTGGTGTAACCTAAATCATTGAGGAGACAAATAATTATGTGGAATATTTCGGTAGCGGAAGTGAGACCCAACAATGTTTTCCCCATTATATCATGCTTCCCTACAATCCATGTCCAAATGACTGTTACCAGGGAGCTTTGAAGTGTACCCATGTTAGTGTGATTCGATTTTGTTTCTTTAGTAAAAAATAGATCTCATTTAGGGAAGGATGATCTTGGGTGTAAGAGCATAAAAATGATTGATTATCATTTGTCTAGTGTGAAACATAGAGAAGTTGATTTTATGAGATCTTAGTTTCATATGGTGTTAGAGGAGTGTGAGAAAGTATTCCCATAGGATACACCAATCTTATCTCCCCATAAAATGTTTTTTTTACAAAAACCACCAACCATGGATATCTTGATATCCACACTATCATATCAGATGACCCCAAATAGCTATGAGAGATAAAGGTATGGTTTGAGAAATATATTGACTGAGGGATTTAGTAAGACCCAGTGTATTGCTATGATAAGATCAGTTTTGTTCACTTAAGAGGAAGATAAAATTTTGAGTTTATGTGTGGATTAGATTCACTTGAACTAGGTGTCTGTGAGAAATGGTTTTACATGCTCATGAATCAATAAATTATTCAACCAGTGTTTTGGGGAAATTTTGTTCTCATAATATTTCCTTAGGATTGTTTATCACTGACTCCATGTTCGATAGGATGGTGTACCATGGTGGATTTCTAAAGCTAATACAATTTCCTTGAGTTAAATGTGGTACCATTGGGCGTGTTGGGAACCCCATCATAGTTTTTGGGACTTTTGAACTGGGTACTTCAACCCATGTAGGATCAGTTCAATGTAGTGTTCATCAATGAAATCCCGATGTACTCAACATCAGATGTAGAGTATGTGAGACACTTGAGGATGGTTCTCGACATTCTTTTAGTGCACCAGCTTCATGAGAAGCTCTAGAAGAATTGGTTATGGATTCAAGATATCCACTTATTGTAATATTCCTTGTCATAAGTGGTAGTGAACCTAGTAAAGGTTGAGGTAGTACTATTTTTATGGCCATCCAAGGGAGTTTTCATGGTGGAAAATTCTCTGAATAAGGTATTATGTTCACTGTTGTGGTGCAAAGTGAGAGAGTTGTTGAACTCCTTATAGTTATCCCAAAGGTTGAGGATGGTTCTATAAATCTCCCCAATGGATGGTTGATCCCTCTATGATTCTTAGGCATGGTAGGGAGGCACAACTTGAGGATATCAGGTGTGAAGTATTCCATGAACAGATATCCACAATACATGTTCTCGGTGTATTTTCTGAAGGTGGGGTGGGGGAAGTTATCGTTGTTTTTGGATAGTCAAAAATACCAATCATTCTGCAGGAGTAAATTCTGATGAGGTACCATGCTTTCCCTTATTAATATATTCATGAAAGGGGAGGATGTACTAATATCTCTTAGCATTGGTTGGGTAGTGAGGAAGTTGTAGTGCAATTTCCAGCTTAAATCCTAATGTCTCCCATATCAATCTGTGAAGTCAGTGGTACCCAAATGGATATTTGAATGGGATAGTATCATTTTGGTTCTTGTGATGGGGATTACATAATCAATTAGAGGTAAAAAATCTATCTAAGTGATCATAGAGCGACTTTCGAATTTATCTAACTTCTAAACCATATGAGAAAGGAGTTTTGTGTAGATTTTGGGAGGTTTGTTTATGTATAAGGTAGTTCAACATTATGGAATTCCATAGATGGTCATTTTAGATAGTGATGATCACTTGATATCATTATTAAGAACAGGATAGAGAAAGCCATTGTAACTTAGTGTTAGTTTAGAATAATGTTTCTTCCCCAGATATATGTCCATATAAAGAATACTATTTATGTTCTTGTGAACTTTCATCGAGTTTCCATGTTAGTTACGGGATATAGCAGGGAGTATATTCTACCATCATTAGAGTTTTTGTATCGAAATAATTACCACTCCACTATCAGGGTAGAACTATTTGAGGCTATATATGGGAGACCCTATAGGTCACTATTGTACTATTTGGATCTAGTCAGATATAGTTTCTGTATGCCTATATTTGGCGCTCGTGATGGTTGTGAAGTGTAAAGTTCATATAGGGGAGGATAAGGACTAACTAGATGCATCATAGACCTTTTTGGACAAACAATAGAGTCCATGGAAGTTCAATCATGATATATTATTATCTAAGAGATCTCACCTCACCGAGGATTAAGGATATTTAGTTGACACAATAAGGTATCTTTGAGGTTTGCCTTCACATTTTCAGTTAATGAATTTGGTTAATGAGTCGTCGTACCACTTATCCCAATGAATACAGTTAGTCTGGGTGCACGATGTATTCCACATTTCATAGGTGAGGAGATATATGCCTGATTCATTCCACGATGTTGACCAATATGGTCTAAACAATGAGTGGGATTTACTTTTTTGGGGTTACCAATGGAATTTTCGGATCAATGGGAGAGGCCCATTCATGTTCAACTGTTTACCTTGGGTTCATGTCAATTAACAACATAGTAACATTTAGGTGAGTTCATGGGAGGGGGAACCCCTATTGAGAGCTTAGTATCCTCACCTATGAGTTAGTTTTCTCTTTTTGATATGAAAATCCATGAAAGTGGGTCTAATTTAATGAATACATTTTTCCATATTATTCCTTGAAATATTTTAATAAATATTTCCAAAAAATCACTAAGTCATCCTTCAATTTCGGTTCTCATAGATCATTCATGCAGTGATATTAATAATAGTAAAAATATTATATAATGTACAATCAATTATTTAGTAATAATGGAATAACTTCTGAAAGGTTTCTTGGATGGTGATTTTGAAACCTCCATTAAATATTGAATGTTTTTTTACCACAGGCATGAAATAATATTTTTTTGCATCAGTAATTTAGTTTAAGAGTGTTCATGGGAGGATTTATAAATAAACTAATTAAATAACTAATTTATTAGTATAATTAATCGCCAGACATAATTTCCTCTATATAAACCCTATTATAGAAAATTCCCTATAGTTATCCATATAAACCAAGATAATTAGTGGATATAGATCTCTGGTGGAGAATGAGGTAGCAGATGGTCATGGGATGGTGGATCGATGATCATTGTACTTTGAGGATCATCGTCATTGAAGGAGTTCACAAATATTACTAATGACATGAATGAGGAATCATTTTTCATCATAATTCGATCCGATATTTAGGTAGGGAGTTTTTTTGGATGAATCCTATATTTTCTTAATCACCGTATATTATGAATCATCCCTTCTATCAATTGATTTCTGGGACAAATTTTGACTAAGAGTTGATGGATTTTTGTCCCTATATTATAATTTTTTATCAGTAATTTGTTCTCTTTGTTCTTCATTCTAAATTAAAAGGATTGCGTCCAACCTAAATAATGGATGATATTTTTTCCTCGTTTTTATATTTTGGGCCTTGCTCCCTCTTTTCTTGGCATTCATCATATGTAACTAGTTTTCCAATTATTTGATTTTACTTAGTGTGATTGATCATCATGTGTTTATCCTTTTTCAATATGTATAATTTCATGGGTTTAGTTTGGATTTTTGAAGACGTGGAGTCGTGAAAGTGAGGAAAGGAGCCTTGTGAGGTTTTGTGTGATGGTCATTTTACATACCAGATTGAGAGGATTTCTCGATAATAGCAGGAAAGGACATTTCCATATGATGGTTGGATATAATCTAGAAACTGATGACTACAGTGGTCTAATATTGGAATTGGAAAATGGTTCTCTTGAACTGGGAAATGTGGGTTTATTTCGGACAATTAAAATGATGGTTTTAGGTGAAGAAAGGCTATAATATGACTTTCAACCATACATGGAGTTTATTAAAGACATATCTATATCTTGTAGTGAGTTTTTCGGTCATCTTGAAGGTAGTGGCATCATGTGGGAGAAGATACATAAACATGATTGAATTTTTGATAAATTTCAAACTACACATCATGTAGTGTACGGGGATAGATGTCGTTCAGTCCCCTCTGTTCTCTAGATAGGGTTTCACATTGGTTTAAATACCACAAGCTATGTGGGAATCAAAAATTATGTGTGATACCTATTAGGAAATCTCGGAATATATAGTGAATAAAAACCCATGAATCTTGGGAGATTTATATGCATGCGGTTTAGTTATATTCCATATAATCCTTAGCGAACGAGTTGATGTCTACATGGATTAAACACCCAGGAGCCCATATGATCCCACACACCCTATGTGTTGGGGAAAATTTCATGCACCTTGGAAGGTTCATTAGCATGGATTGATATGTAGCCAATATAAACATGCATGGACAGTGTACATGGTTACATCTATATTACACAATATTGGTTTGGTGGCACACACAGCGTGTCAACTGACATCTATATGTCATGTACACCTATGGAGACACTGTGTATTTTGGGAAATGAATGTCATTTGAGAACAAGACATGTGTAGTGATTGGATTAGTAAGATACACCATGTACCCATAGGGATACATCCTGTACTTCTTAAAGGGAAGCTTTGGTCCCTTTTTCTTCTCAGGTTATATCTAATGTGAAGTTGGTTGAGTTAACTTGAACTATTTCAGTATGGAATTATTTCTATAAGGTTCATTCCCTTGGTCCGTCCCCAATAGACTATAGTGAGGCATCACGTCCTAAGCATAGGATGTGGTCCCCCCTTATGGGATTATTCATTAATATAGTTTTAGGAATCCCTCTATGAGGAATGGGGTGGGATCTTTTGTTCTATCTTCTTCCCAAGGTGGGTTTTCATTCATCTACATTACCAATATACTTCGGAATCCAATACCCTACTTAGTGGATTATACCAGATAGTATTTGGTATACCCCATGGCCCTGGGCATGATCCCTTATCTATGAATCTACATGTGTTGTCTTCTGATGAGGTTTAATCTAATCGAGTGTATATATTAGATTATCCCTACCAGTTTCCTTTGTGCTTCTTCATGGATATATATGAGGATTGTGATCTCTTGGAAGATTAACACAAGTCTAATATGACTCAATGAGTGATAACAATAAGATGAGTTCCATTAGGTATGGTAAGTATTTTGGAATGATTTATTCTGGATGAGTGTTACCATTGTTCCTCCAATAGAATCCTAGGTTGGTAGTGAGTTCATGATCCCACATTGAGAATTAGTTTCCATTTTGAGCATATATGGTTTGTTGTTATTATGGTTATTGTATCATATTCCAATTAATATACCTTATTGGATATGAGATTACTACTCCCTTAATTCTTTGTGTTTGGTGATTTATAGGTTTCCTTTTAGTAATGCATATAGCCACCCATGCACGGGATTTGTGCACACATGCTGTGACTTATGCTGATAGTAGGATTTTTGTTAGAGTACATGGTGGAATTGGAGTTGGTGGTTTTCCGTAAGAGATTAATTTTTCTTGAAGGGCCTCATATGGATCGAGGAGTTTATTTTGGATACATTCCCCATTTTTTTAGTATTTTGGGTTCTTTTACAGGTATGGTGGGCTTGTATTTGTCCCTATCTTATTTTATTATACTCTTTTTAATCCGATGTGGGATAGATGTTATTCATGTATTTAGAGTATTAGTTATTTATCATACTGTGTCTATATTAGTTCATGGAGACTCATGAAGGTATATATGTAGTTTAGGATAAGGCCTCCCATGTGTGTGATATTCCTACTTGGTGTTATTTACCACCCCTAGCATATTGGTTGTGAGATTAGGGTTTATCAATCGAATATAACATGCCAGACGAGCCTCAGTGGGTCGCATAACAAAACAAAACAAAAAAATCATACAATCACACACATAAACTATCCAAAATCATCACTGGAGACGTTAAATCAATATAGTCGATACATGGATCATTACAACAACACCACTACATGCCTTTTCAACTCTGATAAGTTTCAAGAGTGACTGATCTAAAGGCCTTATACCCCTAACTCTATAATACATAAAACGAGGTATAAACTAAAATCATGACACATAAATTATATATACACATCAATTATCAAAATCTATCCAATTCCTTATTCTGAAGTAGCATTCCAGGACAATATCATCAATTTAGATCCTAAGAAACATTCCAAATCACATATCAAACCCTGCATCTGACTTCCAATCGATAAATCCCAAATATAATATTAATCTCTAAATACATTATAATTCTAAAATTCATGACCATCACACAAATAAATAACTTTATTACCCATCATGTCATCGTTATATGACTCCTAAAATTAAAAATCATGACACTAAATCACTACTATATATCACTTCCAAAGTATTCACCACTATTATTTTCATTATTATATACCACCAACCAATCAAAATAGAAGCTAATATACTCCCCACCAAAGGAATCTACTATGAACTTCTTAAGAATGATATACCATTTCTTTATAGATTATCAAAAATACTAGCTTCTCTAAAGGTCTAAAAAACCATTCATCATTTCAAAATTTACAAATCATATCTTTAATTAAAATTCTAAATTTACATAATCAATCAATTATTAATTTCAGCTTAAAGACAAATACTTCCTACTTTACCTTTTAATAGATGAATTATATTTCAATACCACTTTAATATTGCAATCAGTTCCTCATACTATTATGTTTTAAAATCCCTTCCCATTAGAAAAATTAATTATGAGAAAATATTTTTTTCCCTAAGCGTAGTTTATGTTCAATACCAAAAATGATAGTTCATCTTAATAACACAATTTTTTCCCAACACTAAATGGTATGAAAAATATTTTAAAAGAATCATAATACCCATTTTCAAATGAAACCCTCATTTGAAACACATTTAAATAATTTCACTTAATTCACTTCAGAAAACATAATGTTACCAAAATAGTTTAATTGATTGAATCACTTACCATAATCTATATACTTACCCATAAAAAGTATAAGTAGTTTTATTAGGACATGAACCAAACATATGACAATTTAATTTTAGTTTTTTATTTAAAAATAATAATAGAAACACATCAATACACAACAAATAAGAAACATACTCACAATAAGGCTATCAATATTCTTAGAAATAAAAAAAATTCAAAAGAGTGAACAATATGCTCGATGACAAAACATTAAACAAAAAAATAGTTTTATATTAAAAAAGAAAATATATGCAGCAAAAAAAATCATACTCTGTAGATAATTTTAAAAATGAACAAAGTGACACATTTAAAAATAAAGTATTAATAGAAAAAATATCGAGTTTAATGGTGAAATTTTAAATAAATAAGACAAGCTATCAAGCTGAATAATAAAATTTATCTCAATGAAGGAACAAATTAGTCATTCATATTAACTAAATCATCATATATATATATATAGGAAGACACTATGTATATATATTGTTAATGTTGCAGTTAATAAAAACATCCAATATATGCCAATATAATATTAAAAAATAGTCCAACATTAAATATAGAATGAAATTCTTCAATGTCATACATTGTAATGCCTATCATGATGCATGAACCAATATAAATTTGATCTCTCAGCTGATCCCTATAAACATTCCTTGATTTCCATTCCATCTTCCTCAAGATGAATAATAGACACCTCAATCTAAACGATAGTGTCTATCGTGTTCCCATACATCTCCTAGATAATTGGTCCACCACCATAAAAGGGGTTTTTAATGCATTTTGTGGGTTAATTATAGTGCTTTGAAATATTTTCTCACGTATAAATAAATGAAAATATCATTAATCTAAATTTCACTTTTATACCACATTTTAGTAAGCACAACCAAAATACCCATAAAGTAACCGAAGTAGGACGCCAAAAACCCCATGAGTCCTCTTTGATCCCCAGGGTTAGTGACTAGTCTCACCGGTCTCTATATAAAATTGGGGAAGGATTTGTGTGATTAGGATATAATCAAATTTCTTGGATAGATTATAATAGATGTCATGATTTGGACCCTATATATGTTAAATTTTTTATAAATAATATATAACATCAAACATGGAATCCAAGAATATATAACAATATAAACATAATACAACAATCCAAGTGAATCCATAAAAAATTAAATCCATATATATACCACATATTACAGAACAGTTGAGAAATAACTTTATAGGAAAAATAGTTCCTAAGACAAAGTATAAAGGAATGATTATGAATCTACTACTATCACAACCTCCAACCTTAACCTAATCAACTCTAACATGGTTATCTAGTTTACCCACCACATAGCATGAATGACCAACAGGACATGGATTCCCATCATCTTATGGAAGACCTAGATATACTTAAAATTTAGTAGATAAAGTAGAATGCCCATAAATGTATCCAAATAGAGTTTGAGTATAAAATAATTAATGGGACACCAGTAATGGTTTATCAAATCAAACAATGAACTATTGATTATATGCATGAATTCACACACTCACACTAGAAGATATATATATATATATAATAAAAATATTTACAAGGAGTGAAAATTAAATGTACAATAAGAGAACAATAATGATAATCCTAGACCAATATCAACTGTATGTGAAAAATCTATATATAAGGAGGATCCATCATTAGATAGCCAACTTTGATCCAAACCTGAGGTCTATGATGTGGTGCTAGTTCCATCCTAAAAGGGTAGCTGGATGCCACCAATATATACTAGATTCATGTATATATATGCACCAAAACATATATTTTGACGTATGAACACTAATTTGGGCCGAAATACCCATCTCAGGGATATGATATTATGTATACATATGAGATTTCTTATCCTTCCCTTCACATTTATAGGTAAGGGTATACCATTTCATTGTTAAAACCTATCCCATTCAACCCTGTACACCAATTACTGACACATCTACTCAAGAAATCTATAAAAACAATATGAAATATCTCTATTTACATATATCATGTAATAAATATTCTCAATACGAAATTATTATAAATGATTAATATTGAAGAAATGAACATTCTTAGCCAAAAATAAGTAATTATTCTTTCTTTGAATGAAACAGATCTACTCTATAAAAAAAGTATTAAACATTCACTATAATGAATTATAAGATGTTCTCTATATCAAGAATAAGATCCCCAAAAAATTCATGCAATGAAATTTATTACTAGCATGTTAGTAGTTAGAACATACTATAGATAGGAAAACCCACAAACTACCATATAGATAATGTACAAAAAATAATAATTCAATCAAGTTAGTCTCAATTTAGATGAAATAAGGGTATTCTATATCCATATCATAGGGTATCTTAGGAAAATTATGAAAAATATTCAAACTAGGAATTACTACTAGGTGTGTTCAAAATATATTGGTAATGTAAAGTCCAATAATTAGAGAAATAATTTTTGTAGGGACCTCCTAGAATAATAGGGTTGGTCTAAGGTCCCTCCATTGAATCCAGAAAAACTATAGAATTTAGAACCATTGGTATATTTTACTTCAAATTCAACTTCACTTAATATTTTATCATTGATTAAAGAACTAATTAAATAAAAAATATACATGAAAAAAAATATGATTTATTAACTCAATAAAACCAACTTCATATCTACTCCTATCATAACCTCTAACCCATAACACACGATCTTAGTCAACCCATCCTTAACCTCACAACCAAATAACTCTATTAACCAAGCGTTGTGGGTGTTTTATTGACTTATTACTCATTCAAATTGAAGTAAATCTGATGATTTCCAATTATAAAATACTATAAAAACCTAATAAGTTACATTTTAATAATACAAAAACAATCTTATAGGGTTTACTCTAATAATCCACTCTATGTTTAAAATCAATTTTCAAGGAGGTTAAATACAAATATATGCTTGAAGTTTCTATTTTGATAATTGTAATTCAATAGAAGGTCCATGACACTTTTTCTCAGAGGGTTTATATGTAACAACACAATATAGATAAATCAATTCATATTTCAAGGTGAACTTTTACAATAAAGGAAATCATATAAAAAAATTAATCATAACCATGTAGGCATAATGTAGTCCATAAAAGAACAATAGAATAAAATTAACCCTTTTTACATAAAATCTGACATTATTAGATATATATAAATGTTATAACATAATAATTTGAAATCCATGCATCAACATTTCTAAAATACATATTAATCTTTGATAATAATTAAATAAAATTGGTGGAAATCATATCATAGTCATGGCTTCAGAATAACTTGCAGGGTCATGAACACCTTACAATAACATAAGAAATCTTCACCAATCCACTATATAACTAGAAAACACAGAAAATAAATTAAAACATAATTCCATACCTAAATTATCCCAATAAACTCAAACCATATTACATTAAAATGGAAAAGTATAATGTAATTCTTGAGATTAATTTCAAAAAATCATCTAAAAATAGTACAATCATTATCCTTAATTATTCATAAGTAGAAATCCCAAAATTTCTACACTAAAATATAAGAAAAAATGGATAAATAAAATAGTTTATTTCTATAAAAAAATTAAAAATTGGTGGTATACAACCTATAGGCTCCTCTTTAATGAAAGGGAGTATGAAGCCCCATCATTTCATATGAATTACACCATATTATTGTGGAATTAATCTCAATACCCCTATTGAAATAAGTGGAATTAGAATAAACATAAATATCATGGATGAGAAAATGGGAGGGGAAGGATTAACATAGGTTTGGCATGAAAAATAAACATCATATCACCTATAATAAATAAGTAAGAATGTGGGGATGTGGGTGACCAAAGGGAGTAAATGGGTGGGCTCACAAAATCCTATGGAGAAATAAATTCAAAGGAGTGAGCAAAAGGGAATAAATGGATGTGGGTAGTCCAAAGTGACCCATATTTATAAAAATAGGTCAAGGATACAAGGTACTCAGTTTGGGTGTTCTAGGTACCTGATGGAACCCTATGGTCACCATAACATTTACTTGTTCATTATGTACTCTATAGCCTTCCACCCAATTCCCGATGTCACTTAGAGTAGTAAAATAGAGGTGGAAACTATTTATCAGGACCCCCTAACTTTGAAACCTGTATCAAACATATAATATCATCTACAATTACCTATTAATTCACTCTAAAATAACATAGATCAAATATGAATTCTAAAATGAAAAAATAAACCTCATTTGGAAAAAAAATCAAACTATCCCACACTTAATCCATTTAAAATTATCACTCATTTCCATAAATAACTATTTTTTAGAATCATGGAATTACATCGAAAACATCCAATATATGTGAAAAGTGATAGGGAACCATTCTATTCTTCCATCCAAGATAGTAATTTCCATTTATAATAGTCATTCCACAACTATTTATAGAATTATGATTCTCCCTCTTAATTCAAATTTATAATAAAACAATATAATATTCAATAATAACGACAACTTAGAATGTCATATATATTTTATAGAGAACCTGCACTGATCGGATACCATTTTAGATACCCTAACAATGATATAAAATAACACTATGGTATTGAGTAAGTGTTACACTATTTTAATAAATTCTTCTAAAAATAACCAATGTTGCTCATTATAGTTTGAATCCACAATCTTATTTAATCATTTACTAAATTATGTAAAAATTAAACTAAAACAAAATGATCATAATTTTTTACAAGTTTTCCCTATAATATGTGTTACTATTGCCTTTCTATATTTTGGTGAAATTATAGTCACAGATAATCCAATAATTTCATAAATAGAATATCATGGAGGTTATCATACATAACCATTTAACTACATCATAAATGTCAATGTATCCTTATATTTTGAATAGGTTCCCTTGATATTACAATAATCCAAACTAAATAGAGAAAAATAACTGTATAGAAAATTATAATTCATTACTAACACTGGTTAAATCATTTTCACATACCATGTGTTCGATTTTAGTAGTATATATATGAAAATATTGATCATGATAAAGTTCAAATATCTTCGGAATATTTTTAAAAAATATTCCCACTTATTCATCTCAGGAATATCAGAATAAAATGATAAAAAATAGTTCAATATCATTCTACACCATATAATTTAATTTTTATCTATTTTTTCTTTTTATAACTTAAAAAATGCTCATGTAGATAGTTTTGTAATTTCAAATTTAAAAACCCCATGAATTTTGAACACAAAAAAATCATTTAAAAATAGTATTCAAATATCATCCTAAGGATCACTCCATATTCTATAATCATATATATAAAATTTTACTCAATTATACACAATCTAGATTCAATGTTCTTATCAATCTATCCATAAAAATCATCTTTGAAATCAATTCAAAAATATGTTAAAATAAAATTTATAACTTTGAAGTAGAATAATATTAATTAATAATTATTTTAATTTAACTCATATGTAAAATTCACCCAAATAATTTCAATCTAATGAAATATTTCATATATTCTATTCAATAACAGATGAGATTTATATTAATTATACATAGACTTGAAAAATATTTATTTAATCATCAAATGATAGTAGATATCATAGATGAATATTACATGACTAGTTAAAGATTCATATTAATAATACACGTCCATTTAAAATTCAAAAAAAAATGAACGTGGTCATTTAAACCGTGAAATTATCTTGCTCAAGCTTTGTAAATGTTAATCCAATATTATGTGGTTAGTTTAAACCTTCAATCTCACAACCATATCAACATCAACTTTCTCCAAACCTCTTCATACACCACAAATAATCTCATTTTTTCTCAATTCTTTGGAAACATCCCAAATGATGTTAATAAAAAATTCCATCATTATTTATCAATTCCATGAATTCATTATATATTTGGTTCAATGAAATAATGTTATATCAGTTTTATTTAAAATATATATAGAATCAAAATTCATTTGGTGTTCATTGAAATTATGTTTAGTTTTGACATGTTATGTTTTCCATATGAATTATTGATGATGATTCTTTCTTGAAGATAGTAAAAACATATATTCAAGGATATTTTATTAATGATTTTTTTTCATACAATTTTTTATTTTTTTAATCTTCAAATACCCTTTAAAATAAGATCTTTAAGAATAAATAGTTTTTATATGGTAAAATAGGCATGTTTATGATATTTTTAATTTTTATATAGAATTTTTTAATATTTTCTAGATAATGGGAATAACATTGAGTATTTTCAACTATGCATGGGTGGAATTATAATACATATTTCTACCCACTATGACAATAAAACTGTGTTTACTTGAAATTTTTTATCAGCTAAATATATTTATCCTAAGAATACGTTTTACTAATCAATACTCAGTTCATTAAATATATAATGAAATCTTATTAGTCACCACTCGATTTTACCAATAGATCTCTCCTTTTACTAGACACAATGGATGGCATTGTCTAGTCCAACTTGATACTACTCCATGAATCCAACAATGTTACAAACCCTAACATACACATTTTAAACCAATATGTTTGAGGAAAACGTATTCAATGTGTAAACATGACCTACTTATAAAATATTCTCAACAAACATATCATTATTTTCACAACCTCACCCATAAAATATATGTTACGTTTTTTGAAATAAAAATAATTTTTTTAATGATTGAATAATGTTATAGGTTATAAAATTTATTTATTTTAGTCAATATAATATCTTATAAATGTTTAATGTAATGAATGTTTAAAATTAAACTCACATATTGAAATTTAATCCAACAAAACATATGTTATTTTGTTTCAACAATTAGGTTAATGTTGTTTTTATACACCATATATATGAACTTGGTGAATTGTAATTCATGATAATAAAATAGTTCAAATGTTGATTCTTGGGGGATTTCAATGGATATTTAAATTTATGTGTAAATTCCATGATAATATTATTTTTTTGAGAATTTATATGAGAATATAGCTTGATGAATTGTTATTTAATATCAGATAATTGGATATCTATATTTATGGATTATTTACAAAAAAAAAATAAAAAAAAATATAGATATCAATCCATGGGACACATCTAACCACTGCTTAGGTGAGTTTCAAGAACAACCATAGACAACCATCGTTTAGGAAGGTATGCATGGTGGATGCAGGTCACCTGCATAGGTGCCCATGGTCATGAATAACACTTATATAGACCAAGAAGATAACACACACGATGTGAAAAATGGAATACGGTGGGTCTATGAAGGTGGAACAACTCATGAGGTAGTGTTTGTGTGTGTCTATAGTTTTTAGGATCTGACCTTGTTTCATGGTCAAGAAGTCATTGGGGATAAGTTATTTATTAATGAGCATGAGGGTGAGAGAAGATTTAATGTTGGATTTGGAAAATCCATACATGTTTTTTACTTTTCATAATAAGATACACATATATCAGTACCCATATTATGAGATTATTCTAAGATATATGATCAATAATTTGATCATCTTTTTCCTCAGGCCTTCAAAAATTGTTAATTGTCATGTTTTTTCAGGTTGACGAATGCCCAATTTTTTAATACAATATTTTAAATGATTTTAAAAGATTGATCAAATGATTTTTATTTACTTTTCACCATCTACACTTTCATTTTATGTAAATTATGATATTTTTAAAATCAATGATGGTTTTTTTCTATAACCTATAGAATAATAGATATCATGTGATGTAGAGAGAATGTTTGAAATAAGTTAGTGTGCACAACCATGGTTGGTCAGTAAAAGTAGGACATTGAAGTGGTTGAATATTTTCCATAAATACCCCATAACATCCACATTTATAGTGTGATTTAAACTAATGAGATGAAAAAATAATATAGTGATAGATGAATCAAATAGATATTTGAATGAATAAAATAGAGTGATGAATTAAAAAATAGGTATCTAAATGAAAAAAATAGTAGAATGAATAAAAAAAGAGATAGAACTCAACAAAATATCATTGTATAGAAGAGTAGAAGAACCATGAGCTCTATTATCACACACAGATGTGAATAAAAATTTCACGTTATACAATTCTGTGTATCATGAAAATCAGAAGAGAGTGAGATCAATGTAAAGTGTTAAAACACTTACATGATTGTTTACAAACACATATATACTTTCATGGTGGAATAAGAATTTGTCACATGTAGTGAATCTTATAAAGTCTCATGACTAGTTTTTTGAATGATGGATAATCTGATCTGTATATATATACATACATGGACTAAAACCCTTGCATGAAATTATGTGTCTGAGGTATGATCTATGACTAAAATTTCACATGTATGAAAAGAAAAATGAATCATATTTATTTCATGATAATTCTGTGAAGTAGAGTTGAGAACATAAATCATTGATTAGTATGAAAATAACTGTTTCATAAATATAGTGATAGGGGCATAGAGATCTGTACTAAGTGAATCATGTTTAAAAAACTAAAGGGTTTGGATGAAATACATGAATCACAACCTTAAATTTTTTTAAAGTACATGAAATATAAATCATGAGTATATAGTGAGTACATATTGTTGGATAAATAATGATAGATATTTTTATGATTTACATGTGGCTATTTAAGAAGTTCATACACCGTTATACATGTGCATGATAACTGAAGTGGTTGGAAGAACTTTCTTACATGAAGTAGTGTGATCATAGTTACACACTCACTGATTTTAGACATTCCATTGATGAAATAGAAGATATATTATTACTAATAAATTCAATAAATTTATTTTTAAATTTATCATTTATATATCAAGATTCAAAAGAATAATATATTATAATGATAATTATAATCAATGAATTGTCAACATCTAGAAGAAAATTTTATTATAGTGTTAATGTAGAAGACAATGAATCAAATCACACATAATGAAGTTGGTCTTAGTAAGATTGAAGAAGTAATATGAGCAGTTGATTTGTGTTCAAAATGAATCTACTATGAGATAAATATGTAACTAGTTGATTCATTACTTGAAGAGTTTAGAGGGACACTCAATCCTATAAATTGACATCATCCTTCATCTAAGAAGTGTACAGAGGTGAAAAGGAGATTGTTCAGTATGGTTGAGTAGTGACCATGTAATGGCTCGGACCCTCTTGGTCCACTACATTGTCAATTTCTGTTGTTAGGGCACCCTGGACCCATCAGTGAGTCGCGAGGGTGGTGGTGTCGGTGGAAGGGTGTCACCGTGGTGTCACCCATTGATGTCACTAATCAGTGTGCCTACGAATGGGGATTCACCAATCAGTGTGTCTCTGATCGGGGAGTCACTGATCGGTCAGACCGATCGGTGCCACGGGGTTGTTGGGGGTTTTTCCCCAGTTTCTCATAACACATCCTTTAACGTTTAATTCCTCTTTAAAGTGGTTTGAGGCCATTTTTGAAGAACATAAATGATGTTCTAGATCTCCAGTAGTGGGGAGACCCTCTACTGACCCAAACCATGTCTCATTATTATGTGTATTCCTCTGTTTAAATGAAATATTTTAACTCAGAGATGTTATGGCCACTTCTCCATTGAGAATTTTTAAATGAAAATTAATTCCATCATGTGTAACTATCCAACCACATGGTGAAACCAAGAGTTTATAATAATACCATTCAATAGTTTAATCATGTAACTCCAAGATCTCCCCTTTTTTCACACGGGGATTCTTTCTTCTTCTTGGATGGTCTCTTTTCCTTTCCTTGTTGTGTTTGGAGTCCCCATTCCTGAGGATAGTGGTGCTCCTATGATGGAGCCCTCATACTCACTCTTGAATTCTTCATAGTTCCTCCCCTATAAGTCATGCATCCCCATTTCTTGGCGCGTGGAGAAAAACTTTGATCATTTATCATCCATGTAGGTTTTTTTCCTTCGTCTTTCTTTACTGTGTATCAGGAAGGGTGGGTATGACAATGTTTCATGGGGATGGATGAAACCAAACCATAATAAAGATAATAAATGGTTTTTAAAGAATGAAGGGGTGTTTTTTATGATGATGTTGTACTCTATTAGATTTTCTTATATGTTGTGAATTGTATGAAATTTTTTTCCACTAAAAATCGTGGTCGTTGGTGGTCCTTCCTTGTATGCTTTTGATCCTCTATTTTTTGGTTAATCCTATGATTAAATGTATATAACATGGAAAATGGTTAATCTTGTAAAATTGGTTGATTAAATGGATTCCCAAAGAACAATAATCCTTGTTTGATCACCCCAGTTAACCAAATTGAATGAAGGAACTTAATGAATGTTGTGGTTAAATCTGGAAAAAACATTCTTGCTCTATTCTTGTAATATGTGTGGTGGATCTACTCGATACTGTATTAGGAGATATGGTTGGGGATAGGATACCCTATTGTTGAGTTGTTGGTTGTGGACATGTGGTCGTGTGGGGCCGTACGAGGCAGATTGGGTTGGTTCCAGTACTTCGAGGGATCTCACGGATCCCTTTTGTTGTTTTAAATTTACAAGAGAACCGGGTGTGAATGCTTAAATTATTGTGTTTCTATTTTTCTTTCCCTGTCTTGTGGCTATTTGTGTTAGTTGACCGATAATGAAGAATTATTTAAATATAATCACTTGAATATGATAAAAATAATATGTTTAATGGGGAATTGTTTTCCAAGAATGAGTTGTGCTCTGATTGTGGTTGTCGTTCTTTTGTATAAATGAATAGTAACATGTGTGTTTGTGTATGGGTTGGTTTTGGAACACATAGGTTGGGATGAGTACTTTTTTACCTATATGTGTACTTTAGTTCTTATGTTTTTTATTCACTCCCCATCCATGTTGAGCACTCCATGCCGAACACAACCATTTCATGAGGGAGGGTGTTTTTCCAACACTTTTATGAGTGGCTAGTTATTAGATCATTTTCTCCTCCCTTTCCCAAGTAGCCCAAGACTCTTCAGGAAGGCTATGATAGCCTGAAGTCCATTATAGACCAATATTCTTCGGGCAGGGTATGTTGTGGTGGTTGGCCCAAGTGGGTGCGGGAAGGTTGTTTCCCAATGGTCTTAGGATGAGGACCAAGTGTCTTTGGGCATGGCAGTAGTTGTTCAGGATCATGTGTCTTTATCCGTGGTGGTAGTTCTTCTAGCCCAAGTGTCTGTGGGCGTGGTTACGTGTGTTTGTGGTGTCCTAGGTGTCTGAGGGCATAGTTGTGGTTGTGGTGGACTAAGCCTTTGTTGTTGGGGAGGTAGTGGGACTGCAGTGAGAATGGTGGGGGAGGTCTGATGCATAGGATGTCTTAAATAACCAGTGGGAAATTGGTGCGGGGTACCCAAATGTTGATGTTCTATTACCATTAATTTACCAAACCTGCGTTCTTTTGGGAGTTTGCCTTGGTGAGGCTGGGTGGATAGTTTTCCTTGGTAGGTGTTTTGGTTATCTCTATTTTTATCATGGGGTATTAGATTTTCTCTCCACTTGTAAACGATCCCTTTTAGTTTTCCCTACTGAGTATAGATGTATACTTACCCTATGTATATAAAAAGGTATTCAGTTTTCTAGGAGGACTTCAGGGAATATGTGAGATGGTACTATCTCTTACATCGGGATAGTTTTCGTTGTTGTTTTATTTCTTTTGGTACTTTCCCTTTGGGGTTTTTCTTGTATTTTTATGGGTTTATCTGTGAACATTCATTTGGGAATGGGTTTTGGATTTAATTTTACCTTCAGTTTTGGAGTTTTTTGGGATTTTACCATCATATATCATGATCCTACTAAATAAAAAGGGTAATGCCTTCCATATTACGTTTGATTCTATACCCTTGGTGCTAGTCACCACTCTAGGGCCTGTTGAAGGCGGGACTCTGGGGTCTTATCTCCCCTTCAACTTAACGAAGGATGTGTCTAGCAATTTGCTATCCCTTCCCTCATCTTGGTGAAGGAAGGTTGTGATAGACCAGACCCTGAATGTTGAAAAGGAATTGTAATTATCATAACCTGAAAATGTATATAAGACTATAATCCAAAAAACTAATAAATATTATTTAATGTTGGAACATTTTCACATTATCAGTGTGTAGTCTTTCTACATTTCTCTTTATGGTGAACTCATAATAATTTTTTTTATGTATGTGTTCTTTACTTTCCTACATATTTGTGATTATTTTGGAGACTGTGTTGACATATAGTACATGCTAAAAAATGTCACTATTAACACGGGAACATGATCCTAAAAGATAATAAAAAATAAAAAATAAAATATTTAATTTTTTATTCACCAGGATTTACCCCCACCACTCTGGGTGTCCCTAGGTACAACAAGTGGTATCTGAGAAAAGGGTTTTGACATTGTGCTGAACATACTCATGGAAACTCTAGATAAGTGTTATCTATTTCAAGGGGTTACACCTAAAAAATGGAATATGAATGTTTTAGAGAATAAATTACATTATGTTAAAAAATATAAGGATCAATAAGGCGTTTCTTACTTTAATGTAAATATTCAAGATACTATTCAAAAATTAGATGTTCAAAGAATGAAAAATAAAAGGATTTTTGGTATGTTGAATGAATATTATGAATATGTGGATGATACTGAATTTTATATAGACCAACTAAATAATGAGTTAATTGATCAATCATTTTTCAAAGTGAACTCAAAAGAACCTGTGGAGATGGATGTGAAGAAAGAAGATCTAGCTAATGTTTTAATAAAGTATAATGAGGAGAACTCACATAGGAATAACGTAAATATAAAATAAATTCTGAGATAATTTGATGATACACAAAATAGGATCTTGGGTAATCTCATTGAGAATGAAATATAAGAAATATTTATCCTTTTTAAATAGGAATCTGATAAAATAGTATATTTTTCAACATGATCAATTAAAACATTATAAGAGACACTAAAAGAACTAAAAAAATATTGAAATCGTGCATGTCTATGAAGAATGATTAGCTAGAGGATAAAGTGAATAGGATAAAAGGATATGATGAATAAATAAAATAGGTAAACCAGATGTATGAAGATAAAATACATAAGTTGAAGGATGAATGGAGTGAAATATTGAGCTCAACTAAAGTTGAGAAAAATTCAATCAACCTGATGTGTTTTGAACTAGAGGTCAAATTGAGAAATAATATAAATACCCAATTAGAATAATCATAAGACAATAAGAAAAGATTACATTTTATAGGATCTTGTGATAAGTCTGTTTCTTATAATTAGACTCAAGATCAATCTATTATAATCTCAATTTAGAAGGTAACCCATTATCCTAAAAAATATATTTTTACTAATGAAGTCTCATACTCTTATACATGAATTATATAGAAGAGGATGGATAAATAATATAATAAATACACTACATCAACAAATATATCTAAAGATATTTCAATGAAGTGAATATCATAAAATTATGTCTAATAATAGCCAAGAGTCAAATTCAACTATAATGTATCTTCATGGAAAAAAGATATTCATCAGCTATTGTTGGGGATTCTAGAACCTTAGACACATGGTGATATCATATCGGCATATATATGTCAAATTATGAAAATCATGGAATGAATACATTTAGTGGGAGAAGATATGAAAAAAGATAATGCACGATGTGCTAAAATAATACTCATATATAAGAAAGAAAATGAATACCAACAAAAAATATGAGTTCCTAAAAATATTTTTTTATTGTTGTAATATATGATTTCTTGGTTATGAGGAATGATTCTATGTACCAGTGAAGAATAACTCATACGCTAATAAGTATTGAAGAATACAATAGCAGAGAGAGAAAACCATAAATTAATGTCGCCCTACTTTAGTGAATAACCAAAATGAAAACATTGATCAAAGTACATCCAAGAAGAATTTGGGTTATAAATTATCCATAAAAATAAATTCCAAAGGGGGAAATCTCAAATCAATGAAATAACCAATAATGGAAATGAGTAATAATACTAGTTTATTGAAAATATCTTGATGAAAAACCCAAGTCATGAAGGATTTTTAAAATGGATAACACTGAAAATATAATAGATTTATATTGACGGATTAAGATATCTGGGCATAGAGCTAAACAGATAATGAGATTGTTACTTGGACAAGAGGCATTATTTAAAAACACGAGGAAAACATATATAAATCGTTTTGATAAAAAATATATACTGATAAGCAGTATTCTACACATAAAAAGAGGATTGAGAATCTACCTAAATAATGTTTAATTGTATTTCTATATTTGTTAGAATTGTTTAGGAAGTTGGAACAAACACAGGTGGATGATAGTGCATTGACTCATACAATAATAAATTATATTATATATAAGAAGAAAGATTAAGTGGTAAATGAATCCATGAAACCTAATAAGATTAATATATATAAAATCAAGGGATTTATCATAAACAAATCTAAATTAGTAAAGAAAGGAGTATCTGGGATGAGAAATGAATCTAATCTTTTCTACTATAACTAATGAGATGAGGTGGTTTCTAATTTATTTCCATATATATGTTATTATTATTCTTCTATACATGTAATTGAATATGATTCATAATTTAAGGGGTCTTGAAAATGAATTCTTTATAATATCGAGGAAGTATTCCATATTGGTGAAATTTATCTATTATCTCCTTATAACTATGGCCATTGATGATTCACTAGTGCATAAATGATTTTTCACATTAGTTTTTTATTATTTTTCATGTCAGTTAATAGGATACATTATAGAAGGCGATGTTTTAAAAAAATTCAATGTCAAATATTTAAAATTTTTATTGTAAATAAATTTATGTTAAGGTATTCATGTTAGTTATATAATCACCAACATCGAAACCCATTTTCACGTTGGTTATCCCAAAACCATGTGAAAAACATTTTTTTGAAAAAAAATTAAACTGATTCATCCTCTCTACATTAGAAAAAAATATAAAACAACCAGTAGAAATTGTAGCAAAAAACCATCCAAACATCTAAAAAACAATTTCAATTTAACATTAAAATTTAAAATATTGGTTACAAATAAAATAAAAAGCAATCAAACATGAAAATAGTTTTCCCATTCAATTTGTAAATTTCTCAACACCTTTTCACTATATGGCCCTGGGTAATCAAAAACCTACAAATAATAAACAAATAATTTTACTTGTATTTTCAATATAATTAATGAAATATTAAGGTAAATTTTCTAAATAAAGATAACCTTATGGATCTTTATAATTGTCCATGTTCAAATTATTTCACACATAAATCTTAAAACATAATATCCACTTTCTATTACACATTCTTTTCGACTAAAATCTTGTTCCAAAATAACTTTAATCCAAAATAAAAAATTTATGTAATATATCTTAAATTTAGAAATTATAAAAGAAAATTCACATTATATTGTACAAATTTGATCTTGGCTCTCTTCATTCTTATCATTTCTCTAAAGAAATTACTTGACCTCTTTGAAAATAATATAAATAAAATAAATTATATCCATTATAATATAAAAAGGTATTAAAATATTCATACTTACATGTTGAATACATTCTTAACATTTTCTCTCACTTCACCATGGATAGAGAATATCCAGTGCAGTGTATTCTCTCCTAGATAAAAAAATACCCAACATCCAATGACCACTGATACATAAGAAGATTTAGTGAGATTTATTAATATGTTAAGTTATATATAACACTTTATGAAAAATATGTTTCATAATATTGAATATAAGGAAACTTTATGTAACGTGCTGACCCGGGTCACCTCTAAGACGGTGGTCGGACTGGTGGGTTACATGACCTCAAGCACATCTCCTAAATACCAGAGGCTGCCGACTAGTAGCGAGGGCCTTTTTAATGTATCTTTGGGCGAGACTATGCCCTCATAAATAATAATTAATACACAGCGGAAGCAAATAACAATTAATAATAAATAGTGGAAGCATATAAATGATTAGACTATAATAGAAGCAATATAAATAATCCGACAGAATAATACTCATGTGCGGAAGCTCACAAAACGTTGTCATGCCCTAATGTATGTCTAAATGGATATTACAGAAAAAAGAACCTAAGTATGCAATCAACTAAAAACAAAGAAAACAAAGAGAGACAACTGCATCACGAGAAAGGCTCATTCCTCTGCCCTAGTCTCTATCCTAAGCAGAAACAATCAATCAAGAATCGAAAGCAGCACGCTTCCCTCTGTCAATGCCTATAATAATATAATCTACTCGGGTGTCAACGACGCCCAAGCAGGGTGTGAGATAAAATCCCAGTAGGCCAGCACTAAAGGTGTCTAAACATTTCTATTTATTGTAATGATAAAATGTAGTCTACCATTATATAACAATTTCACTGAATTAATTAAGTGCAGTGTAATAAATAAGTTCACTCTGGTTCCAAACGGAACTTTTGCCTAATCACCTTCTTCAGCCTAAGCTGGTAGTCTGAAAGGGTACCGTTCAACAGAATTCACATACACGTATATATATAAAACCCATAAGAAACAAGTTAATCAAGAAAGAGGTATACCCCAAGCTAGTTCTTTAACATGGGGTCTTAGTCAAGTGTAAACCAGGTGAACTTCCACATATCAGAAGGATATCTCAATTTTTAAGTGACTCAAATGGAAATAATATAAACTTTAAGTGCATCATTATTAAGGCTCAAGTTGAGATTTGGAGACCAAGCCCGTCCCGAAAGTATCTCTATGGAACATCCGTTAATTTATCCAATACCGCCAAGCCCATCCAAGGCAATCTTTCCAAAGACCATGTATCACCCAAGGCATGGATTTATCCTGAGTCGGTCAGGATCTTGCAAAAAGGGGTCGAGTATCATCTGAGGCTAGCTTATCCACATTCCCAACGGATCCGTCTCAATGGGCCCTTTTGGAACCAGTGTCACTCATAAGTATTAGAAAGCATGGGGAAGTCTCGGTCTAGCAAAGCCAATGACATCGCCCCCTGGAGCGTAGTGGTAACCGTAAGGAATGGAGGGTCTAAGTGTGGACCTTAATATGGGACCCACCTTATTTCCCCTCCTTGAATTTAATTAAAGTTTTCACAGTAGTAGATATAACATAATAAACATATGATATTGCAGCTTGAAAACTAAACAGATACACCCATGCATCACACGGTACAAATTAAACATTACAGCATACCAATATTAAAAAGGCAAGATACTACATCCACATACACAAGAAAATTCACTTTTAAATAAACAAATAATTCATCACAACCTACTACCAAGAATCCAAAAATTCACGGTTCATAATTAATCTAAATTATTAATTTAAATTCGACACAACAAAAATAGGTTGTGCAACACATGCAATTAATTAAATTAAATGTCCAGGAATACATTTTTAAATAAATATATAATTCAGCACAAACAACTACCAATGATCCAAAAATTCAAGGTTCATATTTAATATAAATTATAAATTTAAATTCAACACAACAAATATAGGTTTCGCAACACTTGTAGTTAGTTAAATTAAATACCCAGGCTAACAGAAAAATAGACCGACCACATCTGCACACCCAAAGGGGAGTCCAACCACATTGAAACAATTTAATGAAATTTAATTTATACGAATTAGGGTTGCAATAAATAAGTGGATTAGTTAAATTGAAAATATTGGGTTAATTTGCAAAACATCGGTAGGCACCGATGAACGGTACAATAATGCATTTTTATAAATCGCAACGAAACAGAGGGAAAGAGAGTAAACACCCTACCGTATGGTCGAAGATGATCCTATGATCCACGTTAGACTTTGATTTTACCTAAAATGAAAGAAAACTAAAGATTTTAGAAAGACCCCAAATAGGGTAAAATCCTTCCACGATAAACTGCGCGCAGGATACACAATGAAAACCTACAATTCTACATGAAAAAAGGTTAGCCTTGCCTTATGGTTTACTTCACACCAGACAGAGAAGAAAACGGATGATAGACGGAGGATCTGCATCCTTGCGAAGGAGTAGGGGGTGCGCCACCTTGGGGGAGAGGGAGGTGCGATGTGAGGGAGAGGAGGAGAGTAGGAGATGAAAAAGAAATAAATAAAAGGAAGAAAAAAAATAAAAGAAAAAATAGAGAAAAATAAAAGAAAAGGAAAAAATGAAAATAAATGAAAAATAAAATAAAATAAAAAGGATGGGAAGGAAAATAAATAAAAATAAATAAAAATGGAAATTCTCCATTTTAATTATTTCTACATTTTTCCATATCCCGCTTCCTATTTTATTTATGATTTCCTTTTATCTCTTCATGCTTTCATTTAAATTTCTTTAAATCTTTTCTTATCCCTTTTCAAACATTAATTTATTATTTTAAATCTTGAACATCACGCTAAAGCATGACATGACATTTTTCATAAAAAGTATTCATTTATTTAAATTAATTAAACAGCTGCCCGGGACCCACATCGAGGTGCGCTGACACGCACCTTGGGTCGCTTTAAATAATTAAGACAACAGAAACATAAATGGACCACACCTAGAATTAAGTCAATAAGTTAAAATAATTAAAATTATTATTATTTAATATATCTAATTAATGACACCATTAATATTTTAAAACAACCAATAAAAAAGATAACGTTATTAAATAAATATTGATTGGGGATTTGTATTTAATTCGAATAATTAAAAACATCACATTTATTACATTGTGTAGTTATTATTTACACCGCAACACGATTTATTAATTGTGGATTTTCATTTTCATTTATTGTCTTCAAAACCAATAATAATAATAATAATAATAAAATTATTATTATTATTTCCAAGTGTCCAACAAAATATTTAACCTAATTAAATTATCTTCGGGTGAAATATGACCAAACGTTCGACGCTCGCAAAGGTTATACCCTTCCTAGGGTAAACCCTAAGTCCCAGAACTATTGGTGGTTTCAGATTTATTATTCTACGCATTGTTTGTGAGAAAATAATTATTTATTATATAAAAATTAGAATAATTAAATAATTAAAAAATAAAGATAGAATTATCATGTTTGAGGGTGCCAAACACCCGATACGAATCAAGGTTATATCCTTCCTAGGGTAAAACAAGCGTTCCAGACATAACGGTGGTCTAATATTTCTCATACGATGCACCGTTTGAGAGTTATTTTAGTTTTTTGAAAAGAAAAAAAACGCATATGAATAAAATAAACTTAATATTTTTATTCTATCAATGCTGCAGTGTCGACTATCAGAATACAATGTTTTGACGCTCAGTTTTTAAAACCAAACTGCCTAGTTAATGGAAAATTTTAATTTCCCTTGCTTTTTCATCCGGTTCAAAACATGTAAAGTTACAACCTTCCCACCTTAGAAGTTCTCATCCCCGAGAAGCCTTCGGAAACAAATTAACCTTCACCCAATCTACAGGGTCATGTAGTCTCATACAAAAGTCCGTGTTGTACCTCTAAACGCTCAACGCACGTTCAAACATTCATTAGGAATGTGGTACATAAACCATTATGATCTAATCCACCACTTATTTTTCAACTGAAACACTGATATGGTACCTATCCAAAAATGTTCAGCAAGATACAAGTCCATGTCTTCATCTCATTTACTATTGGTCAATGTTACTTCCCAAATTAAGTTTTAATGTTTTAAAAAAGAAACATCTGAGTCAAGACACTTTCAAGTATCATAATTTTATATAAGACATGCCCTTAAGCGTTATAGCGACACTTATTACTTGATTTCTGAAACGGATAAAACAGTCGATTCCCCATCACCCTTAAATCCCATTTCGAGCTAAATTTTTATGAAAGGTCCTGGTCGACACAAACCGCACTCATCTAACCAGACATCATGCTGGAAAAAGGTTCTTTACTAACCGCTTCATTGAACAAGATAAATAACTAGTCAAGCCACTCCGACCAACCATTTAAGAAGATGTTTGGCTTAGAGGGACAACGTTTTATGAACTAAACTGCATTTTATTCTTCGAAGGTATCTCACATTCCCCACAAACACGTCCACATAAATTCATACCTGACTTCTGGTGACATTCCTTGATTTAGGCATCACCGAGTCTGCTAAAAAGTCTAGGGTAACTCAGATTGGCACAACCAGAGTGAATGGAATTTACGCAAGGTAGTCCATACTTTATGATTATGAGTGGGACATTGGTATAGGGAAATATGCCCATAGTAGAACATTGACCGAGCCCAGAGCGGCATCATCCTGACGATCAAGTTAGAATAAACAGTTGTTGTACAAGAGTTCACCCATTGAATTCCTACATTGAAATCTGAGGGTCACTCAAGACTAACCAATGCTTCGATAAGAACGGCGTGTTAGCGTGAAACACTGAGAAAACCACCCTAAACAAGCGCAGCATATTTTAATGCTTTATCATGGCATAAGACCGATGCTCCCTTAGTTTATCAAGGATGAAGGCAAGATAGGGGACATGCTCATCACATAAGGAAGAGTACACTAAGAGGATTTAGAGATTACCATAAACGAAACCTTTAAACAACTGGCATTAAAGACCAACTAAACTTACTAGTGTGTCAAAACACCTGATTCTCTAGAATTCATCCCAAGCATTGGGATGAACTTGATTATTTTAACATATAAGTCATTATACTACATAGATGGCCCAAAATGCAATTAATAGCGCAAGACTTGACGATTACACTGAATTCATCCAGTTATCCACAACATTAAGAACTCGATGACACTGCATACGAGAACTCATACTACCCTGAGGTGATATAGAAGAAAGATGACTTTAACATGGATGATGACGTACCAAGTCATCAATCATTGTGAAGAAGAGAGGTTTGAACGACCTATAAAGCAACTGACTATTCTTAAGGAATTCATAAACTGATGGAAATGAGAATTACTGATACTCAAGGCCAAAACAAAATTCAAGGAAAACATGAACACCCATCTAAACAAGGATGTCATTTTAAGCAAGGGGGTTCGACTAGGGAAAACGATGTGTGAAAGGTTCTATTCCCAACAAACTCAAGGATAAACTCAAAATACTCTTATACCAGGGTCTTAAACAGAGGACATTACTATAGGTTCCATATCCATGCCCTTTATATTTAATCACATTTAAAACTATATCATCAAAATATTTAATCAAAACATCAAGTACAATTTTTTCAAAACAAAACACATGGTATATGATCTTAAAAAATGCCTCAAGGGAAACATGCACGTTTTATAACACTAAATTTTAAAACATTTTACATTAATTGAAATCCTATCCTTAATTAGGATATCTATCACATAAAATCCTTTTAAGAAGATAAGGCAACCTAAAGGGGTCCCACTAAGCCAACCTGGGTTTATTAGAATGCAACCCAAAAACAGTTGTTTAATTATTAAGAGTCACAACACCCACACTCGGTTATCTCATAAGTAACATGCACCAACTAGCCTACATGGTCCTAGTTGTTCCATTAGGTAGTTAACCAATTCATTTGAAATTATAACATGCTCAAAAAAATATCAACTTAGATATGTGGGTGGCTATCAACTTAATAAGAAACTTTAAATTTTATAGTTTTTGGAATTTGGCTCCCATTCAAAGGCAGCCAATAATTTTTTGAAAAGAAAATAATTACATAAAAAAAGCTAGTGGGTCACTACAAGAAGCTAAGAGAGAAAGAAATGTGTTAATCACATAAGCATAACATTTTAATCACAGAGAGAAGCTAATAGGCACAAAATCACGATACAAGACAAACATGGTATTAAACATGCAACATGTAAAGAGACTAGCATGATAAATATATCACTAAAAATTAGTATCTAAAAAGGTATAAAAAATAATTATAGGACATGGAATACATTCAAGGCACACAATTTGAATCAGTAGGCAGCCTAAAATGAAACTACGTGGCATGGAAATATGCATGGCATGAAAATTCTTATGTGTCTTCATCCTTACCTTAACAGGACAATGGTAAAATGTCATAAATTCCATAAATTCATAAGTAGTGGAAATTAAACCAATCACTCGAGGTGAAAATCATATCAATTGTAACATCGAAAAACATGAACAACAACCCTAACCCTGGCCAGATGGCCATTTTCCATACATGGGGTGATCCGTCACAGGAATGCCTATTAACCAAGGGTCGACACATTTCTACTCTCTTGTCTACCAACCCAAAATAGTAAGACAAAGGTAAAATACCACCTCTAATACCACTTTGTAACATCCCGACTCGACTCATCTCTAAGACGGTGGCTAGATTGGTGGGTTACATGACTCAAGCGCATCTCCCAGAACGCCAGAGGCTGCCGACTAGTAGTGAGATACTTTTTAACGTGTCCATGGGGAAGACTATGCCCTCATAGGTAATAGGTAATACACAACGGAAGCAAATACCAATAAATAATAAATAGATGAAGCATATAAATGATTAGACTGTAGATGATGCAATATAAGTAATCCAACTGAATAATACTCAAGTGTGGAACCTCACAAAACGATGTCATCCCATGATGTTTTTCTATACTAAAAGTACAGGAAATAGAACCCAAGCATGCTATCAACTAAAATGAAATAAAACAAAGGGCACCAATTGCATCATGATCAATGCTCGTTCCTCTGCCCTAGACTCCATTTTAATCCGAAACATTAAATCAAGAATTTGAATCATCACACTTCCCTTTGTCAATACCTGTAATCATATAATCTACTCAGGTGTCAACGACGCCCGATTAGGGTGTGAGATAAAATCCCAGTAGGCCGGCACCAAAGGTGTCTAAACGTTTCCATTCCGTGAAATCATAAAATGCAGTGTTCCATTATATAACAATTTCAGTTATTTAATTAAGTGTAATGGAATTAATAAGTCAGCTCAGGTTCCAAACGGCACCCATGCCTAATCACCTACTTCAGCCTAAGCTAGTAGTTCTAAAGGGTACCTGTCAGTAGAATTCATGTACACATATATATATATAAAACCCAGAAGGAAAAAGGTAAACAAGAAATAGGTATACCCCAAGATTGTGCTTTAACATGGGGTCTAAGTCAATTGTCAACCTGGTGCACTTCCACATATCAAAAGAATATCTCATTTCTCAAGTGACTCAAATGTTAGTAACATAAAACTTAAGTGCATCATTATTATGGTTCAAGATAAGGGTTGGAGTCTGAGCCCATCCCGAATTTATCACTACGGAACATCCGTCAATTTATCCAAAACCATTAAGACCGTCCAAGGTAATCTTTCGAAAGACCAAGTATCACCCGAGGCATGGCTTTACCCTGAGTTAGTCCTGATCTCGCAAAATGGGGTTGAGTATCATCTGAGGCTGGCTTAGCCCCATTGCTAAGAGATCCATCTCGATGGGACCTTTTGGAACCGGTGTCACTCATAAGTATTAGAAATCTCAGAGAAGTCTCGGTCCATCAAAGCCAACGAAACCACCCCCCAATGCGTAGTGGTAATCGTTGGGAACAGAGGGTCTAAGTGTGACCCTTAATACGGGACCCACCTTCTTTCCCCACCCTGAATTTAATTAATGTTTTCACAGCAGTAGATATTACATAATAAGCATGTGATATTATAGCTTGAAAACTAAATAGATACAACCATGCATCACAAGGTACAAATTAAATATTGCTGCATAACAATATTAACAAGGAAAGGCATTGCATCAACAAAAGTAAAAAATGCACTTTTAAATAAAAAAATAATTCCCCACAACCAACTACCAAGAATCAAATAATTCATGGTTCATAATTAATCTAATTTATTAATTCATATTCAACACACACAAAATAGGATGGACAACACATTCAGTTAATTAAATTAAATGTTCAGGCTAACACATTTAAATAAATAAATAATTTAGTACAAACAACTACCAAAGATCCAACAATTCATAGTTCATAATTAATCTAAATTATTAATTTAGATTCTACACTACAAAAATAGGCTGCGCAACACATGTAGTTAATTAAATTAAATTCCCAGCTAACGGAAAATATACTGACCACATCGTCACACCCAAAGGGCTGTCTGACCAAGTTGGAACAATTTAAAAAATTTAATTTATATGAATTATGGCTGCAACAATTAGAAGGAATAATTAAATTGAAAAGATTGGGTGAATTTGCACAACGTCGGTAGGCACCGACGAACGACTCAATCATGAATTTTTATAAATCGCAACGAAACAGAGGGAAAGAGAGTATACGCCCTACCTTATGGTCGTAGATGATCCTATGATCTATGGTAGGTTTTTATTTGACCTAAAATAGAAGAGAGCATAAGATTTTAGAAAACCCCCAAAATAGGGTAAAATGTTTCCGCGACGAACTGCACCTTGGATACACAACGAATGCTAACGATTCCACTTGCACAAGGTTAACCTTTCCCTAAGGTTTAATGTGAACCTGATGGTGAAGAAACTGATGATAGATGGAGGAGCTGCAGTTTTCCAAAGGAGGTGTAGGGGGTGCACCATCTAGGGGGAGTGGGAGGTGCGACGTGAGGGATAGGAGGAGAGGAGGAGAGGAGAAAGAAAGAATGAAAAGGAAGAAAAGACAAAAGAAAAGAAAAGAAAAATAAAAGCAAAATAAAATAAAAGGGAAAATGAAAATAAATTAAAAATAAAATAAAAAAGGATGGGAAGAAAATTGAATAAAAATGTAAATTTATCATTTTAATTATTTTTACATTTATCTGTAACACCCTTTTTATTTTATTTATGATTTCTTTTATACATCCATGCTTTATTTTAAATTTCTTTAAAAATGTTCTTATCTCTTTTCAATCCTTAATTAATTATTGTAAATTCAGAACATCGCACAAAATCATGTCATAATATTATTCATAAAATGTTTGCAGTTATTTAAATTAATTAAATAGCTTCCCGGGACCTGTAGCTAGGTGTGCTGACGCGCACCCAGGGTCGCTTTAAATAATTAGGACAACAGAAACATAAATGGTTCACAACCTTGATTTAAGTCGATATGTTAAAATAATAATAATATTATTATTTACAATAAATCATCAAAGTCACCATTAATATTTTAAAACAAAAACCATTAAAAAAAGATAATGGTTATTAAGTAAATATTTATTGTGGATTTGTATTTAATTTGAATAATTAATAAAATCATATTTATTACATTGCGCAGATATTATTTACACCGAAACATGATTTATTAATTGTGGATGTAAATTTTAATTTATTTTCTTCAAAACATTAAATAATATTAATAATAAAATTATTGTTATTATTTCCAACTGTCCAACAAAATATTTAAGCTAGTTAAATTAGCTTCAGATGAGATATGACCAAACGTCCGATGCTCACAAAGGTTATATTCTATCTTGGGAAAACCCTGCGTCCCGGAACTATAGGTGGTCTCATATTTCTCATTCGACGCACCGTTTGTGAGAAAATAATTATTTATTATATAAAAAACGGAATAATTAATTAATTTAAAAATAAAGATGGAATTATCGTGTGTGAGGGTTCCAAAACCCCGATATGAATTAAGGTTATACCCTACCTAGGGTAAACCCAATTCTCCAGACCAAATTGTGCTCTCAGATTTCTCATAGGACACACCCTTTGAAAGTTTTCTCAGTTTTTTGAAAAGAAACAAACACGCGTATAAATAAAATAAACTTCATATTTTTATACTATCAACGCTGCAGTGTCGACTATCGGAATAAAAAGTTATGACACTCGGTTTTTAAAACTGACCTTCCGAGTAAACGAAAAAAATCAATTTCCTTCGCTTTTGCATCTGGTTCTAAAAATGGAACATTACACATTAATCCATGCATAATTTCATTCTTATAAAATATTTCCATTGTATAAACTATTCTTTCTGCATTAGTAATTTTCCATGCTATTGGTGAAATAAACCTTTGGTTCATAAATCCATATATGTCTATGTTTTAATTCTCTGTAAATTTTTTATTAAGACACCTAATAAAAAACAAACATAATTAAAAAAAAATCAATAAAATAAATGAACAGAAAAAATTTGTAAATTGACTAACATGGAAAAAATTTACATCATTCTGATGCCCAACTAATATACAACTACAATTTCCATAATATATCTTTTCAAAAGCCTCATATTCATTATGATCCCGCAAATAACATATTCCATTGGAATCTCATATACATCCAATAAATTTTTTGAATATGTTAGCAATCTATAATGATTACAAGATTCTATATATGAAGTCATAACACATTTTATTTTTTGTTCTCTATACAGTAATTCATTACCTTTAATGTATTTATATAATAATTAGATAAATACATAAACATTAAAATGATAAAAAAAGTTTAATAAAAAATGAAATAATAGATAAAATATATACATGCCACTATTGTAATATGTTGAAGAAGTCTAGATAAAAAAACTAAAAAAGACTGATACATTGTCCAACTGTACTCCCCTTGTCTGTTAGAGATGGTATTTTTTCTGATTTATATATAATATCATGCACAATGACTCTATGATGCTCAATATCTATATTTTTATGATGAATGGTATTGTATATGTAACATATCACCTTGATAAAAAATATATTATTTGGATCATCAACATATCACTCATAGTAACTGGGAAGCTGTGGAGGAGGGGGTGTATGGGTAGTATAAGAAGAAGTGGGGTCTTCTAGTGGAGATGATTGAGGCGAATAAGTTAGAGGATTGAGATCTGTTGGAAGAGGTGGATGAGTTGGATCAGTAGTCAAAAAATGTCTTTGCATGTCTTAAAACATCGAATATATGGAAGCATTGATCCAATCCTCTAACATCACATGAATATCCTAAACTTCATCATTCAAATATTCTATTTTTTTATAAATGTCACAAACCAGGTCGGATAACCTGGTACCATAATAACCAATCCATAACTAAAATACCCTATAGGGTTTTCTTGATCCCCATGGGTAAAGGACTAGCACATGGAATCATATAATATGCAAGTGGGAAAAAATATACTACAAAAACCACAAAACTATGATAATTGAGAAAATATGCATACAAAAAAACTCCATAGGGAGAAGTGTACAGAATTCAAATAGGTATGAAAACCCAAATTACAACCACGAATTACTAGAAAACAGGATAAAATCCCATGTCCCAAAGGACGGAAATTGTAGAGACCCGTATCTTGACGTACATGGACATTACATTACATTTGCGGAATACTTAGTACATAACAAAAACACACACACAAGGACCGTAATAGTTTAGTGTCTTTGGAAACTCGGAATATAATCTTCTAATCGTGGTGAAAGATCTTCAACATCTCCCATAAAGAACTTTTTTTTTACCTAAAACCTTTCTTTATATCCTGGGGAAAAGAAAACATAAAAGGGTGAGCTCAAATGCTCAGTAAGGGTAAACAAAAGAAATATCAATCACATCATATACATAAGCACATAACTTTTGGAAATCTTAACCTGCAAAAGAGATCATAATTTCATAACATGGGGTAAATCATGGCAGTGAAATGTAATCACAATAATCATCACATAAAACATGAAACTTTGTGGCATTCACACATAATCATAGAGAATCATTTCTTGTTAGTCAAGACTCATTTCCAAGACTATCTTAGTGGACAAAGTCCCTTTCTGAATCGATTAACCCTCGTTTCAGTCCTGTTTCACTGAACCGGTATAACCTACCATTCCAGCCATGTCTATCTCATGAGATATAAAATCATTACCCAATGCATTGGAGGGAGATATAGGTCCCACCCATCTTATAATGAATCCTTTCTTATGTGTGCCACATAATCATAAAACATACATCATCGCATAACACATGTAACAAAAATGGGATTCTTGAATCATCATGACATTATAAATCAATTCATATAAGATAAAGGAATTCATAAACATAATTCCATCACAACATAGTCAAATCAATGTAAAAAATATGGATAGAAACAGAACCCTTTATTATCTTAGATGGAAAATAATTTTGATAAAACACTTGAATTGAATTCTTGAGGAAAATATCCTTTCTTCTTCAAAATCAATTTCTTTTCACAAAACATCATGCAATTTTAAAAAAAAGAGATTTTATTGAAAATAGTCATGAAATCTTTTAGAGGAAGCTTCATGAAAATAAGGCTTTATAAAACAGTAGAAATCCGTTCGTGCCGTATAAGTTAAAAAAAACATTCTTCGTACTTTTGTCGGAAAAGTCAAAAAGTACCTCGTATGACAAAAGATTACTTTCATAGATATTACTAAAAACTCACCGAAGGGTAAAAATGTATTTAAAACATTGTAGGTGGATGGAAATAATATTACATATTAATGAAACATGGATGTGGATGATAAAATACACCCCAGTAAATACTTATGAATAAACAATCTCGGATAAAAATGAGATTGTGATATTTCCCTTACCTTATGTCTGATTTGCTTCGTATGTGTCCGAAACTCCTGTATAATGATTTAAATAATGTCATTGACTTATTACAGAATCATATTCACTGTTATGAGTTCACTTATGACTTTATATTACCCGTTCTTTTGTAAATTCCATGTTAAAGAAGCGTTTTGGGTAAAATCGTTTCATTTATCGTAGGTGTTTTGACTTGTTGTTCTTGACATTATTAATACTTATATCATGATTTACATACTTCCAGAATATAAAATATGATTTATATATCATATATATTCAGTATATATATATATAATAGATAGATAAATGAAATGAAAAACACCGTTCATGGAGACGGTAGTCCGTACGTACGCATGAACGCTGTTTTCCTTTCCTTATTGTCTTGAATGGAAGTAAGTAGATGACATACATATATATATATACATAAATCCATTTGCTTTATAATGTCATATATTTCATTATTATTTCTTATATATACTTTATAATCATTCTTAAATGGTTAACATGGAGAATTAATCTCATCGCGTCGTGGAGACGGTAGTCCGTACGTACGCACGAGCGATGATATCATTTCCATAAATATTGAATTGAATTGGAGTGGATTATACAATATATCATAATAAATATGATGTTTTAATAACTATGTATAGTTATTCTTTACACCATTATACCCATCCATGTAAGGTGGTGGTGGAAAATAGATTACACCACGGTGTGGAGACGGTATTCCGTACGTACGCACGCGTGGTGATTTCTTTTTTTTCGTGGGATGGATAGAAGGTGAATTAGGGTTGTTTCATATTTATAATAACATATCAGTATGTAAGTAATACTGATGTTATTACTTTATCATGAAACAACTAAAGAAGAAGAAGTTGAAGAAGAAAGAAATTGAAAAGATCGGTAAGGGATATTACCTCTTCTTTGGAACGCCTCTTTGAATCCTCCACTTAGGGACTAAGATTGGTCTTTGAAGAAGACCAGGACCTATAGGATTATTCTAGGGAAGTGGAGAGGAGAAAATGTAAGGGGTTGGCCGAGCTTGAGTGCTCAAATTGGTGTGAGGAGGAGGGGGAGGAGGTGCCCTTTTATAAGGGAGGAGAGGGGCACCTTAGGAATATCTCAAAATATTATTTTATATTAAAGTCAAAATCGGTTTATAATGGCTCCAAAGGGTCTTATTTCGAAGATAAGGTGGGGATGGGTCGAAATCCTATCAACCAATAGGATTTAGACAAGTTTAGGGTATTATTTTAACCTTATCAATTAGATTTAACTCTAAGTTAAGTAATTTAACTTTTACCGTGTCTTTTTGTTTTCTTTCACTATATGGTTAATAAACTTACTATAACATGACAAAAGAACCCCAAATTGTTTATTATTAATATATATATCCTTATCTAAGTCATTGTGCAGAACCTTAGATTTTTAGGAATACAATAACAATTAATAATATAATATTTTATTTAAAAACTATTTTGTGTCAATTTTGACACTATTTGATATATGATTTTTGTGAAAGTCATAACAGAATTATATGTTCGAACCAAGTTGATTAAATCAACATTAATATATCATAGTAACCTAGAAAATTAGTGGAATTCATAAAAAGTCTTAAATTACATTTATTTTGGTGTTTATAACATCAATTATGTCAATATTTCATTAATAAGATAATTACTGCATCATCATTGTGTCATAAATAAATTAAATTATTTAATGTCTAAAAATTACAAATAAAATACCATCATGTAGGAACTCTTTTTAGCTTTCTAATGAATATTTATAGTCGAATTTATCTTATGTATAACCCCATATTAAAAATGATTTACTTATTAAACTTTGATTTTAACTATTTTAACCCTTCTTTAAATAATAAATGTCCTAATCTAATTCAAGTGGGCCTAAATGGTCATATTTTATTCATAAGGTTGTTTTTGGTCGAATTACACTTATCCAATAGAATTAGGACATGTGTTAGGGTAATAATAATATCATATTTACCCTTAGTTACCCTATTTACTATTAACCGCGGTAAAAAAAGTAAAAAGTTACTATTCACCAAAAAATTATTTTTATCTCATTGAACCACATTTTACTTACTGATATCAACCGTGTCTGTCGGATTTTCGAAATTCCATTCACAGAAGCGGTAAAATTCAGTTTTATGAAAAATTCAGTTTTTTTAACTACCACTTAGTAGTTTCACTATTCATCAAAAATTGATGTTTTTCAGAACAATGCCAAAATTTCATCCTAAGCTATATTTCATATTCCGAATTCAAAAATGAAGTATATTTTCTCAAATTCGTAACATAAATGTTGCATTAATTAATTTTATAATTAAATCCCGCTGTTAAAACAAATAGCGTGTTTTTAAGAAACAATATCTATCAAAAGATTGACACTTGATTATGTCTGGTTTAAATGTGAAATTACATCCAATGACCAACATTGTATTAAATTGTAAAAATATATTCTAAATATACTTTAAAACCACTCAAATTAATGATTTATCACTATTAATTATTTCGATTAAAAAAGTTGTTTTTAATTATAATTTAGTAATTTTCACTATTCATCAGAATATGAAAGTTATCCGAAAAGTACCAAAATTTCACCTTAGGATAAATTTGATACTCCGAATCCAAAAATGAAGTTCATTTTGAGAGCTAAAATTTCTAAAAATTTAAAAAGTGGTTATTACTATTCATAACGGCTAGTTTTAATAGCATATCGTTGTTTCGTGAAACTCAGTATTGCGTACTACACACGCTATCGAGGAAGGTTGCGATTGCGTGTAATGCAAGTCAAGTCAAAGATGCGTGTTGTGCAAGCTCCTTTTGGTGTAGCGTTCAACACAAGACATTAATAAAATTAAAAAGAATATTTTTCATAAAATATCGGGCTGTTACATTCTACCCCCCTTAAAATGAATTTCGCCCTCGAAATTCGTCGGGGTTATAAATGGTTTACTATTTGAAAGTTTATTTAATAGAAACCCACATCGTAAAAAGGAATATCAAAACCAATCTTTAAAAACAAAATTATGAAACGTAATGGTTACCCAAATAAACTAATCACTGGATTTCCACATAGGTGAAAATATGGATATGAAAGAGAAATCTAACCATCATGTTCTGATGGAGAGTGGTAGAGAACATGGCTATGGAAAATCCAGAAATCACAAATCCATAAATTTGTGACGATCTAAGGTACCATCTGATTCATCAGGTATAAGATCACTAGGACAACATTTTTGGTTTTCAAGATCATTTCCCTAAAGTTGAAAATTGAATTAGAATAAATACTTTCTTTATTTTGGTACAATCTCACTGTTGTTCATGCCTTGAACAATTTCCACTTCATCTCTTAAATAAATGAAGTTGAATTTGTTATTCGTGAAGTGTTAGCAGATCATGTGATAGAATGACGGGTCATTCCATCTGTCTCAAACAAAAGGTTAGCAAATATTATATACATAAGTCGATCTATAGTGAGATTAATCATATATGGTTCCTAAAATGGACTTATACTTCATATATCATACTGCTTAATATAATAAAACTAGTTTCTTCTAAACAGGGACTTCCTGTAGGTCAGTGGTAGGCGATAAAGGCCAGTCGCACTTCGGTTGTGGGTTCGATTCCCACAGCCTTGTCCGAGGCGATGGGCTGTCGCCCTTCCTGCAGGTTGTCTTTTTTCCAAAACTATATAACATCCCATCAATAATATCAAAAAAACAAACAATACTAACTTATGTCCAACATAATCCATTCCAATCTTTTAGGCTTATCCATAATACTGCAGTCGACTCTCATAATATAGTGAAAATGATTACCAGAGATTTAACACCATCGTCAATCCCCATACGATATGTCTTGTTGGTCACATTCTAAACATTCAAAGTCCTTAATCATGTATTCTCTTGAATACCTTAGTGAAAACATGAATGCAGTTTAAAGTTAACACTTTCCACATACCAAAATCCTCAAAATTCTATATACTCAAACCATGATATCACTTAGTCCTTATATCAATCATGAGCTCATGAATACTGTTAAACATTTCATTTTCTTGTTTTCCCTTCATTATGTGCATATCATCTTATTTCCAAAAATATCTCAATCACTTTGAATACCACATTAAACCAATACATAAATATTCCAATATTCCAAGATACAACATTATTTTGGAATCCCATTACATAAACACTTAATCATTCCACCACATCGTTGTCATATTCAACATTGCCAATAGTGATCGCATGTGACTTCCTTTTGTCCTTTGCCTTAAGCGGTTGCTCATGTCGATCATCACTAACCCTTGGATTAGGGCATTTATTAGCATAATGCCCCATTTCCTTGCACTTGAAGCATTCAAGTGTTGGTTGTACGTTCTCTGCAGTGTTTGCTTTATTCACTTCATTAGAATCCCATTTTCCATTACTTCGACACTCAGCTGCTCGATGACCTTCTTTTCCACACTTAAAACATTTTCTAGTCCCTTTAAGACAATCTCCACCATGCTTCTTTCCACACTTTGTGCACAAGGAAACATTCATCTTCTTTTCACCATTATTCTGAGTTTTCTCCTTGAACTCCATCTTTCGTTTCTTGTCAAACCCATGAGATGGATATGTAACACCAACTTCCATTTCTACCTTGATAGCACAACGCATAATTTCTTCATAGCTACTGAAGTCTCTTATAGCTAATGCCCTTCGAAGACTTGGTTTTAAGCCACTGAAAAATCGATCAACTTTACTTTCAGGTTGGATGATAATACCAGAAGCGTACCTTGCAAGTCTTGTAAAATTCGCTTCATAGGTACCAACAGATTCATCATCCCTTTTCTTCAGTTCAAGAAACTCTTTCTCCATATTTGTTCGGAGAATACGAGGGAAGTACTTATTGAAAAATAAGTTCTTGAACACGTCCCATTCCATAGACTCAATTTCATCCCTTTGCCTCGTATTCTTAATAAGATTCCACCATTGATCAGCATCTCCTTCCAAACGATACACTGCTAGGATGACTTTATCATGTTCAGAACATTGAAGAACTGAAAATATCTTTTCAGTAGTACTAATCCATTATTCAGCAACTAATGGATCAGTAGACCCACTGAAAGAAGGTGGACGCTGCCTCATGAAGGATTCAACAGAATGTTGCTCCTTCCTTTGCTCGTTTGGAAGTCCTGCATGATTCATAGCTTGAGAAAGTTGTGTGAGCATGGCTACAAGATTTTTCATTCCGGCTCCCATATCGTTTGGTTGCTCAGGGGGACAATCATTGCATTGCCCATCACATTCCTCATCAACACGGTTCCTTCGGGTTCCAGCCATCGTCTAAAACCCCAAAAGAATAGTATGAGAGGCAAAAATCATGCTAGGGAAAACAACATAATAAAGGGGTAGTACCCTCAATATCTAACATCCTAGGTTAAATTCGAAGATCGTTAGCGCAATTCTAGGACTATAACCTATACGTATACTTAACCTTAGAGACATCCCTAGACATACCTTATAAATATCTCTAGGGATCTCACTAACGTTTTCGCATCCTAGTTTCCAAAGGTTGACTAAACCTTTCCTCTGATACCAACTGTAGAGACCCGTATCTTGACGTACATGGACATTACATTACATTTGCGGAATACTTAGTACATAACAAAAACACACACACAAGGACCGTAATAGTTTAGTGTCTTTGGAAACTCGGAATATAATCTTCTAATCGTGGTGAAAGATCTTCAACATCTCCCATAAAGATCTTCTTTTTTTTATACCTAAAACCTTTCTTTATATCCTGGGGAAAAGAAAACATAAAAGGGTGAGCTCAAATGCTCAGTAAGGGTAAACAAAAGAAATATCAATCACATCATATACATAAGCACATAACTTTTGGAAATCTTAACCTGCAAAAGAGATCATAATTTCATAACATGGGGTAAATCATGGCAGTGAAATGTAATCACAATAATCATCACATAAAACATGAAACTTTGTGGCATTCACACATAATCATAGAGAATAATTTCTTGTTAGTCAAGACTCATTGCCAAGACTATCTTAGTGGACAAAGTCCCTTTCTGAATCGAGTAACCCTCGTTTCAGTCCTGTTTCACTGAACAGGTATAACCTACCATTCCATACATGTCTATCTCATGAGATATAAAATAATTACCCAATGCATTGGAGGGAGATATAGGTCCCACCCATCTTATAATGAATCCTTTCTTATGTGTGCCACATAATCATAAAACATACATCATCTCATAACACATGTAACAAAAATGGGATTCTTGAAACATCATGACATCATAAATCAATTCATATAAGATAAAGGAATTCATAAACATAATTCCATCACAACATAGTCAAATCAATGTAAAAAATATGGATAGAAACAGAACCCTTTATTATCTTAGATGGAAAATAATTTTGATAAAACACTTGAATTGAATTCTTGGGGAAAATATCCTTTCTTCTTCAAAATCAATTTCTTTTCAAAAAACATCATGCAATTTTAAAAAAAAGAGATTTTATTGAAAATAGTCATGAAATCTTTTAGAGGAAGCTTCATGAAAATAAGGCTTTATAAAACAGTAGAAATCCGTTCGTGCCGTATAAGTTAAAAAAACATTCTTCGTACTTTTGTCGGAAAAGTCAAAAAGTACCTCGTATGACAAAAGATTCCTTTCATAGATATTACTAAAAACTCACCGAAGGGTAAAAATGGATTTAAACAATTGTAGGTGGATGGAAATAATATTACATATTTATGAAACATGGATGTGGATGATAAAATACACCCCAGTAAATACTTATGAATAAACAATCTCAGATAAAAATGAGATTGTGATATTTCCCTTACCTTATGTCCGATTTGCTTCATATGTGTCCGAACCTCCTGTATAATGTTTTAAATAATGTCATTGACTTATTACAGAATCATATTCACTGTTATGAGTTAACTTATGACTTTATATTACCCGTTCTTTTGTAAATTCCATGTTAAAGAAGCGTTTTGGGTAAAATCGTTTCATTTATCGTAGGTGTTTTGACTTGTTGTTCTTGACATTATTAATACTTATATCATGATTTACTTACTTCCATAATATAAAATATGATTTATATATCATATATATTCAGTATATATATATATATAATAGATAGATAAATGAAATGAAAAACACCGTTCATGGAGACGGTAGTCCGTACGTACGCATGAACGTTGTTTTCCTTTCCTTATTGTCTTGAATGGAAGTAAGTAGATGACATACATATATATATAGATAAATCCAGTAGCTTTATAATGTCATATATTTCATTATTATATCTTATATATACTTTATAATCATTCTTAAATGGTTAACATGGAGAATGAATCTCATCGCGTCGTGGAGACGGTAGTCCGTACGTACGCACGAGCGATGATATCATTTCCATAAATATTGAATTGAATTGGAGTGGATTATACAGTATATCATAATAAATATGATGTTTTAATAACTATTTATAGTTATTCTTTACACCATTATACCCATCCATGTAAGGTGGTGGTGGAAAATAGATTACACCACGGCGTGGAGACGGTATTCCGTACGAACGCACGCGCGGTGATTTCTTTTTTTTTCGTGGGATGGATAGAAGGTGAATTAGGGTTGTTTCATATTTATAATAACATATCAGTATGTAAGTAATACTGATGTTATTACTTTATCATGAAACAACTAAAGAAGAAGAAGTTGAAGAAGAAAGAAATTGAAAAGATCGGTAAGGGATATTACCTCTTCTTTGGAACGCCTCTTTGAATCCTCCACTTAGGGAACTAAGATTGGTCTTTGAAGAAGACCAGGACCTCTAGGATTATTCTAGGGAAGTGGAGAGGAGAAAATGGCAGGGTTTGGCCGAGCTTGAGTGCTCAAATTGGTGTGAGGAGGAGGGGGGGGGGAGGTTCCCTTTTATAAGGGAGGAGAGGGGCACCTTAGAAATATCTCAAAATATTATTTTATATTAAAGTCAAAATCGGTTTATAATGGCTCCAAAGGGTCTTATTTCGAAGATAAGGTGGGGATGGGTCGAAATCCTATCAACCAATAGGATTTAGACAAGTTTAGGGTATTATTTTAACCTTATCAATTAGATTTAACTCTAAGTTAAATAATTTAACTTTTACCGTGTCTTTTTTTTTCTTTCACTATATGGTTAATAAACTTACTATAACATGCCAAAAGAATCCCAAATTGTTTATTATTAATATATATATCCTTATCTAAGTCATTTGGACGAACCTTAGATTTTTAGGAATACAATAACAATTAATAATATAATATTTGATTTAAAAACTATTTTGTGTCAATTTTGACACTATTTGATATATGATTTTTGTGAAAGTCATAACAGAATTATATGTTCTAACCAAGTTGATTAAATCAACATTAATATATCATAGTAACCTAGAAAATTAGTGTAATTCATAAATAGTCTTAAATTACATTTATTTTGGTGTTTATAACATCAATTATGTCAATATTTCATTAATAAGATAATTACTGCATCATCAGTGTGTCATAAATAAATTAAATTATTTAATGTCTAAAAATTACAAATAAAATAACATCATGTAGGAAATCGTTTTAGCTTTCTAATGAATATTTATAGTCGAATTTATCTTATGTATAACCCCATATTAAAAATGATTTACTTATTAAACTTTGATTTTAACTATTTTAACCCTTCTTTAAATAATAAATGTCCTAATCTAATTCAAGTGGGCCTAAATGGTCATATTTTATTCATAAGGTTGTTTTAGGTCGAATTACACTTATCCAATAGAATTAGGACATGTGTTAGGGTAATAATAGTATCATATTTACCCTTAGTTACCCTATATACTATTAACCGCGGTAAAAAAAAGTAAAAATTTATTATTCACCAAAAAATTATTTTTATCTCATTGAACCACATTTTACTTACTGATATCAACAGTGTCTGTCGGATTTTCGAAATTCCATTCACAGAAGCCGTAAAATTAAGTTTTATGAAAAATTCAGTTTTTTTAACTACCACTTAGTAGTTTCACTATTCATAAAAAATTGATGTTTTTCAGAACAATGCCAAAATTTCATCCTAAGCTATATTTCATATTCCGAATTCCAAAATGAAGTCTATTTTACCAAATTCATAACATAAAAGTTGCATTAATTAATTTTATAATTAAATCCCGCTGTTAAAACAAATAGCGTGTTTTTAAGAAACAATATCTATCAAAAGATTGACACTTGATTATGTCTGGTTTAAATGTGAAATTACATCCAATGACCAACATTGTATTAAATTGTAAAAATATATTCTAAATATACTTTAAAACCACTCAAATTAATGATTTATCACTATTAATTATTTCGATTAAAAAAGTTGTTTTTAATTATAATTTAGTAATTTTCACTATTCATCAGAATATGAAAGTTATCTGAAAAGTACCAAAATTTCACCTTAGGCTAAATTTGATACTCCGAATCCAAAAATGAAGTTCATTTTGAGAGCTAAAATTTCAAAAAATTTAAAAAGTGGTTATTACTATTCATAACGGCTAGTTTTAATAGCATATCGTTGTTTCGTGAAACTCAGTATTGCGTACTACACACGCTATCGAGGAAGGTTGCGATTGCGTGTAATGAAAGTCAAGTCAAAGATGTGTGTTGTGCAAGCTCCTTTTGGTGTAGCGTTCAACACAAGACATTAATAAAATTAAAAAGAATATTTTTCATAAAATCTCGGGCTGTTACAGAAATCTCCAAACCCAAGGATCAACAGCTACTACCATCTCAAAGTGGCACCTTACCCTTTCTCAAACCTGGTAGAAGATAATCCAAAAAAACCTAAAGTCATACATAGGGTGTGATAGAAAACCCTAGTAGGGCCTCACCATGTATTGCATAAGAATTTTTCAACATTTAATGAACCAAATAAAACATTCAATTTTAAAAAAATAGGCTAGTAAATTCAAAATAATAATTAAAAAAATCATGGTTTATATTTAAATGGATGGAAATAATTTAAACAAATATATCAATAAAAATTTTATATAAAACTATTTATATACATTCATAAGGCTTGTGCAAAACACTTTGCAAAAAACAATGGAACATATTTCAAATACAAAAAAAGACCAACATGGTCATATTCTAAGAGGTATTATAGTTACAGGTCTAGGATCCTCACACAATTATATAATGATAATGGAAATTTTTACACTCATACCTTTGGAAATGGTCAAAGAGGACTCATCGAAATCCTACTAAGGAATAAAATGTGCCAAAATTATAATTTTGAATTTTCAAAGTTTCAATATGATTCTATGGAATTATCATCCTAGTGTGTTAGTCCCAAATAACTCCCTAACCACATAAGATTTCATGTGCTTTGATAAAAATAAATAATTGAAAATTTAATTCAAAACTTTTCAAAATACAATTCAACCCATTCTTTATTTTAATATGTCAATTTACATTCAAAATCCAAAGCATATTTTTAATCAAAACATGCCTTTTCCATGATAAAACCACGGGGTTTCTATCAAAACCATTTTTATCCATTTTTATCAAATATAAATTTGAAGTAAATTTCAAAAATTAAATTCCAAAAATAAATTTTTCTATTTAATTTAAACAATTTCCATTTAATTTCACAACAAACCCAAATTTAATGGAATTTGGGGTTTTTTCCAATTTCATGGAAAATCATTTAAAAATCACCAATCCACTGAATTTTTTTTAAATAAACCAATTGAAATAAATTTCATTTAAATAAATAAATTGAATTTAGTTCAAACAATATAATTTAAATCATGTAATTTATGTTTAATAAAATTTGCAATATTGAACAAAACCACCTACCTGAGGTCACGAGATCACGAAATATAAATCCATAGTCAATAAATTCTAATGAATAATCTTAGAAACAAGGATATATGAATCAAACCATTATCTATGATTCCAAATAGTAGGGATTTGACCCTCAAACAACATAGAGATTGAGAAAACCTTTGGTAAGAAAGATGATAGAGTGGGAGAATGAGATCAAGAAGATGATACCTACCGGGAAGTGATTGTACGTCATTATCCTAGATTCGATTAAATTTTAGAGGGGTTTAAAATGGCCCAAATAACCTCTTTGGATTATACAAATATGTAAAATTTTCTATGGGTTCATTCAAGCCCATTGGGAACCTAAAAATATGGTTTCATAATTTAAAAATATAAATTTCAGATTAAAAATCCCATACGCACAGTTAGCTAGGAAAGGTCACACAGATAAAAAAACCATGCTCCCTAACCATGGGCCCATTTTTTCTAGGTGCATGATTTCTAGTAGGTGGTTTCATGTATTGTTAAACCACACACTAACCCTAAAAACCCATACTATCTATGTTTTCATACTTTGTACTAGTAGGGCGCATGGTTTGGGAAACTCATGCACCAAATCTGTATATCTTAAAAACATTCAAAATTTCCACTATCTCATCTGAAACTGAATTTAAATGAAATTGAACCCTTTAATGTTCGAAATGAATGGGGGTGTAGGAATACCAAAAATATTAATAATACATTACATCCTCCCCACCATATAAACATGTTGTCCCAAGAAATCCCACTTAGAGGCTTCCATGTAAGAAATTTGTTGCCACTACTCTATAATCACTGGATTCCTCTCCCATGTCTCTTGATAATCCAAACAATAGATCCATATCACTTGAAACGAAGGTATCATCCACTAATGAGGTACCTTGGTTTTAGAATCAACTATCCACATTGGATGTCCATTCGCGGATAAATCATGCTCAACCTTAAGATTTCTCCATCTTAGAACATGAGATGGGTCAGATAGATACTTTCTTTGTTGATATAAATGGAACACTTTATATATAGATGTCTTCTTCAGTGAAAGTTATAAATGTTAAGAAACTTTCCCCCCTTTCTCAACAATTTCAAAAGGTCCCACAAAACAAGGAGCTAGCTTCCCTTTCCTTCCAAGTCGTTGATGACCGAAATGAGGTGAAACCTTCAAGAAAACCATGTCACCAATTAAAATTAAAATTTTATGTGATGATGATCAAAAGAATATATATAATGGCTCTATTTTTTCAAAATTATAAGAAAAAAATGAATCTTGGTTTTTATTTCTTGAATCAAGGTTGGTCCAAACAAGGAACTTTTACCAATCTCCAACCAACACAACAGAGATTTTCATGTATAGCCATAAAAATACTCAAAAGGATCCATTCTGATTTCGAATTTTTAACTATTCTTATAATAAAACTCAACCAACCCCAAATGATCATCCTAAAATTCAACAAAGTCCAGGATGCAGGTGTGAAGAATATCCTCAACAATATGTATAGATCTTTCGGTCTGGCCACCCAATAGTAGATAGTATGTTGTACTCAAGTATACATGAGATCATAATGCCTCTTAAAGGCATCTGCAAAAATAATATGTGAACTAGGTATCCCTATCAGAGACTATAGAATATGGAACACTGGGTAACTGAATAATCTCTTTCACATAGATATTTCTCAACTCCTCAACTTTTACTATATCACAAATGGGTATAGAGTGATATGATTTCGCCAGTATATTGAGCACAACCCATATCAGATTCTTATTTTTATGTGTATGCAGAAACCCAACTACAAATACCATAGAAATCACATCCCACATCCAATTTCACACTGAATGTTTTTGAAGCAATTCCTAAGGTTTTTGGTTCTCAGACTTTACCTATTGGCAAGTATAACAACAAGAGACAAAATCAGCAATGCCCTACCATGTACCTAACCACCAGAATTTTTACCGAATGTCATATAACATCTTCGTGGTTACCAGGTGCACTTCCCACTTTGAATTATGTAAATCCCCAATCATACCTTTATTTACCAATAATGGAACAACAAAGCAATTTTGATAAGATAGATTGCCATCATTTTAGAATGAACAGTCATGAATTGTCTCCCCACCATAAATAGATTATTTAATTATATGGAACACATATTTAAGTATATACTCCAGAAGAATCATCTCCAGAAGAGTGGTGGTCAACTGAACACTATCCAAAAAAACATCGTCCCCTGCTTACCGAACCCCTATATAAAACTATACTAAAAGAGCCATCAAGCTCCACACTTCCAAGGATTCATTCATGGCCTGAAATGGAAGAATAATTCTCAAATCATTTGAAACAACATTCCCCTTCCCTGAATATAGATGATGTTAAATTTAAAATATTGATGGTATCCCACCCAATACCCCGGGTATAAATTTATATTTTTTAGGTTAGATATAAATCATGATTTTGTTGTCTAAAAATATAGTAAACCACTATCTGAAAAGGTTATGTCACCAGATTTTAAGTGAATTCGTCAGAGATGAATGTTCAAGGTCATGGGATGGTTAATTCTTGTTGTGTTACCTATACTAATGTGATCCATAAGCAATGACATGATCACCTTGCATAAAAACACAATGCAAACCTAAACCCGATGCATCATAGAATACCATGTATCCTTGCTCGGCCTCTGAAATAGTCAACACTTGAATAGTAGTAAAAATATGTTTCAAATCAGAAAAAAGAAATATGAAATTTTTAATCCCAAGAAAACTTAAATCCCTTTTGAGTTTTAGTAGTCATCATAGAATCCAACATTGAGAAGTCCTTTACAAATATGTGAAAATACCCAGCTGAAACCAAGAAGCTATGAATCTCAAAAACAATCTGTGGTTGTTCCCATGTCAGAATTGATTACACCATTTCAGGATCGACTAAAATATCAAGTTATTAATGGATGGGTCCTAAGAAATTATCTTCTAGAATCTATAAATCACATTTCTAAAGCTTGGAATAAAGTTGGTGATTTCTCAGAAATTCCTAAACTGCTCTAATTTGACACAGATGATCCTCCTCATACATAAGTAAATAAGGATGACATCCAAAAATACTAATGATGTTATTAATATTTTCATGACTTATTATATACCCCCTTTACTGATTTTATATGAAATTTGCATAATTTTTGTGAAATATTAATGTTTTAATACTATGTATACTTTTTGAGCATTTTTAGAAGTGGTCCAATTGAGGCAGTTTACTATTTTATTTATAAATCTCACCCTACGGATCCAAATTGTATGGTTCTTATTTTTTAGGATTCCTAATTCAATATAAAACATTTCATTAAAAGGGATCATGGGACAATTCTTCCATTTGAATGATCACATTTACCACACAAGATAAACTATAGAATCTGTGAAGAAACTAGACCAGTCATGAATATTGAATTACTGGACTCAATCTAGAAGTTAAAATTCCTTCATTATCCTCAAAGGTTTGTGGGACAATGTAAGGAGTCTTGTATAAAAATTTCAAGGCTCAAATCCAAAAAAAGGGGCCCAACATATGCTTTGAAGTCCAGCCCACCATTCTGGCCGAGAAATAAAATTAGTACAGTATGAATGACTTATCTCATGATGTAAGCATCCACGCAAGCTAATATTTTTCAGTGTAATATAGGAGATATAGGTGGTTGAATTTATTATCTACAACTTGGAATAAAAGGATTTCTCGAGATTTAGCTGTCTGAATAGCCAACATGGTGACGCAAGTGGAGGGACAGATTGGGAATGCAAACAGTCCACTCCTTGGGCAATAAATACTCTCCCCTTCTCTCCTTGAGAGGGGTTGGAATTTCAGAAGAGAGGAGATAATATTGGCACGACCAAATCCTTTCAAAAGTCCTGGGAGGACTTTCTATACTCATGTTTTCACTTGAGAAACCTTTCCTCCTCCCTTTGTTTTCATTTACTTTTAATTTCTCCATTGTTGTAACTTTGTAAGTCCTTTCTTTTGTAATTCTGTTTTAATAAAAATATATTCTTCAAAATCTTTTATTCTCATCCACCTTCTATAGTTTAATATTAATGTTCTTAAAATAGTTTAAATTCAGTTGAATCCCCTTCCCTTCTTTTTCATCCTCATTCAATCAAAAATCCATTTTTAATTATCATCATTGTTCGTGTTTGTGTGTTTGACATACCACTCTTTTCTAATCCCTTTCTTTTTCATCTATTCATAATTTATCATCATAATTATTATAACTAGAATATTAGTCACCCAAATGTCTGAGTAAATATCTCATTGGGGTGAGTCAAAATTTATGGATGTTAAGTGATTGAGAGTATTTTCTCGATTAGTATTCGTTAATTTAACATTGTGTATGTTGGACTTAATATGTCATGGATTAATGAATTATTTTGTTTATCATGTGGTTTCCATGGATTATTGTAACCATAAATACACTACCATAAAAAATTAATGATTTATATTAGAATCCTAGTTAATTTAAGGCTTGGATTAAAGCTTTAACACTTAGGAATTCTAATCGCCATCAACTTTTGAAGTGGGTGTTAATTTAAATGAAATATAAAGCAAATCTCAAGGATATCACAAGCTTAACTCCGTAATAATGAACTCACCCCAATCTTTATCAATTTTATAAATCAATTATAGTCAATCAATCATTTCAATTAAGCTCTTCAAAAAAAACCCCTAATCAAAATACAATAAACTAAAAACAAACGACTATTACAAAGTATCATCGCCGAGGATTTGACCCGAGTGTTGTTATACACATTAGCAGAGCACCAGAACATTGACCTGTCGATAGGCGACAATCATTCGTGCGTTTCAAATGGCGTCATTACCTGGGATGGTGCTTTATGTAGTCATTATTTTTTGGTTAATGTAATAAAAAACAAAAAAAAACAAAATTTTAAAAAAAAATTGAAAAAAACCACAAAGAAAAACCAGTCTTCTCATAAAAATCATAAATGAAAAACAAACAAAGAAAAACTCATCTTCCTCTTTCTTTCAAAATCTCTCTGAATGCCCCTTAGCTTTCCAAACAATCCCCCTGATTTGTTTGAACATGAAATTGAGCGAACACTTTTCTAACTTAGGAGGAACATAAGAGATAATAAAATAATTCAAAAACTAGTCCTTGTCCAACCAGTTGAATTAGAAATGGCCAATCCTAGGGAACAAACCCTCAAAGATTTTGATGCCCCTGATAAGAATTACCAACCTCTTGGTATTCAATATCCAAACATAGAATTTAAATTCGAACTCAGATAAGGTTTGATTCATCTTCTCCCTTATTTCCACGGGCTAGCCGGTGAGGATCCACATCTCCACCTTAAAGAGTTCCAAGTGGTGTGCTCTACCAGGAAGCCTCAAGGGGTTTCTGAAGAACAAATCAAACTTCAAGCATTCCCTTTCTCCCTAGAGGACACTAATAAGTAATGTCTTTACTATCTGAATCCTGGTTCCATAACCACATGGAATGACATGAAGTGACTCTTCCAACATAAATTCTTTCATGCTTCTTGTACTGCTTCTATCCGAAAGGAAATAAGTGGTATTCGTCAGTTCCCAAGGGAATCACTCCACGAATACTGGGAGAGGTTCAAAAAGATTGTTTCAACCTGTCCACACCACCAAATTATTCACCAACTCTTGATCTAATACTTCTATGAGCGGTTATTGGCTATAGAGAGAACTCTCATTGATGCTGCAAGTGGTGGTGCTCTTGTTGAGAAAACTCTTGCAGCTGCAAGAGATCTCATAACCAACATGGCTGCAAACACACAAAAATTACATACTTGAGAACATGATATAGTCAAAAAATCCCAATATAATCAATCAATTGAGCCGAACAAGATGACTGAGTGGATGAGTGAACCTAGAGGTCGTGTGTGACCACTAGTTGTAGCTTCCAAATCTCCAACCTCGTCTTCTACACAATCAATGTTTCCTAGACCTGTCAAAAACTATGGAATATACAACTCTCCAACTCATCCAACTGACTCATGTCCATAACTTCAAGAGGATCAATCTGATTCATCTGGACCAATGGAGCTCAATGTAGCATATGCTCAGCAGAACACCAATCCTCATCTATCAGGTCAGTTTGTTAGAAACATCAACCAACCTCGCTCTGAGCCCTTCTCTTTTTCCTATAACCAAGGTCTTAGGTATGGTAATCCCATATCTCATCCCCCTCAATTCCCTCCTCAAAACCCAAACCAGTTTCAATACGGTCAAGGTGTTGGTAACTTCCAACAACCTTATCATTTTCTTTCTTAACCTCAAAGGAACAATCCTCCTCTTAGATTCCATTATCCTAGTGAGCCTTCCCAATTCCAAAACCAATACAATCACTTTCCCAAGAACCAAAATCAATGTAATCCCAATTTGGGACAAGCCTCTTCTTCTAAGAAACCATGGGAAAGTGCAGTTGATGATCTTGCCTATTTCACCTGTTTAAGCCTCAAGAACATTCAAAACCCAAATTGGTCAACTGGAATCCCACCTTAGTCCACATCAACCATCCAATTCTTCCCAACTCCAAACTCAATCATTACCCAACCCCATGGGTAATGTAAGTGAAATTTCACTTAGATCGAGAAAGCAAATTGCTATGCCTCAAGATAAGTCCTCCAACCCCCCTTTAAATGTTGACATAGAAAATGAAAAAAAAGAAACTTGAAAAGGAACCTGAATCCATTCCTTCACCTCCTTCCATTCCACTTAGGAATCCAATTCCTTTTCTACAAGTTGTTTGTAAGCCAAAGAATACCTTTGAACTTGAACCTGAAATGCTCGACAAGTTTAGACATGTTGAAGTCAACATTCCTCTCTTAGATTCCATCAAACAAATTCCTAAGTAAGCCAAGTTTCTTAAGGAATTGTGCACCCACAAGAGGAAACTTAGGACCTTTGAAAATGTTTCCACCCAGAAGTATATTCCCATAAAGTGCAAAGATCCAGGGACCTTTATGGTCCCATGCCAAATTGGAAGTTCCAACTTTGATGATGCACTCATAGACCTCGAAACCTCAATTAATGTCATTCCTAATTCCATATTCTACAACCTTGGTCTAGGTCCCTTACATCTAATTGGTGTTGTCATTCAATTGGCCAATCGAAGCACAACCAGTCCTGAGGGAATAATTGTGGATGTCCTTGTCCGAGTCAATGATCTTATCTTCCCTGATGATTTCTCTGTCCTTGACATGGAAGGTGAGACTAAATCTTCTCGTTCACCCCTAATTCTAGGAATACCATTCCTCATGACTTCTAGAACCAATATTGATGTCCATTCAGGCATCTTATCCAGGGAATTCAGTGACCAACTGGTCAAGTTCAAAATTTTCCAAGCCATCTGATACCCATCTGAGGATCACTCTGCATTCTCAATCCATGCTTCCAAGGAATCTTCTAAGAGTCAATTGAACACCATTCCATCTTGTAATTCTTTTTCTACTCATAGAGGAGTTTGTGAATATTGCATCCTCATTAACCAAGTCATAAATGGAGAAGTTGATATTGACATTAAAAATGCAAACTCCATTGATCTAAAGGATCTTGAAAAATATTTAGAATCTCATCTTGCCTCTGACATCCACTTCTCCAGCTTGGATGATAATGAGGAAAATGAACTAGAATTCTCATTTGTTGATTCATATCAGTTTATCCAACATTCATCATTTACTATCTGTGATTCTAAAAATTATGTCATATGTGAGGTTAACCCTAAACAAATGTGTTTATGTTTTCCCAATGAGAGTGAAGGTTGTGTGATTTGTTATATAATTAATAAAGTGATCACTAGTGAGTTTGAAATTGACCATTCTTTATAGAACAACATTGAAATAAAGGATATTGAAAATTATATTCAGCCTTATGACTCCACTGATCTACATTACTCTACATCAGTAAGTGATGAAATAAATGAGTCAAAAACAATTGGGATCTCATACTGTGGTTTTGTGTTATATGATCCTTACATAAATGAACCATCAGAATAGAGCCATCTTCCTGAATTTCCAAGAATATAAAAACAACACTTTGTGGATAATATCATTACTCGGGTTAAGGACCAAAGTGATGATAGAACTATTCTTTTTCCAACCCCAATAAATTGCAAGCACACCACCAAGGATGGGAATAAATTATAAAATGAATCATCTGGCCTCCCAAAGAAAAAGTTTTTCTGCAACCACATTGGAGTTGAGAAAAAACAGTGGCCACCGTCAGACTATGGGTAGTCCACTACAATTGTCTAGCTGTAGACAAATAAATTCAGCACTTCTTGGGAGGAAACCCATGTTTTCTTTTACTTTTCTGAAATTTTAATTTATTTTTAGTTTTTCATTAGATGAATAATGAATTTTATTATTCATGTAACTTCCCACAGTCCTGGAACCACCTCGACTTCCATCAAATAACCAACTTCTACAGTTGACCCACCACTAGATGGAGATGGGAACCCACCAAATCAAAACCAGGGGAACCTCTTTCCCTTTAACTCTTTCTCTCTCACTCTCTCTCTATCTCTTCCTCTCTCCACATCTCTCTTCTTCTTCCTCTTTCTTTCATTTTTTTACCAATTTCTTTATCAAAACCTTTCTTTTCCATTTTCTCTTTCGTGTGGGTTTATCTTTATTAAAAACAAAAAAACAAAAACCTAAAAAACTACAAAAAACCAAATAAAATATCACTTAAAAAAATTAAGAGACATGCTTACTCACCATAGAGTTTTGAAATTTTTTCCAACCTTTTTGTGGAGTAAAAAGGAATGTTTTCATCTCAAAAAATTTGTATTTTAATCATGACTTTGGATAAAGAATTTTGGGTCACAATTAAAAAAATTTGAATGTTCAATTTTTTATTTATAAAATTATTTTCCCAAACCATGAGAAATAACATTTGCTGTCATGCCAAGGCCACCTATGGAAATATTTTCAAAATGTGTGTTTTCACCCCCATTTGTGAGTCTTGAGTTTGTGGACCATTGATCTGAATTTCTTACTTTAGTGTGCACTAATATGATAGAGGCATGTTTCTGAACCACATGAGAATCACAATAGCCAAATAGACTCTCATTTCCCTTAAATTAATCATCCTTTTGAAAGCCCCTTCAACCCTATGAAAACCTTTTCTTTGATAGCCACATTACAAGCCCAATACCTTTTCCCACCCAATATCAACATGGATTTTCATTGCTTAATTTTTTGAAATTTAAGTGTGGGCAGAATGGATTTCATTGTTTGGGCACCCTATAATTTATTTTCAATGAGTTATTATCTTCTTGAGGGAAATCATCCATTTCAGTGCGGGGGAGAGGTTGTTATTCAGTGTGTTTTGGGGAATGTAATGTACTTCCATTTATGTAATTTTGTAAATGTTATTGACAAGTGTTAAAAAAAATCAAAAATGATGAAAAAAAATGAAAAAAATGAAAAAATGGGGTGTGTCTTGGGTAGGTAAAAAATAACTCTTCCACAACCTTTGATCTTTTTATAACTATTAAAATTAGTGTCGTGAAGAGATCAAACATGGGTTGGGATATGAGTGTGAGATCGGTTTCAAGGTCAACTTTCAAAAAAAAACAAAGAAATGAAAAATAAAACAAAACAAAATAACACTTTCATTATATTCTTATTCGGAGAAGTTTTTTGTTTTGTTAATATTCCATATTCTCATCCCCTTAATATTTTTTTCCTCTATTATGTCTTTCTTCACAGAATCATTCCCTTGTAAATATGTGTTTTCATTTCCTTCCATGTTTTATTTCAAAAAAAACATGCATTGCTTTTTCTATATTAGTGTTTTATCCCTCTTCTTCCCTCTCTTGGACATTATATTCCTACCATCCCATAGCCACAGATAAACCTCTTAATAAGACCTCTTGATTCTTGTGCACTTTTGATAGGGATTTTAAGCTGATAGTTCTTTCAAACTCTATGATTTTCAGTGTTGGTTGGTGAAAGAGTGAACCTCCACAAATGAATTTTATCATCTTGAGAGGTGTGAGTTTTGAGTGTCCACATTTTCCATTTCTAAATTTGAGCATGAAAAAATTAATTAGTTTTGGAACATTGTTTCTGTAACAACTTTTGGTGGAATTCAAAATGGATGAATGAAATATTCTAAACCACCCCTGATTGGAGAAAATAAATTTTTTATATTTTTTGGTGAGTGAAAATGATTTTGTCATGTTTTTATTTATTTCACATGAGGATATGCACAAAACTACATGTGGTGGAGTTGAAGTTATTAATATTCTCATGACTTATTATATACTCCCTTTACTTATTTTATATGAAATGTGCATAATTTGTGTGAAATATTAATGTTTTAATACTAAGTATAAATTTTGAGCATTTTTAGAAGTAGTCCAATTGATTCAGTTTACTATTTTATTTATAACTCTCACCCTAATGATCAAAATTGTGAGGTTTTTATTTTTTAGGATTCTTAATTGAATATAAAACATTTCATTAGAAGGGATCATGGGCCAATTCTTCCATTTGAAGGACCACATTTACCACACAAGATGACCTACAGAATCTATGAAGAAACTGGACCACTCATGAATATTGAATTACTAGGCTCAATATAGATATTAAAATTACTTCATTCTACTCAACGATTCTGGGGACAATGTTAGGACTCTTGGATAACAATTTCAATGCCCAACTCCAAAAACAAGAGGCCCAACATGTGCTTTGAAGTCCAGCACACCATTCTGGACGAGAAATAAATTCAATACAGTATGAATGACATATATCATGACGTAAGCATCCAATTAAGATGAGATTTTGTAGTGTGATATTGGAGATACATGCGTCCAAATTTATTATCTAAAACATGGGAGAAGGATATTTCTCGAGATTCAGCTATCTGAATAGCCAACCTGACGATGCAAGTGGAGGAACATATTGGAAATGCTAACAGTCCACTCATTGGGCTATAAATACTATCCCCTTCTCTTCTTGAGAGGTTTTGGAATTTTAGAAGAAAGGAGATCATATTGGAACGACCAAATCCTTTCCAAAGGCTTGGTAGGACCTTCCATACTCAAGTTTTTACTTGAGATACCTTTCCTATTCTCTTTGTTTTCATTTACTTTAATGTTCTTCATTGTTGTAATTTTGTAAGTATTTTCTTTTGTAATTCTATTTTAATGAAAATTTCTTCCACAATATCTCTTTTTCCCATCCAACTTCTATATTTTAATATTAATTTTCTTAAAATAGATTAAATTCAGTTGAATCCCCTTCCCTTCTTTTGCTTCTTCATTCAATCGAAAATTTGTTTTTAATTATCATCATTGTTCGTGTGTGTGTGTTCGACGTACCACTATTTTCTAATCCCTTTATTTTTCTTCTATTCTTAATTTATCATTATAATTATTATAAACAGACTATCAAACACCCAAATGGATGAGTAAATATCTAATTTGGGAGAGTCAAAATTTAGGGATGTTAAGTGATTGAGAGTATTTGCTCGATGAGTATTCGTTAATTTAAAATTGTGTATGTTGGACTTAATATGTCATGGATCAATGACATATTTTGTTTATCATGTGGTTTCCATGGATTATTGGAACAATAAATACAATACCATAAACAGTTACTTATTGATATTAGAATCCTAGTTAAGTTAAGTCTTGGATTAAAGCTTTAGCACTTAGGAATTATAATCGATATCAACTTGTGAAGTGGGTGTTAATTTAAATGCAATATAAAGCAAAGATCAAGGATATCACAAGCTTAACTCCCTAATAATGAAATCACCCCAATATTTATCAATTTGTTAAATAAATTATAGTCAATCAATCATTTCAATTAATCTCTACAAAAAAAACCCCTTATCAAAATACAATCAACTAAAAACAAACGACTATTATGAAGTATCGTCACCGAGGATTCGACCCGAGTACTGTTATACACATTAGCAGAGCACCAGAACATTGACTAGTCGATAGGAGAAAATCGGCCATGTGTTTCAAATACTTTTAAGGAATAAATATACTCAGGGAAAATCCTATTAATTAAAACCATAAAGACTACAAGATCATTAGTTAGACCAAAAGGAATCAAAATGGTTCTCATAATGGTCGTACCTACTCCAAAATATAGTTTTATAAATGTCTAATTCTATTATTCTCAACTTATGAAAACCAAATAAATGATAAATATTCAAGAACTACTTTTCCCATTTCAAAAAATCAAACATATCATCAATCCATGATAACATGTAGTTTTTCTTTACCATAACTTAATATATTTTTCAATAATCCACAAAAAGCTGAAGTGAACCATAACCTTTCTTAATAAAGAGAACATGCACTACGTAAGGTGACACAACCAAGAGTATAAATACTTTATTAATAATTTCATCCAACAGAGTCTTCAGATCCCTCATATCAACTGTTTCTATGAGGTGAGAGGGATTTGAAACTATTTGTGTACTAGGTACTAGGTCGATAGAAAACTCCACCTACCTTACCGGTGGAAAATGAGATAATTTAGAAGGAGAAACGCCAAGGAACTCAAAGATAATTAGAGGGAGATCACCGCAAAAAGATTATTTTTCTAGATAAAAAATGAACATGGATATTACTTTTTCCTACTCTGGATAAGATTTTACAGCTTAAATCATCTTTAGGTACCATTCTCTTTAAAAGAGAGGGCACACACTATCGGTTGTAGTGAACGAGACCCATCAAAGATAATAATTAGTATGGAATTAATTTGGAATGAGCCAATAAATCTTGAAAATAAAATCAAGTTGTTTCTTTTTGGGATCAGGAAAATCCCAAGAAAGTTAAACATCAGATAATGAGAAAGCACAAGTAGGACTATAGAGACCCTTCTCTCTCTTTGTCCTAAGGAGTGTAGTAATATCCATCACATAAGATGAAATCTCCATTGGAAGATTAAGCAGATTCACAACAATGGTTGAAATAAATGAATGATATGCACTATTATCAAATAAAACATTCAATAATGATGAATATATAGTGATGGTACCTCTCACAGTCACTGAACACATATCCTCTTCCTCTATTGAATCTTCCACTAAAAGAAGAATATTCATTCTAGATGCCTGTGGATGGAACCCAATTTACATAAAGCATATGATTACCCATGTTGTTAGAAGGTGATGATTACCCCGTTCTACTACGCAGAGTTGAATAGGTATGGAATAACTTATTTATGTGAACTGATCACTCATAGGTACCATATACCTTTGGAGCCTTAATGGAACCTCTTTTCAAGGGACCAATCTTTCCACAATGGTAACAAATCTAGGGGGCCCTTCCAGGCACTAAAACAGTTCTAGAATGACCCTTCTACCGAGAACTACCAATATAATCATAATACTTCTTTATTCCTTAAAAGTAACTCCCATTACCACTAGGATATAAAGAAACTCCCATAAACCCTAACTCACTAGCCAGGTTCATTTCAACCATCAATTCTCTATTTAGCATATCATCATAAGAAGGAAGATTAATGAAGAAAACCTAATAATGAATATCATATCAAAGTCTAAATTAGAACATTCTAGTCTTTTTCTTCACATTTTATACTATTTTGGGTGAAGGCTACACTAGCTCAGCATAGTGGGTTTCATACTCGGTAACAGTCTTATCATCCTTCTCAAGTCTGAAAAACTCAATAGCCTTGTCCAACACCATTGAATCTGGATAAAACTAGTCATTGAAAAGATATTTAAAGTCTTTCTACCCTAAGACGTTGTGTTTATTCCCGATTACCATTATTTTCCACCATCTCCAACTTTTTCCCTCTAACACAAAATTGGAACACTTCACCTTGATTTCATCAGGTGTCTCTAATAACTCAAAAAACAGTCAATATTTCTCAACCATTACTAAGCCTCTTGTGGATCTTTAGATCCTTTGAAAGCAGGTTGCGTTTGGAGATGAAACACATGATAATGAATCTAGAAAAAAACTTTCTAAGGTTATATAAAGAGATCCTAAACAGAAACTGGTGGTGGAGCCTATCCTAGAGATTGGACAACATTCGCAGTCACTTTACCAAACATTCATCCATGATAAGATTTTTCCTATTGTTATTTATTAGCAGCTTCTTCCAGGATCAGATTCACACGTCTTCTCAGAGGCATCATGCTACCCAACATCAGTATAAAATGTTCATTAAGTCAAATTAGTAGTCAAATAGAGAAATAATAGAAATTAATCCCAACAGATACATACACAATATTGGGATTTCATCATATCCAAACAAAAAAGTAGGTAATAGATTAGAAAACATCCTTCAGACACCTTTCCCAGGACACCCCTATTGGCTTCTGGCTCATTGCGATGAGAGTTGACCACAAAATCAATGGAAACAACCTCCTAATTCCCGAAATGATTACACAAATGCATAACAACATTAAGGAAAGATGAAAAATGTAACGCCCCAACCCTAGTTACCCAGAGTTGGTGCATTATTACATAACATTGTCATGATCACAAAAAAGATCAAGTCTCGAAAGACCAATTAGTTTAGTAACCTTGGAATAACTAGATACATCCAAAAAGTTTTACATTACATCATAACAAAACATCTTGTCTTCATATCCCCTCATAATATCCCTGCAGGTCATTCATAAATTACTTCTTCATAATCCTGGGAAAAATAAAACATTGAAACGGGTGAGCTCAGATGCTCAGTAAGGATAACATTATTGCAGAACCTTTCATAGATAAGAATAAACACTTAAGGCAGTTTATAACTAAAACGAAAGCCTTTTAAACTTGAACTTAAGAATAAAATGGCAAAGATAAAATAAATTAATTCCATTTACATACTCACATGGATATTCTACTAGTCTAATGATCATATAAAATATCAATAACCACTTTCATAATGATGGAATGCATAATGCCAGACTATCATAACCACATAGCCAAGGCCTCGTGCCAAGACTACAAATAACATTTTTCCAAGGCCTTGTGCCAAAACACTAGTTTGTCTCATGAGACCTACCGATGCATCGAGGAGCTGTAGAAGGCTCCACCCGTCACTTATTAAGTCCAATTCATTCATCATATGAACAGGTTTAAACATAACATAAACATTCGTATTAAATCTAGCATACGAAATGTCAATACTTTAACCACAAACCACGAATGGTATAAAAAATAGCACATCCACAGTCAAACATAACTCATTCGATACAATATGGAAGATTGTATTGTACCTCAATCGATAATAATGAATGATATTGACATATATTAAAATAACCATCAAAACAATTTTAGATAAATATCCCCCTTTTCTTGAAAACATTTAAAAGTCACACTATTTCTCAAGAAGCCGTTTAAAAATAGATATATGAATCAAAGTGTCTCATACCACTTTGAAACATTTAAAAGGAGTTTTAATTTTAAAACTTTAATGTCCATATAAATAAATCCTTAAAACCATTTTTAAAACATGGACATTAACGAGCAAGATTTAGACGAATAAGTCTTTAAAAAATTTTAAATTGGTATTTTAGTTAGAGATTCTAACCAAAAGAGAGACACTTGAATACAAATAATTGAGGTAATAAAAACTTTGTAATATCATGAGAATAAAGGTATTCATGATATAATATGTCAAAATACATTATATACACCACATAAAAGTGATTTGGTGTATATCAACAAAGAAGTCTCAATGGAATGTAAATTGAGATGAAATATCTCACAAAGGCCGTATCCTTAGGTTAAGGATAAATCAACGACATAGTTATGTGTGAAAAATATAAATACACTAAATATGATTGTATATTCAGTGTAAATCAATCAAAGTATATTCACACAAAATCTTATAAAAACAACACCAATGAATTGGATGTTTAACTCAACAAATGGAAAGTGAGTTAAGATTACTCTTATCAAATTCATATCGATGACTTGAGAAATTATCAATGGAGTGATTATGTGTATCAATAGTATATACACAGGAACAGGAGTGGAAATTATGACACAATCAAATGAATAGTGATTCCACACATAATCTTGGAGTAATATAATCAATGAAATATGCGTAAAGCCAAATGAGTGGAAATTGAAATTTCAAATTCCCTTATCGATTAGGTAACTTATGAAACATACACCCATGATAGAAGGATCATACCATGATGATGTAAATAACCATAAATTAAAGTATATTACACAATGAATACAATCATGGGCAGTACACATACACCACATGCAATAATTAAGTGGTGAACAATGGAATTCTCCCGAAATTAAGAGTGAGTTAAGAAACCCCTTACTTTGTACTTTTCCTTGGTTGGGGGTAGGTTAACCTCCTGTATAATGGTGAAATAATTGTTATTTAATTATACAAGAATCATTAACTTTAATATGATATCATATATGATCTTTTAACATTGATTTTTTAATAATATCTTAGAATTATCGTCATTTCGGTTGTTAACGGGTTCATTTTACTTTATATTCTTTGTTATGTGAGCCATATTGGTTATTAATGGGATGTATATTATTCATATCCAGAATGATATCAAGTCCTTAGAAACTATTTTTAAATCATCAAATTATAATTATACTTGAATGGATATGATGGAGAATGAATCTCATCACGTTCGTGGAGATGGTAGTCCGTACGTACGCACGAGCGACAATATCATTATTTTGATATTAAAATAATATATAATTGGATAGTATATAATATATACAGAATAATTATCATGTTATATTTATTATTTACATGAGTTACACATCATTATTATACCCATTCAAATAATAATATATTGAATAACAATTACACCACGATGTGGAGACGGTAAGCCGTACGTATGCACGTATGGTGACATGTTATTCAAAGGATGGATAGAATACTGAATATGGTTTTACCATATTTATAATAACATAACAGCATATATATGATACTGGAGTTATTATTTTATAATGGTAATAACAAAGAAAGAAGAAGTGGAAGAATAAAGGAACTTGGAAAAGGGTGGTGAAAACATTACCTCTTCTTCAGGTTCTTCCTTTTGATTTGATCAAAATGGCTCCTTAGGATGGCTTTCTGATCAAAATAAGTCCTATAGATTGTAGTGAGGGAAGTTGGGAGAGTATTTGGGTAGGGTTTGGCCGAACCAAAAGTCTTTGAAGGTGTGAAGAAATGAGGAGGAGTGCCCTTTTATAAGATGGGTGAGGGGCACCTTTGGAAAAGCTAGAAATATTAATTTATAATAAATTCATATTAGGTTTCTAATGGCTCCAAAGTTTATTATTCAAAGGTTAAGGTGGGGATAGGTCGCAAACCATTCATCCAATAGAATTTATACAGGTTTGGGTCAATATATTAACCTTATCTTTTAGTTTTAACTCTTAGTTAATTAGTTTGACATTTACCATGTCACTTTGTATTTTTATATTATATAGTTAATAAACATACTATATACATCCAAGAGACCCCCAAGTGGTCCATTAATGATATAACTATCATGATATAAGTCTCTTGGACAAACCTTAGATTTTTAGGAATTTAATATCAATTAATAATATAATACTTGTTTTAAAAACTCTTTTATGTCAATTTCGACACTATTCAATAGTTGATTTTTGTGAAACACATAAAAGAATGATTACTTTAAAAAAAATATTAAATCAATAATAATATGTCATATTGACCTATAAATTTTTTTTAATTCAATAAAAGTTTCAAATTATATTTATTTGGGTATTTATAATATCAATTTTTCAAATTTTTCACTATTATGGTAACTACTGCATCACCATTGTGTCATAAATAAATTAAATTATATAATATTTAAAAATTATAAATAAAATATCATTATGTAGGAAATATTTGTATCTTTTTAATGAATATTTATAGTCGAAATTTCAACATATATAACCATATGTAAAAATTGTTTTGCTAAAAGATATATGCTTGTGTCATTTTTGTATTCATTTTCACTTAATTAAAATAAAGTGTCCCTATCACCTAAAAGTGGCTCCATGGGGTCCCCAAATCAACCCAAAGATGCCTATGGTCGAAACTTTATCAACCAATAATTCTAGGACACGTTTTAGTGTAATTTAGTATTATTATAATATTATTTTTTTAACCTTTATTTACCGGATTTACCCTTAACCATGGTAAATAAAATATTTACCGCAGTAATTATTCAAAATGTCTAAAAATAAAAGTTACCTATTTACACAATTTGAACATCCTGATTCCAAATATGTAATACATTTTTCCAAATTCAAAACATAGAAGTGGCATAAATTAATTTAAAATTAATTCCCGTTGTTAAAACAAAAAGCGTGTTTTTAAGAGATAATAACTATCAAAAGATTGGCACTTGTTTATGTCTGGTTTAAATGTGAAATTATGTTCAATGACCCACATTGTATAACATGGTAAAAATATATTATAAATATACTTTAAAACCACTAAAATTCATAATTTATTACTATTAATTATTTTGATTAAAAAAGTTGTTTTTAACTAAAATTTAGTAATTTTCACTATTCATCAAAATATGAAAGTTATCCGAAAAGTACCAAAATTTCACCCTAGGCTAATTTCGATATTCCGAATCCAAAAATGAAGTCCATTTTGAGAGATATAATTTACAAAATTTCAAAAAGTAGGTATTACTATTCATAACGGCTAGTTTGATTGGTTGTGGTGTGTTAAAATCTCGAAGTTGCATACAATGCACGTATTTGCATTATTCGAAGGGAAACGTACCATGGAAGCTTGGGGTGTTACATTATCCCCTCATTCAATAAATTCCGTCCTCACAATTTTTAAAATTTTTCTTTGGAATATAATGGAAAGTCCCACATCGGAAAAAGAGTCAATAAAACTATCACTTTAAAAGAAAGAAAGAGAGGTATAAAGGTCATCCAAGATAACCCATACTCTGATTCCATGTAGGAAAACATGGATATGGATGATAAACTAAGTTTCAAGTTCTGATGGAGTGGGATAGAAATCATGATCATGAGAAAGTTAAAAATAACAAAACCACAAACTTGTGTTGGGACAAATGACAATTAGTCTCCTAGTAGGAAAGTAAAAGGACACCATTTTTTTTGTTTTAAGTTACATTACATAAGGATGAGGAATTAATTTATGATATTGACTAAGAACATAAAGAGATATACTTACTTTTTAAGTAGAGTTTCATTATTTAATAACTTTTTACCACTAACTTATTTTTTTGAACAATGAGGACTTGGTCACAATAAAAGAGCTAGAATAAACTTCTATAGAAATACATGATCCATGTAAAATAAATTATATATTTAACTTGTCTTTAGAGATTAAGCAAAACCAAATGATTAGTATAAGATATGATGATCCCCCAAATGTATATTCCATTATTGAAAAAAAATACTAATCTTAATTTCTAAAATTAAACCAACAATACCCCAAAGTTAAATAAATACCATTCAATAATAAATTTTCCTTAAAATCCTTCAATATAATCCAAACTAATATTGAAACCCAAAACTTATAAGAATTTAGTTCTCCACGTTAAATTGTATCTCCAAATGACATGAAATACTCTTAAAGTCACATACTTAAAAGTAATTAACCTAATCACTTCCATAAACAACCCAAATCACTATAAATCCATAATAAAAACATAGATAAAAATCCACCATTACTCCTCAAATGAAATCCCATACTATTCTATTTTCCATGGGCATATAGTGTTCACAAAAAAGCGAACAACTTCCGAAATAACATCTATCACTTAATCACCAAATAATTTTCTTATACTAAGGGTAATCATTTTATAAGACATAAGATCCCAAATAAAATTATTATTGATCAATAAAATCATTTAACTAAAAATAATAGTCACACTAACTAGGGACTTCACGTAGTCCAGTGGTAGGAGATAAATCCCAATTGTACTTTGGTTGTGGGTTCGATTCCCACAACTTTGTCTGACGCGACGGGTTGTCACGCGGTCTATGTGTTGTCCTTTTTCAAAAACTATATTTTATAATATTACCAAAATGAGATAAATTCCTCAAAATAACATAATTTAACCACAAATGTTATATCATACCTTGCATTTTCATCCCAAATTCTAATAACTTATAATTCTCTCAAACCCCAATGATCATATAAAACCAAATGGATATTTATACCTATATCCACAAGGGAAGAGATAATTCTTCCTCAAATATCATTCTCACAAGGCAAACTGCGAGGTTACAAATACAAGAGAAAATTATTCCAAAGTAAACCCATAAACAAGGAGCACTAATACTTTTTAAACATTTCTCAAACCATTTATTTCCACATAGCTTCTTCTTTGACCAAGAAAATATCCTATAGAATAGGGCATTCACTCGGGTAATGGCCAGGTCCCCTACATTTATGGAAAATGACTATAAATGGACTCTTGGGACCATTTTTATCTTCTTCCATAGTACTCTTCATTTTTCTTCGGCAATTCTTCACTTTATGTCCTTCCTTCCCGCACGTAAAGCATTTTGTTGTCACATTGAGACACTTTCCTGTGTGTCTCCTTCCACATTTCCAGCATGATGAAAATTGAGGGTTCTTTTCTCCATTGTCTCCATTGCTGGAGCTCTTACCATTCATCGCCTTTCTCTTCCTTGTTGAGTCTTGGAGTTGGTTAATATATAATTTGTTGATCATATTTTTGGAAAACTGATTTAGCATAAAGACAATATCTTTTACGCCTATCAACATTCCATTTTGTTTCTCATTTCCATCACCGTTCCCACCTTTTACATCATTCTCAAAGTCACTATGACTTCCTTTGAATCCAGCCATTGACTAAAACCAGAAAGCATTGTGTGAGTAACAGTAGTCTTAAAATCATTTAGAGAATAAAATGACACCATATTCTCAATTTGAAACATATTAGGATTAACCAAGGTAATTTACTCTCATCTTATATATATATTACTTAAATCGGTTTGTAAAGAAAATGTAAATTACCCTAAGCATATCCCCCGGGAGTGTCGTAACCAAGAGTGCAGCAAGGCCCGTTGTCGTGCACCAGTTCCCGTTCGAGTCTAGCTCAAAGCGGTGTTTTTGGGTTTTACCCCTAGGTACATCTGTGCCAGAGCCGCCTCTACCTGCTCGTATCTAGACAGGGACGTATTGCTCAGAAAACTCACAAAATCTCTACAGTACCAAAATTCTAGGAAGTTATTCTATACTAATCCTCAAAGTTCATCTTAGGTCTACGTGCTCTAATCAGAGTTTATCTAAATCTGGATTCCAATGTTTGTACTAAACTTCCTCTGATACCAACTGTAACGCCCCGACCCCAGTTACCCAGAGTCGGTGAATTATTACATAACATTGGCATGATCACAATAAATATCAAGTCTCGAAAGACCGATTATTTTAGTAGCCTTGGAATAACTAGATACGTCCATAAATTTTTACATTACACCATAAAAAAACATCTTGACTTCATATCCCCTCATACTATCCCTGCAGGTCATTCATAAATTACTTCTTCATAATCCTAGGTAAAATAAAACATTGAAAGGGGTGAGCTCAGATGCTCAGTAAAGATAACATTATAGCAGAAGCTTTCATAGATAAGTATAAACACTTAAGGCAGTTTATAACTAAAACGAAAGCCTTTTAAACTTGAACTTCAGCATAAAATGGCAAAGATAAAATCAATTAATGCCATTTACATACTCACATGGATATTCTACTAGTCTAATGATCACATGCAATATCAATAACCACTTTCATAATGATGGAATGCATAATTCCAAACTATCATAACCACATAGCCAAGGCCTCGTGCCAAGACTACAAATAACATTTTTCCAAGACCTTGTTCCAAGACACTAGTTTGTCTCACGAGACCTACCGATGCATCAAGGAGCTATAGTGGGCTCCACCCGTCACTTATTAAGTCCAATTCATTCCTCATATGAACAGGTTTAAACATAACATAAACATTCGTATTAAAACTAGCATACGAAATGTCAATACATTAACCACAAACCATGAATGGTATAAAAAATAGCACATCCACAGTCAAACAGAACTCATTCGATACAATATGAAAGATTTTATTGTACCTCAATCGATAATAATGAATGATATTGACATAGATGAAAATAACCATCAAAACTATTTGAGATAAATATCACCCTTTTCTTGAAATCATTTAAAAGTCACATTATTTGTCAAGAAGCCGTTTAAAAATATTGAATCAAAGTGTCCCATACCACTTTGAAACATTTAAAAGGAGTTTTAATTTAAAAACATTAATGTCCATATAAATAAATCCTTAAAATCATTTTTAAAACATGGACATTAATGAGTAAGATTTAGAAGAATAAGTCTTTAAAACATTTAAAAATGGTATTTTAGTTATAGATTCTAACCAAAAGAGAGAAACTTGAATACAAATAATTGAGGTAATCAAAACTTTTTAATATTATGAGAATAAAGGTATTCATGATATACTATGTCAAAGTACATTATATACACCACATAAAAGTGATTTGTTGTATATCAACAAAGAAGTCTCAATGGAATGTAAATTGAGATGAAATCTCTCACAAAGGCTGTATCATTAGGTTAAGGATAAATCAACGACATAGATATGTATGACAAATATAAATACACTAAATATGATTGTATATTCAGTGTAAATCAATCAAAGGATATTCACACATAATCTTATAAAAACAACACCAATGAATTGGATGTTTAACTCAACAAATGGAGAGTGAGTTAAGATTACTCTTATCAAATTCATATCGATGACTTGAGAAATTATCAACGGAGTGATTATGTGTATAAATAGTATATCCACAGGAAGGGGAGTGGAAATTATGACATAATAAAATGAATAGTGATTCCACACATAATCTTGGAGTAATATAATCAATGAAATATGCGTAAAGCCAAATGAGTGGAAATTGAAATTTCAAATTCCCTTATCGATTAGGTAACTTATGAAACATACACCAATGACAGAAGGATCATACCATGATGATGTAAATACCCATAAATTAAAGTATATTACACAATTAATACAATCATGGGCAGTACACATACACCACATGCAATAATTAAGTGGTGAACAATGGAATTCTCACGAAATTAAGAGTGAGTTAACAAACCCCTTACCATGTAATTCTCCTTGGTTGGGGGTAGGTTAACCTCATGTATAATTTTGAAATAATTGTTATTTAATTATACAAGAATAATTTACTTTAATATGATATCATATATGATCTTTTAACATTGATTTGTTAATAATATCTTAGAATTATCGTCATTTCGTGTGTTAACGGGTTCATTTTACTTTATATTCTTTGTTATGTGAGCCATAATCGTTATTAATGGGATGTATATTATTCATATCCAAAATGATATCAAGTCCTTAGATACTATTTTTAAATCATCAAATTATAATTATACATGAATCGATATGATGGAGAATGAATCTCATCGCGTTCGTGGAGACGGTAGTCCGTACGTACGCACGAGCGACAATATCATTATTTTGATATTAAAATAACATATAATTGGATGGTATATAATATATACAGAATCATTATTATGTTATATTTATTATTTACATAAGTTACACATCATTATTATACCCATCCAAATAATAATATATTGAATAACAATTACACCACGACGTGGAGACGGTAAGCCGTACGTACGCACGTATGGTGACATGTTATTCAAAGGATGGATAGAATACTAAATATAGTTGTAGAATATTTATAATAACATCACAGAATATATATGATACTTGAGTTATTATTTTATAATGGTAATAACAAAGAAAGAAGAAGTGGAAGAAGAAAGGAACTTGGAAAAGGGTGGTGAAAACATTACCTCTTCTTCAGGTTCTTCCTTTTGATTTGATCAAAATGTCTCCTTAGGATGGATTTCTGATCAAACTAAGGCCTATAGGTTGTAGTGAGGGAATATGGGAGAGTATTTGGGCAGGTTTTGGCCGAACCAAAAGGCTTTTAAGGTGTGAAGAAATGAGAAGGAGGAGTGCCCTTTTATAAGAGGGGTGAGAGGCACCTTTGGAAAAGCTAGAAATATTAATTTATAATAAATTCATATTTGGTTTCTAATGGCTCAAAAGTTGATTATTCAAATTTTAAGGTGGGTATAGTTCGAAAACCATTCATCCAATAGAATTTAGACAGGTTTGGGTCACTATATTAACCTTATCTTTTAGTTTTAACTCTTAGTTAATTAGTTTGACATTTACCATGTCACTTTGTATTTTTATATTATATAGTTAATAAACATTCTATATACATCCAAGAGACCTACAAGTGGTCCATTAATGATATACCTATCATGATATAAGTCTCTTGGCCGAACCTTAGATTTTTAGGAATTTAATATCAATTAATAATATAATACTTGTTTTAAAAACGCTTTTATGTCAATTTTGACACTATTCAATAGTTGATTTTTTTGAAACACATAAAAGAATGATTACTTCTAAAAAAGTTAATTAAATAAATCCTAATATGTGATATTTATCTATAAAATTATTTTAATTCAATAAAAGATTCAAATTATATTTATTTGGGTATTTATAATATCAATTATTGTAATTTTTCACTATTATGGTAATTACTGCATCACCATTGTGTCATAACTAAATTATATTATATAATCTTTAAAAATTATAAATAAAATATCATCATGTAGGAAATATCTTAAGATTTCTAATGAATATTTATAGTCTAAAATCCAACATATATAACCCTATATACAAATTGTTTTTCTAAAAGATATATGCTTGTGTCATTTTTGTATTCATTTTCACTTAATTAAAATAAAGTGTCCCTATCACCTACAAGTGGATCCATGTGGTCCCCAAATCGACCCAAAGATTCCTATGGTCGAAAAGGTATCAACCAATAAGTCTAGGACACGTTTTAGGGTAATTTAGTATTATTATAATATAATTTTTTTAACCTTTATTTACCGGATTTACCCTTAACCATGGTAAATAAAATATTTACCGCAGTAATTATTCAAAATGTCTAAAAATAAAAGTTACCTATTTACACAATTTGAACATCCTGATTCCAAATATGTAATCCATTTTTCCAAATTCAAAACACAGAAGTGGCAGAAATTAATTTAAAATTAATTCTCGTTGTTAAAACAAAAAGCGTGTTTTTAAAAGATAATAACTATCAAAAGATTGGCACTTGTTTATGTCTGGTTTAAATGTGAAATTATGTTCAATGACCCAAATTGTATTAAATGGTAAAAATATATTCTAAATATACTTTAAAACCACTCAAATTCATAATTTATCACTATTAATTATTTTTATTAAACAATTTGTTTTTAATTAAAATTTAGTAATTTTCACTATTCATCAAAATATTAAAGTTATCCGAAAAGTACCAAAATTTCAGCCTAGGATAATTTCAATATTCCTAATCCAAAAATGAAGTCCATTTTGAGAGATAGAATTTATAAAATTTCAAAAAGTACGTATTACTATTCATAACGGCTAGTTTGATTGGTTGTGGTGTGTTAAAATCTCGAAGTTGCGTACAATGCACGCCATTGCATTATTCGAAGGGAAACGTACCATGGAAGCTTGGGGTGTTACAAAAAACATGTATCTATGATACCACATTATCATGAACTAGCCCTGATACCCTTGTACACTGATAACCAAGCCAGAAATGACATAGCTCAAAGGGTGTTCCCAATACCCTCAGGTAGGAGATTGACACCTAGCATCATACAATAGGAATATGGGAACAAATTTTCTAAAAACACAACCAAATAAAGATAAATATGTTAGTGTGCATACAAGAAAACCCCTATAGGGAGATATATATAAGAATTAAAATAGATATAAAAACCAAAAGTACGATAAAAAATTCCAGAAAACATGATAAAATTCCATTTCCTAGTGGACATAACTTTACAAGCCCAAGGATCAATAGTTTCTACCACTTCCAAGTGACTTACCCTTCCTCGAACCTATATGAATATAATATAAAAATACTCCAAGGAACATATAGGGTGTGATCTAAAATCCCAGTAGGGTATCACTAAGGATTCGACAAGAATATTAAAACATTCAATTAACCAAATAAATCATTCATTTTTAATTAAATTGGATTATAAGTTAAAAATAATATCTAAAACAAATCATGATTTTACATTTAAAAGGATATAAAGACTTTAAACAAATGTATTAACAATATTTTTATGTAAAAATGTGGATATAAATTACAAAGGCTTGTGTAAAATGTTTTACAACAAACAATAGAATATATTTAAAAAACAATAACAATAGTTCCAGGTTATGGTATCCTCATACACATATAAAATGATAACATCAATGTGTACACATGTACCACCATCACTATTCAAATAAGACTCATCGATATCCTACTAAGGAATAAAATTATCTAAATAGTATATATTTTATTTGACAAGCATCAATATTTTTTCTAGATCATTCTCATCCTAGTGTTTTTGTCCCAAATACCTCACTATCTACTTAGGTTTGTATGTGCTCTAATAAAAATCAACAATGTGAAATTTATTTCAAATCTATTCAAAATACAATTTAACCCATTAACTTTTTTAATTTGTTGATTTACATTTAAAAACCAAAGTATGATTCATTCAAAATATGTTATTTTCCACGATAAAATCACCTGGTTTCTATCAAAACCATTTTAATCCTTTTTTTTCTCAAATATACATTTGAAATCAATTTCATTAGATCAATTTTTCAATTCAAATTATAAAATTAAAATTCAAAACATTAGTCCAAATTTCATGAAATAAACCAATTCAATGTAATTGGGTTTTTTTCCAATTTCTTAGAAAATAAACTCCAAATCCCCAATCCACAAGAATTGATTTTCCTATCAAAAAATAGAAATCAATTAAATTTAAATCAAGCAATTGAAATTTGATCAATGCATTGAATTTAAATCAAATAATTTTGGATTAATCAAATTGTACATCATAAATGGAACCACATACCTTTGGGTCATGGGATCACAAAACACAAATACCTCATTAGGAAAATACAATGAAGAACATAAACAACGAGGATCCGAGAATTAATCCTAGATTCAAGATCCCAAATAGTAGACATTAGATCCCCTGACAACACAGAGATCTACAAAACCCAATGGATGAAAGAGTATAGATAGAAATAAATATATTGGGAAAAGGAAATATACCATAAAGAGATTTAACAAAATTCTCCAAATATTGATTCACTTTCAGAGGGGTATAGATAGGCCAAAATCACCAACTAGGATACTCCAAGGAAGAATAAAATGATTTGGGATCTTAAATGCCTATTAGGAACCTAAAAAGTGGTATTGGGATTTTAAATGATAATTTCCAGATTAAAAAATCACGTCTATAGGGTTAGCTTGGTAGGGATGCATGGTTAGACTAATTGTGTGCCCTAATTATGAACCCCTTTTTTATAGGTTCATGGTTTTTAATAGGTGGACACACAGTTTTTCAAACCATTCACTAACTATGAAAACCCCCACTATTTGTGGTTTCACTCTATTTACTAGGAAGGTTCATAGTTTGGGAGAATTGTGCACCAACCATGCACAACCGAGAAACATTCAAAATTCCAAAAATATCACCTAGAAAAATCCTCTAACGAGACCCAACCAAAGAATAATAAAATGATTGGTTTATAACTACCTAAAAAAATAATAGGGTGTTATAATAAACATTCTCAATTTATGATTATTCTTATTGTGGGAACACTTTTTCTTCTGATACATCAGCCGGGTATGCTCATAAACAACCCAGGTGTTCAGGCTTTTCCAATGATATAGATAAAATACCTTTTCTGTCCTCCGAAATAAATACCACCTATGAATTCTACTCCTCAATAGAATAATGTATAGATTATTTGAAAAAAATATAATGAATAAATATATATAAATATTTGTTCTAACTTAAATAAATTAATAAAGTAAACATATTAGAATCATCTCATATACTACTCTCGACTCTTACTTAAGATATTTCACATTTTTTCCAATAAAATTCCTCTTTCATTTTTCATGTATAGAGGGGGGAAGGATAGAAAAACCCTACAGACCCTATAGACTCAACTATCATATTTTGATGTTCTTCAACTATCATTTTTACATCCATTAATGTATACCCTTTTCAAGATAATGAATGGGGGTTTATATTTCTAGATTTTATATCCTAATGACATCTCCTCAATTGCTTCAAATTATGAATTATTAAAAAATAAATCATTAACAAATTCATTAATATAAAAAAACCTCTAAAATGTTACAATGTAATTACTAAACACTATTCTCATCATCTAATTCAAAAAATTACTTGTATGAATATTCATCTATAAATGGATATATATCACATGTAATATGATTTTGAAAATTCCAAAAAATTAATTATGATGTGGGTGTGAGTTAAAATCCTTCCATATCCTAGTAGCTAATGATAGAAATTTCCTCATGACTCATCTGGTATTTGGTATATCATATGGCATTTAATAAGTAGGGGAAAATTTTATTAATATAATCTTTTCAAAATAAGTAAAATAATAACAAAATTTCTTATCAAAATTGTCTCCCAAAAGTGTGAGAATGTCACTTTGTCAAAACTTCTCTAACCATTAAACAAAATACTAACATTGCTTTTACCCTACACTACTACAAAAGTCTGGAATGTTTTTGAATTTTGACCTCTTGGAATATCATTATCATCTAATTCTACTGGTATTCCTTGTTCTTATATAGGTGAAACTGATAGTATTGGTAAATGTGTGGTGCCAATCTTACTTAGCCCCAACCTATTTTTCCCCTACAGAGCTGGACATATAATGTAAAGAAGGATGGGGAAGCTCATCGGTAGGAGCATGTGTAAATTTCTCCCCATAGGTATGAGTGTGATTATCTCCAAGAGTATGTGGTGGATTAGATGATTAATCTATCATCATACTACAAATTAAATCTACAATAATTAGTATTAAAATAAAAAAATACAACTATTACGTACAAATATAAATAAAAAATGAACAAAAATGAAACAAAAATTAAAGTAAACTACAGTTAACACATTTTTATTCATATTTTTTATAGATAACTAAAATTATAACAATAAAAATGAGAGAGATAATGAAATAAATGAATGAATTCAAATCAAAAAATGGTGTGTGGAAATTCAAAAGTCTTCAACCTGATAAATCATTTTTACACCAAAATAAGTTTTTTTTAATATACTCTTATACAATATTTTTTTATTTATAATACTAAAATTAATATTATTGGTTTTTAAAAATAAAATATTAATAGATAAGTTATGTAAGGGTAAATATTTTAAACTAAACAAAACTAAAATAATATAAATATTTAATTTACCTTATTATTTATAATATGTATTTTAATAAAGAAAATCAAATTAAAACATCTAACTATATAAGAAATTTTAGAAATTAAACTATAAATAAATATATGTTACCTACAATATTAATAATATACTAAAGGTATTTCTCTCAAATTACATCATCTTGATTATTCCATATGACACAAATCATGTCTTTGGCATTCTCATCAATATTATTTCATATTCATTCCATGTAAGTAGATATATAACATAAATCAACATCTTCACCATGTTTTTCATCACCCAAATGATGTTTATTTTCATGTAAAAAATGTACCACTACATATGGGATTGATGAAGAACAAAGAAAATTTGTTTTTCATGATAAAAAGATCAGGTATGTATTCCAATTTATTCAGATTAACTAGTGTCATTCCAAATTCATCATGACTAACACTCTTGTTAATGATAAACCATTTGAAGTTAAAAACTGGAAGATGCAATTTAATGTAATAAACCTCCAAAATTTCTTCAATGAATCCATAACATACAGTTGATGGTGAGATTCAGTTTTTGTCTTTGGAACATGAAAAATGAATTGCTTCTACGAACAAAAATACACTAATATTTTGAACCTCACATCAGTTATAAAATTTAAACTTCGACCACCCACTAACCATATCAATGTTTCCAATGCATCTGATCTACCTAAAATAGTGTCATTAAACTATGTGGAGAAGTTTTTTATACTCATTCAAAATCCACATATGTTTCTTCTTTGGATAAAATTGTTTTAACTCATCAATATGCATAGTAATATATGGCTAAGCATCATATCTATTATTCAAGATGTATATATGTACCTTCCTTATCTGTTCACCTATGAACGATTTGACTTTAAAGCCACAGATCCCATTTCCCCCATAATTAACTCTTTCATGAGGAGATATTGGAAAACTAATGTGCTCTACTGCAGACAAATAGCTTGAATAAAACTCAGCAACCTCCTAAGAAATATACCTCTTAACAACGGATTCTACAGGTCGATAGGGATTCTTAAGCTACCCCATCAATATCTTTATATACCATTCCAAAGGATACATCCAAGGTATATATATAGGCTTTTAGAGATTCATTTGACACACCATTTAAACCATTAAATTCATAGTGATGTCAAAAAATGAGGGAGGAAAATTCATTTTCAATTAGTAATGTATAGAAACTGATTCATTCTATAAAGTGTTAAAATCATTCAAATCAATAATTTTATTACAAATTTATTGGAAAAAATAATACACCTTCATGATAGTCATTTTGTAATCGATGGGAAATATTCCACGCAATAAAATTGGTAAGAGCTATTGCATCATGACATGAAAATCATGGTATCTCATACCTGTTAACTTCAAATCCATTAAAGACAAAAAAATTTACATTTGAAGAATAAACCTACGGACCATTGATATTATAAAAACATTGAAAAAATCTAATTTTATCCCTCTTATATAATATATGACAATATGGGGGGGGGAATTTTCACCTTCCATCCGTAGTGGAATCTAACTCCAAATATATTCCCATTAAGAGTAAGTCCAATATTTCATTGAACCCACCTATGTTATTTCCTTTAATATCTTACTATGTTCTAATCAAGCTATCACATATATTCTAGTCCACTTTCATGAAATCAATTTTCTGATTTATCTCGTGATATCTCCAATATGGTAGCATAGAAAATATTGATCATTTCTTCCAAATATTTCTATAATTACTAGATTTATGTGTATTTCTGAATGTCACATCAATTTTTTTACCCTCTCAATATACTAATTAGTGGATAATGTTTTGGTGTAATATAAAATCCATGTGAGCTATTGAATAAATTTTTTAATCTTCTATAATAGTGATCCATAGACAAAATATTTCAAGGACCCTTGTATAATATTTTTCTCCAATGATGCAGTTGGTAAACTGAAGTATGTTGTTTAAAAATTATATAAGATTCATACCCCTTAACACTATATACATAAAAATTTACATATATTGGGAAGTCACTTATAGTGAACATAATCATTACATACAATTGAAAATATTACATTTTATAAGAATAATACACACTTGTACCTTTCCCCCCCCCTTATAGTTTCAAATGACCAATTAATGGTGATAAGAAAATGTCAATATCATTTCTGGGTTGTTTTATTCTAGATATCATTAAACTCGACATGACATATTTTTCCTTCACAAGACATTTAGGACATAAGTTCTAAATTACTAGTACAATAGGACATGAACTATGTGTGCTACTAAGGATTTGATATGGAATAATTCCATACATGAACATGTGAAGTTTTATATTTCTAACATCATTTCTGAATGTTGGAAACTGGTGATCAATATCCTTCCTCTCTGATAAATCAACAATATTCAATAATTTTCCATCAAATATGTACTCATATTCATTCCATATTAACATTTTTTTAACATATGAATTTGAAAAAAAACCATTAAATTGATGATATATAAGAAGATACCAAAATTCCTTGGTTAGGGTCTCTAAAACAGGTAAATTAGCCTGTGATTTTTTTTAAACTTGACAACCCATATTAAGGACACCCTGCAAGAAATTTGTATTCCCTTCTCTATATCACACATTCATTCATTTAGGAATGTACTTTTTTGTACCTGAATCCCATCAGGCATAGTATTTCCTTCACTTTATAATGTGAATATGGATGATCACTATCTTTAATAAGAAGATTGTTCAATAATTATAGAAACTCTATAAAACTATTTTCAGTCCAACCATGTTTTACCTTCACGTTAATTAATCATAACAGCATCGATTAAACCAAAAATTTGATACATCCTAGATATAATGGTGTTTTAGCATCTCTATATAGACTATCAATTGTAAATTCTTTCTCAATTTCCACTACTTCAATATCATGAATTATTTCTTCAATTTGATCAGAATTATCATCTTGAAAAGCATCATTATCAAGATATTCATTATTATGTAGTTCCCAGTCAGGATCCCAGTATCACTGAGAAGGGGAGGGGTGAATCAGTGATATATATTCTTTTTTATGTTTTCTTCTTTTAGAAACAACATTCACCTCTTGTTAAAGAGTTTCTTCCCTACTGAACACACACAACCACATGAACACGACATTTACACGGTTCACTAGTCAACAAGAGTAGCTACGTCCTTAGTATGGTAAAAAAACAATCTAGTACCACAAAATCCACTATAAAAAAATCCTTTGATGTGGAATGAAATGAATAGGATATGCCCTTACACTTGTGTAGAACATTGAAAACAATCCAATAGTTCATGTGCTTTCTCTTAGCACAAATAGGGTAAAACAATGTTTCTGTGCTTCTTGATGAATTTTCAAAAATCAAATCTTTAAAAACAATTCTTCACTTTTCTACCCAAAAGATGGTATGAACTCCCATGTGCACATATGAATGCGTATGAAGACAGCAACTTTTTCACATAGCCTTTAGGGTATCTTTCATGAAATTCAAATGCCTTGCATGGAAAAAAAATCCACTTTTGGAACAGAAAACATATTTATCACCACTTCTTTTTTCATGGAACTATTCAATTTTTCGCACAACTTCCCTTTTCCAAGAAAATCCCTTTATTTTCATGAAACTCACTTAGCATATAATTTTACGCACTTTAGCGGTCAGGATTTATCTAAGTTTTGAGCTTACACAATTGATAGGGGGGTTACCTCATATTTATAGGCATTTTTTGAACTAGTGTGAAAAACACTAATCTGCGTGTAAAACCCTCTTCATGAACATAAAATTTCATTCATGCAACATCATATTTTTTGCACCTTATTTAGTTTTTTGTACATGTCATTACTTTTCAATTCTTCTCCATTCTAATCTCAAAACAACTCTTGCACACAAAATTTAAAACATCATTCCATATTTCATGTAAAATCAATCTTTCGCGCAACCTCATTTTTTGCAGACATTGCCCAATTTTTCATGCACTACATTCCTTTTCCTAAATTCAATGTTATGATCCTGGAACATCAATTTTGTGAAACTATTCAAACCCCCTTTAATTTATTATGAAAATTTATCTACCAAAAACACATGTCTTCATCTTCCAATTTCCAGGCCCAAAAATTTGGAAAACACTGGAGTACAACCCCACCATCAATATATGCTTTGGTCATAACCTTCATGCTTCTATTCTGTTATTTTTCTTCATAAAAAACTATTCTTATTTCATGAAAAACGCTACTATCAATATATATATATTCTTATATATATCAGCTTTTGCATGTCGGAGTTTCCATGGAAAGTACTATAACTTCCATGTCTTCCACCAGCATCTTTCTTTCCAATAAAAACTATATATGACTGGAGGCACCTTTACTCCCCCTTAATTTCATAAGGCTTGCATCATAATGTCTTTTAACTTATGATATTTGTAAAATACAAATTAGAAAAGAATTGTATGATTTTACCAAGGCTTTTACAAAGTGAATTGATTTATCATATTTGAAAAAAGGACAACACTTTGCAAAAGAAAACTCTTCAAACTTCTTTCTCCATCCAAATTGGTCCCAACAATCTCCCCTTTTGGATTTTTTTGTCAAACAACATTCATAAATCATTGAAATTTGTAACCTCAAGAAATGGATTACTTACCAACAATTCTCATCCTACGTGAGCTAACTCATTGTAGGAAACAAGAATTATGGATAGCCAAAACCATGATGTCCAACAGTAGTGACTATAAAATTTCATTATCATATCTCCTCAACCTTCTTTAAAACATATGCTAATAATCTACCTACACATTATTCCTGTATTCAACTTTAATGGAATACAAAAAAAATTCCTACAACCACTCCAACAAACAGTTAGAATAGTTTACATGCATACATGATGGATTCACAGCTTACCCACAACTCCCCCTTTATTCATGCTTCCATAAGTATAGATTTATGAAACAATTATCCCCCTTGAAAACACTATCCAAAGGTAAGATGAGAGTGGGGACAGACACACGTACATCAACCTTGATGATAAGGAGGTTGGACACCCATGTTCAACCTCAATTTAGCAAATGGTTCCTTCGGTAAAGGTTTTGTGAATATTTAAGTGATTTCTTCCAATGTTGGAATGTACTATAGATTTAATTAATTATTCTCCACCTACTCTTTGATGAAGTGGTACTTTATGTCAATATGTTTTGAACGAGAATGTTGTACCGGGTTCCTTGTATGATTGATTTCACTCTGATTATCACATCCCAAGAGTAAGGGTAGCTTAGCATCAACAAGTAGATATTCCAACTGAGTCTTCATCCACATAAGTTGGGTTTTAGCTTGAGTGGAAGAAAAATACTCAACTTCATCCATGCTAGGAGTCACTGAATTCTATTTATTTTTATGCCAACTAACACAACTTTTCCCTAGAAATAAAACTCCAAGAGATTTGGATCTTCTATCATCAATATTTCATGCACAATCGTCATCTGAATACCCAAAAAAAATCAATATTTTCTACACCATCATACCTAATTCAAAAATTTTCCAGGCCTTTGATATATATGAGAATCCTCTTTCTATCAATTAAATGTGATTTTTTAAGAGAAGTATGAAACCTTGCATATAAGGCAATGACATAGACAATGTCATGTCTTGAGGCAGTTAAATACAACAAGATTCCAATCATCTTTCAAAACTCATTATGATAAACTTATGTCCTTCTCTATCTTTAGACATATGTGTTCCCACTAAAATTGGTGTGGAAACTGGTTTCGAATTTTACATGCCAAAACATCTTCGTATGTTCGTTAGCATACTTCTCTTGAGAGAGAAAATTGTGGTTCTTATTCTGTAATATTTTTAACCCAATAAAGTATTTCATTTCTCCCAGCATGGACATCTCAAATAAATTCTTCATCTCTTCATAAAATCTTTCACAAGGTCTTTCATCATTTCAAGAAAAGATAATGTCATCAGCATAAACAATTATAATGAGAGAAGACTCCTGACATTCCTTGATGTAAATATTTTTGTCAACTCATCCCTTTTTGAAACTCATCTTCCTTAAGAAATTATCCAGTTTAGAATACCATGCCCTTAGAGCTTGTTTTATCCCATAGAAGGCTTTCTTCAGCTTACGCACATAACTTTCATCTTTCTGAAAAACAAATCCACAAGTTTGTTTGGTATAAACTTTTTCATTAAGATTTCCATTAGGAAATGCAGACTTCACGTCCATTTGAAAAAATTTGTAACCTCCTTGTGCAGCAATAGTAATAAATATTCAAATTATTTCCAATCTAGAAACTAGAGAAAAAGTCTCATCAAAATCAACACCTTCAATTTGTGAGTAACCTTTTCACACTAATATTTCCTTGTTCCTTATCACTTCACCTTCTTCATTCAGCTTGTTTCAGAAAACCCATTTTGTTCCAATAACATTTTTGTCATCTGGCTTGGGTACCAGCTCCCAAGTATCATTCTTCTCTATTTAATAAATCTCTTCATTCATTTCCTGAATCCATTCTCGATGCTCAAAATGTTCATTCACGTCATTTGGCTCTAATTTTGGATACAAATAAGTATGTGTAACAATAGTTTTTGTTCTTCTTGTTTGAACCCTCTAATGTTGATCACCAATAATGTTATGAGCCTCCACATGCTTCCTTTGCCTAGGATGAGCTGTTCAAATTTCATCCAAATAACATGAAATTGATGAGTCTGATTATTCTTCTTGAGTAGGATTGTCACTGTTTGTAGCATTATCGGAATAGTTAACAAGACACTCTTATCCTTCTCAACTTCTATTTCGGAAAAAGTCTTCTTCTTCTTTCTAAACATTTTCAACAACTTTCACATCAACAGAATTGACGATTCTTCCTATTTCTTTGTTGAATCATTTGTATCCTATTCCTTCTAGAGAATATCAATGAAAAATTTCATCATCTCCTATTTTTTCAAACATTACAATGTTTCCACCCTTTTTCTTTATGATTCATGGACTCACAACAAATATTTAGTGTTTCAAACATGGAGTTTTTTCTTAAAACATTTCATATGGAGTCATATCTAAATGTGGCCTGTAGAAATATCGGTTCTGAATATACATTGCAGTACTCTTGGATTGCCTCCAGTAATAATGAGAGAGACCATGTTCAAGTAACATAGATCTCCCCATTTCAACCAGAATTATATTCTTCCTTTTAGAAACCCTATTTTGTTCAAATGTGTACGGTGAACTGAACTCATGCATAATTCATTGATTCTCAATGTAACATTCAAACTATTCATTCTTATACACTACACCATTATTAGTTCTCAACATCTTTACAGAATACACATATTCCTTCTCTACTTTCCTCCTGAAATAATTTAACAATATCAAATAATCAGACTTATCTATCATTCCCATAACACAACTAATGCGAGTAAAGTCATCAATGAAAGTAATGAAGAACTTATCTCCATTTTTTATTGCTTTTTCATTGGTCCACATATATCAGAATGTATAAGTTCCAAGGGTTGTTTTGAACGAATTCCAACTCTATTATGCAAAGAGTTTGTAATCTTCCCTTTTTCAAAAATAGTGAAACACCAATTTCTTCATCATGATAAATCAAGAATATCTCGGTCTATATCTCCCATTGATAACATTCACATGTTTCTCTGACACATATTTCCCAACCATTTATTCCATAACTGATTTTCAACCACCATTCCCATGTAACAAGAGTATTGTACTTCACCAACCTGGAAGAAGTTCCATTTTGTACGTTCGCCTTTGGAAACTACCTTTCCATAATTTTCAATTTTCACAACAAACTCATATTTTCTGAAGTTAACTTTGTTTACCTCATCAAAGAGTTGTAAAACACTCAAAAGATTATGTTTCAATCCATCAATATATAATTTTTTCCTAGATTTCATTTTTTCTTTCCTGATGATGGCTGATCCAACACCTTTGATCCTTAGAGATTCATCATTTCCCAAAATAATTTTTACTTATTTGAAGTCTTTCACATTCTTCATCAACTTTAAGTCTCTTGTCATAGGAGAAGAACACAAACTATCAAGAATCTAGGGATGTTCTCCTTTTGTTGCATTCAAGACAGTTTCAACAACAAGAGCTTTTTCTTTTTCCTTTTCATTCATCACCTCAAACTTCTGATATTTTGTTAAGAAAATTTTATTGTGTTGAAAAAAAACAATACAACCCTTAGAAAGATGTCCAGGTAGTTTACATCTTTCAAAAATAGTTTCCAATAGTTGGAACCTATTTTAAACTTTCAAACCAGCCTTCTCAGATTTCTTCTGAACTTCCTTCTTGTACTTGCCTTTTTGAGAGGATTGACTTCTCCTAAAACCATGTCTTCCATAACTTATGGAATAGTAGTAACGTTTTTATTGAACCAACACATGTTTTCATTGTGTATGAATCCACCAAAATACTAGTAGTAACCATAGAATGAATATTTCCATCTGAAACTTCTATACTGAAAGGAGTTGTAAACATGCTTCTTTAACAACCTTATTAATAGATCATTGCTGACTATCAACCTTCCTATTTTCCATCATAACATTCTTCTTCAGCTCATATTTAAGTTCAGACTTATTAGTACCTGAAGTATTAGAAATCTTTCAGGACTCAGTATTTTTATGTACTTCTGATTTTTTTAGCATTGTTGACTTTGTCCACATGAATAGAATTTCCATATTTTTTATTATCAGAACTAGTTTCATCTTTCCTCTCAAAATTTGAAGGTAACTTTTGTGGATCCTTTTGTGGTTCATTATTTCTAGAATATTTTCTTACTTCTAAGATATATTGTTTGAAATTGAGATTTATTTCTTTAGGTTTAGAAAGTTTCTATTCGATAAGTTCCAACTCTTCTTCTTTTTCCTTCAACTTTGCTTCATGAAGATCATTATAATTCTTTTCATTCTAAAGTGTATTATCCAGATCATCAATCTCATTTTCCATCTTTAATTACATATCAGGAAAACCTTCTTGATTGTTTAATGTTTAATTTTCATTTATTGACTTCTTTTTTTCTTTCTTAAGACTTCTTTTCTTCCTCAAACATTCTTTCAAATATTATTTCAGATGATATTCAAGTTGAGTTTCTTCTTCTTCATAATTTTCTCTCTTGTAATCTTCATTATACACTTATACAATAAAGTTATACTCTCTAGACTTCTCATCAAATGATTTCTTGGATTCAACTTCGATATCTAATTCATCTCCATCTTTAGATAAAAAGAATCTTCTTTTTGATTTGAATAAATTTTTAGCCTTACCCTTTGAAAAATATTTATCATTGTCAGCTTATTTCTTCCATGGACTTCATGGACTTCTATAATCATCTTTATTGCCTTCTTCATTATTATTTTTAGGACAGTTGTCCGTAAAGTGACCAATGGCTCCACAATCAGTACATTTCAAGGTATATTTACCATTGTATTTCCATGTACCTCTTTTCACATTCTTATAAAACAAGGATAAAATTTCATCAAAATTGTTTTTTACCTCTTCTTTAGAATTAGATTCACCCACATCATCTTTAATAAGAGTCTTCTTTGACTTCTCTCCCTTTTCATCCTTGAATGACATTTCTCTATAAGTTTTTTATTTTCTCTCCATAATCTTCTCCCTTCTAATTTCCTATGTAATGAGAGTGTTATTAAAATAATCCAGGTATAATGTTTCAGGGTCTCTATCTTCTAATGAAGATACTTTAGCATCAAACTTGTCAAGAACAATTCTCAAGATCTTGTCAACTACTATAGAATCCTCCAACATTTCACCAAGACATCTGATTGTACTAAAAATTTCATTGACCCGGGTAAATAAGTCCCCAACTAATTCAGATTCTGTCATTTTCAAGTCTTCATACTTCAACCTCCATATTTGTAGTATTTCCTTCTTCACATTTTTATTTCCTTCATATATGTTATTCAACTTATCCCAGATGCCTTTAGCTGTAGCGACACCTTTCACTCTTACAAACTAACTCTCAGAAAGAGATGAGAGTAATGCATTTTTATCACTTCTATAATTCTCAAGATTCTTCTTATCAGCATGTATAAGATGAACCTTGTCAATAATAGGAGTAAATAAATTAGTTTTAGTTTCAAGAACATCATACCCAAGAGACATAATATAAGGCATCATTTTATCCTTCCAGATATTATAATTATTTACATAAAATATCAGAATCCGCTTAATGTTTACGCAATTCAGATATTCTATCACAACTTCTCTTTAAAAATTCATCAAATAACAAATGAAGGCAAACTCCCTCTGATACCAGTTGTAGTTCCTGTACAGGATCCAATTATCACTGAGATGGGGAGGTGTTGAATCAGTGATATCAATTTTCTTTTTCTTTTTTCCTTTTTATGAAACAACCTTATCCTCCTGTTAATGAGTTTCTTCCCTGCTGATCATACACAACTATAAGAACACAGGATATACAAGGTTAATTACTCAACAAGAGTAGTTATGTCCTTTGTATAGAATAGAAACAATCCAGTACCACACAATCCACTAGAAAACAGTCCTTTGAGGAGGAATATAATGAGTAGGACATTCCCTTACACTCATGTAGCACTTTGAAAACAATCAAATAGTGCATGTCCTCCCTCTTAGCATAAATAAAGGAAAACAATATTTTTTTCTTCTTGATAAATTTTCACAAATCAAATATTTTTAAAAAATTATTCACTTTCCTACCCAGAAGCTAGTAAGAACTACCATGCGCACAACTAAATACGTGTCAAGACCTTAAATTTTTGCATAGCCTTTAGGTTATCTTATGTGCAATTCAAATGTAGTGTGTAGAAAAATCCACTTTGGGCATGGAAAACCTATTTGGTGCAACTTCTTTTTTCGCGCAACTATTCACTTTTTCACGCAACTTCACTTTTCTGTGAAAACCTATTTCTCTTTGCGCAACACACTTAGTGTATAATTTTATGTGCTTTAGAGCTCATAATTTCTTTAAGTGTTAAGCCTACACAAATTAGAGGGGTTCAACACATATTTATAGTAAGTTTTGACCCGGTGTGAAAAACTCTAATATGCCTGTAAAACCCTCTTCATTCGTGTAAAAATTATTTCATGAAACATCATATTTTACCCACATTATTGAGTTTTTTACACACATGATTCCTTTTAGATTTTTTTATTATGATCTCAAAACACCTCTTGCGTAAAAAATTTTGAACATCACTCCATATTGCGCGCAAAACCAATCTTTCGTGCAACCTCATTTTTCACGCACTTTGCCCAATTTTGCGCGCACTCCATGCCTTTTCCAAAAATCGATGTTTTGATCATGAAACATCAATTGCTCACAACTATTCAAAACCCCCTGAATTTATTACACAATATTATCTACCAAAAACACATGTCTTCTTCTTTTGATTTTCAAGACCAAAAATTTAGAAAACACTGGAGAACACTACCACCTTCAATATATGCTTTGTACATTACCTTCAGGATTCTTTTATGTGATTTGGATTCTTTAACAACTCGTCTTATTTCATCAAAAAAATACACTATGGTGATATATATATATATCCTTTTATATATCAGATTTAGGATCGTTAGAGTTTCCATGGAAAGTACTATAACTTCCTTGTCTGCCACCAACATCTTCCCTTCCAATCAAAACTATATATAACTGGAAGGACCTTTACACCCCATTTTCTTCATAAATAATGCATCATAAGATCTCCTAACTTATGATATTTATGAAATAAAAATCACTAAAGAATCATCTAATTTAACTAAGGCATTTACAAATTGAATTGATTTATCCTCTTTGACAACAAAAGACAACACTCTACAAACACAAACTCTTCAAACTTCTTTCTCCATCAAACTTGGTCCCAAAAAATTATTACATGTTTCACCATTAGAAATCCTAGGGTTGTAACTCAGATTAAAATCATAAAAAATGAAATGATATTTGATCTCTCTGATTTTCAACTTCTTCATGTTTAAACATTTTAGGCATGGACAAAAAAACATGTTTCTATTTGGAACATTTCTTTCAGAAAATTCAAAAAAGGCTTCAAAACCTTCCTTATATTCATCACTTATTTTAAGTTATGTAATCTAAATTTGACTCATCATTATCCATAATAAATATCTAAAATATGTATCTAGTCAAAAGAAAAAAAATTTAAATTAATATCAAAGATTCCATAATTTAAAAGTAACACAATTATGAAATATAAAGAAAATATATGCATATTTGAGAAGTATAATTATAAATTATCAAAAATAATGGAATATAAGTTTCAATGTAAGTCTTAAATCATAAAAATATATGCATAGAATTAATTTAAAAAAGAAAATGTAGCTAAATCATCCTCTCATTTTTCATTTCTTCATAATTAAATTAGATGGAACTTGAAGTTGAATATTATTGAACAAAATAAAAATATAGTGTAACATTTTCCATTTTAATTATTAACATTATCATAGATAATATATCTTTTAGAATATGACATGATATGTAAAGAAAACAATTTATGGATCCTATTGTGTATCGACTAATAATGTTAAAATTATATTGATAGTAACTCATAATATATTTAATATATGATTTTTCAAGTTAATAATATGCTCACATCAAAATAAAAGTGTTGATATACATATACATTGGTTATATGATATTTAATATCAAACTACATTAAAATTTTAATGTATTTATATATTAAATTTTACAATTACTATGTCACAAATAATTTTATAATGCTAATTGAAATTTACATGGAAGTGTTTTCTTAAATAATGAACGATTCAAAAACATTATCAAAATAAGAATCATTTTTAGAATCAATGTAGAAATATATGATGGGATCTATTATAAACATCTACGAACAATTCAGTGAAAATTCCTTTCCATTAAAAATTAACACCACAATATGAAAATATAATGAAATCCACACAAGTTTTCACTTAAATCAACACATAATTAAGGTATATGATGATGTTAATGTGATATTTTACATGATAAGATATGTATTTGAACATGAAGTGATGACACTGTTGAAAACTGGTGGTTTAAGAATATAGTAATGTGAGATTGGAATACAAAGAATAAAAAATGAAATTTATGGAATCAACATCATTGAACAACCGAATGAGAGGAGTGATGTGTGAGGCTTACCTGAGAGTGGAAAAAATAGAATGTGAAATAATGAGGCTGACAAAACATGAGGATCTATGAAGATGGAAAAATGATAATCGGGTCCACTGGATTATAGAAATAAGGTATTGGGATTCTGTTCAAGAGAAATGAGTTGGATTTCACAAGAGAGAATAGCACCAAAATTATTGAAACCAATAACTCATATAATTTAAAATGATATTTCACATTGGTTAAATAAAAATTGATGTGATAAATCAATCTTTTCACATTAGTTATCAAATAACTGATGTGAAAAGGAAATGAAAATTGCTTTACTGCATCAGTAAAATGATAACTGTAGTGATAAAGTGGTGTATCTTTCTTTATCACATCAATTATTATAAAACATCAATGATAAAAAAAGTTATCCAAAATTTTCACATTAGGTAAATAATAACTAATGTGGAATGTAAGGTAAATCTTTTTATCACATCATCCAATATATTACTAGTGTGTTAAATCCCAATAAATACATTTCCACTTTGTTAATGAATAACCGATGTGATAATTCCAATAAGAAAAATAATTTTTATACTAGTGATTAATGATTATTCATGATGAGAGATAAACCACGATAAAGAATATTTAAAATAAACCCTTAATGGGAAACTTACAAGATAATTTTTTTTGGTAATTTATTATTTTAGTAAAACATGTATTATAGAATATAACTCAATGAGGTTTATGGTAGAGATATAAAATTCAATGATGAGGTATTTCAAATATATTATTCTATTCCATTGTAATCATTCAAAAATTAAAACAATAAGTGGGGAGACAGAATAATTAATGGTGAAAGGAAAAGAAATTTTAAAAGGGGGAGTTACCTGATTTGTGATTGAATTTATTTAATGATTTTTCAAGGTAAATGTAGGAGTTTCTCATGAAGGTGGAGTGGGCATAGCATTATGAACGATTAATGGATTTCTTTGAGGCCTTAATTTATCAGACTTGTTTTATACTCAAGATTTGTCCTTGTATACTTATAGTATATTAGTGTATGACTCCTTTTAAGAAAAAATATGATTTTATCCTTCTCTCAAGAAGATAAATTTATAATTCCTTAAAGTGAAATTTCCATCAATAGGTATCTTTCCTGAATTATAACAAAGGTAACCTGATAATAATGATTGGAATATGAAAATATTGGTTTCAAAAACAAGGGGAAGGATAACGTTTTGTCCTATATATTTATCTTAATTTTTTATTGAAAAATAGAAATAAAATAAGGCTATAAAATTCATATAATATCACATGATAGAATTTATAGGATTTCTTCTATAGATTCAAAAGGGATGTATTTTTGAAATCATGATGTAAATTTCGGATTTTTTTGGTAATGTATATATAGGCTTATTGAATTAAAATATGGATAATATGATTGTTGAACTGTTGATTCTTGGATATTTTTTATGGATATCAGAATTTATGAGGAAATTACAAGATATTTTTTTTGAATTTAGAAGAGATTATGGCTATTGGAATTATTATGTCATGTCATATAATTGGAAAACTATTCTTGTAACACCCGAGACTTATATGTTATATAAATCATCAAAGGAATCTTTTTCTACACAACACTTGCTTGGCTTGCTTTACACGCAATCGCGACCTTCCTCGATAGCTTGCGTCGTACGCAATACCGAGTTTCACTAAACAACAATATGCTATTAAAACAAGCCGTTATGAATAGTAATAACCACTTTTTGAAATTTTATTTTTCAAAATGGACTTCATTTTTGGACTCAGAATATCGAAGTTAGCCTAGGGTGAAATTTTGGTATTTTTCTGAAAACTTTCAATTTTTGATGAATAGTGAAACCACTAAGTTGTAGGTTAAAAACTGAATTTTGCATAAAACTTAATTTTACCGCTTATGTTAATGGAATTTCAAAAATCCAACAGACACGGTTGATATCAGTAAGTAAAATGTGGTTCAATGAGATAAAAATAATTTTTTGGTGAATAGTAACTTTTTACTATTTTTACCGCGGTTAATAGTAAATAGGGTAACTAAGGGTAAATATGATTTTAATATTTCCCTAACACATGTCCTAATTCTATTGGACAAGTGTAATTCGACCAAAAACAAACTTAGGAATAAAATATGACCATTTAGGCCCACTTGGATTAGATTAGGACATTTATTATTAATTTATTTAAAGAAGGGTTAAAATAGTTAAAATCAAAGTTTAATAAGTAAATCATTTTTTATATGGAGTTATACATAATATAAATTCGATTGTAAATATTCATTAGAAAGATAAAAATATTTCCTACATGATGGTATTTTATTTGTAATTTTTATACATCAAATAATTTACTTTATTTATGACACAAAGATGATGCAGTAATTATCTTATTAATGAAATATTGACAAAATTGATAATATAAATACCAAAATAAATGTAATTTGAGACTTTTTATGAATTCCACTAATTTTCTAGGTTACTATGATATATTAGTTTTGATTTAATCAACTTGGTTCGAACATATAATTCTGTTATGACTTTCACAAAAATCATATATCAAATAGTGTCAAAATTGACACAAAATAGTTTTTAAATCAAATATTATATTATTAATTGTTATTTTATTCCTAAAAATCTAAGGATCGGCCAAATGACTTAGATAAGGATATATATATTAATAATAAACAATTTGGGGTTCGTTTGGCATGTTATAGTAAGTGTATTAACCATATAGTGAAAGAAAACAAAAAGACACGGTAAAAGTTAAATTAATTAACTTAGAGTTAAATCTAATTGATAAGGTTAAAATAATACCCTAAACTTGTCTAAATCCTATTGGTTGATAGGATTTTGACCCTTCCCTACTTTATCTTCGAAATAAGACCCTTTGGAACCATTATAAACCGATTTTTACTTTAATATAAAATAATATTTTGAGATATTCCTAAGGTGCCCCTCTCCTCCCTTATAAAAGGGCACCTCCTCCCCCTCCTCCTCACACCAATTTGAGCACTCAATCTCGGCCAACCCCTGCCATTTTCTCCTCTACACTTCCCTAGAATAATCCTAGAGGTCCTGGTCTTCTCCAAAGACCAATCTTAGTTCCTTAAGTGGAGGATTCAAAGAGGCGTTCCAAAGAAGAGGTAATATCCATTACCGATCTTTTCAATTTCTTTCTTCTTCAACTTCTTCTTCTTTAGTTGTTTCATGATAAAGTAATAACATCAGTATTACTTAAATACTGATATGTTATTATAAATATGAAACAACTCTAATTCACCTTCTATCCATCCTACGGAAAAATGAAATCACCGCGCGTGCGTACGTACGGAATACCGTCTCCACGCCGTGGTGTAATCTATTTTCCACCATCACCTTACAAGGATGGGTGTAATGGTGTAATGAGTAACTATATATGATTATTATGAAGTAATATTGATACTGAAATAATATATATATACTCCAATACAATTCCACGATCATAGGAACGATATCATCACTCGTGCGTACGTACGGAATACCGTCTCCACGATGTGATGCGACTCGTTCTACATGATCTTCATTTCATAATGATTATATAAATGAATTGAATGAATGAATATGGAATATACTACACTAATACCATTCTGGAAATTAATTATCTATAACCTAAAGATAAGAATAAGGATTTATTCGACAAAACACGCATAAGAACAAAAAGTTATAAAGACCCGAGTAACAAGTAACAATGAAATATTACTAACAAGAAGCTAAGAATATGACCATATATGATATCATATAAATATGTTTGATTATGGAATAAGTAAATAACATTATTTAAACCATTATACAGGAGCTTCAGACACGTACAAAGCAAATCGGACCTAAGGTAAGGGAAATATCACAATCTCATTTTTTATCCGAGATTGTTTATTCGTAAGTATTTACTGGGGTGTATTTTATCATCCACATCCATGTTTACTCAATATGTAATATTATTTCCATCCACAAAAAATTGTTTAAATCCATTTTTACCCTTCGGTGAGTTTTTAGTAATACATATGAAAGGAATCTTTTGTCGTTTTTCGTACGAGGTACTTTTTGACTTTTCCGACAAAAGTACGAAGAATGTTTTTTTTAACTTATACGGCACGAACGGATTTCTACCGTTTTATAAAGCCTGATTTTCATGAAGATTCCTCTAAAAGATTTCATGACTATTTTCAATAAAATCTCTTTCTTTTAAGATTGCATGATGTTTTGTGAAAAGAAATTGATTTTGAAGAAGAAAGGATATTTTCCTCAAGAATTCAATTCAAGTGTTTTATCAAAATTATTTTCCATCTAAGATAATAAAGGGTTCTGTTTCTATCCATATTTTTACATTGATTTGACTATGTTGTGATGGAATTATGTTTATGAATTACTTTATCTTATATGAATTGATTTATGATGTCATGATGTTTCAAGAATCCCATTTTTGTTACATGTGTTATGCGATGATGTATGTTTTATGATTATGTGGCACACATAAGAAAGGATTCATTATAAGATGGGTGGGACCTATATCTCCCTCCAATGCATTGGGTAATGATTTTATATCTCATGAGATAGACAGGGCTGGAACGGTAGGTTATACCGGTTCAGTGAAACAGGACTGAAACGAGGGTTACTCGATTCAGAAAGGGACTTTGTCCACTAAGATAGTCTTGGCAATTAGTCTTGACTAACAAGAAATGATTCTCTATGATTATGTGTGTATGACACAAAGTTTCATGTTTTAAGTTATGATTATTGGGATTACTTTTTCACTGCCATGATTTATCCCATGATTATGAAATTATGCTCTCTTTTGCAGGTTATGATTTCCAAAATGATATGTTCTTATGAATATGATGTGATTGATATTTATTTTGTTTACCCTTACTGAGCATTTGAGCTCACCCTTTTATGTTTTCTTTTCCCCAGGATATAAAGAAAGGTTTTAGGTAAAAAAAAAGGAGGAAGATCTTTATGGGAGATTTTGATGATCTTTCACCACGATTAGAAGATTATAGTCCGAGTTTCCAAAGACACTAAACTATTACGGTCCTTGTGTGTGTGTTTTTGTAATGTACTAAGTATTCCGCAAAAGTAATGTAATGTCAATGTACGTCAAGATACGGGTCTCTACAGTTGGTATCAGAGGAAAGGTTTAGTCAACCTTTGGAAACTAGGATGCGAAAACGTTAGTGAGATCCCTAGAGATATTTCTAAGGTATGTCTAGGGATGTCTCTAAGGTTAAGTATACGTATAGGTTATAGTCCTAGAATTGCTCTAACGATCTTAGAATTTAACCTAAGATGTTAGATATTGATGGTACTACCCCTTTATTATGTTGTTTTCCCTAGCATGATTTTTGCCTCTCACACTATTCTTTTGGGATTTTAGACGATGGCTGGAACCCGAAGGAACCGTGTTGATCAATGCAATGGACAATGCAATGATTGTACCCCTGAGCAACCAAACGATATGGGAGCTGGAATGAAAAATCTTGTAGCCATGATCACACAACTTTCTCATGCTATGAATCATGCAGGACTTCCAAACGAGCAAAGGAAGGAGCAACATTCTGTTGAATCCTTCATGAGGCAGCATCCGCCTTCTTTCAGTGGGTCTACTGATCCATTAGTTGCTGAACAATGGATTAGTACTACTGAAAAGATATTTTCAGTTCTTCAATGTTCTAAACATGATAAAGTCATCTTAGCAGTATATCGTTTGGAAGGTGAAGCTGATCAATGGTGGAATCTTATCAAGAATACGAGGCAAAGAGATGAAATTGATTCCATGGAATGGGACGAGTTCAAGAACTTGTTTTTCAGTAAGTACTTCCCTCGTATTCTTCGAACAAAGATGGAGAAGGAGTTTCTTGAACTAAAGCAAAAGGATGATGAATCTGTTGGTATATACGAAGCGAATTTTACAAGACTTGCAAGGTATGCATCTGGCATTATCATCCAACCTGAAAGTAAAGTTGATCGATTTTTCAGTGGCTTAAAACCAAGTCTTCGAAGGGAATTAGCTATAAGAGACTTCAGTAGCTATGAAGAAGTTGTGCGTTGTGCTATCAAGGTAGAAATGGAAGTTGGTGTTACATATCCATCTCATGGTTTTGACAAGAAACGAAAGATGGAGTTCAAGGAGAAATCTCAGAATAATGGTGAAAAGAAGATGAATGTTTCCTTATGCACAAAGTGTGGAAAGAAGCATGGTGGAGATTGTCTTAAAGGGACTAGAAAATGTTTTAAATGTGGAAAAGAAGGTCATCGGGCATTTGAATGCCGTGATAATGGGAAGAAGATGTCTAATGACACAAACAAAGGAAGGGATACACAGAATGAACCTACTACACTTCAATGTTTCAAGTGCAAGGAGATGGGGCATTATGCCAATCAATGCCCAAATCCAAGGGTTGATGATGATGGTCGACGTCAACAAAATCTTAAGGCTAAAGACAAAGGAAAGTCACATGCAATTTCTATCAGCGATGTGGAGTACGATAACGAAGTGGTGAAAGGTACACTTACCATCCACTCTAAAGTAGCAAATGTTTTATTTGATTCTGGATCCACCCACTCTTTTATTTCTGAAGAATTTTCTAAGGGTATCACCGTATTACCTCAACAATTAGATGTTGAGTTAGCTGTGACAACACCTAATGGCACATCAATCGCATCAAAAGTTTATAATTCTTCTCCGATCGAAGTTTGTGGGAAAGTGCTTCCTGCAAATCTTGTGATCCTTCCTTTAGTGGAATTTGATGTGATTCTTGGCATGTATTGGCTTTCTCTACATGGAGCTCATATCGATTGCCAAAGAAGGGAAGTCACATTTCATATTCCAGATCAATCTACGATCGTCTATCAATGCAAGGATGAACATAACCTTCCAGTGGAAATTTCTTCCATCTTATGGGTATTGATTCCACTAAATGAAGGTTATTTATCTCAAATGGTTGGTGAGGAAATCACGATTAAGAATATGCCCATTGTACGAGAGTTTGATGATGTCTTTCTGGAGGAATTACCAGGTCTTCCACCAAATCGTGAAGTTGAGTTTTCAATAGAACTCGTACCGGGTGGTTTTCCTATTTCAAAGACACCTTATAGAATGGCCCCAATTGAGTTGCAGGAATTGAAGAAGCAACTCCAAGAGAATCTTGATAAGGGATTCATACGCCCTAGTGCGTCACCTTGGGGATCACCTGTTCTATTTGTTAAGAAGAAAGATGGATCAATGAGACTCTGCATTGATTATCGAGAACTTGACAAGATCACTATCAAGAACAAATATCCTCTCCCACGAATTGATGACTTGTTTGACCAACTACGCGGAGCTCAATACTTTTCCAAGATTGATCTTCGTTCAGGGTATCATCAATTAAGGGTCAAAAGGGAGGATATACCAAAGACGGATTTCCGTACAAGGTATGGACACTATGAATTTATAGTGATGCCATTTGGTCTTACTAATGCTCTTGCTATCTTCATGGATCTAATGAATAGAGTCTTTAGAGAGTATCTTGATCAATTTGTGGTAGTCTTTATAGACGATATTCTTGTCTATTCAAAGATCAAGGAAGAGCATGAAGATCACTTGAGAATTATATTGAAGACCCTGAGAAAGGAGAAGCTTTATGCCAAATTTACCAAGTGTGAATTTTGGCTTCAAAAAGTTGCATTTTTGGGTCACATAATCTCAAAAGAGGGGATATCTGTGGATCCAGCAAAAACAGAGGTTATCGAAAGATGGTCGATACCAACAATGGTAACTGAGATTCGAAGTTTTCTTGGTTTGGCTGGATATTATCGACGTTTTGTAAAAGATTTTTCACGATTATCTAATCCACTCACCAAGTTGACTCGGAAAGGAGTTAAGTTTCTCTGGACAGAGGAATGTGAAGAGAATTTCAAGGAGTTGAAAAGAAGGTTATCCAGTGCACCTGTGCTCACACTGCCTTGTAGTGGAGAAAGGTTTGTGATCTACAGTGATGCATCCATGAAGGGATTGGGGTGTGTTCTTATGCAAAATGATATGGTGATAGCTTATGCCTCACGACAATTGAAAATCCATGAGCAAAATTACCCAACACATGATTTGGAGTTGGCTGCGGTAATCTTTGCATTAAAGATTTGGAGGCATTACCTTTATGGTGAAAGGTGTGATATTTATACTGATCATAAAAGTTTAAAGTATATTTTCACACAAAAGGAGCTGAATATGCGCCAAATAAGATGGTTGGAGCTGATTAAGGATTATGACTGCTCAATCCATTACCACCCTGGGAAAGCAAACAAGGTGGAAGATGCATTAAGTCGACAAGACCATGCTAGTTTATCCATGATGAGGATCACAAAAGATCCAATATTTATGGATTTACAAAGGATGGATCTTGGAATTATAATGGAAGGGGGAAAATCTTATCTTTCTCAAATGAATGTTCAACCATCTATACATATGAAGATTAAAGAGGCACGGAAAGAAGATTTCGAGTTACAAAAGAAGGTGAGAAATGTTCCTGAATTCAACCTTGATTGTGATGGGATAATAAAGTTTAGGAATCGGGTTTGTGTTCCTCCCATCCCCGAATTAAAGAAAGAGCTGCTGGATGAGGCTCATAGTTCTTCATTCTCTATTCATCCTGGAAGCACGAAGATGTATAGAGACCTGAAAGATTACTTCTGGTGGGATGGCATGAAAAGAGATGTTGCTGAATATGTCTCTCGATGCTTGGTTTGTCAACAAGTTAAAGCTGAGAGACAGAAGTCTAAGGGGATGTTAAAACCATTACCCATACCCGAATGGAAATGGGAAAACATCACTATGGACTTTGTCACAGGACTTCCTAAAACATCCAAAGGCAATAATGCTATCTGGGTCATAGTTGATCGTCTTACAAAGTCTGCACACTTCATTGCTATTAGAGAGGATTTCTCTCTAGATCAGCTTGCCAGGATATATGTAAAGGAAGTGGTAAGATTGCATGGAGTACCACTTTCTATTATATCTGATCGGTATCCGAGATTTACCTCGAAGTTCTGGCGAAGTCTTCAGCATACTCTGGATACAGAGTTGAGTTTCAGCACTGCTTATCATCCCCAGACAGACGGTCAGTCTGAGAGAAAAATTCAAACCCTAGAAGATATGTTGAGAGCATGTTCTATGGATTTCAAAGGAGGTTGGGATCAACACCTACCTTTGGTGGAATTTTCTTATAACAATAACTTTCACTCCAGTATTCAGATGGCTCCTTATGAAGCTCTCTATGGAAAGAAATGCAGGACTCCAACTTGCTGGGATGAAGTTGGGGAAAGAAAGCTATTAGAACCTGATCTCGTTGATGAAATGGCAGAAAAGGTCAGATCTATTCAACAACACATAAGCGCAGCTCAGAGTGGACAGAAAAGTTATGCCGACAACCAAAGAAAAGACCTAGAGTTTGAAGTGGGTGATAAAGTGTTCTTACGAATATCTCCCTGGAAGAGGGTTATGAGATTTGGAAAGAAGGGGAAGATGAGCCATAGATATATCGGTCCTTTCGAAATACTGGATCGTGTTGGGAAGGTAGCTTACCGATTGGCGCTTCCACCGAATCTCTCTCAAGTTCACGATGTGTTCCATGTATCTCTCCTGAGAAAGTACATACCAGATCCTTCACATGTACTCAGCTCAGAAGTTGTACCGCTGGAGCAAGATCTTTCTTATGAAGAACAGCCGATAGAGATTCTGGATCGTAGCGAAAAAGTCCTACGAAACAAGACCACTCGATTGGTGAAAGTTTTATGGAGGAACCACCAACTTGAAGAAGCAACATGGGAGCTTGAGGATATGATGAGGGAGAAGTATCCTCATCTGTTTGTTACAAAGTGACGAATTTCGAGGGCGAAATTCTTTTTAAGGGGGGTAGAATGTAACACCCGAGACTTTTATGTTATATAAATCATCAAAGGAATCTTTTTCTACACAACACTTTCTTGGCTTGCTTTACACGCAATCGCGACCTTCCTCGATAGCTTGCGTCGTACGCAATACCGAGTTTCACTAAACAACAATATGCTATTAAAACTAGCCGTTATGAATAGTAATAACCACTTTTTGAAATTTTATTTTTCAAAATGGACTTCATTTTTGGACTCAGAATATCGAAATTAGCCTAGGGTGAAATTTTGGTATTTTTCTGAAAACTTTCAATTTTTGATGAATAGTGAAACCACTAAGTGGTAGGTTAAAAACTGAATTTTGCATAAAACTTAATTTTACCGCTTCTGTGAATGGAATTTCAAAAATCCGACAGACACGGTTGATATCAGTAAGTAAAATGTGGTTCAATGAGATAAAAATAATTTTTTGGTGAATAGTAACTTTTTACTATTTTTACCGCGGTTAATAGTAAATAGGGTAACTAAGGGTAAATATGATTTTAATATTACTCTAACACATGTCCTAATTCTATTGGACAAGTGTAATTCGACCAAAAACAAACTTAGGAATACAATATGACCATTTAGGCCCACTTGGATTAGATTAGGGCATTTATTATTAATTTATTTAAAGAAGGGTTAAAATAGTTAAAATCAAAGTTTAATAAGTAAATAATTTTTTATATGGGGTTATACATAAGATAAATTAGATTGTAAATATTCATTAGAAAGCTAAAACGATTTCCTACATGATGGTATTTTATTTGTAATTTTTAGACATCAAATAATTTAATTTATATATGACACAAAGATGATGCAGTAATTATCTTATTAATGAAATATTGAAAAAATTGATAATATAAATACCAAAATAAATGTAATTTGAGACTTTTTATGAATTACACTAATTTTCTAGGTTACTATGATATATTAGTTTTGATTTAATCAACTTGGTTCGAACATATAATTCTCTTATGACTTTCACAAAAATCATATATCAAATAGTGTCAAAATTGACACAAAATAGTTTTTAAATCAAATATTATATTATTAATTGTTATTTTATTCCTAAAAATCTAAGGTTCGGCCAAATGACTTATATAAGGATATATATATTAATAATAAACAATTTGGGGTTCGTTTGGCATGTTATAGTAAGTGTATTAACCATATAGTGAAAGAAAACAAAAAGACACGGTAAAAGTTAAATTAATTAACTTAGAGTTAAATCTAATTGATAAGGTTAAAATAATATCCTAAACTTTTCTAAATCCTATTGGTTGATAGGATTAAGACCCTTCCCTACTTTAGCTTCGAAATAAGACCCTTTGGAACCATTATAAACCAATTTTGACTTTAATATAAAATAATATTTTGAGATATTCCTAAGGTGCCCCTCTCCTCCCTTATAAAAGGGCACCTCCTCCCCCTCCTCCTCACACCAATTTGAGCACTCATGCTCGGCCAACCCCTGCCATTTTCTCCTCTCCACTTCCCTAAAATAATCCTAGAGGTCCTGGTCTTCTCCAAAGACCAATCTTAGTTCCTTAAGTGGAGGATTCAAAGAGGCGTTCCAAAGAAGAGGTAATATCCATTACCGATCTTTTCAATTTCTTTCTTCTTCAACTTCTTCTTCTTTAGTTGTTTCATGATAAAGTAATAACATCAGTATTAATTACATACTGATATGTTATTATAAATATGAAACAACCCTAATTCACCTTCTATCCATCGTACGGAAAAATGAAATCACCGCGCGTGCGTACGTACGGAATACCGTCTCCACGCCGTGGTGTAATCTATTTTCCACCATCACCTTACAAGGATGGGTGTAATGGTGTAATGAGTAACTATATATGATTATTATGAAGTAATATTGATACTGAAATAATATATATATACTCCAATACAATTCCACGATCATAGGAACGATATCATCACTCGTGCGTACGTACGGAATACCGTCTCCACAATGTGATGCGACTCGTTCTACATGATCTTCATTTCATAATGATTATATAAATGAATTTAATGAATGAATATGGAATATACTACACTAATACCATTCTGGAAATGAATTATCTATAACCTAAAGATAAGAATAAGGATTTATTTGACAAAACACGCATAAGAACAAACAGTTATAAAGACCCGAGTAACAAGTAACAATGAAATATTACTAACAAGAAGCTAAGAATGTGACCATATATGATATCATATCAATATGTATGATTATGGAATAAGTAAATAACATTATTTAAACCATTATACAGGAGCTTCGTACACGTACAAAGCAAATCGGACCTAAGGTAAGGGAAATATCACAATCTCATTTTTTATCCGAGATTGTTTATTCGTAAGTATTTACTGGGGTGTATTTTATCATCCACATCCATGTTTACTCAATATGTAATATTATTTCCATCCACATAAAATTGTTTAAATCAATTTTTACCCTTCGGTGAGTTTTTAGTAATACGTATGAAAGGAATATTTTGTCGTTTTTCGTACGAGGTACTTTTTGACTTTTCCGACAAAAGTACGAAGAATGTTTTTTTTAACTTATACGGCACGAACGGATTTCTACTGTTTTATAAAGCCTGATTTTCATGAAGCTTCCTCTAAAAGATTTCATGACTATTTTCAATAAAATCTCTTTCTTTTAAGATTTCATGATGTTTTGTGAAAAGAAATTGATTTTGAAGAAGAAAGGATATTTTCCTCAAGAATTCAATTCAAGTGTTTTATCAAAATTATTTTCCATCTAAGATAATAAAGGGTTCTGTTTCTATCCATATTTTTACATTTATTTGACTATTTTGTGATGGAATTATGTTTATGAATTCCTTTATCTTATATGAATTGATTTATGATGTCATGATGTTTCAAGAATCCCATTTTTGTTACATGTGTTATGCGATGATGTATGTTTTATGATTATGTGGCACACATAAGAAAGGATTCATTATAAGATGGGTGGGACCTATATCTCCCTCCAATGCATTGGGTAATGATTTTATATCTCATGAGATAGATAGGGCTGGAATGGTAGGTTATACCGGTTCAGTGAAACAGGACTGAAACGAGGGTTACTCGATTCAGAAAGGGACTTTGTCCACTAAGATAGTCTTGGCAATTAGTCTTGACTAACAAGAAATGATTCTCTATGATTATGTGTGTATGCCACAAAGTTTCATGTTTTAAGTTATGATTATTGGGATTACTTTTTCACTGCCATGATTTATCCCATGATTATGAAATTATGCTCTCTTTTGCAGGTTATGATTTCCAAAATGTTATGTTCTTATGAATATGATGTGATTGGTATTTATTTTGTTTACCCTTACTGAGCATTTGAGCTCACCCTTTTATGTTTTCTTTTCCCCAGGATATAAAGAAAGGTTTTAGGTAAAAAAAAGGAGGAAGATCTTTATGGGAGATTTTGAAGATCTTTCACCACGATTAGAAGATTATAGTCCGAGTTTCCAAAGACACTAAACTATTACGGTCCTTGTGTGTGTGTTTTTTTAATGTACTAAGTATTCCGCAAAAGTAATGTAATGTCAATGTACGTCAAGATACGGGTCTCTACAATTCTTATGCGTGTTTAAAAAAAAAACTAGACCAACCAAGCTAGCCTGCCATGGGGCCTATGAAACCAATACTTAAGTGGTTACTAAAGTCAAACATGGATTTTTAGTATAACAGTAGGTGGGATGGTGGACACAGAGAACATGTATAGGTAGGTGTGAACACACATAACACATTTATAGATCAATAAGATCATTCAATTGGAATTCATGATGGGTGTTGGTAGGCTATGATGTGTTAATGCAACCCATGAGGTATTGTGCGGGCTATTCTATATCTGACCTCATGTCATGGTAAAATAGTTATTGGTATAAATAGTGAGAAAGTTCCAATGTAGGATTCAAAAAATTTGTATATACTATTACATCACATAATATTAAATAAATATATCGGTAGCTATCTAATGAGGTCAATTTTATCCAACCTATCAATGTTTCACTTGTATTATTCCTCCTACATTCATGAATTTATAAGTATTGATCTTTGTTAAGCATAACGATCATTTGTGTTTCGTATGTTAAATTATCAATGATGCCTCCCTATAGATCAAACGATGTTACTTGACATGGAATCATCTATGCATGTATGTTATGTAAAATATGATACATTCAGGATCAATGATAGTGTTTTTATAATTACTAAATAAAAGAAGATAGATCACGTGATTTACACCAAATGTTCTAGCTAGGTTGGTGTGTGTATGACTTTGAGGTAGTGAAATACTAACTATAAATTCCCCTCAATATCCTCATTTTTAGCTATAATTGAGACAAATAGTTTAATGAAAAAAGATATTTTTGTGTAAATATAAAAGAGTTGAATGAAAAAATAGAGAGTTGAGTGGAAACAAATAGCGATTTGAATGGAAAATATAATGATCTAAGTGAAAAAGAGAGAGGGAACTCAACCAAATATCATGATATAGATGATAAAAATAATTATGATCTATTTTATCACATATATAATAGAAACTACCATTCACATGGTTCTCCACTAAGTATCATGTGAAACAGTGGAGTGTGAGATCCATACGAAGTGTTAAAATAATCACATAAAGTTATATCCCTTGTTATATACTTATGTGATGAAATATGAAGATCCAAAGTATAATGAATCATCAGAAGTCACAGGACTACTTTGGTTGTCAAAGGACACGAAGATATGAATATTCATATATATTCAAATAGAAACACTTGAAAGACACTGTGTGTATGAATACTATTTTGTGATCAAATAGTCATGTGAAAGAGAAGAATAAGTGTCATGTATTGTTTACCTGATAAGTTTGAAAATATATGTTGAGAACATGAACATTTTTTAGTATGAAAATAAATATTACATGAATATAATGAGGGGAACATGAATATTTATATTAAATGATGATTGTTTACATAAACGTAAGTTTCGGGATGAAATACATTCACCTCAAGTTTATATTTTTTTAAGTACATGAAATATACATAATTGGGAGAAAGGGATTAGACAATGATATAAGAATTATGAGAGGAGGTACTATAAGTTTCATGAGTTTGTTTGATATGTTAAGACACCATTTTATTTCTACATTATAAGTGTATTGGTTTAAATAAAATGCTTTCATGAAGTTCTGTGATCAGAGTTTCAAATTCAATGATCTATAAATAATCATTACCATTATTAATTAGTTATAAAACGAATTTGGTTAAATATTTAATAAGTTGTCTCTAACGTATCATTAAAATAGTTAGAAAGAAGTTTTTTAAAGTATAATATTGAATACACAATGTTGTATAGGGATTACATTTGGATTCATTTTAGTGGACATTTGAGTTAAGAAAGAGAAGTGATATTATTTCTTAGAATTTTAAAACATTGACTTGGATGTTTATCATTGTTATATTTAGATTCAAACTAATAAGTTCGTAACATAATAATTTCTTTATATAAATCATAAAAAATTTTATGAAAGTGATAATTTTTTGTTGTGGTGGAAGATAAAGTCTTGTCTCACACATAGTGATGTTTTTCTTATCTGAATCATATAAGGAAGTGGAGTAGTAGATTTGTTTTAACAGTGAATCTATCAGGAGATAATAATATAAATTGTTGGGGATTTTCTTAAATATATTTTATATACCCTTATTTCTATAAACAAATTCCATCCTTCATAGAAGTGGTGTGTAAAGGTGAAGAAGATGGAGTTCCCATGGATGAGGAGTGACCAAACAATAAATCTTACAGAGGCAGTGCACCTAGCATAGAGTGACCATAGTTGCACCATTATAATCTATAGAACCAATTAAGCTAGGTTTATTCAAGCACATCACCCCATCATTGGTGTGTGATCCTACAATGTATCCTTCTCTGGTGAACCATGTAAAATCTGTGTATTATATAAGTGCTTTATTTTTCTATATATTTGTGATTGTTTTGGTGATTATGATGAAAATTAGTAGTGGTTGAAAACTATTACTATTTATATGATAACAAGATACTAAAATATAATTAAATTATAAAAAAAATATTGGTTAATGTTAGCTACACCATGATTCACCTCCCCCCCCCCTTCAAGAGGTCCCACTGAACAACATATATGCTTTCTTATTTGAAGAAATATGACTTTAATTATTATAGAGGTGATTATTGATATGGAAAGGTAAATAGTTTCATATATATAATGCCATAGGTATAAGTCCCCTATGTTATTGGATAGTGTTTATTTAATTTATTATAATTCATTATTTATTTTTAATTATAAAAATAAATGGAATAGTGGATTTATTATTATTTTAATATTGTAAATTTTCATTGAAATTATATAATATTTTAAAACATGTCATGGGGTTTTTTATAGGACTTTTCATGTGGGATAATAGTATAGGTTTTATTGTTCTCAATTATTTATATAATGTTTTGCAGTAAAAATTATTTAAATGTTCAAAATTGAAATTATATTATAATCATTTAGAATTTTGATGTTTATATGATTAAAGAATTTTATTTATTTGAGATAAGAGAATATTTAATTTATTGTTGATGATAAGTGGACTACACCATAATATAAATCCCTATTTCTTATAAATTTTTATTTTATACATGTAAGGGATGCCCAATCCTTGATCATAGAAAATCATTATGGGATATTTAAGTTAAATTTTTAGTGATCCTTTTTACATAATTTTTAGAAGTAAAAACAAGAATTATTTCTCAATGCCTTAAATAGGGGTTGATGGTGAAATGGGGGTTCATGGATTATTGAGCATTACACTATGGGAAGATCTGATATCTATATTCACCTAGTTTAATAAAGATAAGAAATTATGATAATTGTATTAGAATACAATATTCTATCATTCCTATCATGAATTTTATATCCATAATCTTGTTCATTTTTTAATTTTGAAATGTTGTGAGGTAAATAAAATAAAAGGATATTAAATAGCTAATCATTACACTATAAAACTGCAAGATAAAATTTTAATGAAAACCAAATATGTATGTTATTTATTACTAATGATAAATGGTTTAATATGACTATTGTAACTAATTAATAGAGATTATATAATCTATAATAATTAATAATGAAATTGAAATATAAAATATTATAGAAATTATATAGGGTAATATTGAACGATTGAACCCTTATAAATTATGATATTTAATAATACAAAAGATGATTATTTAAATTGGATACAAAATGATACATTATAAAAGATTGGGACTAATTTATTATCATAATACTATTTAATTAGATAATTATTTAATTATTTACTCTAAACATATTTTATTATAAATTTGATTATACTTGGACTATATTGAGAATGATTTTAGTCCTTTAAACATTTCTTTTTGAGTCACATTATTTATTATAGACCTTTTTATTAATAATATATCATTTTTTTATTAAGAAGAATATATGTATGGTTTTCATATAATATTATTCATTAGAATGAGTGAATATAACACTAGAAAAGGGATTTAAAACATACCACCTTAGTGTGATGTTATTTTTTAACCTAGTTTTACAAAATTTCTTCATAATTTTATTTATCAGACTCGATATAATGATGCATTCATATAAATATATCATATTATTGAATAAGGCTTTAAACCCATGGGGTTTTTCAAAATTTATTCACATGTTCACTTATCAATAAGATATCAGGACTTAAAAACTTCTATTTTTATTTAGGATGAACATTTCCATTGTTTCCACTAAGAAAATATATGTTATATTATTTGATTATAGAGGATCATGGTGTATTATGTATTGTTTAAGTTAATTGAAAAAATTTCATTACATAACTATTGGTTGTATTTTTTATTTGGGAAAACTTTCCTCATAACTAATTAAAAATAACGATAGGATTTATTCTATGGATTTAATTTTGTTATACTGATTACTTATATTTTTTCATATTCTTATTATATAAATATTTATGTGTTTTAATCTTTTATTTTGGATGAACTGTTTATGACATATATGGTATACATTGATACATATATACTTTAATATACACTCATGACACATATAATGCCCCACATTAGTTTATACTAGTGAAATTTTAGAAAATAAAGTTCTAAAAATATTTGAACACGATCTAGTTTTAATTTTCATATTTTTATTGATAATTAGAGTATGAATATGAATTGTAAATGACATAGATGATGTTTAGGAGGTGTTTTTTCAAGTGGAAGAGTCCAATAGCAGATTATAGGGGTTTCAGAGGCTGGATGGTTCTGGCTGGATGATGAGAAGGGACACATGGTATAATATTGTGTTGCTTTCGGTACACTATGAGGGTTCCAAGAAAGTAGGACCACTACCTGGGGCCACATGGTGGATGGTTAATTGTGATGAAAACATATTGAGTTGGAAAGTGGTTGGTTTAGTTTTACGAGAACTTCGTAGATCCTAGATCATATTCATTAAGAAACAGGGGTATTTTAATATTTGTATTTTTAAAATAAATCACCTCATCAGGGGTTGTGTTATTTACTCAAACAAATAGGCTAGGTTTTACTACACTCTCTTTATCCTATTACTTATTTTTCCCATTAATTTAAGTAAAATTTTTAAGTTTTTCCTTCGATATCTGAGGTGGGTTTCTCTTCTTATGTTTCTTTTCTCTTATTTAATCATTCTGGTGAATGTTAGTTAGGAATTTGGGACTAATTACATCATTTCATGGTGGAATAAGGATAATATGTTGCGGATTTGGATCTTCTTGGATAGAGGATGTTTCTAAAGGGAGAGTGCTCAATATTTTATGCATCTTTTCTTGAGGTAAGATACTACCCTAATTAATCGAGGGTTTTTTATAAAATTTTAATGTAATTGATTAATGAATTGATAATATGGGTTAATAATTCTACTAGATATCATCTCAAGGGTGTTCCAGGAGTGATCTTTAGCATATTGGTTGATGTTTTGGAATTATTACATCATCCAAGGAGTTTTCCATTGATAATGCCTAAAAGAATTAATTGTGGAAATAATTATAAAAATTATTTATAATGGTGTATAATTAATTTAAATTATTTTTAATGATTCTAGGGCCTCTTGGAGGTGGTTAATGGCTAGGATTTTGTGGTTAACAATCACTTGGGGGATTACACCAATTGAGTTTGGTGGTCCCTAACCTTTCCCAAAGTTTCATGAATTGTTTCATACCAAATATCATATTTCAGATAACCACCCATATGTGATTGAACTGAGACAAAATTGGATTGTTCTCCCCTTAACTCTTACTAGTTGGGTGAGAACATCTACGTTCATAAGGGTCCATCTGAATGTTATTCTTGGATACCATGACCACCAATAGATTTGACATTATGTTAAATTGTATTAGAATTTATACTTATGACGCAACAGGTACACCTTGGAGTTATATTATGATTCTTGGTACCATGATCCAGTTCTTTTTTTTCTCTTAATACATATATGGTGTGTATAATTGAGACATATTATAATGAGGCATTAAATGTATTATTTCATTTTATTTCTTGAGAGTGAGTATATTCTAATAATGTTCTGGTTATCCTTTATTTTGGTGTATCTTGATGGCATGAAATCCAAAGGTTAGGTGGTCAAATTGAGGTGTTGGGAATATGGACTCTAAATCCAAGAGTTATATCTCTTTGGTTGTAATTTATATGGTTAAACTAGAAAAGGTTCTCACAGACTCATTAGAATATGAGATGTGTGAATTTATTTTACGTTAGTTGGAGGCTTAAACCAAATGGATAACTGGTAATTCTCGATTATCCTTTTTGATTAAATTGTTGATTTTTTTGAGTGTTCCTCCCACTTTTGGATCATATTAACCATGTAGGCTACACCTTGTATTTGGGTAAAGATTTAGGTTGGTCATGAAAGGACTGACCTAGATTTGACTTAATATGAGTTATATGTTATGATATTCTCATTATTCCTTACATTTATAGCTCTAATTTTTCTATTAATTATTCCATTATGTGTTTGGGATTATGTTATGGGATGTTATAGCTATTTTTATTGTTAATGTTATCAGGTGGACAAGATATATTTTCATAGAATGTTTGTTTATGTGTGGGATGACCTTCCCATTCACTTGGAAGTTTATTATGGCCTGAGATGACTTGCTCACTTTTGTTGATGGTTCCTATGGGATCAGATAACATGAATAATGTGATATCAATATATTTGATATCTTATGAATGAAACACTTACCATATGATGACGTGATTATGGATTTTAAGCCCATTATGAGATAAGCCTATCGTTTTGGATACATAGCCATATTCCCTTTAATATCCTTATAAAATTGGATGGCATGCCCAACATATTTTTTTATGATTGTATGATGTTCTGTGTTAAATTAATTATTCTTATAGCATGGGAATACATTTCAATTATGTTGTGGGATAAGGAATGGGATGAAGTCCCAACTTATGATACATTACGCGTAAAGGGTTGAAAATCCCATATTGTGAATAGCACATGACCAGGATGATATACACGTTATTCGGGGACATAATGATCATCAGTTAATGGAATTAATTTCCCATGTGGCCTTTGTAATTTCTATTATGGGACACTATGCTTGAGTATTAGCAAGTACCATTAGAATTCATATGCACATATCATGGTGTGATGCTTCCAAGAAAATGGATTTGATTCCCTTCTAATAATGGTTTCCTGTGGGTTATAAACCCCACTCATTTGACATAGTTGAGACTGGGGATTGTCTTTTCTTTTTATATTATTCCCATGTCTAGTGATGGTATTTTGTATCTTAATGATACCGATCAAATGTGAAGCCCACTTTTATGTGTTTTCTCAATAATGTGATATCCATGGATGTGACAATTATATCAAGATATTTTACCCATGTATTAAAGATATAGTTACCATAGGTATGTTATTCCAATAATTCTTGTTCTATTATCAAGATACATTTCATATGTATTGGTAATTATACATTGAAAGTATGACATAACCTTTTGAATTGAATTGGGATATAATGACTAGATACTTGTTTTGTGATATGTTTAGAGATACCCTAACACTAGAAAAATCTATTATGGTTACACCTCATTGGACTTGTAGTATATGTTGTTGTGACTCATTTATTATTCCCACCATTTACATTAAATATTTTAATTATTGGAATATCAAGTTGTATAGACAATTACTTATACTAGACTTGACAAACACACCATTGGTGGGGGGTTACTGAGTTGTACTCACACACTTATCGAGCACCCTTGCATAAATATATTATCTTATTTATGGGATCGGGTAATTGGAAAAAAACCATATGTTAGATGGTTTTTGAAGTGTAGTCTTGATGGTTTCATGATATGGAACTGCTAATGGACCTATGATCAGGGTGTATTGTAGTCTCCTTTACTTTATTTATTTTTTATTTCCCATTCATTATTAGCCTATCAATGGACTTACATTCTAATTGAGTTATTAAAATTACAATTACTCAATTTTTATAGCATGAAAGTTTTTGTTTATCTACTAAGGGCATGTAACTATTACATCTACTGGTATTTAGTTTATTTTTTATTACTATTTATTATATTAATTCCGTTGTATTTTATAAATATTTATACTAAGAGGGAATAGTCTCCCCACTCATTACATACACCCTCACCAATGAAAAGTAAATCTACTAATTACTAATTACCTCTAATTATTTATATAAATTACTAATTATCATTATTAAATATTAATCATTACTATTTTCTAATAATTATTACAAATAATTTCTTTTTATTATTACAAATAAATACTAGTGAAAAAACAATTTAAATATAACTTAATTAAAACTAATCAACAATAATTAATATTTATATTAAAAATGAAATAAATAATAAATTAAATAAAACATAAATACCTTTAAACTGGATCTCTTATAATTTTAGATGACTTCCCAACATCTTTATAAAAAACTAACTCTGAAAATATTTCACCCTAAAATTTGAGTTTAGGGAATCAAAGAATGTGGGAATTGGGGGGGGGGGGGGCGGAAAAGAGGATGGGGGTCTATATAGGTCAGATTAGTTGTGATAGGAATATTTGCGATGAGATTCTCATTGAAAAAGTACTTTTGTGATGGGACCCATCGTAAATACCTTCGACATCATTAATTACTTTCAGTTGTTAAAAGGTTATTTGTGATGGGTCCCATCACAAAAAAGTGAGCTGCCAACACACTTTTTGTGACTGGAAAACATCCCGTCGTAAATAGGTTTTACCACCGTCGGTTATTTATGACGAGTTCCATCGCAAATAGTATTTATCGCCTCCCAGTATTTACGACAGGAGGTTCCTTCCCATCAAAAATAATTAGTTATTTGTGATGGGTTGATTTGTTCGTCACAAATAACCTCTTTGATAGACTATTTGCGATATGATTTATTCCCTTCGTAAATAACCCATCGCAAAAATTAGTTTTACCCGTAGATTATGGTCATATAATTAGATGGTGGCATGTGAGTTACCAATGATAATATAAACTGAAGAAAAAAAAGTTACTTTATAGTCTTTAGACATCATTGGATAAGGTTAATAGTCTAACGTTGAGAAATTAGTGATGATTCTTCCAGATTATGATTATGAGATGATGGTTTTTTGGTTATAGATGGGAAACTTTCCTACTTTTACATAGGATAGGTGATGATGTGAGGGTAACCAGAGAGTGAGGTGAGACCCGAGAAATGGAATGCATCATAGATAACTGGAATAAATTAATTTTGGAATGATATGTCTAATGTTAATGACACTTGAATAATATGTAATCTAATTTTGGATCAAAATTAGGGATGACTTGAGTTATATAATATGGAAGAACGAGTGATGATCTATGTAGTGACAAGATAGACATGGATATGAGGCATGAACATTTTTCTATTAAGTCGGTGAGCCTTGGATCTTTGGTATGTGATTAACGATGAAGTTAGTTGGGTTAGTGGTAGAGTAGATTTAGGGTATCCACATGCTTAGCTTTTTATTTTTTTATTAACCATGGTAACCATATACATTTTAATAGGTTTGGATTTAATACTCCTCCCTTTCTTTCGGATGGAAGAATCGTCTTCTACTCTATTTTTGTGGCCTTTATAAACGATATGGTCTAATATCAGACTTAAAATTCTGATATTGATGTTAGATAAGAATGAACATCCTTTTATAACAATATAAATATGTCGATGAATTGATTTTTTAACTCTTTTGGTTTGGGAGAGTGTACGGTTTATGTCTTAGTGACGTTACTGATGCATAATAATTCCTTTTGATGCATTCCTAGTATATGGTTAGGCTAATGAGAATTTTAGTTTAGAACATTGAGACTCCTGTGAGGTATAATGCCTTATAAGGTGTTGGTGTATTATGGTGGGTTCTAAAACTCAGTTGTTTTCTAGGATTTTTTGATATTGGTCATGTAAAGTGGATATATTGGGAGATGATTTCCCATGTGGTTTGATTTGTTACAAGATGAGGAAGAAAAGGTGTGTGGAGAATTTTTTTCTCCATAGGTGCCAAACCTTAATATTATGTATCACATTTACCAAATTTGGATGTTGAATATGTCCTCTTACATCATTATAGAACCAATGAGGTGTTTGATGGATTTAGGGTGATGTGGAGATTTGAATGTATTGACTTTATTGGTGGTGCTTTGGGTGGGGTATGAATAATATTTATTGGAATTTGGGAACTCCTAAGATTTTTGAGACAATCAGAAGATATGAATAGAATTTATAGAGTTTAATAATGTGATAACCATGTGTTAGTTAAAGAGATCCCTAGTTTTGGGGTTATCTTAATGGAGATAGAGTGTTTAGAGATTTGCTGATTTCTGTCGGTGGTAACATGGGGTCTAGGATGTCATCAGCTTATGAGAAACTCACATGGGTTGTTTTTTCTAGATATAACAATATTATTCTATTAAGTATTAGTGATGGGTGTATTATGATATGGTACATCAGCATATTATACTAAAGAGGAGGTAAATTTTATTGTGGGGAACCACCACTAAGGTAGTTTTATTTACACCTTTGTTTGGGTGGTTTGTGAGAAGCATCTAGATTGATGCAAAAGAAGAACCTAGAACCGTATTGGTAAGGTCCTTGCATTGGAAATTTTATAAAAATAATCTTATATGATTATATATATGTATAATATATTTAAGGTAGATAACCATATTCTCATACAAAATTATTATGACATATCAGGTCTGCGAATTCAGTGACTAACGGGTTGTCATTTTAAAAATTGACTGGTTTTAAGACCAAGCCAGTGGATTTTGATACTCATAGAAATTACATGTATGAATCCTTATGTAATGGGGTGAGGATTTTTTAGGTTCAACATACAGTATGAGGTAAAATTTTTGAGTTCTAGATGTTAGGGAACTACTCGACTTTAATTTTAGGTAAATGGTGGTCTGGCCTAAACTAGTGAAATTTATCTTAGATGTACAATTTCAATGATTTGTTGATCCATGAATTCCAAAAGTCATGGTGATTCATTTTTAAGTTGGTATAAATATATTTTTCAATGATACTTGGTCCATTTAGATATTCTAGATTTGGTCTGTGTAGTGCGGTACTGACGAGAACATTTCATGAGAAATTGATATCTATGAATCAGATGAGGATGTACACATATTTTATGAGTGATGACCAACATTTATGATATTCCAACTTGTGAGTCTTACAAGGTGTTTTAAGTTTTATAGTTGTAGGTGTAGTGTTTTTGGGACCATATCCAATGATTGGTATAGTTTCAGACCATGCATCTGGTTTTAGTGGTTGATTTAGTTGGTTTGAAATGCAGGTAGATAATACCTAGGGATGGAATCTATTTTAGTGGGAGGTTATAATTACCCACACCAGTTAATTTACATTTAACCAATGAAAACTATTTCTTAAAGAGTTTGTAACTTGGGACAATTTGAATTTTTATATTCCAATTAAGAATTTTTATTTTTAGACACATTTGAAATAACTCAGACGATGTCTCTAAGGTGTTTTCTTTGGTGGAGTCCAAAATATTGTTTCAGGGTGTTGGTATTCTGGATTTTGTTGGTTTATGGTTATATAGGGACATTGAATACCTATTAAAACCCAACCTAATGTTTATAGAGGAACCAGTTGAGGGTTCTGGGGATTAAACGGATTGGGACCGCTAGGTGGCTGTTGAATTGAACTGATGGCTAGTCAGCCATTGAGGGTTTAGTATAGGTGTACCAAGTACCTAGTGAAGTCTATAACTATTTTTCAAAAATGGATTCATTTTTGTATTTTTTATTTGAAAAATAAAAAAACCCACTCATCTTGTGTCTTCTCAAGGAATTAAAACAAGGGTGGTCACACATCCCACTCCCTCTCTTCTTCCATTCTTCTCCCCCTTGATGTTGGGTGAATTTATTTTAGTTTCTTAAATGATTTAAGGTTGTTTTCTCCTATTAATCCCTCATGATATGTTATTTTTCCCTTATTATCTAATTCTGATAGGTGGGTGTTATTTTAATTCTATCATATACTTGTCTAATTAGTCTCATATAATGGGGGTTTGATTCGACTCTTCTATATGAGGTTTTGAAAGGGTGAACACTTGAGGTTTCTCATGTTTTTCTAGAGGTAATACTATTTCCTAATTTATATTAATTCTTCATCAACTTATTATTTCATTGATTAATGAATTTACTCTTGACATTAGGTATTGTCTCATATATGGGATTATGGGTGTGCTAGAAGTTATTTTCACCTTGTTGCTTGAGTTTTTGGCATCGTTACATTCTTCGGTGAGTTATATATTTATTATTTCAAAAGGAATTAAATTTATATATTAATTATAATTTTTTATAATTAATTGAAATAAATTTTAATGGATATAGGTCCTCGTATATGTGGCTAATGGAAGGTATAGGATTTTTCAATCTTTGGTGATGGTGATCGAGAATTTCTAGGGGATTACTCCATTTTAAGGTTGGTGATCCCTTGCCATTCCCAAATATTTTTAAATCATATTATGAAACATATGATATTTGATATCCCCATCCAACTTTGATTGACCCAAAACTAAATTGGATTTCTTTCCTTATATCTCTTTTGATTTAGATGTGGAGATCTACCCTTGTGAGGGACCCTTCGAATGTTATGGTTAGATTCCATGTTTGCTGATAGAAGTGTGAATGAATTGATGTGAATGAAAATTTATACTTAGGACCAAATGGGGATTTCCTTGATTAATATTATTATTTATAGGACATTGATGAGGTATATTTATATATCTTTTGACATATTAGAGGAGTTTAATTAATAGATATGTGTTTGATACATTAAATGGAGTATTTATTCTTACTTCTTGAGAGTGATTATGTTTTAATTAGGTTGTTATTAGCCTTCATTTTGATGTATCCTATTGCAATGGTAACCAATTTTCATGGAGTGAATTAAACATTTCAAAAACTATGGCCTCTAAAATGAAGAGGTATGTCCCCCTAGTTGTTCTTTGTCATAGTGAACAAAGAATAGGTTCTGTTTGCCTAATCATGGTAGAATGTGTGTGTGAACGTGAGAGGCTAATAGGAGACATGACCTAGATGGATCATTATTGACACCTGATTTTTCCTTTTATATTTCATAATGGATTAATCGGGTGACTATTCATTTCCCTTTCAGATCACAGTAACTGAGTAGGTTATACTTCTATTTTGTGCATATATCCTTATTTGTCATGTGAGGGAACACTTATCTTAGACATAACTTGAGTTGGGAATTATGAAAACTTAATTTTGCCTTCCCTATATAACTATTATTTATCTATTAATTATTCAATTATATATTTTTATGTTCTGAGTTTTTATGCCTGGTTTTATTTTTAATGTTATGAGTTGTACTAGATTTATTTTCTTACTATGTTTCCTTGGTTGTGGGATGACCTTACCATTCACATTGATTCTACATATAGAATTGGAAGGCATGCCTAATTATGTTGATAATGCCTAAGGAATCAGATGGCATGTCTATTGTGATATTGTGACTTATATTATGGGATACATCACCCACTTACCATATAATGTTATGTTCATGAATGTTATTCCCATTATGTGATAAGCCTATGCCTCTTGACGTTTAGCCCAATTACCTTAAAATATATACGGTATCAAATGACAAGCCTACTATTCATATGTTGTGATATCGTGGGATGATATTCCCAATTACACTAATGATAAATATTTAATGGGAGTATGTTACCATTGTTTGTTGGATGAGGTATGGTGTGAAATTCCAATTTATTTTTTCTTATATATTAAGGGATAAAATTACAAGATTATGTGTGATCCTGGACAAGAATTCATGTTTATTGTTGGGGGCTATAATTCCAACCAGTCTATAGAAAATATTCTCTACATGGAATTTCTCATATCACTGATGCGAATCTATGAATTAATATTTTTTAGTTGTCTAAGTAATGGGACATACTTCCCATGGTGTGATGCTTCTAGGGAAGGGTGTGTGATGATAAACTAAGAATGGTTTCTTATGGGACATGATTCCCTCTCAAGTTATATGTTTAGTACTAAGGATTATCATCTTGATTGAGAATATGCCCATGCATAGTAATTATATGCCCTCACTGGTGGATATTGATGATTTTTGAGAGTTATTGAATATGTTTTCTATGGGAAACAATTCCCAAGGATGTGACGATGATATCAAGATGTGCTACCCATGTATTGATGATTTAGTTGACTAGAGGAAATTATACCCACTAATCTGGTTATTTTTACAATATTCTTTATCCATTTATTTTTAATTATAATATTACAGAATGATATTACTATTTGGTATGACTCAAAACATAATGTTGAGTGTATAATTATGTGATATGTTCAGAGGAACATAAACACTATCCAAGGTAGGTATGGTGACAAATGGGTGGTTGTGAGGTACCAGTGTCTCTATGATTACTACCATTATATGTTTAAAATGTTTACTTAAAAAACATCACACTGTATATGCACTTTTATATATTGAACTTCTTAGGGACACTATCGATGGTGGCCTACTATGTTTTAATCAAAACCTTCCCAGGAACCCTAGTACCTGAGAAGACTTATTAGTTATAGGTATGGGTAAATTTCAAGGACCTTTCGTGAGATAGTACATGAGGTGGAGTCTAGACATAGTTATAAAATGTAATAGAGCGGGAACTCAGGACATGATTTTGTTTTAGTATCCCTCATTTTGGATAAAATTTCCATGTTTAGCCTACTAGTGACCATTATTACTTTATTCCTATGTGAAATTGTAGATACCAAATTTTTTAAAGCATGAGAGTTGTAATTTATCAACTCCTGGCATGTATATATGACTTATTTTTTTTATTAATGATTACTTTTAATCACCTTTATTTCATCATGTTTTATTTCTATCTATATCCAGAGGGTATAGTATCCCAACATATTACATATACCCTCTTCAGTGGTTTGTATCCTATGGTGTACATAGAGTTACACTAGAGATTTGTGGCACATAGTTCAGTTATTTTTGGAGGTAAAGTGGATCAGTGATGATACAAAAAGGTATCGGGGTAATTATTCATATATTATTTAGAATTTCACTCATCGTATATATATATATATATATATTACATTATTTCCTATATTTTTTGTTAGTTTTGATAAAATTAAAGGTATGGATAACTTATTTGATAATAATGATCATTATATGGAAAATATTATCTTCTAGAGTTTGGCTATATTCATGGCTCTATTTATGGAAAAGTTTTGGAGCCTTAGTAATTTCTTGGTGGGATGGGGTCATGGTGACCATTATTTTGGATATATTAATGTTGAAGTACAACTAATCCTTATGTTTAAATTTTTTGTTCATATTATACATATTAGGGATTTAATGATGTAGGCATGCCCAACTATAAAAAAATATATTTAAACCCCAATTTTCTATGATATTATTCCATTAAATGTTTAAAACATATTGTAAATAATGAACATATATTATATGCCTTGTTTTCTTCTATATCATGTTCTTAATGAATATCACTCAGTAACCATTGATAAATACCAATATCTATAGGTACCCCCTAGTTGTATAAATCACCAAACATTTTTTCATGATCTTTTATATCTAAATTGATGATACCGCATCATCCTAGAAAAACAAGAAATTAATAATAAAGAGATTAAAATTTTGAAATGAAATTATACACTATGAATGAAATAATTATTATATATCATTCCTCTATATTTGATCACCTATATACAGGACACCATGGATTCTTCATGAAATGAACAACACATAAATTTTTAAAATTCTCCATATGTTATAACTCTTTATAATGAGTAATACTTTAACTTATTATCAAATTCAATATAAATGTTTTACATTTAAAACATCATTATGATTCATTAATAGTTCATTAATTAAAACATATGATTTTTTTTGAATGAAATAAAAGGGTAGTGTATTAAATATCAAATATCAAATGAGAAGATAACCATTATCTCAGGTTGTTAAAAATAAAATGTTATATGGGGATAAATCTTATGACATGTGTATTGGTCTGAAAGAAACATCTATTAAAAGATATAAATATCTAAAATCCCATTTACATATGAATCACTTGGTCTAGTTATATTTTATTAAAAAGTACATATTATAAAGGTTAGGATTTAATTCCACTCCATAATGCCAATTATATAGTATTTTATTATTCTAGGTAATCATATCTCATGGTTTTAGAAACCATGACACTCCCTTCACTATAGTATGTTATGATAGAAGTCTTATCATATGGAATGAAAATAATATTTTCATGGTACTTTTTATAAATTCATATGAAAATATAGAGTATGATTAATAGAGATATTATATGGATTATTTTTTATATTGGCTTGGTTTTTAATGGGTTTCTACAACTGTTGTGATGAACCATATGGTAAGATTAATTGGGAAAGGATATGATATTTATTTCCACATGAATATTAAGAGTTTCTACTCAAATAAATCTACACATGGTTATTATAATTTATGAAAGCATTGCATGAGATGTAAGTTAAGGGATATTTCACGCATATGATGCTTGAACTGTTAGAAGTGGTAAATAATGGGTTATAATGAATGTACTCAATAAAGAATAAATGAAGTAGAGGAGTGTCCTTAGGGTGCTATATAATTCCATGAGCACATGATGAAATTCGGTGTGATGATGCAATGATACTAAGATGAGACTCTCTCTAACCCAATGCACTCCTAATCTACCATTACAGTATTGTGAGATGTTAGAACATTTAGAAGGGAAGTGGATCCCATTTTTACCAAAGACATGTTCATCACATTGACACACCATGGAGGGAAGGTCTATTTGGTCATTCCTTTAGTGCTCATAAAGAATAATTGAAGGCAGATGTTGGGGCCCTTTTGGGTAAAGAAATTCATGTATTATTGTTCTTTCAGATTTATAACTCATATATTTCGTATTATCTATGCATGGTGATCTTGGTCTGGGTTTCTATTTCATTCCAATGGTTAAACAAGTGTTGTTTGATACCCTTTGAAGACCATCAGTGGTATCAGAGAACCCAATATTTTATATTTATGAAATAATGTATTTAATGAATAAAAAAACCTAATTCATATCGATATCTAATCCTCTAATGTGATATTTGGTTTTGTTCTGTAAATTAAAATCGTAACATAAAATATCGAGATACCATAATCAACAGTTTAGAATGAATCTATGATTTTGTTCTGATTATTTCATATAATAGTAATATATTTTAGCATACTATTTCTTGCACCACGTAAATATAAAAAGAGTATTCTATCATAAAAATGACACTTCAATATATCCTAAGTTAAGATATGAGATATCATATTGGGAGACTATAGATATTAGTCATGAAATATGACAACAAGGACATCATGTGTTTTTTATTCAATGACTTAGTTATCATCCATAAATTATTATTAATAACATATTCAACTACACATTATTTTTCTAACTTATGACTCCATGATAATCATAAAATAGTATGGGCCAAGAAATACTATTTTTTATACTTTTAAATTATGAATAGATTTTAATTATTTATAAATTGTTTATAAATAATGGAAAAATAGATTTTATGATATTTATTAATATATAAAATTGGTTTAAAATTAATTTATTATAAGGTGTGTGATTAATTAATAAATTTTTTTAAAACATTTATAATAAATATACAATTATATATTAAGGGTTAATATTAAAATAGCCTTTTCAAATTTATTTAAATTAACTTATAATTAAAATATAAAATTTTTATATAATAACTATTAGAAAAATTTATCAATAGAAAAAATTGCTAAATTAACGTAAAAGTATAAATATATTTTTTGTATTTATTCATAATTAATTTAAATTATTCAAATTTAAAAGGGCCATTATATGAAATATTATGTAAAAACATTAAAAGTGTTTTTCATTACTGATTTGGTTAAGGTTTAAATAACCTTAATTATATGATATTAAGATTAATTTAAACGTTTATATAGGTTAATATGAATTATAAAATGTTAATAATTCATAGAAATATCATATATTTAATTTAAAATTTCATATGATGGATAATATTGAAATTTTATATTATAAAATGAATATAATGAGTTTATATTCACAATTTTGGAATGTCCATACTAAATAAATCTAAAAATATAAAATTTATAGAGTTAATATTTTATTTTATCAATTATTCATAGTTATTTATCCCATGTTTAAATATTTTTATTTATTTCAAATATTTTTTTTACAGATATAAATTATATAAATAGTGTAAATTAGAATTTAATTTTGTTTATCTTGTTAAATTGATTCATATAAATTTACAAGCCTTTCATTATATATTTAAAACATCAATATAAGATTTATTTTTTATCTACAATGACCAAAATTTTTAATAAATTTTATGGTTCAGATTATAATTTTTAATATAGTTCGTACATAATAGGTTTTAGTCTAATGATTAATTGGATTCCCTCGCAAGTAATGTCTCCATAGGGATATAGACTTGGGGTTATACTTCTTATAAGCATTGAAGTTATACCTTGTTCTATAAAGGTAGGTGTTTTCTATTTTATATTATCAGAAAACTCCTATAGATATCATCAATCATATATATAATTATGCATTTACATGAAGTGGTCATGTACCATATGCATGGTATTCATTTAGATATGTTTGACTATGTTTGTATTATATATTTAGGTGTGTAACAAAAACTAGGGGTTTTTTAAATAGTTACACATTAATATGGTTTGAACATATATATTGGCTGGAGGGAATAGGATTCAAAAAATAAATTGTTAGAAGCATACACACATAAAGGGGATAACATGAGATAATATGGTCATATTAAATCCCATTAAAATACTAAGTGTTAAATTCCAAATAATGTGAAACTTTTAATAATCTCTATCATTCAGTATGGGTGACCCAAGAGATTAGGTGATAGCGAATTATCTTATATAAGGAAAGAAATAAATTAGGCGACCCTAACAGTTACATCACTCATTCTTGGAAATTTATTTATGTTACACAAAATAGGTAAAACCTAACCACCATGATACCTAGAGAGTAAATTTGGGTATATCCACTTGATGTATTGGAAAAATAATTTGTTCACTTGACTATCTAAGAGTCGTAAATAAAATGATTAATTTTATTTTTCCACCATATATAGTAATGGATTATTTACAAGATTAATATGGTGTAATTTATGATGAAATATGGTTCTTATCCTACTAATGGATATGATGAATTCAAAAGGGGTCACCATTTTAGTGGGAATTCATTTAATTAATTACCTTATTAAAGGGTAACAAAACATGAAACTCACGTAATATAAACTTATGTTATAGATAAAAAACATAATCATTGAATGTAGATTTTAGATAAATCCTATATGAAAGAGAATATTAGTGTAAGATACTAATAATATTGGTAACTAAATCAGTGTTCTATTGTAATAATCATTAAACTTGTTAGAGATACACATTCTCGAATAACCATGTTTTTGAATTTTATGAACGCGTGAATCTTGTTTCTTATGAAGCATAATTTGACCCACTTGAGGTTTTGAATGTAATAGATGAAAAATGACCTAAGGAATTTTATTATCCACTGATATAAAAAATATTAGTGAATAAAATAATCAATTATAGATACCTAATAAATCAGTACTATAATATCTATAGATTTGAAAATAAAACTATTATCAATATCATATACAACATGAAACACTAAGCCTAAACAAACCATGAAATATTGTTTTTTAAATATGAACTATATAACCTAGACATTGAATTTGAAGATATGAATATGAGGAACAAATTTATGAAATATATATAAAAAATACTAATAAATATTAACATGTTAATTAATTTATAATAAATAAGTACTCAATTTCCAACACATTCATTTTATGCTTCAAAAATATGTTTTCCCTATAAATATTTTTTATTACACTTTTTTAGTGAAATTTGTAATTAATTTATAGAAATTTTAGAAATTGAATTTGATAAAAAAGATACAATTTTATAAATCATAATTTCAAAAAAAACATCGGATTATTTTTTTAAGAATTTCTTAAAAATTTTGATTGTTCAATGAATAGTGTGAATACTACATTTTATAGAAAATTAACTTTAATTTAATGTTATTACAAATTCAAAATATCATTTACATAAATTTTAAAATTTATTTAGTTATTTTTATTTAAAATAATCAATGAAATGTTTTTGGAATCAAAATTATACATGAATTTGGCATAAAAATATTTTTATAATTAAAAGGGTACATTCTAGAAAATCACTTTTCAACATGTTTTGCAGATATTATTTCAAATTAAATTCTAAAACTTATGTGTATTGAATTATATAAAATGGATTAAATATTTTAATCAGAATAATTAATATTATTTAATATGTTTAGCTTAAATTTTGACCAATATGAATAATAACCATAGTAATTTTTTGTTACCATGATAAAGGTAAAATGAGTTAATTATGGTTAAAAATAATGCGATAAATCTTTATGTTCATTAATACACTTTAATTAATTAAATATTTTTTTATGTAATCATCTATAAGTCTAAAATATAGAATTTTTCATTTATATTTGATTTTAACCTTTATATTATTTTAAGTAAATACCAAAGTGAAAATATCACTCTCCTGCTATTAATATTTTTAATATTTTATAAAGTGTATGAAAATAAATTTTGTTAACTTATAAATTGTTATGTTAAATATAAATTAATTTTTTTTATAATGGTAATTTATTTTTAATTTTTCATGATTAAACAATTACCTTAAATGTCTATGAAACATCGATATAGTGTTTGTGTAAGTTGTAGAACAATCAAGTAAATGATTTTAAAAACTCTAAAAGTAACATATCCTTGGTGAGTTATAGTGTCCTGAAAAATTTATAGATAAATATAGAATATTATGGATTTTTTAATGGTCTATAATAAAAATCTATTTTTAAATTATTGTCTTTAAAGACACAATTATTGAATAGTGTCAAAAATGAAATTAAGGATATTTTATGTTAAATAATATTTTATTAAAATATCTAAAAATTAGAAATAAAAGTTCAAGAGTAAAATTAAAATTGTAAATATTCAAAATAAACTTCCCTAGGCTATTTATGTGCCAATTATCACCTTTTAAATAAAATTATATCACATTAATATCTAAAAATTCATTAACATGATTAAGGTTAACAAAATTTAACCAAGGGATTAGACAAAAATATAATTTTTAAAATGATATATAAAGTGGTATAATTTTTTTCAATGATTATATTAAGACCATAACCTCATTATATTCAAATATCAATAATTTTGGAATGAATTGACATTATTTAGACACATAATATATTATAATATTACATAAATTTCCAAAAAATTCCCCTCCCTGGCCTTATAAAAGGTCACCCCTTATCTCATTTTTTAATCCACATTGAGCCATATATATCTACTCAATGATTATATTAAGAGATCTAATTCCAGTATATCGATGAATTAGTAATCGTCCAAACCAACCTCTTTTAATTTATATCTTATTATGCCTCCTCAAAATCATATTAAACCATGATTATATAATAAAATAATTATATATTATATACCTAAATATTATTATTACTATATTAAAACTCTTTTCATCTTGTTTTCCATCCTATGGGTAACGAAAAAAAATATTTCATTTGTACGTATGGACTACGACGTCCACGAAACGATGTGTTTCATTTTATATCACCAAATCTCATGGATATTTTTATTTATGGATTCAATATATATATATATATATGATATTATAAACATGATTTTAATTATTTAAAAATAAAATATCGTCTTATTTTCATACCCTTCCATTCATTGAAAAAAGGAAACATCGTTCGTGCAGGTGGGTGGATAACCACCTCCACAAAGCGATGTGATTCATTTTTTATCACTGTATAAAAAGAATGGTATATATACAAAATTTAAATATATAATATTTTATTTATTTTATGATCATTATCCTTTAAATATAAATAATACTTAACATATATATTTCTTGTTCGTTGAAAAACAGAATGTTACTCACACGTATGTTTGACCTACCCTCTCCAAGATTTTATTGTAATGTGTTATTCATAACCATCACTTATCATTGTTTTTTAAAATATATTTGAAGTATAAAAACTATAATTATTTAAATATTATTATCCGGGACATCATGTAATAATTACCACTTTCCCCATGGTCAACATACCAATGTTGTTTTGCAAGTATGTACCAAACATCCTCAAAACATATGACATGGACTTTTGTGATTTGGTAATTAAATGTTTCAATGAAATAAATTAAACAAATAGTTAAATGATAATTTAAAAAACATTAAAAAGGTTCTTAAATGAGTAAATATTTTATATAAATTTTTTATATATGAGTTAAAGGACTTACATGGCATGTCTAGACATTAGGTAAGGGATTTCATCTCAATTTCTTAGCATTGAGTCATAATTTAATGTCATACACATACTTTAATTTATATGTTTAATATACACACATTTTATATATTTTATGATGAATCCATGATAATGAATTTTATTTTATGTTCAAATTAAAATTATTTCATCCAAGGGGGGTTTACATGAAATTTATAAAGTAGTAAAGGTTTTCTTTAACTCAATTTCCATTCATTGGGTTATAATTATACATCATTGACTTTGTTATGTCATGATATGTGTTGATTTATCAATACATTGTTTTTTATGTATTTTAAATTAATTTATTTGGATTTATTTATGTTAACATAATCACATCATGGATTAATTTTCACATCATAAGTTATGAACTTTGCAATGGTTTTTTTTTCTTTAATGTCATTTTCCCAAGACATGTTTCTTATTATGCACCATGATTTACATGTATGGTGTACATATTGATTCATGAATTTATTTTGAAATATTAATTCATGATATTAATTTTATTTAAAGAATCATTTTATAAACATTATTTTAATTACCATTGATTTGAAAGTTACCAAAACAGTGAGGGATTTATATTACAATATTAATTCATTTCATGATTGTTTATATTCAAGGTTTCATAAGGGTAAAATCATATGATCTTATTTTTTTAACCACATATATTTTATTATCCTCAAGTAAACAATGCATTTTTCATGTTCAGTTTCCATCTCCTCACATATACATTAAATAAACATAAAAAAATAAGTGATACTTCTCGTGTATCTTCTTTTAGATCAGAAATATTTTCACCCATATCAATGTTTTATAAAAGGTTTTCAAGAATTATTTTTTAAAAACATGAATGTTTTTCTAAATATATTTTAAATAATATTTGGCCTTCTTTTATAAATTTTTAAGGTATATTTCTTTACATTTTATGTGTAGGTCAATTTTGTTTCTCTTTAAAAAAGATTAAAAAAATATTTATTTTTTAACATTTATAACATGAACGGATTTTCTAGTGGTCATTAAAATTATTCAATTTAAATGTTACTTTATATGTTTATAGGGTTATCTTTAAATAAAATGTTTTATTGAATATATTTTGAATTTATAGTTTTTTTATAAGTGATTTTCAAAGTAAAACATGTATTTTCATCAAGAATGTTTTTCATTTTTTAATTGTAATTGAATTTATCAATGACAAAAACCCTTGATTTAACTTATGATTCACTATGTATTTGTTGTAAAAATACCATCCTTATTTCTTCTCAATATTTATTTGGGTTATTTCAAAAATAATTTCATGGAACCCACATCTATTTCATGGGTAAATCAAGTTATAAAGGATTTTTGGTTTTTTTATATTATTGATGATGAAAATGAAATCTAACACATGTTATATTCATGTATGTTATATGGAAATTATTTATGATGATGGTTGAGACCATTATATCTCTTTATGATGTGATATCTCAAAAGATTTTATAAAAAGGGTCAAAATAATTCTACTAATACAATGTGTGATCCCAAAATAGTTCTCCAATGTATTGGAAAAAGTTCCTTGTCTTTAAAAGATATAAGCCGGGAGTTAACCAGGGAGGTTTCTCCTATGGATTTAACTTGACTCTGGTTATTTATGATATGATTAAACATGGTTTATGAATATAATTCTCCAAGATACCGACACATTGTTATTGAGCTTGATATAGGTTATTATTTATTCCATCGATCAGATTGAAATCACATAGCCCATGATTATTGATTCCTATGACTCTTGACTTTATTAATGATTTATTAAATATCTCATGTTTAATGATCTTGGTTTTAATGGATATGAATTATTTTATTTGGTGATAATGCACTTTGATTTTTTCATTATACTTGTATTCTCGTCTAATTCACATCAATTAAATTCAATTTTTAATTCTTATGTCTACCATTAATGATAATTTGAGCTCACCCTTCTTATTTTTCTTTTCATAAGTTATGAATATTAATTTTATTTAATTTTCCAAAAATGGTTTCATGTGTGAATAATTTTATGATAGATTAGGTACAATTGATATAAAAATGAAAAGATAGGTATGGGGAGAAAAATGAAAACTTTAATACATGTTTATAATTGTATAATAGTTTTTCCAAATTCTCAAAAACACTAAACCTAAAATATCCATGGGTATATAGGTGATAAAATATTTTTTTATTTGATGATGTATGATTTTTCTGAAATTGATTGGGTCATGTTTACTGTTATTAGTGAATGAAATGTAAGGATTGTGTTTTTATCACCTGGTCTAGGATTGATGATCTGGGACTGTAATATTTAACATTAGAGTAATATTTTGTATAACTGTTTAGATTATATTGTTTTCATATGAGGTTAACTTTAGAGTTATGTATACCATCATGGGTTTATATGATTAAGGTTATCATTAGTTCAAAATCATAGACTCCCATTTTGAGGTTCTATGTGATGTGATTTTAACATTATTAATGATATTTTTGGAGATGTTTTATTGGGTTGAAATATATGTAACCCTTATGTTTAACACAAAGTATTATTTCAAAGGAATACTATTATATTTTGGGAAAATATGAGGAAATGTATGTGAAAACCATTTATTTAAAAACATTATTTAATATTGATTTTATTGAGGTCATTTGGTATATAAGGTTGTTTATTAATGGAAAAATCAATATTAAACCTTTAGTTTAAATTTTAATTTTTTAATTTTAGAGATTAATATATTTTTTATTCATATGAATGTTTTTACATTTTTTATATTTTATTAACTTATGCTAACTAGTTTGGTTTGGGTTAATATATAAAGAAAATAGAAATATATTGTTATCATTTTAAGGATTATGTGATATACTAGAAGATTATTTTAGATCTTTCGAAATGAAATACTGTTCGTGAATACCTATCATTATGGAAAAAAAATATTTTGTGGTAATTGATTAAATGGTGAAATTTTGTTTACGAATTTGAATGAAATCATGTAAATATATTTGCTTATGTTCAAAATTATAGAAATTAAGTAATTCCTCACATCTTTGAAAGGTATCATAAAAGAAAAAAATTATCCTATTACCATCATTACTAATGAATTTATGGTCTTTTTCACACATCATTATATTTTGGTTTCTGTTTATTGACTTTATCCTGAGAATTCACTTTCTTTTGATCAATGTTCTATATCGCTATCCATCATAATATAGACATTATTTTTTCAATCCATGTATATATTTTCAAGTCCCAATAATTTTATCTTATTTGAAAACATATTTATGTGATACTCTATATGACAATCATATTTTTCATTCCCTTAAAAAGAAATTTTTATGATCCCTTTTAATGATTTGGGTCTTGAAAGAAGGTATTTTGAAATATCAAACACTTGAATACCAATATCAATTTAAAATTGGGAAGAAAAAATTTGTTAAAGGGGGACAATGTAAAATCCAAATATTTTAAAGGATCACTATACATGATAGCGGATATAAAATGAATCACTAACCTTAAATGAGTCTTGAAATATAATTATTTAAATATGATCGATATAACCTAGCAGTTGAATTAGAAGATATTAATAAGTAGAACCAAATTAAGAAATTTATATATATAATATTCCCATTAAATATAAAATTATTTATTGACGTATAATAAATTCATACTAAATTGTTAGTAAATCCATTTTATGATTCAAACATACTTTATCTTCAAAAATGATTATTAGTTATTTTTTAAATAGAACATTAAAATTAATTTCTAGAACTGTTAGAAATTTGAGTTCATAATAATAATATCATTTTTCAATTAATCATTTCAAAATTTTCTTATGATAAATTTTTTGTAATTTTCTAAAAATTTGGGTTTTTAATGAATTCTGAAAATGTGGATTTTTATTTAAAATTATCTTTTCATTTCAATTAATCAAAATGTCAAATTCTATTTCGAATTATTTTTTTAATGAAATTCATTGTTTTGTTATAGTTATACTCTAAAAAATTTTATCATAATAAACATTATACATGAATTTTGTATACAAATATTTTTATACATAAAAAGGAATTTTCTAGAAAATCGATTTTCATCACATTTTAAAGGTATAATTATCAATAATGTTCCACTTATTATGTTAATTAAATATGAAAAAATAGATTTTATATTTTGAATCAATATAATTAATATTAGTTAATAAGGTAAATTTTATAACTTAGTGATACATTCTTTTAGGTATTTATTGTCTCTCCTTTAATTTCCCTCTACATTTGGGTGCATTTTGGTGATTCCAAGGATAAAGATCCCTTGATAGGAAAATTTACTAATTTTTAGGGATGTATGTTTATTGGAATTAATTTAGTCTAGGTAAAAATATAAAAAATTATTAAGAGGATTACCTTTGTGGTCCAAGAGGACTCGGGGGATTTTTAAAATTATTTGTAAAGAATCTACCTACTGAACTATTTCACATCGTGAAAGGGTTACATGGTGTAAATATAATGTCTGGATGATTTAATGAAATATTTCATAGTGTGAAATTTCCACACAACATGAGTTTGTTTCACATCTTGAAAATTTCAATCAATTTTTTTAACCAAATCTATGCCTATTAAGGTGTTTATGGACTTTGAGGATTTCATGTCATGAACCTGTAATTTACATCATGTATTGTTTTCAACCTATAGGTTTTTTGGCATTGTTCATATGATTTATTTTTCATTTGATGATAGGATCCTCTTTAGGTACCTAGGAACTCTGTCAGATGACTTTGGAGATCTTCACTCCTTCCATATTGTTTCGTTTCATGATTGATCTAAATTACTATTGTGTTGTATCTCTTTGATTAGGTGATCTTTATTCCTCTTGATTTTTATTGGTCTTAGTAGTGATATTTCTTTTTTTATTAAATCCATTGGTCTTGTGGTGTTGATTCTTCTGAAACATTCAAGATCTTTTTTTATCTTCCTTAGGAGGTTGACCTTTATGTTGGTTGTGGTGTGGCCTAAGAGTTTCTTGATAGATTTGTTTTTTTATATTCTAAACTCACCATTTTTCTTGTTGAATTGATTATGATATGTGATTATTGATTCTTGTGCCACTGTTTTGTTTCTTTTTCATAATTATGGGTTGTTGGGTCCCATTGAAAACATGGGAAGCCTGAGTCTGAGGTAGGTGGTTTTGTATTTATCTTTTGTTAGATTAATTTTATTGATCATGTTAATAAATTTCTTTATAAATGAACTGGCATGATTGAATTGTGTGTGTGGAAATTGGTTTTTTTATAACACATGGTTATACACTTATTTCGGTAAAATAAATTAATATTTTAAAATAATTATAAAATGGATTCATGAAATGTTTTTCAAAACATTGTTTTTAATGAAATGGTTTTTAAAATGTGGCACACAAGAATCCTTGAGTACTTAGGTGTAAGGTGTAGAAATAAACCTCATTCGTCGATACTATAATGTGAGTTCACTCATGGGGTGTTCCTCTGAACCCTAAGCATGTTGTTTTAAGGACTTGTTAGAACTATTGGGAGGTTCACTTGTTGGTTCATTCCACTTATCTCTAGATTTGATGCATATTTATAGAGACTCAAAGTGTGTGATTGTATATTATTGAGTATAAGTGTCCTTGATAGCCTAAACCATCATATTCCTTAGCTTGATGTCAGTTGTGTTTCAATTTGTAATATATTTTATTTGATATGATATGAGATACATACATTGGTTTTACTTCTTGATATATGTTATATGCATTGAAACTATTCTACCATGATTATTTTGAAATGAGGAAAATGGGGTTTTTATTTTCCTTTCTTTTGATATAAATGTTTTTTAACTGATTATCATATATTGTTGTATTTAAATTTGAGAATTTCCATACTGTTATAAACAGACTTGATACAGAACACCTGGGTAGGATCATACTAATCCAGTTAATCTCACACCTGGAGCACCCCTTCGACAGAGCGTATACATTATTATGTATTTTAATGCGTCGATTCTAGTCACCAACCCTTAGGGATCGAGAATGACCTTTGGGTGTGTGAGGGTTATGGTTAGGAACTGGTTTAAGAGGGCATTAGCATTGGGTTCTTCATGTTTTGATATAAAAGTAGGTTTTTATCAGTTTTGGGAAGTTGGTATACTGAAGATAAAATATTATGGACATGAGGGGTAGGTTTAAATCTGTTTTTGGTCATCTATTATCACGATGATACTCGAGTTACCTTAAGATATTGGGAAATTTGTCTCGTGTTTTTATTTCTTAATCTTGATCTCAGTTTTTATTATGGTCTTATGGTTTGAACTGTGATTATTTTTGTGTCTGATCATTTCTTATATTTCAATGTTCTTTAATATTACTATTAGATTTCTTCACAGGTTCTTCAGGAGGGTTCAATAGATTCCCCTCATGGTAATCCTCATATGTATCATATTATTTTTGAGGAGGTTATGTGGGTAGATTTTTTTTCACCAAAATTTACTAAAAATCCCTAACACAATTTTTGAGGTACAACTAGGAGTTATATGATAAAGGGATCAATCATGGGTTTTCTTAAGAAAGGATCCACTATCCTTTTAAGGTCTGAATGAAACTCTATATCCAAAGGAATAGATTGAAAATATTGATCATAAATTTGGATTTCTAGATAAAAAAGATAATTTCAAGGTAAAATTTGTGGCATTTAGGTTTTAGGCTTCTACAAAGAGAGGGAGGAATTCCATTATACAGGAAGATATACATTTGGTCTTGGATTATAAGGGTTTTAAGACCCACTTATTTTAGTGGGTTTTTATCTAATTTAACTAATGGTTGAAAAGCCTCAAGAGTTTTTATCCTTATTGTATAGAGAGTGTTTGGTGTATGCAAACAAAAATTGGTACATGGAGTTGTTTTTTTTCTCTATAGGTAGTAAAGAATGATCATCTAAAGGATCATAAATACCTATAGGGTTTGTGACAAAATATCATATCGCAATTATATATACTGAATCATTCTACCTATCCAGATATAGTAGACACAAAAATGATGGAGTAGATGTATATGGTAGGAAAGCGTGGTTATTATTCCCCTTCTCTTCAACCTATTGGAATATTCAATGCCACGTAGGAGAGGAAGATGAAGTTTTATGATCATTTCAAGAGTGTTGGGAGGGGTTCTCAATAGCAGGCCTCCCCTATACATTCATTTCTAGAAAATATAGTATCTCTGACTTTCTCTCACTTTAGAAATGTTGGGAACACCCAATGTTCTTGTTTATCACTTTCAAATATGGGTGAAATTTGTAGACTATATAATCATATACATAATTTCTTTCAGGTTGTGTTTATTATTCATTATGTTCATGGATTATTGGCTCTAAAGGCTAATACGGTGTAATAAGGTGCTTTAGAGAATACAAGGATCCGTCCATAGGGATCGGGAGTGAAAAAAATTCACATAATGGATTTTTTTATAGAGAAGGTAGATGTGGATCTAGTTATAGTGATAGGTACTATATTTTTTTCATATTTAGTAGAGACTTCTTTATTTGATATAGTTTTCTTCCCATTCAATTATATCTGGAAATTTTTAGATATTATTAATCCTCAAATGAAACTCATTTCCCTTTTAAGTAGTTAGGGAGACCTATTGAAAATAAAAAAGAGTAGGGGTTTTGGTGTCCATTTTTTCTATTGATAGATGACATAAAGTTAGTTTTGGATTTCCCCATTCTCTATCTTTATTTTTTTGACATCATCATTGAGATGGAGTTCCGTATTGATCATCATTTTGAGGATGATTTTTATCATTTGTGGGTCTCATTTTATCAGGATTTTTGCATCTCTTAGGTGTTTTTGAGAGTGTGAGATCTGAGTTATGGTCATACATGACACTCCGTCCCAGAACTTAGTATTTTTTTGTCTTCTGTAGTAGTTGATCCTAATGAAATATCTTTCCCATTTTTTATCATCATAATTTTTTGTATATTCTAAATATTTTTCCGATATGATTTCTTCAGTCCTCATCCATATAGAGCGTAGATATTATGATTGATCTTGTTCTAGTTATGAATCTAGTTTCAATACTCACTTATCATGTGTAATTGGTGTTACTTAGAGAGATAAAGATTTATTTGGATGATCTAATGGAAAAAGGTTTTGTTTTCCCTAGCGTTTCACCTTTCGAAAACCCTATGCTCTTTTCTAGAAAGGTAGATAGTTCACTCTAGTTTTTTGTGGACTGTTGGATGTTAAGAGGAGAATAAGTTAATAATAAATATCATTTTCCCCATGTGGATAACTTGTATAACCATTTTAAGGGGGTAAAGTGGTGTCTGGATATCATTATTTTGTTTGGTTATCATCAGCTTTAAGTTCAGGAGTCTAGAATATCAAAGATGTATTTTAGGAGAAGGTTTGGTCATTAAAAATATCTTGTGATTCCTTTTGGTCTGACTAATTCTCATGTTGTTTTTATTGATTTAATGAACCAGATATTCCATGAGTATCTCAGCACTTTTTTTGTAGTGTTAATGGATGATATTTTGGTTTATTTGAGATCTACGTGAAAGCACGATCACTATTTATGTTAGGTTCATCATATACTAAGAAGTCACCATTTATATGTAATTATTTCAAAATGAAATTTATAGATCTAGGAAGTGAATTTCCTGGGAGATCCTAACAGGTGAAGTTTTTATTTTCAAGGAATGAATAATGAAAAATCATTTATTTTTTGATCTTTCTGGGTCTTACTAGATGCTACTGAAGATTCACCTAGGATTCCTTGAAGTTGGAATTAGTATTTACTACTCTTACTAGGGAAGGGGTGAAATTCATATGGGATGAAAAGTGTTAGTATAATTTCAATTAGATGAAACAATTTCTCACATTAACTCATATTTTTATCTTACCTGATCTCAATATGGGGTGTGTGGTTTTATGTGATGCTTTTGGTGATGATACGAGTTTCATGATTATGACGAAAATCATGATGTGACTTATGGATCTGACCATCTTTGACTGCATGAGGATAATTTCACCACTCATGAAATAGATTTTTTCTTTGGTATACATGTGATTACATGTTGGTGGCACTATCTTTTTGGGGAGTGGTTCATAGTCTATTCTAGCCATAAGATTCTGAGCTATATCTTTTCTCAAAAAGACATGGATATAAAACAAAGGTTGCAAGTATAATACCTTCAAACATTTGATATCAACATCAACTACACCCTAGGGAAGGGGAATTTCATTGGAGATTCTCTCAGTATGAAAGTACCATTGCAGGGTCTTCTAGAATTAATGGACTAAAACCATATCAGACTCTTCACTCGGTTGCACATGGAATATCAGGATGGCATTTTAAGAATAGTTAGTACTGGTGTTTAGTTATCATCATATCTTTTTGTGTGTGTTAAATAGGATCATAAGTAGGATTGTGAGTTTATAAAGATTCTATAAACCTTATATGGGGGGGATATTGTTTATAGTTGGTCACTCTCTTTAGATGGTATTATTTATTTTGGGGATCAGTTTCCTATACAAGTATCCAATGGGGTATCAGTTTTATTACTATCATAGTTTATTATGGTCCACTGATATAGGAGCCACTAAGATGTATTATGACTTGAGATAGTGATTTTGGTGGTTAGTTATGAATCATGACATTATGGATTATGTGTCCCATTGTTACACCTTCCAACCGATAAAGACATAAAATCTAAAACCTTCTAGGTTTCTCCCGACTCTTTAGATGCCATTTTCAAAATGGGATAAGGTACACATGTATTTTTTTCATAGATTACTATGGATTCTCTAAGTAAGGAAAGGTATATGGGAAGTGATTGATCAGTTAGCAATATTGTCACACTTCATTTCGACCAGGGACACCACTAATGTTGAAATACTAGGTATGTTGTATATGTTGGAGGTTGTAAGGTTACAAGGGGTTCCCTCTACCAGTTTTTTGGCTATGGATCCTAGTTTTACATCACGGTTCTGAAATACTATCACAGAGGTGATGGGGACCTAGTTTAGGTTGATTATAACTAATAATATATAGACAAACAGACAGACAAAGTGTGCTATTCAGACCCTAGAGGATATATCCATGCCTACATCTTGGATTTTTGTGGATCATTGGATATCCCTTTGGGACTAGTTGAGTTTTCTTATAATAGTAGTTGTCATTAATCAATAAAAATGGATCCCTTTGAGGATATGTATGGTCTCTCATTCATGTCAAATCATTGTTGGATAAAGGTTTGAGAGGCCTATCTTGTAGGACCGAGTCCCATTCAAGAGACTTTAGGGAGGATTCAAGATATACATCATTGTATGGTTACATCTATGAGTCGAGTAAAATTGTATGCAGATCATCAGTGTCTTCCTTTTGAGTTTTCCATTAGTGATTGGGCTTTGTTGAATGTTTCTCCTTAGTTGAGTCATTATCGGATTGGAAAATAAGGAAGGTTTTATTAGATATATTTAAGGCCATTTGAGTTCACTGAGTGTGTTGAGAATTTTTCTTTTCAGCTCATAGATTTGGTTATCTTGATGGGTATTCATGATATTTTCCACATATACTAGACTAGGAAGTACCATCCTGATCCCTCCCACATTTTCAGTTGGGAGGAGATCATTTTGTAGTTATACATTTTTTACAGAGAAAAAATTTGATGTCATTAACTCTGAAGTAAAATTATTTTTTGGGAATTCGATTTTGTTAGTCAGATTATAGTAGTGACACTTATCAAATTCTCATGAGACTTAGGAGTGTGAGTTGATAATGAGGGAGAAGTGGCCTCACCTTTTTTCAAAAAAAATTGTTACACAAGACTTCTATGGGATATAAAGTCTTACGGTGGGGAGTTTTTAACATTTTGTTACCTTCATTTTAGGAATTTCTAATCTCCATTTTCGTTTCCCTCTTTTATTTGGTGCATTTGGGGTCTTCCAAGGATGGAGGATATTTTTTGGTAAAATGACTGAATATTTGGGGATGTATGATTATTGTAATTAATGGAGTATAAGAATAAACGTGAAAAGTATTAATATGATGTCCTTTGGGGTCTCAGTTGACCCATGGGTTTTTTTCTAAGTGTTTTTTATTGAATATTCTTATTGAATGACTTCATTTCATGAAATGATTACACAATTTGAATATGTTTTCTGGATAATTTTATAAACTAGTTTAGAGTGTAAAATTTTTATAGATCATGATTTTTATTCACATCATGAAAACTTTAATTGGCGTTTTTTAACTGTGGATTCACATTTTTTGTGTATACAGATTTTGAGTATTTCATATCATGAACCCTAGATACATGTCATGTAATGTTCATAGCCTATAGGTTTTTATGTGATGCACATCTAATTTCATTTTCATTCAAACATAGACTAATCTCTCAGAACCTGGGATCTCTCACATAAAATTTTATCGATCTCTATCCTTATGTGTGGTTTGGTTCAATGATTGATCTTTGTTGTGGTTGCTCGGAATCTCTATAGATAGGTTATCATTCAGCATCTTCATTTCCATTGTTTGCAAATAAAATGTGTGTACTATGTTTTCAGGTCCATTGGCCTTATACTATTGATTTTATAAACCCTTTATAGATCTATTGTTTGATCTTTATCTAGAGGCTGACCATTGTGTTGGTTGTGGTGTAGCATGTGAGTATCTTGAGGTATGCGTTTTGTTATATTTTTTTAACTATTTAATTATTGAATTGATTCTAATATATGAAGATTGATTATAGGTCCTATATTATGGTCTTTACATTCTTCCATGTAAGTGGATATCATTTTGGGTATGATCGACCTATGTTAGAGGAAAGTGGTTATGTATCAATCCTATGTTGGATGAACTATATTGTTCTGGTTTAAAAAAATTTAAAATTGAACTAGTATGATTGAATTACGGATGTGGAAATAGTTTTTTTTAGAAAATATCGTTTTACCATTATTTTGGTAAATGAATAGCTTATTTTAAAATAATTTTGAAATTGATTTATGAAATGGTTTTCAAACCATGTTTTAGATGAAATTTATTGGAAAATTTAGTATATAGGAAGCCATGGTTACATAATTGGAAGGTGTATTAATATTCATCTTCCATTGATAATTTCAGGGGGGGTTCACACAGGGTTTATTCCTCTACTCCCAATGCTCTTTTTTCTAGGGACATGTTTGACCTAATGGGAGGTTCACTTGTTAGGGCGTTCCTCTTCCTTATTGATTTTATTCATATATCTACATACTTGATTCATGTGATTTTCTTTGTTTGGGTAAAAAATTTCCTAGATATCATGAATTTTGTGATCCTTGGCATTATGTTACCTATGTTTTGATTTTTACTACTTTGGATATGATATGATATGTAATACATGCTTTGGTTTTACATCTTGATATATTTGATATTCGTTGAGGCTATTTTACCTTGATTGTATAGAAATGTGGAAAAGGGGGATTTATTTACCATGATTTTGATGTAAAAACTAATTAACTAATTATCAAGACTAGTTATCATTAAGGTTTATAATTTTTTAATTATTTTACAAAGTCCTGATGTGGGACACCTAGATAGTATCCAACTAATCTTATTTAGCTCATACCAAGCGAACCACTTTGGTGGTTCATAGAACTTATTTTATATAATAATGAAGGAAAATGCATGCATCGTAGAGAGGCAAGGAGATATCTTTCATCTATTTTAGGGTAGATGTTGGTAACATGGTGGGAGTTTTTCCACTCTATCCTGTGGAACAACTATTTCGGTTTTAGTTTTCCTTTATTGTTGGGCCTTTAACTTGAATATTTTTAGATACTTTTTATTTGTATAACTTTTATAGTTTCCTTTTTTCTATGTCATATATTTCTTTTTTTACACCATCATTGTCTATTCCTATCATTTATATATATTTTTCATGTTGTCCACTATAGGTTGGGTGAAATAATTCCATGTGGTTTTGGTTGATGTATCGTGTTGGTCGCCAGCCAGTCAGGATCAGAAATACCCTTCAGGTTTGTAACAATTCGAGTAAAGTACTAGTTTGAGAGGGTATCTGGGTGGGTTTTTTCATAAACATAAATTTAGGCCAATATTAATAGCAACCATAGTAAATTTATGTTAAGACAGTAAAAGTAAAATGGGTTAATTAGGGTTAAAACTAATGTTATAAGGCTCAAGATCCTTTCAAACATTTGAATTAATTAAATATGAGGATTTTATTTAGGCCATAGTCATTCAATATTTTAAAATAATACCTTTTTTCCATTTATCTTTTATTTTCATGTTTATACTATTTTAATTAAAGTATAATGTCAAAATTATCACTCTCTTACTTTTAATATTTGTAATATTTTTTGAAATGTACAATAGAAAATTATAATTGGTTCTAAATAGTTATTTTAAATATAAATAAATTTTTTATCAGGATAATTTAGTTTTAATTTTTAGTGATGAAATAATTATCTTAAATGATTACCCAATGATGACATAATGCTTCTACAAGTAGTAGAAAAATGAAGTAAATGATAATAAGAACTCTAAAAGGAATATTTTTTATGTAATTTATAGTGTACCTCTAATTTTATAGAACAGTATAATAAATTAAGGATGTGTAAATGGTTTGAATTCAAAATCCATGCCTATATTCTTATCGTTAATGTCTAACTAACTGAATAGTGTCAAAAATGATATTAATGATACTTTATGTTAAATAATACTTTATTTAATTGCATAAAATAAAAAAGACCTTTTTTGATAATAAATTGTCTTAAATTTTATACCATAGTCATTTATGAGACAATTTCAACATTATAACTAAAAATATAACACATTAATATTGAAAAATACATTACTATGGTTTAGGGAAAAATTGGTTAACCAAGGGGTTAAACTGGGAGATAAGATTTAAAATGACATCTAAACCAATTTAAATTTGATTGTATGATTATATTAAGACCATATCCTCATTATCATTTAATTAATTCATTTTTAAACCATTTTACATGAGTTAGACAAATGTGATTTTATAATATTTCATGAATTTCCAAAAATATACCTCCCCTCCCTTGTAGAATAACACCTTATACCTATTTTAATTACACCAATTAGAGGGATCCAAATCAAAAAAAAAACTCTACCCAATTATCCTATAAAATTATGTATTCATTAATTAGGGGTTTTTTCCTTCCTAAAATACTTTTCCAAGTGTCTGTCAAAATATATCTAAAGGAGGTCTTCTGAAGAAGAGGTAATCATCTAGCCCAACCACTTTCATTTTCTTCTTCTTCTAGATATTATAAATATTCATAAAATATGATAACATAATAGCATAAAAATATTACTGATATATAAGTATTATTATAACAATGTTAAAACTACTTTTCATCTCCTTTTCCATCCTATGGTGAATGAAATCATCTCTCGTGTGTATATGTGGACTATCACCTCCACAAAGCAATGTGTTTCATTTTCCATCACCACCTATCATGGTTGTTCATAAATATGGAATTAATGTATATATTTATATATATTTTATTCATGATATAACTATCACTATGGAAATAAAATATATCAACTATTTTTTCTTTCCATCCATTGAAAAATGATAATGTTGTTCATGTACTCATGTGGATTACCACCTCCAATTTTCAATGTGATACATTTTCATCACCAAACACAAATGGATGATATATATAAAGTATATATATATTTAATATTATATTTATGATAAAATAATATTTATTTTAAGATAAAATAATACTTATCTTCTTTCTTTCATGTTCTTTGAAAATCTAAAATGTTACTCATGCATACATATGTCCTACCATCTCTAGGATTATAGCGCAATTCATTTTTCATAACCATCTATTTTGGTTGGTTTTAAAATTAAAATTAATGTATAAAAAGCATAATTGTTTCATGATTATTATTATGTATATTATGGAATAATTAAATCTTTGACCACGTTCAACATACAAAAGTCTTTTTGCATCAGTGAACCAAACATCATCAAAACACACGACAATGGCTTAACTGATTAAGTAATTACATATGTGAAGAAAATAAATGTAAAATGGTTTAATGATAATGTAATAAAAAAAGGTTCTTAAACTATTAATTAATTGATTTGATTTTATTATAGAATATTTAAAGGACATACATGGAAAGTATGGAATTGAGGTAACAGATTTTTTCCCAATTTCACTTTATTCAGGCATGTTTTAATGATATAAAAATAATTTATTTTATATGGTGATTATAATGTAATTTTATATGTTATTTCATAAATCCATCGTAATTCATTTTATTTTATATTTCAATTAAAGTCATTTCTTTCAATGGTATTTAACATGAAACTTTCAGAGCGTAAGGGGTTTCGAAACTCAATTTCCATTCATGGGGTTATAATTCTACTTCATTGATATTCTTATGCCTTGATTTTATTTTAATTTATATATAAATTGTGTTATTGGGGATTCTTTGGGGAGTTTTTGTGCGCGAATGATCGTCCTATTTGATTGGCAGAGGATTTAGTAGCAAGGATTTTTGTTGAGATGGATCTCTCTCGACCGCTTTAGCATTATCATTTGATCATAATGGAAGGGATGAAGGTTATTCATCACCCCCTGATTTATCCCGCTTATCCCAGGTTCTGTTCCTATTGCCACATTTTAGGGCATACCTTGCAGGTCTTTCGCAAAGTTCGCATAAAGGGTGTCATTCACCCGGATTTTCGGAGGTCTTATGATCAACTCCCCCACGCGCATTGTCATGAAGGTCCTGATGGTAATGTCTGAGGAGAAGGTGGTTCTTCTGTTTTCCCCGTGTAGGATTCATAGGTATCCTCGTCCAACTCTATTTCTGATGGGATTGCGCCTCTTAGCTGTGACTTGGTTCTTGTTCTCTGAGGCATGGGTGGGGATTCTCTGGTGCAGTTCTCAGAGGAAGGCCTACCTCACAGTGGGATGATCTTCAGTAATTCACTTAGTCTGCAGAATCTGTTTATAGAGAATTGGGCCCCCACTCAAGTATGCATCACAAACATCACTTTGCAGGATCCATACTTGAGTGCTATCGAGGTCTTTGTACCTTCCTCGTCTAGGGCCCCCCTTCTGTCTGGGGACTCCATTCTAGTGGTGTCCTCACCCTCGTCCTCACAAACACAATAATTTTCTCCTTTGTGTTCTCCTCCAGTGCTCCTGAAGTTGGATCAGAGTAGGAAGGGGGGAAATGTTTTATGTCTCCAGAAGTTCCTTGTAGGGCGCGGGCTAGCAATGGGGCTTCTCCAGTGGGTTTTTCCTCGCTGGTGCACTCTGGTGTTCGCACTCGCTCGAGATCTAAACTTTATGTTTCTATAAATGCACTCTCGGTGCTACATGATAACGGCGATGAGTCTGGGGCCAAATCTAGGTGTGATCAGATCAATGTTTAGAGTCTTAATCTGGAATGGCAAAGGCCTGGGATCCAGGGTCAAGTCTGATTTCATTTCCAATGAAACAAGTAACAGGAAAGAATTTTTTGTGCCTATCTTGGAACCAAAGAAATCGTTTAACAAAATTATGGATTATGCACAAAGTATTAATGTTCATAGTTTCATGCATGGGATCCTCTCAATTAACATATATGGCTCCTTTGGAAGGATCACATTTGTGTTGATCTTTTGAGTGTGTCAGATCATGTTCTGAATACTATGATTACAGTGGGGATCCATGTGTCTTTTTTATCCTTCATCTACGCGAAGTTTACCGCCTAGGGAATGGAGTCATTATGGAGTGATTTTGAGGGCTTTAATCCTGATAATGATCCTTGGCTTGTTGGTGGTGATTTCAACAACGTTGCGAGACCAGAGGAGAAGAAAGGGGGTTGGGATTTTCACAGGAATTCTAGCCAAGATTTTGTTTCATTCAAGGAAATGAATGACCTTTTGGATGATAGTTATGTGGGCAGTATCTTTACATGTTTCAATAATCAATGTGGGGAGAGACGTTCCTGCAACTAGCTCGATCGGTTCCTCATGAATAATGTTGTCGTTTCCATGTTCTCAGATTCCAAAGTTGTGCATTTTCCAAGTTGTCTATCTGATCACTCTCCACTCCATATATCTCTTGGTTTAGGGTCGATGTGGGAGGGGCATGCACAATTTTCATAATCATGGATGGAGGACCCTGGTTTCTTCTTGGTGGTTAGGGAAGCTTGGGACCTGCAACACCAAGGGAATCTGTGGATCTATTTTTACAACAAGAATAGGCGGTTAAAGACAAACGTTTGTGTCTAGAGAAGGAAGATCATGGCTTGTGATTAGAATTTTTTCGAGATCTGTGTAGAGGTTGAACGCCTGGAGAACTGTTTGGAACAATTTTGCGATGACTCTATGTTTTCTGAACTGAGAACTAAAAAGGATAAGCTATCTGAAATTCTTCTGAGGCAGTAGAGGATTTCCAGAGAAAGATCATGGGTTAAATAGCTTCTTTAGGGGGATAAGAACATGAGATACTTTAATGCTTGGATTAGAGAACGCCGGTGTGTTTAGAGGCCCAACATTATTAGGGATGATGGATCCTTTTCCACTAACCGAGAGGAGGTCAGGCTCATGGTCAATAGATCCCTACAGTCTTTACTAGCAGCTCCAAATTCAGGTTGGGAAGGGGGATACCTGAGGGGTGGGGATGAGATTTTTGATAGTATTTCAAACATTGTTTTAGAGATCATTGATGAGGGCATCAGGAAAACTCTGGACAAGGATGAGGTGCATGAGGTGGTGTGGTCTTTGAACCCGGATAGTGCACCAGGGCCTGATGGGTTCCCTGGTACTTTTTACAGGGCGACATGGGATATTATGAAAGGGGATCTTGTACATGTTGTCCAGGATTTCTTTCAGGGAGGGGACCTGCCTCGAATTTCTTGTGAAACGAAAATGGTTCTTATTTCTAAGGAGATAAATCCTCAGTCCATTGAGAAATATCGTCCCATCAGCATGTGAAACTTTCCATACAAGGTCTTGGCTAGAATACTCAACAAGAGACTGGCTATTTGCATTGATTCTTGGATAAATTCTGAGCAGCATTGATTCATAAAAGGATGATTAATCCAGGGTGTGATTGGAGTGGTCCAAGAAATGGTAAGTGGCATCAATAACAAGTCCTTCGGGGGTAATTTGGTTGTTAAATTAGACATGAGAAAGGCCTATGATAGTTTGGAATGGGGTTTTGTCCTAAAACTCTTGGATTTCATGGGGTTCTATAATTGGACCAGCGAAATTATTTTCTGTTACTTCAGCTTAGCGTGGATCTCTACTTCGTTCATGGGAAAACAATTTGGATTTTTCAAGGCTTTTCATGGTCTCAGGAAAGGGGATCCTCTGTCCCCTACTCTTTTCATTCTTGCACAAAATGCTCTGAGTTGTTACATAAATCAAGGCCTCTACATGGGTAAAATCTTCCATTATCATAACAGGAATGCCACTAGGGGTATCACTCACTTGATTTTTGTGGATGATACAATCCTTTTTATCAATGGTAGTATGTGGTCAGTGTAGGGGTTGAATGGAATTTTAGGGGAATGTTGCAAGTGGAGTGGGCAGGTGGTGAAAAAATAGAATAGCCTTTTCTTTACTTTCAAGAAGTCCTCTGTGAGGAGGGAGAGGGTTTTGGGGGCCAGTCTCACTACCACAAAAAGGGGAAAGGCCAGCTCCACCCTTTAACGGTGCTTTTTTTAGCACTGTTAAAGGGTACCCCTTTATCAGTGCTTTTTTTAATAGCACTGATAAAGGGGGTCATTATCAGCGCTTTTTTTAAAAAGCGCTGATAAAGGTCTACTTCCAAAAAATCATTAAAAAAATATATTAATATTTAAATATATATATATAGTTATATTGATATAAATATAATATATATTTTTTAAATATAATTTTAAATATATTTTAGATAAGTATAAATATACAGTTACACTTAATATATAAGATATTTATTGAAAATGGCTTATAAAAAAATAAAAGAATTTAATTAATAATATGCTAATTATTATGTATTAATAGTCATTTAATAACAATTTAAAGACAAAAAAATTCAAAAAAATTCAAAAAAAGTTAAAAATTTGTTGAAAACGCAACTCGAACTTCAAACGGCCATAACTTTTGATCCGGGTGTCTGTATGAGCTCTACCACATATCAAATCAAAGCATATGATGAGATCTACACCCTTATAAATTGAGGGTACCCCTATCAAGGTTCTTTCAAGGCCAAAAAAATCCCATAAGGCCTCCAAAACTGAGTTTTTAGTCGGGATACCCCAATTTTTTTAACATTTTGTGGATTTTCAGCATCGTTTAAGGGGTATAATTGGATTTTTTTGGTGGGGAATGAATTTATTCAAAGGTATTACATTCATATTGATATTATTTATTCGAAATTTTATCTTTTTTTATAATTCACTACTATTTATTATCAAATATATAACAATATATACATATTTCTTATATATTCACACATAAAAATTTAATTATAAATATAAATAATAAAATATATTTACATATAAAACGTATTAGTTTTATCTAAATAATAACTAATTTCCATTTTATTTAAAATACAAATATATGAAAATTTATATACCCATATATTAATCTAACTACATATATATATATATTAATATAACTATATATATATATATTAATGTAACTATAAATATATATATTAATATACCTATATATATATTAATATAAATATATAAATATATATATTAATATAACTATATATATTAATATAAATATATATTACTATATGAATAAATATAACTAAATCTATATATATATATAAATAGATATATCATTAATAGAAGAACAAATCAATATAGGGGAGTGGAAAAGGCTTCAGGTGTGTAGGGGGGAGGTCTCGAGATCAAATCCGGGTGGAAGCAGGGACGTGTGCGCATGGATGAATTTGGGTGCTAGCACTGATAAAGGGTGGGGGTAGTGCTGATAAAGGGTGGAGGGGTGTGTGCGGGTGCTGAAGGGGGTGGAAAAGTGATGTAAAAGTGGGGCTCAAGCGCTAAAAAAGCCCCCCCGATTTGTAGGATTTTTTTTATTTTTTTTAAATTTTTTATTTTTTTTAACCTTTATCAGCGCTTTTAAAAAAGTTCTGATAAAAGAGGTCATTTATCAACTCTAAAAAGAAAGCGCTGATAAAGGAAAGTTTTATCAGTGCCTTTTGGATCACTGATAAAGGGACCCCCTTTATCTTCTCCGGCTTTAACAGCCCTTTTCTAGCGCAGTTAAATTCCATTTTAGTGCTAATAAATGGGTTATTTATAGTAGTGTCTAAATATGGGAAAGGATTCTTTTCCCATTACATACCTTGGGGAACCAGTTAGTCCCTCTTCCCTTTGGGTGCATCATTTTGACAAACTTATTAGCAAAATCAGAGGGCACATCTATAATTGGAAGAACAGATTGCTATACTTTGGAGGTCGCATTACTCTGGTGAATAGTGTCTTAGTTTTCATTACCATGAACATTATTTCAACTCTAAAGGTTCCTAAGACTGTGGTCTCCAACTTGGAATGGATTATGGTATCCTTCATATGGGATGGGCAGATGGAAGGCAGAAAACACTGGGATTTGGGGAAATGGTTTTCAAAACCTCTTTCTGAAGGGAACATCAATTTGAGAAGTGTCTCTACAACCATGAATGTAGTTCATTCTAGGCTTGCATGGGAATCCTTGTAAGGTCGGTCTCTTGGGGGAAGAATAATATAGGACTTATATGGCTTGAATGCGAATGATCACAGAATATGTTCTTCTAGGATGTGGAATCTGATTCACCCATACTTGGAGGTCTTACATCATCACTCTCTATGGATAGTGGGAAGAGGAAATATCAATTGTTGGCAGCTTGATTGGGGGGTGGGCAAGCTTTGGTTTCTGGGATTCCCCACCCTGGATTTATCTTTCAAAGAGGCAAGCATTCACCCTCGTTTTTTTCAGGCCATCCTTGATGGAAGCCAAATGGAATTTTCCAACAACATAGTTGTTAGTGATGAGCATGATGGGATTATTTTCACTATTTCTTTGTCAGGCCCCTTTCCCATTAATTATTACGCTTGGGTGATGATAGATATGTGGAATAATAATCTATGGTGGGAGGTTCTGTGGTGCAAGAAGATATATTCCAAGTTTAATATTCTATTATGGCGTATGCGGAATAGGGAATTACCGATAGATGACATCTTGCAACGTATGGGTGTTAACATGGCTTCGAGGTGTTGGTGTTGTCGGCCCTTCAACCAGGAAACAGTGGGGAATCTCTTCTATTACAGTGAATGGGCCAGAAATATATGGCGGAATTTCAGAGCCTTCTTTGGTTAGGACGGGTATGACGAGGTGCATGGTAACTTCCTCAATTTTTGGTTTAGAGGCACTAGGAATAATGGGGCTAAAGGGAAAGAACGGACAGTCATCCTACTAGCAGGGTGTTGGAAAATTTGGAAGGTAAGAAATGATAGTCTCCACAATAAACTTTCTGGATCAGAGGTTAGTATTATTTTCAAAATGAAAAACTATTTTTTGGACCTGGTCATACTGTTCACTGATTATCACTATGCGCCATCTGTGAGCTCCATTGCCACCAATATATTCACCAGTCAACAGGTCGGCATCTCAGGGCAGGAACGGTGGGTACGCTGGAGGCCTCCTATCCAGGGACTAAAACTCAACACTGATGAATTGTTGATCATAGGGGAGATGTGTGGGGGGTTTCATTAGAGACCTATGGGGTATGTGATTGCAGCGTTCGTAGGTGCGCTTGGGAGAGGTGACTCACCCATTGCGGAGGCACAAGCCTTGGCTGCAGGTCTGGAAATGTGTTCTCGGAGAAAGATTTTTCTGACAACAGTGGAGACAGACTCTATGGTTTTGAGAAATGCGATGCTGTACAAAGGCAAGGTACCTTAGAATATTTCTCACAATTTTAGGAGATTCAAACTACTTATTGAGACTCACACAGAGATCTCTCACACTTGGCGGGAGGGAAATATGGTGGCTGATTTTTTGGCCTCTCTGGAAACCCCTGATTATAGTATTTTTTCCTTCTCTAACTTGGGGTCATATCTTAGTGAGGGGATAAAGTTAGTTGTCAATGTTTCTCTTGGTTTGCAGTATTTTTGACCACCGTGATGATATTTTGTGTATTGTGTTCTTTCAAATCAATTAAAATGTTAATTTTCCGTCAATCATTACTTTTCCATGGATGGATAATGTTATAAAGGAATGAAATATTTTTTTAAAGGATAGATAATGAAATTGAAAACTCAAATGTGTTATATTCATGTATCCCACATAGAATGTATTGATTATGATGGGTGATAATGATAGAGATCATGATGACGGGTGATCCCAATACGAATTTTATGATGGGTGAGCCCGATATAGCTAACATTACGGGAGATCCTTATATAATTTATATGATGATAAATCCCGATATATCTTATATAACTGGTGAGATTGGTACATTTTATATGATAGGTGAGCCCGATATAGCTAATAACACATTTGATCCTGATATAGTTCTCTAATTTATGGGTTAATTTTCATTTCCTTAATATAAGAATGAGAGAATTAACCTTAAAGGTTTATCCTCTAGATTTTATTGGGATCCAATTATTTTTGATATGAGTGAACATGAGTTATGAAGATAATATTAAAAGATACAAACACGTTTTCTTTATTCTTGATATGGGGTTTTAATTTTTACTTTGATCAATATTGACATCACATGGATGATGATTATTGATTCAAATGACTCTTTCATTTGTTAAATCTTTATTCCACATCACACATTTAATGATCTAGGTTTTAATGTGTATGAGTTTTTTTATTTTATTCTCATGCACTTTGATTATGTCATTATACATGTATTCTCATCTAATGTAAACATATGAAAATCATTTCTTAAAGATTTTTCTTACACTCATTGATTATTTGAGCTCACCCATATTATGTTTTCATTTCCCTGAATTATGAATAATTATGTTAAATTTTTTGAGTCTATAAGGGATTCATGTATGATAAATTTTTTGGGATATGTTTAATAATTAATATGGAATATAAAAATCTTGGTATAATGTTGCAAATTATCACTTTAACACATGGGTATTGTTTTGTAATTGTTTTTTCTAATTCTATTAATTTTAAATTTTAAATTATTTTTGGGTATGAAAGTGATCCGATATTATTCTCTTTGATGTAATATGTTTTTCATGTCTAAAATTGGGTCATGTTTATCATTATTAAAACATAAAATATAAAGATTATGTTTTTAGCACTAGATCTAAGAGTGTTGTTCTAGGATTGTTGTGCTTAAATAATATTCTAGTTAATGAATTCATCCTATTTTCATATATAAAAGTGTTCCAAAAGAATGATTCAGTTCTAGAAAAAATCAACTGATATTATTAGATATTATAAATAGGGGAACAAGGTTTAGGATGTGTAAGTTCTAGTGTTTTATAGATAGTATGGGTAGTTAAAAACTTAAACTAAGAGAATAAAAGTTTATTTGAGAGTATAATAATGTTTATTAAAGTATCCAGTTTTGGTTATAGAAACATAAAGTTTTTTAGGCTGAATTAATGATTACATAAGATGAAGTTGATAGTGATACCTGATGGGGTTTTGGAAACTCCATGGAATGTACATGGAAGGTATCATTATTATATGAATTTATTATTCAGTTTTGAATGGTATGCGATGCTTAGTTTATACTGAACACATATTAAAAATATTCCTGAGTTTAAAATAAAGTGAATAATTGATCATTATTGTTGTCCTAATTCAAATGATGAATAAATACTTCATATATGAGGGATTTTAATATAAAAGAATATATTGAGGTCATATGGATCTTTAAAGGATATATTTTTTAATCTCATTTAGCTTATTTGATAAGTGGTGTTTTTCATTAACAGGGAGTTATATTGAATAAAATTTGATAATTAATTGTATACACATGGGTTTTGATTCATTGAATCCTTAAAAATTTATTAAAAATATGGCACAGATAAAAAATATTATCTGTAGGATAAGGTGTTTATCCTAATATTTCATAAAATATGATAGAAGATGTTCGAGACACCGAATAATGGAATATTTTGATAAATAATCTTATTTTCAGAATGAAATTATCTAAACATGTAGAATACCATATGTGATATGGAAGTAATAGTTTATTTATTTTGTATTCATTCTATAATTAATTGAGATTTATTTCCTAAATTTAATGCAGATTGTGTATCTAATCATGATATTTGGAAGAGAAGAAAATGTCAAAGAGAATTGTGGAAGTGTGTTTGAACTTAAACTTGTTCAAAGATAACAAGTAAAAGGTTGTACTATTATATGTGACTTTTAAAAAATATACTATAAAATTTGGGACATATGATCATAAAAACTGAAAAAATTTACATTTAGATACCATACAAATAATTGTTTCATAAAGGATTATTCTTGTTAAAAATAATGTAAATGTCACTTTATCCTAAAATAGTTTAGGATGTGTTAGTGAACAGTAATATAAAAACTTAAATTATTTTTCAATGAAAAATTTTGATTTAAAATTTTATCAGGATTATTATGTTGAACAAAGTAAAATTTAAAAATTGATAATATAATTTTACATCGTAACATTTGATTTTGCAGTGTTAAATATTTTGAATATGCTAGAGGAGTTGAACATTAAGAATATAATTCATAAACATAACAATTATTCAAATTTTATTTATCAATAGATGTAACCCACAAAATATTTATGTGGGAGTGTTTTATCATATTGTCACATATAAATTTAGAAAGAATTATATAAAGATGTTGTAATTTAACAGAATTCTAGAAAGTGAAATAGTCATAAGGGTGAATTGGAAATCTTTAACATATGATATGGTATAAAGGTTATTATGTAGTGTTTTTTTTCACATCCATGACTTCATTAAAAGGTATTTTTCATTTAATTATGATTATTTATTATATTTTGGGGGTTTCCCATGTAGTTTTGGATAAAACGGTGTGTTTTCATGATTTGGGCCAAACAGCGAGTCCATTTCATGTTTAAAAAAATATAACTCCTTCATTTTTCAAAATTTTACACCCATTACACTTCCCAATTAGAATCCCCTAGATTTTTAAAACCAACATATCTATTTGGACCTCATAGAAATCCATAATCATAATGGATTTGGGTTTTTTATTAAGGTATTAGGCCAGTCCAGAAGCCCATTTCCTGCTTTAAAAAAATAATTATTTAATATATCATTCGATATTTAAGTTTTTTTGGTGATTCCAACTCTCACCAGAGCCCACATACCCAAGTTGCACCCCATTCTATTCTCACCCTCTTTGGAGCTCGTATTCATCACAGATTTGGAAAAAAGGTCTCTGGATTCCTCAAATCGATCATCCAGATTTGAAGAGGTAACTTGTTTCTTTCATAAATCCTTCAATGTTTTCTCTCTTCCCCCCATTTCGGTTCTCACTTGACGTAATCAGCCTTATTCGAACCTCACTTTTATTTTTTACTAATTGGAAATTCATCTATAAGTGTATTTTGGGTGTTTTATTCAAGATATCTCAAGTATGTCTTCCGCTCTTTGATTACTTCTTTCTCCTTATGGTTTCTTTCTCCTTTTCATGAAGTACTAAAATTTCCAGCAGCTAGGGTTTAACCTTGTGTATTTTTGGTGAAATCCTGTGGATAAGGTATTGATTTCACTTCTTTGTGTTGCGACAGTGGTGCGATTGAAGTTTCACACAATGGTTTGAATATTTTGGCCCAAATGGTAGGTGATTCCACATGAAAGCATAATTTAATGAGTTAGTTTTGCTTGATTTATGCTTTTATCATAATTCTCTTCCATTTTGTTGGGTGAAAAAATTATATTTGCTATCATTTGTTAAGTGGTTGGTTTTTAAGTGTCAACTTTGTGCAAATTTTTTTTTCATATGTATTTCATATTGTATCAAGTGGGGTTGTTCTATGATTCTTGAAATGGTTCTATTAAAAGGTTTTAGGGCTTCCAATTTTGGTTATATGTTATATTGGTAAGAATTTTGATTCAAAAGAGGGTTTTTGTAAGGGTTTTATGGGAAAATCATGGATACACTCCTTGGAATTGTATTAAGAAGGTTTTAAATGGGTTCATGATTTATATAAGAGGGGAAACTATGTTGCCAAACTATTTTCGTACGAGTGTACTTTTGAAATGGTCTATTTTAATGTAAAAGGGATGTTATGTGATTTGTACTATCTTGTAATGGTTTTATAATTTTTTTAAAGGTTTTGTTGAAATGTGAAAGAGAGGTGGAAGTTATTGTGGGATGTTTTGGTGTGAGTATCATTTCCAAAATGAATTTGAATGAAAAGGGGGACCATGTGACATGTGTATGGTCTGTTTGGTGTGTGTGTGACTTGGAAGAGGTATTTTAATGTGAAAATTGTATTTCATGGCTTATGGAACTTGTTTGAGCACAAGAGGGAAAACCCAGGTATCTAGGTGGGTGGACGTGTACAAGTATGCTAGTGATCCCGTGGGGTTTGCCCCAGTTTCACATAGAAATTTTGACGATGACAATAATAACTAAATTATGATGATGATGATGTTGATGATGATGTTGGGGAACCACTAGGATGTGGGTATGCTCCCTACTAGTGGCTCGTGTTCACGGCAATAGATATTGTACGGTTACTTTCACTGAGATACGGGGTACTTGGGACCCACCACGAGCTAGTGCCTAGGGTTGTCTCTTATTTCTAGTGCTCATCAGATATCTTATACTTACCATCGGTGTAAAGACCCAGAACTTTCAAGGAAAAGTTTTTCTTAATTTTCTTTGGAATTTTACAAGAACGCAGTTTCTCACGGTACCTGATTCTGAGGCCCGTTGTGCCCAGAATCATTTTCCGAAGTTTAGCTCGGGTACGTTCAGTGAACGAACAAGCGGGTTTTCCTAACTTTTGAATCGGTGCTCGGAATCGAAATCCAAGGGCACCGATGGAATCGCAGCACCGGTAATTTCTTAGAAAAACCTTTTCCAGAGTTGCGTTTGCTAGGGTGTGGTTATTAAATTTTTGGGTTAAGTAAAGGAATAAAATAAAAGTGGTGAAACCAATTTTTTTTTAAGAAGTGTTAACCTAAGCTAAGTGGTTGAGTGGGACCCACATCCTAAATAATACACTAGGTAGGATATTAGTGGGGTGGGGCCCACACGAGCCCCACCCTTTCAACTTCCTCAACCCCTCCTTTATTTCAGTAATGCACTCGCACCCCCCCCCCAAATTAATGAAAGTCAACTCGTGCGTTTATTTAAATATTAAACGCCTCTATTAATTGGTCGGTTTAAACGTTGCAATTAAATTCAATTAATTGTTTGATTCAATTTTTAATTTCAAAGATATTGTCTTGTGTGTTAATAAAATAAGACAAGTCTAATTTTATTATTGTTGGGCTTCTTGTGTTGAGTATTTGGGAGAAAAAGGGGAGTCTTGAAGTTCTTCGTTCTTCGTCGAAGAATGTGAAGAACGCACTGCTGCCAACGAAGAACGCCGACCTCCAATGACGGACGACGGTGACAGATGCCTTCCTCGGATATCGACGACCCGATGTGCATCTCCTTGTTCCTTCTTTCCGCGTCAAAGGAAGGGAGACAATGTTCCTCTGTGACGCGATGATCCGTCTTTTTCCGCGATGTCCCTTTCTGCGACGTCTTTTTCCGCGACGTCCCCTCTTGGTTGTTTGATTTTTTTTGCGGCACGTGTAAGGCAGCGCGGTGCCATTTCACCGTGCAGATGCTTTGAGTTTAGGCGAAGAAGCGTGGCGCCGTTGAAGTCGAACAAGTTGGGGTGTCGTCGCGCCGCACCAGAGAACCACAAAGGCACCGTAGCTGGAGCAAGGCCGCAGCGGAGGGGCGCGGCGCCGTCGCGTCGTGCCGGACGGACCAAGGCCACGGCGGAGCAGGGAATGGTGGCCAGTTTCCGGCCGCCGGCATCGGAGCAGGTGGACGGGACCCGCCGGTCCCATGGTGGTAGCAGCCAGCCGGCCGGAGCGGGCCGGCCGGTCAAGGGGAAGACCGGGGGTTCGAAACCCCCGGTTGGAAGCAAGAGTGGCCCCCATGTGGGGGGGGGACGCTTTTCATTAAGAAGGGGGGGCAGCGCCTCCCCACCAACCGCTCGGCCGTTTCGGCCGAGCTGTCTGGCCACGCTGGCAAGGCCAGCGCACCAGGCCGGGTCGTGCCCAGGTCAGGTCGGGTCGTGCCCAGGCCAGGTCGGGCCGCGCCCAAGCGGGCCGGACCCGGACCCGGTTCGGGTCGACCCGGTTCGGGCTGACCAGGGGGTCTCGGGCCGGGTCGGGCCGGGCCCGAAACACCCACTTTCAGACCTCTTCCGGTCTTTTGCCCATAACATGGGCTATGGACCTCCGATCGACGAACCGTCATCTGCGATGAGATCCTTGGATTGAGACGGTCCTTTCGGTATATTATACTCAGGGTTTAATAGATCTTTGAATGCGACCGGGTTGGTTCGAACACAAAACCAACTGGGCCCTCGGAGCGGAAACGCTTATATCTTGAGTTCCGGACGTCCGATTGACGTGTCGTTGACTTTGTTGGATTACTCTTGATTAGAAGGAACTTTTGGAATTCTTCGCCTGAGTTTTGATTGCAGTTGGATAGTGTCCGGGTTGGATTGTACCTGAAATCCAACCGGGCCCCTAGAACGGAAAAGCTGATAACTTTCAGACCGGGCGTCGGTTTGACGAACTGTCAGCGGCGTTGGTGATCACGATGAGAAACGGTCCCTATGAGTATACCCTATGGGAGTTCTGGGTATAGTTGAGATATGGCCGAGTTGGTTCGTACACGAAACCAACCGAGCCCCTGGGATGAAAAGGCTAATAACTCACAGACCGGGCGTCCGATTGACGCACTGTCTGTTGCATTGAGAGCCCTATTATGAGGCGGTCCTTTGAGATAATTTTTAGTGGAACTTTGAGATACATGGAGTATCGACCAGTAGCTTGTAGAGAAGACCCTCCCGGAGTCAATCATACGGAGTATGGAGACCGTGTAGCTGACTGAGACCTGACGACTGCTTGACTGACTCAACGTGGAGTGAGTCGACTAGCCCAGTGGAAGGAGCACTACTTTTTTTGGGTGCCGAACCATGGTGGATGGAGCACTACTTTGTTTGGGTACAGACCCATGATACTTGCCCAGAGAGTACCTCTGCAGGCTATTAGGAGGTGTGCACTACTTTGTTTGGGTGGAAGACCCCGGTGGGAAGCACTACTGTGTTTGGGTGGATGACCCGCGGTATTCGACAGGAGGAGTACCTCCTCAGTCTTAGGTTAGTGAGAAGTACCTCAGAGTCATGACAGGATCACTGTACACTCTAGAGACAGGGCTCTTTAGGAGTCATGGTTTCGATAATGACAAATCCGGGTTTGAGCTGAGTCTTTGATCATTGTGTTTACCTCATTATTGAGATGGGTCACTTGATAACTTAGGTATATGTATGGTCATATACCTTGGTAGTGGTTATCCATTGATTTCATAATCCTTGTGTTTCCTCATGATTGAGATGGGTTACTTGATAACTTAGGTATATGTATGGGCATATAACTAAGTAGAGGTTATCTGTTGATATCATCATTGTGGTTATACTTGTTGGACTTAGATAGACCTTGAGGGTATCGGGGTCCCTACTAAGTATCGTTATACTCACCCCTACACGGGCTATGCTCGTACCTCGTTGTGTTGGTTGCAGACGACGGGAAGTGCTGACGGAGGCCGAGTGTTCGAAGACTGGACGATACCCGGAGGTGGACCTCACGACGAGTCAGTATCCGGAGGTGGACCTCACGATGAGACGACACTCAGAGGAGGTTGATGGGCGAGAGCATTGTGGAGGCTATCTGCACCTACCCTTCAGGTAGGATCCGTGGTGGACGATCCAAGAGCTGTGCTATCTGTACCTACCCTTCAGGTAGGATCTGAGGAGGACGAACCAAGAGCTGCTTCCATTCTTCCAACTGTTTGTTTTTTCTATTGTACTTTTGTTCAGTTGTAGCTGTACTTTCGATTGGGTTTGTATTCTGGCCCATTTACTTTTCAGCACTTCCTTTTGTACTTAGTGTATTACTTCCGCTTGTACTCTGTGATGTTTTCTTTACTTTTATAAAGGCAATGCCTTCCCAGTTATCGGGAATTATGCCTTTGGTGCTAGTCGCCAACCCCTAGCCTATGGAAGGCGGGCTTGGGGTAGTCATGGCATGGGCCCCAAGGACGGGTCGTGAAAAATTGGTATCAAAGGAGTCAGTTCTACCGCAGAACTAATAACTCTGATATTTTCTTTCTGTGAAGTGACACTGTTAAGAGTACCGAGTGTGGTTTTTAGTTTAGGGAGTCCAGTGTTGGTGTGGGCGGCCAACGTATCCATACACGAGGACCCTGACAACTGATTTCTGACTTTGTGCATGAAAACATTGATTACGTGTGTGTTTATAGAAGTTTTTAAAAGTCTGCTCAAACCAGGTCAGCTCACCGGGTATAATCGTTTGACCGTGTCATGTTGTTTTTTTCAGGATGCCTTTCCACGGACGACCAGCTAGATCCCAGAGGGATGTACGTACTGACAGCCTGTCAAGCGATGATGCTTCGGTATAGGGACCTCTTACAGTAGAGGCACCAGCAGAGGCACCATCGGTATTACCATACGTTGGGCCACCGATGCCACCATCCCCAGCAACAGGCGATGCACACCGCTTGAGTGCACTGCATGAGTTCCAACGCTAGAGGCCACCCAGGTTCCGGGGAGAGACGGACCCACAGGCGGCTGAGGATTGGTGGGAGGTTGTGGTGAGAGTCTTCAAGCTAGTGGGGACACAAGCAGACTTCATGGTGATCTTTGCTGCCAACCTCCTTAAGGAAGTAGCAGGCAGGTGGTGGAGCCACTTGTTCCAGTTTTGCAATGGGATGAAATTCACATGGGGAGACTTCGAGACCTCCTTCAGGGTGGAGTTTGTACCAGTAGCTCTACACCCCGAGCATGTTCAGGAGCTTCTACCTTTGCCGCATATTTTTTCATCAGTAGCCGAGTCATCTTTAAGCAGTAGATAGATGATGCAGAGGTCCAGGAGGACCAGACCAGCAGTTGGGCGATCTCGGGTTTTAGGATCGGTGGTGCAGGGCTCCCGGGGTGGGGTCAGAGCCAGGCGTTCCAGAAACGGACAGTGTTATTCCCGTGGCAGGAAGGGTCACCTGGAACGTGACTGTCCGACCCCCCCCCCCCCCACACACAGTTGATCCGCAGGTGTTGGAGGAGCCACCGGGGCAGAAGTAGCGGCGAGTGCTTGAGCAACAACCGAGAAGTGGACAAGGCAGTAGAGCTCCGGGAGCAGGTGGACAGGAGCAGAACTAGTGTAATACTTTTGTTCTTGGTACTTCTAGTTCCATGTTGCTGTTGTTTTTGTGTCTTTGTACTATGAGTTGTAGTAATAAAAGACACATATCTTTGTGATGTTTGCTTTCCTGTCCTTTTGTTTGGTTGATACTGAGAGGTTTCGGTTAAAAACTGTTGACTTGACCCTCACTTTCGAGATTTCTACTGGAGAAGACCTAGTGACCTCACACCGATGCCGACAGTGTAACTCGACCCTTGGAGGCGAGAGTGACAGTTGGATCTCTTGGTAGTTACGTCCAGTCCTTACGACGTCATCCATGGCATGAATGCATCATTCATGTCAGGATTGACTGTATTAGGCAATGGGTGTGGTTCATCCAGGGGATGAGACCAAGTTTCTCTTTTCAGAAAAGGAGAAATCTTATTAACTATTACTGATCATAGGCAGAGAAGGTGTAGATCATCCAGGAGCGAATGAAGACTACACAGTGCAGTAAGAAACAGGAAACTTTCACCAATCTTAGAGACTCGAGCGTGTTAAATGTTTCAAGAAAATGAAGCTTTAAGGAGAGATGAGTTTGTGGAGCAGCATACATGGAGGTAGAACTAGGAGAGTAGCATGAGGTGGTGTACATTTTAACATGCTACAACCACCCACCTTAGTTTTCCCCGCCAGGCTCAGGGAGCTGGAAAGCAGGGGAAGAGAGTAGCTACAAGCGGTCAAGGAGAGAGACCCAATGGCTCTAAGAATGATTCGAGGGACAGTCTGTGTTCACTACTAGCTGCCATAGTAACAGACGTCGATATGAATCATTCCTTCCTTTAAAAAATCTTGTTCCAGACCTAGAGTTTCCGGTAAGCCATAGACTTGACCCTCACGTCTGAAGATACCTTGGGAGGAGACTTGATAATCACACTTACGCCGGCAGTGTGTTCTAAACCTTGAGGTGAGAGTTTCGGTTGGAATTTCTTGGTCGGAGCGTCGAGGCCTTACAACGTCGGTTTGAGTATGGACTGGGCAATCACAGTTCATACACAAATTGACGGTATTATGCAAAAAGGTTGTGCTTTAACTATGAGGTCGGGATGGGTTTTCCTTGGTCGGAAAAAAGGAAACCCCAGGTAGCACAGGATAAACTCATGCATAGAACGGTGCGACCGATCACTCTTGAGTCTGACAACCTTACCCTCGTGGCAGCAGTCGTTTGAGTTTAGTTCTAAAAGTAATTGGAAACATCTAGAGTTCGAGGAAGATGATCACGTCCATATATGGGTCTCACCTCGATGAGGTTTACGGAGATGTGGCTGAGGCGACAAGTTATCTCTGAGGTTCAACGGACCTTTCTAGGTCCTCAGCAGGGTAGGTGAGGTGGTTTACCGCTTGACCCATCCACCTCAGTTGCACCAGGTGAACGACGACTTCCATGTACCTCAACTGAGGAGATACGAGAATGACCCTTCACATATCATTGACCATGAGGAGCTGGACGTTGGCAATGGGGTGACTTTCACGGAGGTTCCAGTGGGCATCAAGGATCGACAGGAGAAAATCCTTCGAGGACAGTCGATTCCTCGGGTACGCTTTCACTATCAGTATGGGAACCTCCAGGTAAGCACATGGGAGCGGAAGGCTCAGATGCGTACTCAGTATCACTTTTATAACCCTAGTTTGTGTTAAAGCTTTATGAGAACGTAAATACCTGATGTGGGAGTAATGTAAAGACCCAAAAATTTCAAGAAATTTTTTTCTTAATTTTATTTGGAATTTTACAAGAACGTAGTTTCTGACGGCACCTGGTTCCAAGGCTCGGTGTGCCCAAAATCATTTTCCGAAATTTAGCTCGGGTACGTTCAGTGAACGAACGAGTGGGGTTTCCTAACTTTTGAACCAGTGCTCGGAATTGAAATCTGAGGGCACTGATGGAATCGCAGCACCGGTAATTTCTTAGAAACACCTTTTGCAGAGTTGAGTTTTCTTGGGTGTGGTTATTAAATTTTTGGTTTAAGTAAAAGAATAAAATAATAGTGGTGCAACCAATTTTATTTTATTTAAAGAAGTGTTAACCTAAGCTAAGTGGTTGAGTGGGACCCAAATCCTAAATAATCTACTAGGTAGGATATTAGTGGGGTGGGGCCCACATGATCCCCACCCATTCAACTTCCTCTACCCCTCCTTTATTTCAGTAATGCACCCGCACCCCCCCCCCCCCCAATTAATGAAAGTCAACTCGTGCATTTATTTAAATATTAAACGCCTCTATTAATTGGGCGGTTTAAACGTTGCAATTAAATTCAATTAACTGGTTGATTCAATTTTGAATTTCAAAGACGTTGGCTTGTGTGTTAATAAAATAAGACAAGTATTATTTGATTATTGTTGGGCTTGTTGTGTTGAGTTTTTGGGAGAAAAGGGGAGTCTTGAAGTTCTTCGTTCTTCGTTTCGTCAAAGAACGCGAAGAACGCACCGTCGCCGATGAAGAACGCCGACCTCCGACGATGGATGACGGTGAGAGACGCCTTCCTCAGAGATCGACGACCCGACGCGCATCTTCAAGTTCCTTCTTTCAGCGTCAATGGAAGGGAGACACCATTCCTCCGCGATGCGACGATCCGTCTTTTTTCGCGACATCCCTTTCCGCGACAAACCTCGTTTGACGACTACGCTCGAGGTAGGGGGATTATTTTTTCTTTTTGTCCTGATTACTTCCATCCGTTGTTTATCATCCTTTTTGAGCCTCCTGATATCGCAATAACGGGAGGAGGATGGACCGCACGTACACGACCTCCCCCCTACCCCCTTGGTTGTTTGATTTTGTTGCTGCATGTGTAAGGTAGTGTGTTGTCGCTGCACCGCGCGGAAGCTTTGAGTTTGGGTGAAGAAGCGCGGCGCTATCACACAGTTCCGTTGAAGTCGAACAAGTCGCGGCGCCGTCACGCCGCTCCAGAGAACCACAAAGGCACCGCAGTCGGAGTAAGGCCACGGCGGAGGGGGCGTGGCACCGCCGCGCCACGCCGGACGGACCAATGTCGCGGCCATAGGCCACGACGGTGTAGGGAATGGCAGCCGGTTTCCGGCCGCTAGCGTCGGAGCAGGGGGACGGGACCCACCGGTCCTGTGGCCATAGCATGTGGCCGGCCGGAGCAGGCCAGCCGGTCAGGGGGAAGACCGGGGGTTCAAAACCCCAGGCTGGAAGCAGGAGCGGCCCCCACGTGGGGGGGGGGGGGCTTTTCATTAAACAGGGGGGGGGCAGCGCCTCCCCCCCCCCCAAACCACTCGGCCGTTTCGGCCGAGCCTCCTTGCCACGATTCCTAGGCCACACCATCTAGGCCGGGCCGAGCCCAAGCGGACCAGACCCAGACCCGGTTCGGGCCGACCAGGGGGTCTCGGGGCGGGTCCGTTCGGGCCCGAAACCCCCACTTTCAGACCTCTTCCGGTCTTTTTCCCATAACATGGGCTACAGACCTACGATCAACGCACAGTCAGATGAAATGCGATTATCGAATCGATACGGTCGTTTTGGTATATTACACTCAATGTTTTGGAGAACTTTGGGTACGTCCGGGTTGGTTCGAACACGAAACCAACTAGACCCTCGGAGCGGAAACACTTATATCTTGAGTTCCGGACGTCCGATTGACCTGCCATCGACTTTGTTGGATTCCTCTTGATGAGACGGAACTTTTTTCATTCTTCGCCTGAGTTCTGGTTTCAGTTGGATAGTGTCAGGGTTGGATCGTATCTGAAATCCAACCGGGCCCCTGGAACGGAAAAGCTGATAACTTTCAGACCGGACCTCCGTTTGATGAACCGTCAGCGGCGTTGGTGATCACGTTGAGAAATGGTCCCTATGAGTATACCCTATGAGAGTTCGGGGTACAGTTGAAATACGGCCGGGTTGGTTCGTACACGAAACCAGCAAGACCCCTGGGACGAAAACGCTAATAACTCACAGACCGGAGGTCCGATTGACGCGCCGTCTATTGTGTTGAGACCCCTATGATGAGGTTGTCATTTGAGATACTTATTCAAGGAACATTGAGATACTTGGAGTATCGACCAGTAGCTCATGGAGCAGACCCTCCCGGAGATGAGCATACGGAGTACGGAGACCGTGTAGCCGACAAAGACCAGACGACTGCTTGACCGACTCGATTTGGAGTGTGTCGACTAGCCCAGTAGACGGAGCACTACTTTTTTTGGGTGCAGACCCATGGCGGATGGAGCACTACTTTTTTTGGGTGCATACCCACGGTACTCATCCGGATATTACCTCTGCAGGCTATTAGGGGGTGTGCACTACTGTGTTTGGGTGGCAGACCCCGGCGGGAAGCACTACTGTGTTTGGGTGGCTGACCCGTGGTACTCGACAGGAGGAGTACCTTAGCAGTCTTAGGTTAGTGAGTAGTACCTCGGAGTCATGACAGGATCACTGTACACTCCAGATACGGGGCTCTTCAGTAGTTATGGTTTCGATAATGAGCAATCCTAGTATGAGCTAAGTCTTTGGTCTTTGTGTTTACCTCATGATTGAGATGGGTCACTTGATAACTTAGGTATATGTATGGGCATATACTTGGGTAGTGGTTATCCGTTGATTTCACACTCTTTGTGTTTTCTCATGATTGAGATGGGTTACTTGATAACTTAGGTATATTTATGGGCATATAACTAAGTAGACGTTATCTATTGAGATCATCTTTGTGGTTATCCTTGTTGGATTCAGAGAGACCTTGAGGGTCTCGGAGTCCCTACTGAGTATCGTTATACTCAACCCTGCACGAGCTATGCCCACACCTTGTTGTGTTGGTTGCAGATGATGGACAGTGCTGACGGAGGCCGAGTGTTCGAAGACTGGACGATACCCAGAGGAGGATCTCAGGACGAGTCAGTATCCGAAGGTGGACTTCGCGATGAGACGACACTCGGAGGAGGTTGACGGGGCGAGAGCATTGTGGAGGCTATCTATACCTACACTTCAGAAAGGATTCGTGGTGGATGATCCATGAGTTGTGCTATCTGTACCTACCCTTCAGGTAGGATCCGAGGAGGACGACCCAGGAGATGCTTCCATTCTTCCAGTTGTTTGTCTTTTTCTGTTGTCCTTTTGTTCAGTTATAGCTGTACTTTCGATTGGGATTGTATTCTAGCCCATTTACTTTTCAGAATTTTCTTTTTTTACTTAGTGTATTACTTCCTCTTGTACTATGTGATGTTTTGTTTACTTTTATAAAGGCAATGCCTTCCCAGTTATCAGGAATTACTCCTTTGGTGCTAGTCGCCAACCCCTATCCTATGGAAGGAAGGCTTTAGGTAGTCACAACACGGGCCCCGAGGATGGGTCATGAAAATTGGTATATGGTATGTTTGGATGGAAAAATTGAGTAGATTTTTTATTCTATTAAAAAGTGTTGATTTCTTTTTAATTAGCCCACTTGAAAGCTGTTTTTATTTAAAGGTTCATCTTTTAGAAATTCTTACAAGCATTTCTTATTTACAAAACTTGCAAGATTTTTGTCTTATAATGATCATCACATGGAATATTTTATTGGGGGAATCCTACTGAGGTTTTTTCTCACACCCTACGTACATCATTAGGGTGTAGGTTGACTTTTTTATTTTTTCGTAGGTTTGGGTAAAGATTTCAGTTCCAATGGTTCGGGTTTCTATCTGTTCTTCTTGGTGCAGTGTCATGGAGGTGGATTGAGGGTGGTTCCTTTGACCTGAGGAGGTACTTGGTCTATCATTTTCAGTTTGTTCCCTTTTTTAGTCTATTAATATTATTTTAAATTGTGTAACTCAATTCTGGAATATTGTAGATGATGATTTTCTTTGAAGGAATCTAGATTTGATTTATTGGATACATTTGTTGTTTTATATTTATAAACTCATGTAAATCATTCCCTAATTTCATTTTATGATACCTAGAAAATTATTCCAGCCTTTGGGGATCAGGAATGCCAGTTAGGTCTTCCCATGGGCTAGGTTTGGAGCTGGTTTTGATGGAGACCAAATCTGGTTCATCAGAAAATGGTATCAGAGGAGGTTCGGGTTAACTATTTCGGTCTTGTTATTTTGGGAAGTATCAGGATAGTCTGGAGTTAGGACTATCGGGGATTGACATTCCAATTATGATTAGGGTGATTTTCCAGCATATCTCATGAATTGATTCAAGTCTCTAGGGGATATAGGGTTTGATCTAAGTCCTTTGGTTTTCTTGGTTTGATGATGATTAGGTAAAATGAAAAGAGATTTGGTTTAATGGTATCCATGAGATCGTAGGGCCTGGAAAGCCAAGTGGAGCCATGGGTATTTCCCTAGAACACTCTATGTGATGGTGAAGTGATAGGAATATGGCTACCAACCATGTGTCCAATTCAACCATTGAAACAAGTTTCCTCTCACATTGTCTTGTGTCCTTTAGTTTTGGAATCTTTGAAGTTTGGTTTTAAATCAAAAATGACTGGGTTTTAAGAAGAAAAAAGTTTTTGTGAAATTATTTTCTTTTAAATAGGGAAAGGTTTGATTTGTGAAATGGTGAAACTGAATTTTCAGATTTTTTTTTGAAATGGTAAATGGTGTATTTAAAATATTTTGAAAGTATAAATTACATCAAAGTGTATTTTAAAAATCTTTTTCAAATGGAACATTTTGAATTATTGAAAATGTGTTTTGAATAGAATAATTTGGTTTTGAATTTGTGTGTGGAGTATAGAAATTATTATTTGATTTGGTAGCTTGTGAAATTATAAAATCCTTATGAAACATTGTATTTGTTTTAAATAAGAAGAGACATGTTTTCAATGGAATGGGGGTTGAGGAAATGGAGTTTTCATAAAACTGGGGGTTTATTGAAATTGACAAAGATGTTATAAAATTAATGTGTATCAGTTGAAAGTGAGTTCTAATTTGAATGATTGGGTCTTTCGAAAAGTTTTTGTGATATGTAAATTGGGATTTTGATTTCGTGGTTAGCGGTCTTGAGAAAAAAGAAGTATTGGTTGACAGTTTTGGTTTTGAAAGTGGGAAGAATTTTTGTTTTATCTTTTGTTATTTCTGTGGGATATCACATACATGGGTTTATATGGGAATATGGTTGTTTAATCACATGACACGATGAGTTTTATGATTCAAATGATGTGGGTGCAGAGTGTTTCATGTAAATATGCATGTGTGAGGCCCATGGGATAGCATTGGAGGATATTCTAATGGCCGAAGCGTTTATTTTTTAAGAGATGATTTAAAAAAACATGATGTCTTGATGACTAGTTCGGGATGGTGTGTCTTTAGTGTTTTTAGAAATGCTGTTGTCATGGGATGTTTTCAGTACAATAACCCCTCTTATTTTAACAGTGTTTTGGGTTTGTGTTTGGTCGGTATGCTGGGTTGAAGGTCTGTTTAGTGGTCTCCTTATGATAAAGGTTTCGGGATTCCTTTTCGGTGGTTCCCTTCATGTGTTTGGATCTATTTTGATTATGTATTGACCAATGGACAAGCATGGTTAGGTCCTTGAGTTCTCTCTTTGGATAAGGCACGTCCCTATTAAGGGTTAGGGAACAACTAAAGTGAAACCCGAATTGTTTTTTCATTTAAAGATCCTCTAGTTTATCAATATAATGAATATTTTTCTCGATCATTGGAGATTGAGTCTACACCATTTTTCTTTCATGGTTTTTTGGATCCTCCTGTAGGAGGAGAGTGGTCCTGGTAGGTTGAAAGAGATATTACATTCTTATGGTACCTGATTTCTTGAAGTTGAAAGTAGCCTAGGGTTGTTAGTGTGGATGTTCTCTAGGAGGGCCTATTGGTCCTTCATCACTCTCTTCGAAGAGAGGGCTGATGTTAAGCCACATGTGTGGAAAATATGGTCATGAGAGGCTATTTTGGACAATTGATGGAAATGTGTGTTGTTTGGGGACTTGGAATGAGTTTCCTTTCAATATATTATTTCTATTAGTCTAAATGGTCATGTTCAGTGACACCTTGTGATGCCATGTACTCATTTGATTGTAAAGGTGAAGTTTTACAATATTTTTTGAGTCTCTATTTTGTCATAAGTGTTACTCCTTTCGAGAAATATCAACATCCTTTGTTTAGAGGAAGGTGTTTCTATATATCCTTCCCTATTTCCATTTCTAATATAATGAAACAAGGGGTGATTTGTGTGTATCTTTAAATCCCTTGCTACAGTAAATTGTTGGGCTGTGGTAAAGTGAGGTTGGAGGGTGTTATATCTTGATGAACCCATCTGGGATTAAGGTATAGTTTTCATGGTATAGAAAGGAAAATTTCTGTTCGGGGGGTTTCCAAAGCCCAACCGTGAGGTCGAAAATGCTTCAATCATTTGAGCACTAGCCATAGATCCTAAAGTGAAGCTGGTGCATAGTCAGGGAAATCCTCGGGTATTTAAAACCTTTTGTTTAATTCCAGTCCACAGTATGAAAGATGGGAATAGATTAAACCTCCAATGTCATTATCTTGTTCTACTTTTTCCCATTTGGTGGTAGAGGTGGGAGGACCTATTTTCGATGTTGTATCCAAATTTCATACTTTCCCCCATTGGTTTCCTTTGACTTTTTGGAGAAAAGTAGGAAATTTAGGCTTGGAATATTAAAGCTCATGGTTTGTGCATGGTTAGTAGTAAATGTGTGCCATCCTAAACAATTGTGTGATAAGAGAAAGTATCTACTTCATGGTCTCTGCATGGTCGTGCCCCTTGGCCCTTATAACTATGTGAATTTTTCCCTTTAGACATAATTCTCTTCACGGTAAGCGCACAATTTCTCAAATAGTGCGGTCATGCCAACTCTTTAAATTTTGGGGTATTTTCATGTTGGCATGTTCTGGTCAGTTAATATGGTTGGTTCTTATGATGGGGAGACCCAATATGATTCTCATATAAGTTCTTTTGGAAATTTATAATGAAAGTATACCCCTTTTCTGGGAGTTTTTTTGGGCCTCCCCCTATTAGTGTCCCAATTCTATCTCTAAAAAAGTTGAGTTGCCCCTTATGGTGGGAAGTCTGTTTGTGTCTCCCCATATGAGTAACTTTTATTTTCCCCTAGTTTTGTTCTCGCAATAGGTATTCTCATTTGGAGTTATTTAACTTCCAACTTTTTCATTGATTAAACATTGGTATTGGTGTGTGCCCAACAATTTTGTTGAAGTAAGACAGTGGTGACCTCGTTCGTTTCTGTTGTTCAGTCCCATTAAGTTGCTTGAGTCTGGTTCAGATAATTTTTGAGGTGTTTTGTTTTGAGATATAGATTTAATATTATTGATTATTTCAGGAAGTTATGTATTTTTTTGTTTTTTGAGAGTATTCATTTCTTTATTGATCAATTGGATATGTTTTGGCCTTTTGGGGGTGAGAAAAACTTGGAAAATGAGTCCATTTTGGGCTTTCGGTTGGGTTTGGTTTTGGATTTTAGCCTTATTAGGGCTTTCTGGGGGTGGAAATTTTTATGGTGGGGAGAATTTACAAATCCATAACATATTTTAAATTTAATTTTCATTTAATTAATATTCTTGATTTTTTGGGGGGGTTTCCCATATAGTTTTGGAGGAAAGGGTGTGTTTTCATGATTTGGGCCAAACCGTGAGCCCATTTCATGTTTTAAAAAAAAATTATTTTTTTTATAAATCCTTCATTTTTATGAATTTTAAACCCATTCCACTTCCCAATTGGCATCCCATAGTTTTTTAGAAATTCCATATCCATTTGAACCTCATATAAATCCATAATCATGATGGATTTCGGGTTTTTATTAATGTATTGGGCAAGCCCGAAAGCCAATTTCCTGCTTTAATTTTTTAAAATTAATTAATATCCCATTCAATTTTTAAGGTTTCTTAGTGACTTAATCTCTCACCCAATCCCACATACCCATGTCACGCCCCATGCTCTTCTCCCCCTCTTTGGATCTTGTATTCATCGCGAATTAAGGAACAATTGGTCCGGATTCCACAAATCGTCCACATTTGAAGAGATAACTTGTTTCTTTCATAACTCCTTAATTTTTTACTCTTTTACCTCTATTTTAGTTCTCACTTGACCTACTAATATTTAGTTTATCCTCACTTTAATTTTTATCTGTTTGTAAATTCATCTACCATTATATTTTGGGCTTTTTATTCAGGATATCTCAATTTAGTCTTTCTCTCTTTGATTTCTTCCTTCTCCTTAGGATTTATTTCAAAATTTCATGAAGTTATAAAATTTCTAGAAGCATGTATTAATACCTAGGGCTTAACCTTATATATTTTTGGTGAAATATTGTGGATTAGGGCTTGATTTCACTTCCTTGTGGTGCAGTAGTGGTGCGGTTGAAGCTTCGCCCAACGGTTTTGAGTTTTTGGAAAAAATGGTAGATGATTCCATGTGTAAGAATTATTTGATGAGTTAGTTTTTATTGATTTATATTTTTATCAGTATTATATTAAAAAAAATTGGTTCAAAAATTATATTTGGTATCATTTGTTAAGCGGTTGGTTTTTAAATGGAAACTTTCTGCAAAAATTATTGTTTTCATATGTATTTCATATTGTATCAAGTGGGGTTGTTCTTCGATTCTTGAAATGGTTTTATTAAAAGGTTTTAGGTGCGAAAATTATGGTTTTATGTTATATTGGAATGCCTTTAGACTCGAAATAGGGTTTTTGGATGGGTTTTATGTTCAAATCTTGGTTACACTCCTTAGAATTATTTTAAGAAGGTTTTAAATGGGTTCTTGATTTATGTATGAGGTGCAACTATGTTGCCAAACTATTTTGGTAGGAGTGAAATTTTGAAATGGTCTATTTTAATGTTAAAGTGATTTTATGTGATTTTTAATATCTTGTAAAGGTTTTTTAAATTTTTTTAAAGGATTTGTTAAAATGTGAAAGAGAGATGAACCATGTTGTGGGCTGTTTTAGTGTGGGTATGATTTCAAAAAAGAATTTGAATGAAAATGGGGATCATGTGACATGTGTGTGGGATGTTTGGTGTGTGTGTGAATTGGAATTGTTATTTTCATGTGAAAATTGTATTTCAGGGCTTGTGGAACTTGTTTCAGCACAAGAGGGAAAACTCAGGTATCTAGGTGGGTGGATGTTTACTAGTATGCTAGTGATCCCTTGGGGTTTGGCCCCTATTTCACTTAGTAAGTTTGATGATGATAAAACTAAATAAAATATAACGATGATGATAATTATGATGATGATGATTGTCACGACCCGCCCTCGGGGTCCGTGCCATGACTACCCCAAACCCGCCTTTCATAGGCCAGGGGCTGGCGACTAGCACCAAGGCGTAAATCCCGGTAAAAAGGGAAGGCATTGCCTTTGTAAAGTAAACAAACACCACAGAGTAAGCAAGTGGAATGTAAACACTAAGTAAAAGCAGAGTACAACTGAAAGTGCGGAAAAGTAAATGGGCCAGTATACAAACCCAAACTGAAAGTAAAGTACAACTCTAAAGGGAAAACAGCAACTGAAAAGTAAAAGCCGCTACACCAAGCTGTCCACAGGAAATCCCACCTGAAGGGTGGGTACAGATAGCTCCACTGCTCCACGGGTCCCGCCCTCCGCTCCGAGCACGTCCCGCCCAGTGGTCCACCTCCAGGTACCGTCCTGCTCTGCAAGCCTCAGCTAAGATCAACGCTGTCCGTTGTCTGCAACCAACACAACGTAGTGCGGGGAAAGCCCGTGCAGGGGTGAGTATAAGCTACTCAGCAGGGACCCCGACACCCCTGAAGGTCTCTCAAATCCACAAAGGATAAACCACGAAGAAAGGTACAATCACGAAGTAACAACCGACACTGCTTAGATATATGCCCATACATATACCTAAGTCATCAATTTCAAATACGCTCCAACCTCTGAGCCCAAGTACAACTCAGTCCACACAGGAAAGTAAACGTATTCCACACAGGAAAGCAAAACGTAATCCACACAGGATTGCACAACACAATCCACACAGGAAAGCAACAGGATTCAGCTCACACAGGTATACATCTTCAAAGGACGATAAAGATGATCTCTGATCCATCTAAGTCGTCAGACCCACGAAGGATCGATAGGTAACTAACCCCCGCAAAAGACCCACACAGGATCGGGCCCACGTAGGACCTGTAGGCGCTGGTTCACACAGGACCGCTGAGCGCAAAGACCCACACAGGATCGGACCCACACAGGATCGGGCCCACACAGGACCTGTAGCACTGATCCACGTAGGATCACTGAGTGCTGAAGTCGTCGTCGTCGAATCCACACAGGATCTCTGTACTGTCGTCGTCGCAGTCACAGTAGCAGTAGTAGCAGTAGTAGTCACAGTAACAATCGCAGCCAGCACTAGGGTTCCCGCACACAGCAAGCTCGTTCGGAGGGTCCGCTCCACGAGCCGAGAGGCTGATACATCAACTGTCACAAATACCAGAGTTGATGTATCCAAAAGTTCCGTATCGTCAACAGGAACTCAACGCAACAGACGGCGCGTCGATCGGATGCCCGGTCTGAGAGTTATTGGCATTTTCGTTCCCGGGGCCCGGTTGGTTTTTAAGGCAAAACCAACCCGACCGTACTCCACATGCATCCAAACCTCGGGGGGAGTATGCCAAAAGATCTGTCTCACTAAGAGGAACACAACACAGCTGACGGCACGTCAATCGGACGTCCGTAGCTCATGATATGAGCGTTTCCGCTCCGAAGGCCCGGTTGGTTTAGTGAACGAACCAACCTGGCCGAACACAAAGTAATCCGAAACCTTGAGTACGATATACCGAAACGACCGTCTCGATCCATGGATCGCGTTTCCACAGACGGTTTGTCAAACGGAGGTCCGTGGCTCAAGTTATGGCCAAAAGACCGAAACTGATTCGAAATGGGGGGGTCCGGGTCCGGGCCGACCCGGCCCGCCCCCCCTGGGTAGGCCCGAACCGGGTCGACCCGACCCGGGTCCGACCCGACCCGGCTGGCCGGCCGGCGGCGCGGCAGCACGGCGTCCTGGCGCCGCACGGAGGCAGCGCGCGAGGGGGGGGGGATCAAGCCCCCCCTTGATTGGAGAGGCGGCGCGGCATTATGCCGCGCCCCTTTAAAAAAAACTGCCCCCCACGTGGGGGCCGGCTTGAAGAAACCGGGGGGGCCTCCTGCCCCCCCCCCCCTCAAGGAAACCGCCCCCCTCATAAATGAGGGGGGGGGGGGGGGTTTAAGCTGGCAGGGGGAATTTATTTCCCCCACCTTATGACCTTCCGGCCGGCCAACTGCCGGCCGGTTTTCTCCAACGGGACCGGAAAATCCGGTCCCCCTTTCCGGATTCCGACGCGGGCGGCCCGGCCGCCGGTCTTCTCGTCCTGCCGCGGCTCGGAACCGGCCGTGGTGTTCGTCGTCCGGCGCGGTGCGATGGCACCGCGCCCCTCCGCCGCGCCTTTGATTTCCTTCAACGCGGCGCGACGGCGTCGCGTTCTTGATGATTCTTCCACGGCGCGACGCGACGGCGCCGCGCAATATAATCATACGATTATCCGCGTGGTGCGACGGCACCACGCCACCTTGTTTCCACCCGCAAGATAAATCAACAAGAACGATGGAGGGGGTTCGGCCGTGTTCATGCGGTCCGGCCCCCTCACGTTAAAACACAACTTAAATATTCAATATCTTCACGTTAGACATGCTAGAACCATGGGCAAGAATAAAATAATTAAACAAAAATCAACAACCCCTACCTTGGGTATAAGTTCGAAGATTTGCCAACGTCCCGCGGAAGACAACGTCGCGGAGGTCGGCTACACGGTAATCGTTCGTCAAATCCGATGACGAAGAGGTACGTCCGAAGAGGCACGTCGTTGGCGAAACTTCTTATGTCGACGAAGGGAGTCCGAGGAGGAAGCGGCGTTCCCTCTTGTTGACACGGAAGACGAAGAAGAGAGGAGCGGCGTTCTTCGTCGGAGCTTGAGCGTTCTTCGTCAAGGCTTGAGCGTTCTTCGTCAAAGTTGAAGAAAAAAGAAAAAACTCTCAAACCTCTCAAGATGACTAAACAAAACTTACCAAATAAAATAAGGTTCCTCCTTATTTTATTTACCAAGCCAAGGAATTCAAAACTTCAAATTAAAAAACATAACACTTAATTAATTATACATGTCATGTGTAATTAATTAGATGTTAAGTTAACAAGCTTTTAAGAGGGAGAGAGGGGAGTTAGGGAATTTGAAAAGGTGGGGCTCGGGTGGGCCCCTCCTCACCTTAATCCTCTCTTAGGTGGTTACCACCCAACTTCCAACAAATTGTTTTAACCACTTAAAAGTTATAAAATAAATATTGTTTCACAAATTTATTTTTCTCTTCATTTCAACCAGAAAAAGCAAAATTAAACAACTCCTCTAAGGAAAACGCAACTCCGAAAAAGGCGTTCCTAAGCAATTACCGGCGTTGCGATTCCATCGGTGCCCTCAGAATTCGATTCCGAGCACCGGTTCAAAAGTTAGAAATTCCCGCTCGTTCGTTCACTAAACGTACCTGAGCTAAACTTCGGAAATTGATTCCGGGCACTCCGGGCCTCGGAATCAAGTGCCGTCAGAAACCGCGCTCTTGTAAAATTCCAAAGAAAATTAAGAAAAAATTTCCCTGGAATTTTACGGGTCTTTAAATTACTCCCACCTCAGGGCTTTACGTCCCCGTAAAGATACATCAAAAACTAGGGAAACAAATGAGGGTACTGAGCATGCATCTGAGCCTCCCGCTCCCATGTGCTCTCCTGGAGATTCCCGTGCTGCCATCTGATGCGCACAAGAGGAATCGATCGCCCACACAGGACCCGCTCCTGTCGATCCTCTATCTCCACCGGGACCTCCGTAAAAGTCGCCCCATCATCAACGTCAAGCTCCCCATGGTCAATGATGTGCGTCGGGTCGTGCACGTATCTCCTCAGCTGAGACACGTGGAAGACATCGTGCACCCAGTGCAACTGAGGTGGTAGAGCCAGGCGATAAGCCACCTCACCAATCCTGCTGAGGACCTGGAAGGGTCCGATGAAGCGCGGAGATAACTTGCCGCCTCGGCCAAATCTCTGAATACCACGTCGAGGTGAGACCCGCAAGAAGACGTGGTCGCCATCCTCGAACTCCAGTGGCCTCTGCCTCCTGTCAGCGTATGACTTCTGCTGGCTCTGTGCTGTCCTCATCCACTCCTGGATGACCTGGACCTTCTCTGTCGTGGCCTGGACCATCTCCGGTCCCACGAGTGCTGACTCTCCAGGGTCTGTCCCGCACAAAGGAGATCTACATGGTCGGCCGTACAACGCCTCGTACGGTGCCATCCCGATATTGGAGTGGTAGCTGTTGTTGTACACAAACTCCACCAAGGGTAGGTGGTCCTCCCAGCTACGACCAAAGTCGAGGACACATGCGCGGAGCATGACCTCGAGAGTCTGAATGGTCCTCTCCGTCTGACCATCCATTTGAGGGTGAAAGGCTGTGCTCAGACGTAGCTGCGTCCCGAACGCCTCCTGTAACCCCTTCCAAAGCCGGGAAGTAAAGCGGGCATCTCGATCAGAGACGATAGATGATGGCACACCGTGGAGCCGCACAATCTCCTGAACGTAGAGACGTCCCAAGCTCTCCACTGAGCCCTGATCTCTGATGGGTAAGAAGTGTGCCGACTTGGTGAGTCGGTCAACAATCACCCAGATGGAGTCGTGACCTCTGGAAGTGGGTGGAAGTCCAGTCACGAAGTCCATAGATATGCTGTCCCACTTCCACTCCGGAACCTCCAAGGGCTGTACCAAGCCCGCTGGTACCTGATGCTCTGCCTTCACCTGCTGGCAGGTGAGGCATCGAGAAATGAACTCTGCTACTACCTTCTTCATGCCCGGCCACCAGTGCTGTCGTCTGAGGTCCTGGTACATCTTCGCTGCTCCAGGATTTACCGCCAAAGGATAAGTGTGAAACTCTCTCAGAACTTCCTCCCGCAAAGCGACTGGTACCATGGTATGTCCTCTAAAAAGGATGTCGTGCTCTGCTCCAAGGGAGAAACCAACAGGTGCCTGTTCCGAGGATATCTGTGCACGCCGTGTATCACAGTCAGCGTCCTCATGCTGTGCCTCTCTGACCTGCTGCAGTAGTGGAGGAGTGACTGTGAGAGACTGAAGGAAGGCCGCTCCATCTCTATCCATGAAGGATATCCGCAAAGAGGCTAGCTGCTCTGTCGCCTCCTCAAGTAGGTGAATGCCCGTCCTCCTGCTGAGGGCATCAGCTACTATGTTCCCCTTCCCATGAGTATAGACTATCTCAAAGTCATAGTCCTGGAGGAACTCGAGCTATCGCCGCTGTCTCAGGTTCAGGTCCTTCTGCGAGAAGATATACCTGAGACTCTGATGATCGGAAAAGACTGTAAAGCGCTCGCCCATCAGATAGTGTCGCCATGTCTTCAGAGCGAAGACCACTGCTGCTAACTCCAGGTCATGGGTAGCGTAGTTCTGCTCATGCGGCCTCAACTGACGTGATCCATAGGCGATCACTGCCCGCTCCTGCATCAGAACACATCCGAGTCCGGTCCCTGATGCATCGCAGTAAACTACGTACCCTACTCCCTCCTCGGGCAACCTCAAGACAGGTGCGCTGGTCAATCTCTGTCTCAGCTCCTGGAAGCTCTGCTGACATCTGTCTGACCACACGAAGGGTTTCCCCTTCTTCATCAAAGCTGTGAGTGGTGCCGCAACTCTAGAGAAGTCTGGCACAAATTTCCAATAGTATCCAGCTAGTTCCAAGAACCTCCGAACCTCAGTCACGCTCCTGGGTGGCTCCCATGCTAACACAGCCTCAATCTTCGCGGGATCCACTGCAACTCCCGCCTCAGAGATAACATGTCCCAAGAAGTGGACCTCACGTATCCAGAACTGGCACTTCGAGAGCTTACCATAAAGCTGGTGCTCTCGGAGTGTGTCTAGTATAACTCGCAAGTGATAGTCGTGCTCCTCCTCAGTCGTAGAATAAATCAGAATGTCGTCGATGAAGACCACGACAAACCGATCGAGGTATGGCTGAAAGATCCTGTTCATGAGAGCCATGAACACCGCTGGAGCATTGGTTACACCGAAAGGCATAACCAAAAACTCATAGTGGCCATACCGACATCTGAAGGCCGTCTTCTGCACATCCTCGTCTCTGACTCTGAGCTGATGATAGCCTGACCTGAGGTCTATCTTCGAGAACCACCGTGCTCCCTTGAGCTGATCAAAGAGGTCATCAATCCTTGGTAGCGGATACTTTTTTCTCACTGTCACCTAGTTTAGGCGACGATAGTCAACACAAAGTCGCAAGCTCCCGTCCGCCTTTTTGGCAAAAAATATCGGGGAAGCCTAGGGTGAAACACTGGGTCGGATGAACCCCTTGCCCTGCAAGCCCTCTAACTGTACCCGTAGCTCTCAAAGCTCGGCGGGGGCCATACGATATGCTGGAGTGGATATCGGGGCTATCCCGGGGTACAAGTCAATATAAAAGTCTACCTCTCTACGAGGAGGTAGCCCTGGAACGTCGTCGGGAAAAACGTCCGCAAACTGATCCACCACTACAGGAAAACCAGGACTCCGCACGTCAACTGCTCCAAGGATGAGGCTAGCTAACTGATGAGTGATGGGCTGTCCTCTCCTCCGCGGAAGTCCATCCTGTGCTGCTAAGGCTCCCTTCTCACCGGTGAAGGTGAACCTGCTCCCGTCGGTGCGTACACATCATACCTTGCGCCTAAAACAGTCAATCTGTGTATGGACCGTAGACAGCCAATCCATGCCCAAGATGACGTCGTAAGGCCTCGACGCTGCTACAAGAAGATCCCAGCCGAAGCTCTCTCCTCCTAGAGTAAGCTCACACTACCGGCACCAGTGCGTAATCGTCGAGTCTGCTCCCGTAGGAGTCTCTAGCCGTAAGGATCGAGCCAATGGCTCTGTCGGAATCTCCGAGATCCGAACAAGGGCAGCAGCTATGAAAGAGTGACTTGCTCCTGTGTCTATAAGTACTGCAGTAAGGGTGGAATAGACACAGATAGTACCTCGAATCATCTCGGGTGCGCCGTGGTCGTAGGCCTCTGCTGCCTGGAGCTGTGCCTGTCTCTGCCCGCCAGCTCCCTGTGGTCGGGGTGGACCTCCTGGTGGTGGTGGTGGCAGAGCCTCAAAGCGTCGCCCACCACCGGCTGCTCGTCCAGCTCCTCTGCCTCGTCCGCCTACTCCCTGCGGACCGCCACGGTCGACCCTCTGCCTCTGCCTCGGTGGTCCCTCAACTGTCTGCTGCTCCTCGGCATGGCGGGTCGGGCAGTCACGGGCCATGTTGCCCTGCCCGCCGCACGAGTAGCACTGTCTACCTCTCGAAAGACTGGCTCCTCGCTGTGTGCCCCTCACTGCTGAGCTAGTGCCCTGAGGTCGTCTGCCCGAAGGTCTGGTCTGTCTGGACCCCTGAGTCATCCGTCGACTGCCTGCTGCAGATGACTCTGCCACGTGCCGCCCTGCGGTGGGTCGCTGCGCTGGTGTAGACTCAGCAAGGAAGCTCTCGATCAGAAGGGCCTGCTACAGTACTCATGTCTGAGTCGGTATGCTGAGGGAGATCAGCGATGCCCTGATCTCGTGTCTCAAACCCTGCTCGAAGGTCCGGGCCCGGAAGAATGGGTCTCGTACCATGTCGGTCGAGTAGCATGAGAGATCAGTAAATCTCGCCGAGTACTGAGCAACCGTCATGCTGCCCTGCCGCAGCTGAAGAAGCTCCTGGATGCGCACCGCACGAAGGGTGGCTGGGACGAACTCCGAGCGGAAAAGGCTCTCAAAGTCCGTCCATAGAAGAGATGCCTCATCGTGCACCTGGAGCATCAAGCTCCACCATCGTCCTGCTGCTGCGTGTAGTAGGCTCGCAGCGAGGATCACCATGAGGTCTGCTGGTGTCCTCACTAGCCTAAACACTCCTACCACTGCCTCCACCCAGTCCTCGGCTGCCTGGGGATCCATCTCCCCGCGAAACCTGGGTGGTCGCTGGCGCTGAAACTCATGCAGTGCGCTGAGGCGACGTGCATCGTCAGCGGATAGTGCTGGAAGCATCGGGGGCTCGGCGGGTAGAGCTACCGCCGGTGCCACTGCTGACAAAGGGCCCTGCACCGAGGCCTCGTCGCTCGGTGGGCTGTCGTCATGCTCGACTCTCGGAACCCTAGCTGGCTGTCGTCGTGGGGCCATCCTGAAAAGGAAATAGGTGCGCCACGGTCAGAACAGTATACCTGGTGAGCTGATATAAGTAATCACAAAGAAAACTTTGAAACACACACGCAATCAATGTTTTCATGCATTAAGTAGGAAATCAGAAGTCAGGGTCCTGGTGTACGGATACGTCGGCCGCCGCACCAACACTGGACTCCCTGGACTGATAACCACACTCAATACGCTAAACATTATTGCTTCACATAGAAAAGATCAGAGTTCACGGTAGAACCGAACTCCTCTGATACCAATTTGTCACGACCCGCCCTCGGGGTCCGTGCCGTGACTACCCCAAGCCCGCCTTCCATAGGCCAGGGGCTGGCGACTAGCACCAAGGCGTAAATCCCGGTAAAAAGGGAAGGCATTGGCTTTGTAAAGTAAACAAACACCACAGAGTAAGCAAGCAGAAAGTAAACACTAAGTAAAAGCAGAGTACAACTGAAAGTGCGGAAAAGTAAATGGGCCAGTATACAAACCCAAACTGAAAGTAAAGTACAACTCTAAAGGGAAAACAGCAACTGAAAAGTAAAAGCCGCTACACCGAGCTGTCCACTGGAAATCCCACCTGAAGGGTGGGTACAGATAGCTCCACTGCTCCACGGGTCCCGCCGTCCGCTCCGAGCACGTCCCGCCCAGTGGTCCACCTCCAGGTACCGTCCTGCTCTGCAAGCCTCAGCTAAGATGAACGCTGTCCGTCGTCTGCAACCAACACAACGTAGTGCGGGAAAAGCCCGTGAAGGGGTGAGTATAAGCTACTCAGTAGGGACCCCGAGACCCCTGAAGGTATCTCAAATCCAAAAAGGATAAACCACGAAGAAAGGTACTATCACGAAGTAACAACCGACACTGCTTAGGTATATGCCCATACATATACCTAAGTCATCAATTTCAAATACGCTCCAACCTCCGAGCCCAAGTACAACTCAGTCCACACAGGAAAGTAAACGTATTCCACACAGGAAAGCAAAACGTAATCCACACAGGATTGCACAACACAATACACACAGGAAAGCAACAGGATTCAGCTCACACAGGTATACATCTTCAAAGGACGATAACGATGATCTCTGATCCATCTAAGTCGTCGGAACCATGAACGATCGATAGGTAACTAAGCCCCGCAAAAGACCCACACAGGATCGGGCCCACGTAGGACCTGTAGGCGCTGGTTCACACAGGACCGCTGAGCGCAAATACCCACACAGGATCGGACCCACACAGGATCAGGCCCACACAGGACCTGTAGCACTGATCCACGTAGGATCGCTGAGTGCTGAAGTCGTCATCGTCGAATCCACACAGGATCTCTGTACTGTCGTCGTCGCAGTCACAGTAGCAGTAGTATGCCAAAAGATCCGTCTCACTAATAGGAACACAACACAACTGACGGCACGTCAATCGGACGTCCGTAGCTCATGATATGAGCGTTTCCGCTCCGAAGGCCCGGTTGGTTTTGTGAACGAACCAACCCGGCCGAACTCAAAGTAATCCGAAACCTTGAGTGCGATATACCGAAACGACCATCTCGATCCAAGGATCGCGTTTCCGCAGACGGTTCATCAAACGGAGGTCCGTGGCTCATGTTATGGCCAAAAGACCGAAACTGATTCGAAACGGGGGGGTCCGGGTCCGGGCCGACCCGGCCCGAACCGGGTCGACCCGACCCGGGTCCGACCCGGCCTGGCGCCGCATGGAGGCAGCGCGCGGGGGGGATCAAGCCCCCGCTTGATTGGAGAGGCGGCGCGGCATTATGCCGCGCCCCTTTAAAAAGAAACGGCCCCCCACGTGGGGGCCGGCTTGAAGAAACCGGGGGGGCCTCCTGCCCCCCCCCCCCCCCCTCAAGGAAACCACCCCCCTCATAAATGAGGGGGGGGGGGGTTTAAGCTGGCAGGGGGAATTTATTTCCCCCGCCTTATGACCTTCCGGCCGGCCAACTGCCGGCCAGTTTTCTCCAACGGGACCAGAAAATCCGGTCCCCCTTTCCGGCTTCTGACGCCGGTGGCCCGGCCGCCGGTCTTCTCGTCCCGCCGCGGCCCGGAACCGGCCGCGGTGTTCGTCGTCCGGCACGGTGCGACGACACCGCGCCCCTCCGCCGCGCCTTTGATTTCCTTCAACGCGGCGCGACGGCGTCGCGTTCTTGATGATTCTTCCACGGCGCGACGCGACGGCGCCGCGCAATATAATCATACGATTATCTGCGTGGTGCGACGGCACCACGCCACCTTGTTTCCACCCGCAAGATAAATCAACAAGAACGATGGAGGGGGTTTGGCCGTGTTCATGCGGTCTGGCCCCCTCACGTTAAAACACAACTTAAATATTCAATATCTTCACGTTAGACATGCTAGAACCACGAGCAAGAATAAAATAATTAAACAAAAATCAACAACCCCTACCTTGGGTATAAGTTCGAAGATTTTCCAACGTCCCACGGAAGACAACGTCGCGGAGGTCGGCGACACGGTAATCGTTCGTCAAATCCGATGACGAAGAGGTATGTCCGAAGAGGCACGTCGTTGGCGAAACTTCTTATGTCGACGAAGGGAGTCCGAGGAGGAAGTGGCGTTCCCTCTTGTTGACACGGAAGACGAAGAAGAGAGGAGCGGCGTTCTTCGTCGGAGCTTGAGCGTTCTTCGTCAAGGCTTGAGCATTCTTCGTCAAAGTTGAAGAAAAAAGAAAAACCTCTCAAACCTCTCAAGATGACTAAACAAAACTAACCAAATAAAATAAGGTTCCTCCTTATTTTATTTACCAAGCCAAGGAATTCAAAACTTCAAATTCAAAAACATAACACTTAATTAATTATACATGTCATGTGTAATTAATTAGATGTTAAGTTAACAAGCTTTTAAGAGGGAGAGAGGGGAGTTAGGGAATTTGAAAAGGTGGGGCTCGGGTGGGCCCCTCCTCACCTTAATCCTCTCTTAGGTGGTTACCACCCAACTTCCAACAAAAGGTTTTAACCACTTAAAAGTTATAAAATAAATATTGTTTCACAAATTTATTTTACTCTTCATTTCAACCAGAAAAAGCAAATTTAAACAACTCCTCTTAGGCAAACGCAACTCCGACAAAGGCGTTCCTAAGCAATTACCGGCATTGCGGTTCCATCGGTGCCCTCAGAATTTGATTCCGAGCACCGGTTCAAAAGTTAGAAATTCCCGCTCATTCGTTCACTAAACGTACCCGAGCTAAATTTCGGAAATTGATTCAGGGCACTCCGGGCCTCGAAATCAGGTGCCATCAGAAACCGCGCTCTTGTAAAATTTCAAAGAAAATTAAGAAAAAATTTCCCTTGAATTTTACGGGTCTTTACAATGATGATGTTATAAAACCACTAGGTTATGGGTATTCTCCCCACTAGTGGCTTGAGTGCACATGAATGGATATTTTATGGTTACTTTCACCAAGATACGAGGTACCTAGGTCCCACAATGAGCCACTGTCAGGGGTTGTTTACCATTTCTACTACTCATAGGATATCTTATACTTACCATCAGTATACCATATGTTTGTCTTGAAAAAGTTAGTATATTTTTTATTCTATTGAAAAGTGATGATTTGTTTTAAAGTAGATCACTTAAAAGCTATTTTTATTTAAAGTGACATCTTTTAGAATTGTTACAAGCATTTCATGTCTACAAAACTTGTAAAATTTTGTCTTATAATGATTATAACATGGATTATTTTAGTGGTGGAATCATACTAAGATTTTTCTCACACTCTACTCAAACCTTTTGGTGTAATTAGACTTTATTATTTTGTCGCAGGTTTGGGTAATGATTTTAGTTCCAATAGTTTGGTTTCCTATCGGTCCTTCTTGCTGTAGTGTTGTGGAGAAGGCTTGAGGGCAGTGCGTCTTTCCATGAAGAGTTTCCTGGGCTGTCCTTTAGGTTTTTTTACCTTTTTCAGTCTTTGAATATTATTTTTAATTGTTAAACTTAATTTTGAAATATTTTAAATGATGATTTGGTTTGAAATAACCAGATTTGGTTTATTGGATTTGTTTGTTGTTTTATGTTTATAAACTCAGGTAAATCGTTCCCAATTTTCATTTCATGATACCTAATTTTTTTTTCCAACCCATGGGGATCAATAAATCCCTTCAGGTCGTGCCACAGGTCGGGTTTGGTGCAGGTTTTTTTCGTGACTAGATCTGGTTTGTGACAAATTTTTTGAATATTGTTAAAATACTTTTTGGAGTATAAAATGTATCACATAAAAGGAAATATCAATTTTATCATTTCACATTGGATATATATATATATATATACATTTCATGAGAAGAAATTATAATTACCCCCATAAATAATTACTTTGATTTGTACTTGATCATCGTTCATCATAGGGTATTATATGTTATAATGAAATCTTATGGGTAACATGATTAGGATTCTTATATGAGGTATTGAATATTCTCTAGAGGTATTAAAAAAATGGATTGGATTACTCACCAAGTATATCACATGGAGTGTCACACACTATGTCTTCAATATAATAGGGGTGAAAGGATCATATATGAATACCCATTAAGATTTTTTGGTAAGATACCTAGAATTATAATCTTCATATGTTGATATCTTTATTATGTAATAAATTATTACTCATCCTATCAGGCGTGGTGGGTATGTTTTTGATCATGTTATCGGTTGGAACTCAATGGTGATGGGATTATTTATTTAGTATGATGAGTTTGATATCTCGGCCATGAGTTGAGATAGATTTGGAAGTTTATGTACACACCTAGATAGTACATTATATCTTTTTGAATGTGGGTCATGTGATGTGATCATAAATAAAAATAAATTACATGTAATATATTCGTTGACCCAGTCATTCTATATATGGATAATCAAGAATATCTATGTGAGAAATATGGGATTGACATATATTGTGTCACATGGTTACTCAATGTCTTGAATAAATGTAATGTTCTAGCATGAGATTTTATTAGTGAGATTAGGTATAGAGATACACTTGCTTTATGAAGATCATTAATATATACTTTTATTGATTGAGTATCATTAATATTTTTCTAGAAATTACTCTTTGTTTAGATTTACGGATATGGTTATTCAAATTGTTTTTCAATGATGTAACATTTTATAGGAGGATACTTTGGGGTTGACTGAACGGGGATTTATTTTGAGTCATAGAGTTACTCTAAAAGTGTTTTATAATTAATCCATTATATATATGGATTGGTGTTCACAAGGTTTAACATATGATGTGGTACAAGGTAAACTTGATGATATATTTATAAATGAGTTTTGGAAGATATCAAATGAGTTTTGGATATGTTTTCATAAGTTATTGTATACGAAACAATATAAGGTGAAATTTCACAAATTCTTTTAATCTTTATTACAAGTGGGAGATTGAATGGGATGTATTATCTAAATCCCATTTGTATATCATGAACCTGGGGCAATCATATTTTATGAATAGGGATATATCTTAAAGTGAATTATTTCATACCATTTCATGATTCCTATTATATCATATATTTTTATTAGAGGGATTTGTATTTCAATGTTTGGGAAACCATTCCACTGCCTTCACTATCATATGGTGTGATAGAAACCTAATCATGAAGAATGAAAAACAATATTTTTGTCACCCCCAAAAAATATATACGTAGTCATGAAGAGTTAGTGGAATAAATATCATATGGATTAGGATCTTTATTTCTTTATATTTTAATTGGATGAAACATCAGTATACATGGATTAGGTGCTATAATTCTTTCGTAAAGGCTATGATATTCATCAGAAAATTAAATAATAGGTATTATTGTTCAGAAAAATCTACCCATGGTGCCTATCAATTATAGATGTGTTATATGGGATGTAAAGTAAGGGATATTCCCTGTATAACAATCATAACATGGTTAAATCTTTAACTTGTGTGTTCTGAGGCATGAGTTAATGAATTCAAGCATGCTTTCAAAGAGTTTGATCAGGGGTGAGAATCAAAACCCACTATCACTCGAAGGAATTCAGTGTGTTACTATGATGATACTCAACCAAGACACTCCCCGTGACACCCTCCAATCCATATTTTTGTTTTATTTAAATTTCTGGTTTAATTAAATTTAGGTTCAATAAAGTGTTGGAGATGCTTCGTGGCTTAAGGAGGGTTTTGTAACTTCTCAATGAAACACAGGCTAGACTAATCGATGTTCAAAGCTATGTTGAGCTTAGAAAAAACCTATATAAAATAGGAGAGGACAACATTCCAATGGTTGTTCATAGCCTTGGGAATGGGTTGATATGGGACTTCATAGGTACCATGTTCAGATTTTCTACCACAATGTCATGGTCGAGGGAATGGTGAGTACAAAACAGTCATATTAATTACAGTGCTTCATATAGGGTCATCACTTCAAGATTCTTGGGATGGGTGAGGTTGGGTCAACTATAACATGGTGGGAAAACCCATTTTATGGTGGTAGTTGTTTCAAAAATTGAAATCGTAAATTCATCCATTGATCTTCCAGGGGAAGTTACCCCCACCCAATGAAGGTGTGTGTCATTTGTCATAAACTTTATTTTCCCCCTCTGTTAAGTAATTTATCCCCTCCTCCTCTTATAGGATTCCCAATCTAAAAGATTACTAGAAGGGATTTCTGTATTCATCTTTCTTCATCTATTAGCTTTGGGTGACTCCCTTCATTATGGAATTATCCTTGTTGATATATGATCTTGTGATCTCAAACACATTGTTTCCAATAAATGTTTTTGTAGGTGATTATGATTACTTAATTGAAAAAGGTAGGTGTATATAAATGGTTCATTCTCTAAGGAAACCAAATTGTTCTTGTGTTTTCATTGGTTTGGTTTATTAAAATGGTTAGTTTTATATATATGATCTGTTTCTATAAATTTATCTTCATTATATGGAAAATGATTTTATTATGGTATTTATTTAAATACAATCTTATATAATTCATGTGTTTATTTAAATGAATCAATGATTGTTTAGAATCTAAATGGTTTTTCAAGCATGGGAGTGATAATACATTCCCTGTGGAAATATTTTATAAAAATTTTTCATGATAAACTTGATTGTTTTAAGAAAACATGGAACATTGGGAACATTGGGCATATTGGATTATGGACATATGAATAGGTTGTAATTTTTTATGGTGTCTAATGGGTATCCCAATACCAATAGAATATGGTAGGAATTTTAATCATTAAAAATTATTTTATGTCAGCTTAGTGTTCCTTATATATCCTAATTATGTAATCCCATAGGTTAAATCCCATTTTTTCTTGATTTTATTCTTCAGGGTATTGTTTATTCCATGACTACTCACAAGTTTATTTTTTGAGATATGTATGTTTTTTACTACCGCACTATATGATTTCATTCATATTTAATTTTCTTTTCTTGGATATTTTAAATTGATTTTTTTAAAAGTTATTCAAATTATGATTTTTGAAATTTATTTTCAAATGATATTCTTTATAAAACAAGTTTTTAACTTGATCTTATGGTTTCATGATGATAGATATTGTATAGATTTGTGGTGGTATCCTACTAGGTGTTTTCCTCACTCCCGGTATATTTCATTGGGTGTATGCGGACTTGGTTTGGCTAGATACCATTAAAGAGAATAATTCTTTGTAGCTTGACGACTTATCATGGTTCGTTTAACATCATGGTAGTTTGGTATAGTGGTTATGTGTGGTCACATGGACACTTGGTTATGGTCTTAGACATTTTTGGTTTCCAATTTTTGCCATATATCTTGTATTATTATATCTCATGGTTGTGTACCTATTATTTTAAAAATTACATTGATTTTTATCTATATATTGAGGTACATGAGAGAAAAAAAATGGTGGTTTGTAGGTGAAATAATTCCCATGTTCATGTATGTGGATACCCATGTTCTTTATAGAAGCCTGTGGTGATCACGAACTTGCTTCAAGCTATGTAGAGGCTAGATTGGGTGATGTCTTTAGTCGACTCGAGTTAGTTCATTGTAAAATCTTCTCAAAGTTTCATAGTAGAAGAGTGTTAGGTTTATTTTTAGATATTATTCCATTAATGATGGATCTTTCCACTCCCTTGGGAAGGAAGGGGGAATATGGTTTTAAATTTTTTGACTATTGGGTTATGATCTCTGACAATAGGGTTTTATGGGATTTATTAGTCCTTGATCTTGATATCATTGAAAAAATCATTGATATGAATTGGATGCTTTGTTTTAAATCACAAATATTTTTTTATCATTTTCTTTTTTAGTTTATTTCTTATGATTGGGTTACATATGGCTTTAAGGGTGAGTAAGATTATAGAGCATGGAGAGGGGTCAAGTTTATCCTAAGGATGGAATGATCTCATTCCAATTATCGATGATGTTTCTTAATGACATCAAATAGTGGTTAAGAGGTTTACTTCCCTCCATTGTGGAAGAGTACCTAGATATTTTTCCTGATGATTTTTCTAGGTTATTACCCCAATGAGTGGTCAATTTTTCTATTTACCAAATTCAAAATATGACTTTCATCCCTTATAAATATTATCATATGACACCCGTTGAGTTGAATAAACATAATGTTTATATTATAGATATTGGGTCCAATATATTTTTTCATCTGATCGTGTCACTGTGGGATTAGTTGGTTCTCTTTAAAAAATTGAATTCTTTAGATTCTACATTTGTGTTGAATACTGAAAGCTTAATTAGGTGACTGATAAGAAGAAGAAGCAATTTCTTATGATTGATGACATGATTGATCAACTCAATGGATCCTAATAGATTTCTATGATTTATTATTAATTAGGGTACCATCATCTACGAGTCTAAAATAAAGATATTCCTAAGAAAACATTCTAGTGTAGGTTTGGAAATTATGATTATTTAGTAATTAAATTTGGTCTTAATCATTCTCTTATGGTGATTATGGATTTATTTAATTATATCATTCATCGGTTCTTTTACTTTATCATGTTTGTTTTTTTTAGATGGAATTTTGGTGTACTCCAAGTCAGAGGAGGAAAACATGGATCACCTGTATAGTGTTCTAAGAATATTGAATGGACATAATTTGTATGGAAATCATTCTCAATGTTAGTTTTGGATCGAGTAAGTGAATTTTCTAGGAAATTTTATTTCAGAGAGAGGAATATTAGTAGATATTGATAAGAATCAGGTCATGATGTCATGGTATAAACCCAATAATATGATTTAGATCTAGAGATTTTTAGGTTTGGCTGGTTATTACATATATTTTATTCATGATTTCTATAATATTTCATCTCTTATGATATAGATAAAAGGTAAGGGTTTTATGTTCTAATGGAAGGATATGCATCAAATATATTTTATGGAATAGAAGGTGCTATTAAACATAGATCCAGTTTTGATTCATCCAGAACTAGGTTCGGGTTTTGATTTTTTGTAACACTTTAGGTATGGGAATAGTATGTGTTCTAGTTTAATGGAAATAGGTTGTGGCCATTGTATCTCAATAACTATTCCATCATGAGAGGAATTATCTTACCAATGAAATAAACTTGGAAGCGAATTCCATCAATATTTGGAGTCACTCTCTCTTTAGAGAGTATATTATTATATATTTAGTTCCTAAGAAACAAATTTATATTGTTACCGAGATGAATATAAGCCTATGATAGAGAAATTTGGTAGAGTATCTTCATAATTTTTATTTCAATATTGAATGAACACATGGAAAGGGAATTGTGGTCACCGATGGATTGAGTGTGAAGTGACTAACTCAATCCTTGAAGGTATTAGTGAAAGATTATTCTCTAATGTGTTTTTTAGCTATAATGCATGTGAATTTGAAAGATGCAGATAGGAGGGTGTTATTATCTTATCTAAAAATTGTTTTGTATTTTGTAGAATGGGTATATCTTGAACAAGAAACTAACACAAATTATTAGTGTTTTTGTAAAATCATTTATGGTGGGGGAGCCATAGGTGACTGGTCTCGGTCTCCTAATGATGTCTTGAATTTCCAAGGTATATTAGTCACTTTGAAAAATCTTTGGTAGGATTTTAGGGATAGTATAAATTAGTCTAGTTGGTTTGTGTTCCCACATAATACTATGATGTATCACGATTTGATACAATGGTTTTGGTGGTTGGAGGTGAGGTGGTGGATTATAGAATTTTTTTCAAGATTCCTTATATACTAGAAGATTAATGTGGAGCACCAAAGACCTATCAATTTTTCAGAGATGTTACACATTCATGTATTGAAGTGGGATGAGATATAAATGGACTTAATTTTTTTATTTCCCTGGAAATATGGAGTGAAAAATGTGATATGGGAAATAATTGGTCAAATCCTTAAATCATCTCATTTTCTTCCTATTAAGGTGATGGAAAGGGTGGATGAGATTAGACACTCATATGTCTAAAATATCATGAAACATCACGAGGTGATTTTTTTATCATTTTAGATATAGATATATATTTTACATCTTGATTTTGGAAAGGGTTACCTGAAGAAATGGGTACCTAGTTAGAGTTAAGTAGGATGTATCGCCCCTTAAAGTATGGGAAGACTGTAGGAGCCATTCGAATTCTCGGGGATGTGATTTGGGAATTCGTGCTTAATTATGGTGGTTCTTTTGAAAATCAGGTTCACTTGGTTGAGTTTCCCTATAATAATTTTTTTTTGTTTGTGGAAAAAATGGAACCCTTTAAAGTGTTGTATGGGTGGAAATGTGGATCTAATTAGTGTTGGATTGATATGGGAGAGTTGTCTTTGGTTGGATCAAAACTTGTTTAAGATATGATCGAAATGGTTTTGTTGTTATGAAAGAGGTTAGTGATAGATCCAATATACAATAAATCCTATGCAGATTTTCATTGTCTCCCATTAGAGTTTGGGGTTGGTGATATGGTTTTTCTAAGGGTTTCACCTCATTTGTGACATTGTTTTTTGGGAAGGTAAGATAATCTTGTACCGATGATAATTTTCCCTTTTTAGTTCATTGAACATCTTGGAAAAGTGGCATATCAGTTGTAATTACCCTCTCATTTAACATTGATTCATAATGTGTTTCATGTTTTCAAATTGAAGATATACCAATTGGATAATTATCATGTGTTAAAGTTGGAAGATATTGATTTTAATCCCACAACTAATTGGTTAACAAACCAAATACGATAATAGATCCTCATAATAGGGTACTGTGTGGTAAAATAATTTCCTTGATCCATGTACTATTGAATTTATGATGTAATATCTATGAAATCTTGAAGCATGAATCACTAATGATGAAACAATATCCTTATCTCTTTAGAAGTCTAAAATCCTAATCACTTTCATATGGATATAAAAATTAATGGTGGGGAAAAATATTATGCCCTCTGAGTCATAGGTATGTTTTGATAAAAGTTTGGAGTTGGTAAAATTTGGGTTTGGGAAAGCGTTAGAATTTCTTGGTGGATTAAAGAGGGGTTTTGGTACTTCTTTATAAAACATGGCCTAGAACACACTGTAGTCCAAATCGGGATGATCTTGGAAATCAACTATGTAAAATGAGCATAGGAAACATTCCCTTGGTGGTGTGTACCCTTCAGTGTAGGTCGATGGGGGTCTTCTTGATGACTATAACCAAATTGTCCACCACCATAACATGTTAGAGATTGTGGTGGGTACAAAACTGCCATTGTTCTAACACTGCTCCATATAGGTTCATCGTGTCTGGATTTCTGGTCTTGGTGCGGTCAAGCCACTGTACTGTGGTGGAAACCACAAGGTCAAGGTGGTATTTATTTCAAAAATTAAAGTAGGTGATTCGGACACTGATCATCCAAGGGATGTTACCCCCCCTAATGAATTCACACACAATCATTAATATGGGATATGTAATATTTTTTAAACTAAATTTTCCCCTCTATTTAGGCATTCTCCCCCTTCTTACTATGATTCCCAATCCAAATAATTCAAAGAAGAGTTCTTGAAATTCATCATTTGTCAAGAAGTAGTTTTATATAATTCCCTCCTTCTCATGTTTTTTCTTGTTGATATAGTCTCATGCAATCTCAACCTATTCATTTACAATAACCATTTTTAAAGGGAACTATGTTTCCTCCATTTTTGAGGTGGGTGTCTTTGTATAATGGTTTTATCTCGTGGAACATACATTTTTTCTTTGTGTTTTACAGCAGTTTTGTTTTTGGAAAGGGACGATTTGACATCTATGAGTGGTTTTTTGTATAAATGAATCATTATTGTAAAGTAAAATTATTTTAATTTAGATTTTTCATTAAATATGGCCTTATTTATATCATGTGTTTGATTAAATTCCTCAATGTTGTTTTAGACTCTAAAATGGTTTTTTGAGCATGGGATAGTAAATTCTATGCTTTTGGAAATATTTGATAAAATCACGAGCATGATTTACTTGAATGTTTTATGAAAACATAACATATTGATAACCTTAGTGAGTGTAGAAATTCTAGGTATTATGAATAGGTGAACATTTTACTGAGGAAGTTATCATGCTACTAGAAGACTGTGGAAGGAAATGGTATCATTATGGTTCATGTTTGGACGAAATAGTGTTTCTTTTAGGTCTCAATTATGTATCCCCATGGATTAGATCCCTTTTTTTGTTTAATTCTTGATGGTATTGTTTATTCCTTGATTTCTCACATGTTTATCTTTTCAGATATATATGTTTTTTTACTACACTTCTCTGTAATATAATTCATGTTTATTTTCAAATACTTCTGGATTTGAATATGATTGTTTAAAAGGAAAATAAATGATGTTTTTTAAAAACTATTTTCAAATGACATCCTTGATAAAAACAGTTTTTTTAAGATATTGAAAATCGTTTCAAGATGAAATATATTGTATATATTCATAGTGGTATCCTACTTGGAATTTTCCTCACGTCCTATGTATGTCATTATGAAAATGAAAAAATAGTTTTGCAGGATACATGTAAAAGTATGGGTACCTTGTATCTTTAATATATCTCAAGGATCATGTTTCTTAATGTGGGTTTGGGATTGTGGTGATGGGTGGTCACATGGAGACATCGTAATGGTCTAGGACTTGTTTGGTTTTTGAGTTTATCTTTTTGGATTTCTTTGTTATGGATCATGTTTTTTACCATTTCCTCCCCAAGGTACTCTGATTTTTTTATCTAAATATTGATATATGTGTGACATGATGTGTTTTGGTTTAATGGTGAAATCATTACCATGGTCTTTTATGTTGATACCCTAGTGCTTGTCGTCGGCCTATGGTGATCGAGAATGCACATTGGGCCTTATAGTAGGCTAAATTTTGTATTGGGCTAGGTCGATCTAGTTTGGTTCATTACACTCCGTAACCCAAAAAATTATTCACCTACCTATTTATATTTTTGATATGATAACATGTTATATAGTGTGTTGGATCACATCCTTATGATGAACTATTTAGAATAATCCCATGGAAACACCACGGAGGGAAGGTCCATTTGATTATTCCTCTTGTGATCATCATTAAGCATAGAAGACTAATGTTGAGGATATTCATTGTAAAGGATCACATGGTTTACATTTATTAATTTATAGGAAACATATATTTTATTTTATATATACATGGTGAACTTGGGTTGGGTTTTTATTTTATTTTTCTAATTAAAAATGTATTGTTTGATCCCCTATGAATCCCATCACCTATACCACTCAAAGTGATATATATATATATATGCATTCATATTTATATATATTTATATTTTTTTTGTATTCTTACTTATAAAAAAACATAGGTGAACCCCTAGAAGGTTACAAGTGATGAGTATCCTCCTGTGATGTTGTCAGATTGATTAAGAATGAGAGGGTATGGCTTTACCATTAGTTTGATGAACCATGGAATTCTGCATGGGGAATTGCTATCTGATCAAACCATGCTAGTCAGGTGCTTTGGGAAATTAAGGATAAATCAGCTATAGGTGGGGTCCACTCTATGTATTTGGGCCTTCAAGGTCATGTAGTGAGGACTAAGTGTCTTAGAGATTTTGGGTCATGTAAAAGGTTACCCATAAACCTAATTAAAAAGGTGGAAATCAACAAAAACATTATGTCCTTCAATATTTAGGTATGCATACATGTATAAAACATATATTTCATATAGTGATATGAATATATCTAAGCATTTTTTGTTTTGCTTTAGGGTACATATAAATTAAAATCACAATCATGATAAAAAAATATCTCATATTTGATACATATTTCATATTATGCCACATTATATATAACAAATTGTGAAATTGTATCCAAAATACTTTTGAACAATTGATCTGGTAAAATTATTAGTGTTTTATAAATAAATTCAAGGAAAAAATCATGAATCCTAGAACATATTTTAATGAAAATATGGTTCTTCATCTAATTGAAAATTGTACTTAATTGTCAATTCATAATAAAAACACATAGAATAATTTTAAAAAATGTCAATGCAACACAATCTATAAAGGGAACTATCAATATCTCTATTAAAAAAACCTGTCTTTATACAAACATCCACTAGATGAATCCCAAATTTCATCCTTAATCAATCAATAAATTTATCTAAGTCATTAAGTAAAAATATGATACACAAATCATGTTAACCACATAAAAGTTAAATCAAACATTAGAATTTCTCCAAGTAAAGATAGATCTAAAGTAATGAATAAATCATTTATCATTCATCTAGATGAACATATATTATATTATTCTTAAAACTATTTGTGTACATGTAACAACAAATTTTTTTGTTATGTTAATTAAATTATTTTTATCAACATTTTTTGAGAGGTATTATATTTAATTTTACTATGTCTCAAGCCCTAAAATTGTTTCAAATCATATTCTAAAATATATAATTTTTAACTTGAATCCAAAAAAATAAAAGGAACAACTGATATCTTCTAAATGAAGGATATAATGGAAAATTTATCATTCCCATTTGATTTAGTGTGGGGTGTTTTATATAAGAGAGCACAAATCGTACTTCAAGAAGCACAAGAAATGGGCTCTGTTAGTGCTAAAACTACTAACATGATAAGAACCCTTAAAAGTTAATGAAATTTATCAACACTGTTTATTATCACTGATAAAGGGTGTGTTTATCATCAATAAATAAACATGCCGATAAAATTCAATTATTTTTTAAAATTATTCGATAAAAGTTTTCCTTGAAATTAACTTTTATCAGTTCTGTCTCAACAACTTTTTCAGTGCCAATGCCTCCACCCTCTCCCTCTTTATTAGTCGTCACCCCACACTCCCACAAAATTTTATCAGCACTTCTACATTCCATCTTCAACCATCATCAAGTTTCTGGATTCAAACCATGGTTCTCTTAATTGTCTGATGACTTTACCACTAATCCATCTGGAATTATTTAGTATTTTAGGATATATCTATTTATATATTTATATATACACAAACATAATTTTTTTATTTATATATTTATTCATATAATTATATAAATTTATATAATTGTATTTTGATGGAATTTTCTGATATGTTTAAAAATATTGACATATAAATTTTATATAATTTATTAATAATTATTTATTATAAATACGTTTATATAATATATTTATATAATATATTTAAGTAAAATTTTATTATATACATTTATATTCATTTATATTATATAATTAATGATAATTATATATTTATAAATGAAACATTTATATGATGTCTTTACAAACTATTGATACACACATATGCACACATACACACACATATTTACACACACACATGTACACATTTATATGATGTATTTACACACTATCAGCACACACATATACACACATAAACACACATATTTACATGCACGCATGTACAAATTTATATTTCCTACATACGCACACAAATAATTATTTATATATTTATATTTCACACACACAGAGACAAACACATATTTATATATATTTATATGATTATATATTTATATATTTTTTTAAACAATTCATATCACTATATTTTATAATACATTAATGTAGTAATTATAAATATATAATTATAAAATAATTATAAAAATGAATATATATTTTATTTATATAAATTTATATTTATTGTTATATTATATCTAAGAATATATAGATTTGACTCTAATATATATGAAAGGTACCATTTATGTGTCTGTATTTATTTAAATATATTATAATATAAACATAAATATATATATATATATTCATTAAAAAAACATATTTATATATAAACATTATATATACACTAGTATAGGTGTGTGTGTGTGTGTGTAATAATGCATTTTTATATGGAAAATACAATGGATAACTATTTATTTTAAATAAATTAATATTATATTTTTATTTTTATATGGTTTTTATATTTAAAAATAAATTTTTATGTAAATAAGTTCAAATATTTATTTTTATAAACAATTAATTATATGTAAATATATGAAAATATGTATATATTTAATTATAAATAACACTAAAAATTGAAAATTGATAAAATTTCAACATTATAATATCTATATGAGTGTAAGACCGGATAATAAATTGGTTCTTCCTGAAAAAAAGATTAAAAGATCCCCTCAAATTAGGCTGGAATTTCATCAAATGTTTAAAAATTAAGGTACCTTGAGGGAAAAATCAATTTTTGAGGCCTTCCAGATCTTTTTTACCTCAAAAAAAGATCAATGGGGTTGCCTTAGTCACCTTGATATAGATCTTTTCACACTTTTGAATTTGATATTCTGTAGAGCTCAAAAGATTTCTGAATCTATACATATGGTCATTTGAAGTTTAAGTCATATTTTTAACTTATTTTAGGTTTTTCATCGATTTATTGATTTTTTATGTAATCCAATGGTAATTAAATTGCTATTTATTGATAATAATTATAATATCATAGAATAATCTTAATTATAAAATATTTTTTAAGCCATATTTCACTAAATATTTTATATATTACGTGTAAATGTATATTTAGTCTGGTATAAATGAAATTTAATTAAATATATTATATTTATATCAGTATATATATATATATTAATTATATTTTTTTATGCAAACAAACATTTTATCATCGTTAAAATAGCACCAATGAAGGCCTCATACTATTAGTGCTAAAACAATTATTGATAAAAGAGACCTTTATCAGCACTAAAAATATGTTGTTAAAGCAGTGCTTTTATTTGCATTCTTTATCAATGATATAGAGTTGTTCTTTTTATCATGTGTTTTAAAGTAGTGGGGGTATAATTTTTCATTTGGGATTCGAGCCTTTGGTCGGGTCTATATTTACACAATAATTAAATACCAGGTCGAACAAAATTGGGACTAATAATTTCCACACTAATACCTTAATTAGAATACTATCTTCATTCTCAAATGAAAACCTAGAAAAAGAAGGTCTTCAAGTTTTATACCACTATGTTCATCGTGAAAATTAAATTTGATGGAACAACAGGAGGGTGGATGAATTGTTAACCCACCATTCTACTCTTTCCCCATATACAACACATTCAAATGTCACTAGTTAGGGATGAAGGTGGTTCTCATTGAGGCAGACAGACCACCCTGTCCCAAAATTCAGTTTTCAACACTCACTCTCAATATCAGGATGATTGATCCTATGTCAGGCCTCATGGTAGTTTCCGGACCGAATAAGAAGTCTTAGGAAACCATTTAAAGGGTAGTTATGTGGGGATCATCTCAGTATATCTGACGTTGAGGAAGGTCAGTGATGGATGGATGGGTTGGGGTGGATAATGTCAGGCGATATCTTCTTGGGAAGGTCAGGTCCACCAGGGGTGGAACAACATCTCAGTTCAGATGGTGAATGAGTGATAGGAAGGGAAAACAACCTACTGGTGGTATTGGAAAAATCGTACCCTATCTAAACCCGAAACATATTTAAAATTATATATTTATCAATATATTTATAGAGATATATATGTGTATAATTATATTTATATTTATTTATTTTAAATTATTAAAATATATTTGAATAAAATAAATTTTTTATATGTATATAGTAAATATATTTTACATGAATATTATTATGTAGATACATATAATCATATAAATATTTTTATTGATAAGTATATTTATAAATATAGATTTATAATTTCATATTTATAAATCTTTAAATATATTTACAATTATGTAATTAAAAATAAATTTGTATATATAAATATATAAATACAATTAAAATTTATATGTAAATATATTTTAATAATTATATAATTATATATATATATATACTTGTAGATATTTATTTATTAATAAATTTAAAATATTTTTTAAAATATAATAAAGTGTTAATAATAACATTATTATTTTTAACTTATATAATAGTAATTTAATTAAGTTTTTTTAATTATATTATTAAAAAATTAATTTTTATTATTTACATTATTATTCATATTTATTAATGAAATTATAATAAGTATTCAATAATTTAATAATAGTATATTAAAAATGTAATTAATAACAGTCTATAATAATAGCATAATTAATAACATTTTATAATATTTTAATTAATCCTATAACACTTAATAATAAATATACCCATAAATTCTTAAAAGTGTAAATGCAATGTTTTTAAACAATAAGGTTTGTGTCATGTAAATTAATTTTTGTTTACTATATTTTTTAATTTCTACTTTTTTAGAAATAGTTTTTTATATGTTTAGTTAGTGTGACAATTTTCATTTAGATCGTATTTATACCTTGTAATTTATATGATTTTAAATTCACCGAAATGAAATATAATAATGGTACATGTGACATTGAAAGGCTATAAATTATATAGTATAAATACAATATAAATGAAATTTGAAACATTAACTAAAAATTAAAAAATTATTATTATTTTTTCATAAATAAAATTTTTGCAAAATAATTTTAATATATTAAAATATCACTCTTTCAAAACATAACATTTATACCAATATTTTTCTGAAATTCCTTTCACTATAGGATATGAGATTAATACAAACAAAATAAATCAACATCAATCCCCCCCCCAATGCCACAACCTGACATATTAATATCACACTCACTCCACATCAAACATCTTTGTCACTCTGGTGTCCTAGTTATAGGCACGTATTCATCCTCATGTAGTGTTGAGGGTGCCTCTTCATGATGTTGTGCACTCCCAACATAATATGTGGAGGACTTCCCAACATCATAAGTGGATCCATATGAACCAAACTGTAGGGGGTGAAAATAGCTCATAAAGTTGCGAGAAATGTGTTATCAAAGAAGTCACCACTGGTGAAAGTGTCACCCAAGGCTAGCAGAGGGTGTGATATTGTAGCCATGTCACACTCTATCATATCTATAGCAGATGAAGACAGCGTATAACATGTATGAGTAGATATATATGACACATAAACCTCTCCCAACTATGCAAGATCCTCCACCTACAATGAAGGATCATCTCTCTCTGGTAGATCAACATTTATAGGAACCTCCCATGGGCATCACTCTCTTTGTCCTCACCTCTATCCTCTCTTATTTCATCTTTATCCTCTAGATTGCGGTGTGGAAGTTGGGGTATTGGTGCATCATCCTCAACAAAAACATCATCAACCTCAGGTACCACAGTTGGAGAAAGTGGATCAGAATATTTCTATGGATCCTCATCATATACACTAAAATATGAAATGGAGAGGATTCCTTTGAGCCACAAGATCAGGTAAACTACATCCCACCAAATAAATTCATTATCTCAAATATCTGTAATATGTAAAAGTCGACTAATTTTGTCTGACTACAAATGGAATAACATTAAAATTAATTAGGAACATGACCTAACAAATATATATATATGTTGGTAAACATTCTAAATATTGAATGCTTATCCTATCTCATGTAAGGTACATGATCATTTTCATTTGGTACGAATATGAATAATCTCCTTGATCATCTAGCTGAAATCATATTATGGGGTATCCATGATAAAATATGTCCTATTTGGAACTCATGTCCTTATACAAAATGTAATGTGCATGATACTACAGCTAATCCTCCATCTATCTACCTATAAGCATAACATATTGTAACCCATCAACCTATCATGGTGTAATAGGGATATATTGTATATAACCAAGAATTCACATGACTTGTTTTGGCTAGTGTCACTCCATGGTGTGCTAGTGGATGAGTTTAACCACTGTACCACAACCTCCAACCATAGATGTGTACTATGGTGGAAGAGACTCATAGAAAAATCTTTTATATAGGGTCCATGAAACCTGAAATTCCAACACAGAAAATAATTCATAAATTATATAGATAATGTCACTAATTTACAAATTAAATATCATACAAAAATTAAAAACACAATTATTTTTCCTATAGAAAATTTAATAATCAACATACATCGTGGGGTGTATGACATCAAATATCTTTCTAAATATATGCACACTATGTCTCAGATCATGTTCATAACGTTCAAACCGACTCCACCTAGTTAAAAAAATAATATTTAGTAATTTTATAAGTAATACTTATAGACTTATAAAATAACTCAAATTAATGATGTAAACATAGCAGTGTCCTTAAGGGATGTCCTGAAAATGGTGTTGTCGAAGTGGTGCTATAACTCTTGGATCGATGTGCGGAAAAGGCTCCAAGGACCACACCTTTACCAGATCCATACACTGTACAATCTTTTTTCGTCATCTTGAAAACAAGTACAATGGTATCATTGCATATATGATAATAAAGTACACCCCCAACTATATCTACCCATCTGGTCATGATCCTCAAGTAATTAAAGGTGCATCATGTGTAGCAAGTTGGTGGAGTGGTCTATACACAACGTTCCTAGGATCATTCTCATAATTTATGCATGTGTTTGTCGAATAACTATCTCCTCATCTACATCATCAACAATGATGGATAAATGATCATCAAGCCACCCATGTTCAATCAGGGAACCTTGTAAGACAAGTATTTTTCCAAAAACATCAATGCCTAGTATATGGTGTATGACCTCACACCCGTCACCAATAGTGGCACCCATAATTCCTATCAATGGATGGGTAGACAAATAATACAACCCACATCATATAAAGTAATGTTCATCTCCATCCAATGGCCCAAAGGCCTTCATTTTTTATTGATTTTGATAATCTACTATTCAAGGGGTGAGGTGGACCCCTTACAAGGCCCGTAGGCATAAGTATTAAATGGCCTATAGGCCTTACTAAAATTCATTGCTTGTAGGCTTCAAACATTACATATAACCCAGACTAACTACTTGGAACTCCTCCACTCCAGCATCTTCATTGTGAAATTTTCTCTCCACCTTCGCACGACTATTCAGCTAGGCTATCTCGTGCATTCACATGCTTTCCACGATTTCAGGTTCCATATACTGTCATTCTTGCAATTCGTGTATCTTCTGCAATGGTGAAAATACCTTGCACATCCTCCTTATAGAGCTTGTTCCTTTTAGTTTGTCTGGTTTCCATCTTCACTTAAGGTGGCTTTATGGCCTTGAGGTGGCTTGAATGCCTTACTAGCCCGAAGTCTTGGGTGGCCCTGAAGGCATTAGAGGTCTTGGGGAATAAATTGGTGGCCCGAAGGCCCAAACAGGGAAACATTCTCGGCTGCTACAGTGCCAAACAGGGCCTACTACAGTTCCCGCTACAGTACATGCTACTGTACAGGTACATCACTGCTACAATACCATAAATTATGCCTTTTCATGGATTTGATCCAGGGTTGCCTGGATTCTCTTAAGAGTCCTCACAAACTGGGCGGAGGCTCAAGTGCATGGTCATCTCCACCTCTGAGAGATGAAATGTGTGTGTATCTGGCTATAATCTCTCAACCAATGCAGCAACCAAGTGGTGATCAATAGTTTTGAGGACATATATAGTGACTCCATAAAATCGATCTTGTATAAGGTATTTAAAAATGGTCATTGGGGGTTCATTATGGTTAGAATAATTTTCCATATGAATATAAATGTGTACAATAGTTCGTTACACCAACATGTCGCGCAACATGTGTGACTGCTAGGTAGATAATAGAGGTAGCTCCATCTAAATGTATGAATTGTAAGACACTAATGGAAAAAAACTATTTAAATCATACCCAGTTTTATAATTTGGTATAATATATTTATTATGTTTTTAATTTTTTTCATAAAATTGAAGAATTTTATTTATGATATGAACTTTAAATTATGTTTCATTTATGCATTAACATCAGAAAACCATATTTCATTGTAGTGTTATTTGTAAAATTATATGGGAATTTATACTTCATTACACTAAATAATGTAGTCTTAGTCCCACACCTACTTATTTTAATGATCTCACATCATGTTTATGATGTTATTAATGAATTTCATGTTTTGTGTTAGTCAATTTTTTTTCCAAATATGAAAAACAGGTTAAGTATGAAAATTAACATGGGTATCTTCCACATGAACAGATTATACTGACTGTGAAGGTCAAGTGACCTTGTGGTACCGACCATATGAGCAAACTACCTATCATGAACCAACTATATGTAAATCTTATACTGATCATGCATATAAGTTCAAGTGACCGCACATGTAATTTGAGATGGAATTATTTTTCAGATAAATATATGCTTGTAGACAAAATGAGATATAATCTTATAGGGAAAAAAATAGAAACATACATGTGTGCATGTAATACATAGAGGATTCATTTAGAACTCCTGATGATACTCTATTTTCTTGAACCTTCTATAAGAATCCAGTTAATCCCTTTTAAATGAAAAATTCAAGGACATCTGGACAACCAAAGACTATTGGATTGAGTTGTATATAATATTCATATCTCTTATATCTTACCATTTCCATTTTAAATTATCTTCCAAGATGGGTTTTACTACACTCTATATATCATTAATCAAAATATACTATACTAAACTAGGGAGTTCTATACACTCTCTTACAAATCTATTCTCTAGTAATTTCATATAATATTATGGAACATGTCATGTGTGACCTAGACACTTTTTATCTAAAGAACAATGGAAGGTGAACTTGATTATCCTAGACAATCATAGTATAGTTGTTTATAAAAAACTTATCTAGGTTATGGATTTTTTATTATATAATAAATGCGTTGGCAGTAAGTGATTGAAAAGTAGATAGTATTAGGACTTTGCTTAAAATTGATATAGCAATGTACCACGAGAGCCACTGAAACGGGCCCTGCGATGGTGGGCCACAGGAACTCAAGTGCATCTTCTCAAACACTAGAGGCTTCTGGATAGCAGAAAGTGCCTTGGGTAAGTCTGTGGGGAGACAATTCCCTCATAGGATAAGAAAATACAATATATACAATAGTGGAAGCATATAGAGTAAGAAGACAGTGACAGAATGAGATAAATGATGCCACAAAATAAATAAAATATATAAGTTGAGCAACCATAACAAATACTATTAATATTTCAATGTATGATTCCAAATGTAAATAATAAAAGTGTAGGGATATGGGTCAGAAGCATAGAGAACATGCGGAAAAAATCTACCAGATTTCCAAAAACTGCAACACGGAATCATGAGCATAGGCTCAGTTCTCTACACCAAAGATCCATCTAAACCAACAAAGCAATCAAGCCTCGGATGTGGCACACTTCTTTGAATCCATATCATCAAATATAAAATCTACTTAGATATCAAACAACGCCTGAGCAGGGAGTGAGATATAATCTCATTAGGCTGGCACCAACAGTGTTTGGACCATTCCATTTCATTCTATATAAAAATAGTAGTGTTCCATGTATTTAATAAATGAATGAAATTTAAATAAATAAATAAGAACTATAACTTGTTCCTAGTTCCCAATAGGACACTCATCCCATACCACCTGCTTCGGCCTAACCCGGATTTCTAAATGAGACACCAAGTAAAACGTAATATATATATATTTAGAAATGCCAAAGTAATATTATAGAAAATACTACATACCCCAAGCTTGTGATTTAGCTTGGTATATAATCTAAAAGTTAAACTAGGCACACTAAAGGTGCAATAGAGGTATCATAAAGCCCAAGGAAACTCTATGTGGTATCAATAAAAACATCTCACACATTTATATTAAAACTAAAAATTTTAGATGTGGGGTATGAGCTCATCACAAAGTTATTACTACAATACTTCCAATCAATTATATCCAATTCCATGAGCCTATCCAAGGTGATGCTTTCAAATGTCCAAGTATCACTCATGGATAGTAACTAGGAGTTCGGAGTTCTTCCTGGGTATCACACGTAAGGGACCGAGTAGTAGTCGAGGCTTGGTGAGTCCATTTTTACAACAAATCTATCCTCTTTTGTCCATTAGGGAACTAATTTCACCCATCAGTATAGTAAAAATCCCAAGGAAATCCCTTTCCTAGCGAGCCTAAAACATCACTTTCCTGGCGCATTGTGTTGTAACCTATCGAACATGGGGAGTCCAATTGTGGATTCTTAATATGAGACCTAAGTTATCTCTCCATCTCAATTTTATTTTAAAAAACAAGATAGGCATAATATATATATATATGGCATAGAATAATTCATGATTATAAAAATCTAATTAACCATTTAATGCCACTCTTACTAATTATTCAAGAAAAATAGTCAAAACTGTTAATATTAACGCACAATTAAATATAACTGCCACTTATTAGTGAAAGTATAGAAAAAAAGTTAATAATGGTGAAACATGAAAAGTAATATAGGGAGGATTATTTAGATATCAACATAAAGGAAAATAAAATACATGGTTTATGATTCATCCTAAATAATTTAATTCAATTCAAAACATCAAGCTAAATTTATTACACATTCACATGTAATTGATAAATTAAAGGATGAAGTCCATCGGTAAATAGGATCATTATGTCAACACACCCAAATATGTGTCCAATAGAATGGAAACAACCAAGTAATAGGCTCTCCCTAGAAAAAGTTCATGAATATCAAGGCTAAATAGTTTAATTAAATTAATATGTTTTATTTGATATTAATCGGTAGGCATTGATGAGTAGCACCTGGGTGAAAAAGAAATAAAAAAACAATATGATAGTAAATATCCTAGATTCCCCCTGATATAGTCATAGTATATCCCATTCCTAGTGAAAACCTTTTATTTGACCTAAAATGGATGAAATCAGAATATTTTAGAAAAAACCCAATTTCAGTAAAAAACAACAGTGGAAGATTGTGTGACGAAGATTTGATGAAAATAAACGATTCTCAGTGAAGAAGATTATCCTTTATAATAGATTCACTATGCTATTATCATCAATCAAAATAGATAAGATTTAATGGTGCAATGGGCATCCAAAGCGGAGGAAGGGGAAGGCGCACCAACTGGCCATGAGAGGGGTGCAACACACATAGAAGAGAGGGAGATAAAATGGGAGGATAGAAAAAAAATACATAAGGAGAAAAGATAAAATAAAATAAAATAAAATAATAAAAATAAATAGGGGGTAGATAGTAAAAAATAATTGTAAAAATGGGTTAATCCCATTTTAATTATTTTTACTTTTCCCCACTCTTTTTTATTTTATTATTTATTTTAACCCTTTTTTATTTTTTATTTACTTAAAAAATTTCTATCTCTTTCATCCATTTAATTTTTTTAAACCCAAAAAAATCACTGGGTAGCAACGTATTATTTTACATAAATCCCGCACAACTATTTAAATAAATTAGTAACTGTTCGAGACCCGCAGCAGGCCATGGGGGCGAGAGCCCTAGGTCTTTTTTTTGGAAAATGACTTAAAATAAAATATGGCATACCTTCGATAAATTCTAGACATTAAAACCACACCTCTTTAATAAAACTCATCCATGAGTTTCCCTTACGAGGGTAGTGCAAAGTCTTCTCAGAAAATATCCAACCACTAAGCACACACATGAGTCTTCTGGTCCTAGGTCTCATCCCGAACGCGTCTCTTTTTCCATAACATTCGGACCATAGTAACTAACCTTATTCAAATAACCTTTTTTTTATAGTCGACGATAGGAATCATACAATCTTATAAGGATTAATCCACAACAATCTTAATGACATGAGGACTAAATGAATAATATGGGTCTAGATGATACTATCGAAGCTAAGAGATGTGAAAGACAATGTTCATGGAATTATTACTCTGAGGTAATAGAAATTGATAACTATCTTCCCAACACTCTCTAATATCTCTAATGGATCGACATATCTTGGTGAAAAAATTCCCTATCTACTAATTCTATTATGACACAATCTTTTTGAAACATGCAGAAAGACCTGATGTCCCACCTCAAACCCCAAGGGTTTACGATGACAATTGGTATAAGACTTCTTTCATGATAGAGTTTTAGCCATATGCTTTTGAATTAGATGGACATGAACAAAAGTCTCTTGAATTAGATGAGGAAAAAGAAGAGAAGCCTCAACTAATTTGTAACGCCCTGACCCCAGTTACCCAGAGTCGGTGCATTGTTACATAACATTGGCATGATCACAAGAATGATCAAATCTCGAAAGACCGATTGATTTAGTAGCCTTGGAAACACTATATATATTCCTAAAGTTTTACATTACATCATAAATTGAAAACTACTACAACAACATATTGTCTCCATAGTCCACACTATTATCCCCTCATAATATCCCTACAGGTCATTCATAATTTACTTCTTCACATCCTGGGAAAATAAAACATAGAAAAGGGGTGAGCTCAAATTCCCAATAAGGATAACAATATAGCGGAAACTTTCATAAATAAGAATAAACATTTAAGGCAGTGTATAACTAAAACAAAATCCTTTTAAACTTGAACTTCAACATAGAATGGAAAAAGTAAAATGAGATAATGCCATTTACTTATTCAAATGGATATTCTACTAATCGAACAATCGCATGCAATATCAATAAGCACTTTCATAATGATGGAATGCATAATTCCAGACTATCATAACCACATAGCCAAGGCCTCGTGCCAAGACTACAAATAAGATTTTGTCAAGGCCCTGTGCCAAGACACTAGTTTGTCTCATGAGACCTACCGATGAATCGAGGAGTTATAGCGGGCTACACCTATCACTTATTAAGTCTAATGAATTCCTCATATGAACAGGTTTAAACATAACATAAACATTTGTATTAAAACTAACATATGAAATGTCAATACTTTAACCACAAACCATGAATGGTATAAAAATAGCACATCCACATTAAAACATAACCATTCGATACAATATGGAATATTTTATTGTATCACATTAACCTCAATCAAGAATAATGAAGGATGTTGACATTGATGAAAATAATCACCAAAACTATTTGAGGGAAATATCCCCATTTTTCTTAAAAACATTTAAAAGTCACAGTATTTGTCAATAAGCTATTTAGAAATATATTTTTGAATCAAAGTGTCCCATACCACTTTGAAACATTTTAAAAGGTTTTTTAATTTTAAAACATTAATGTCCATATAAATAAATCCTCAAAATCATTTTGAAAACATGGACATTAATTAAAAAGATTTAGAAAGATAAATCTTTAAAACATTTAAAATTATGATCTTGATAAAGAGTACCTTTCACAAATTCTTAAAATATTCATTTTGAAAAAATTTAAAAGTCACATAATTATAAAATAAAACATTTACTTTGAAAATATTATTATAAGCTTCTAAGGGAAGCTTTGACGATTTTATAATGGCGGTAAATATCCTCACCCGCCGTATAAGTTAAAAAAAGACATTCTTACCTTAAATTTGTCAAAAAGATTAAATGTGCCTTGTTTGGAAAATGAAGGAAATATTCCTTTCAAAACACATAAGGGTATAAATGACTTTAACCCATTGTCTAGTAAATAGTAAAAATGTATTTAAATACATTTTTAAGGAACATGGATGTGGATGATAAAGAGATCCCATTAGATAATTGCGTATAAACAACCTCGGATAGTGAAGAGATTGTGAAATAAACCCTTACCTTGTACTTTTACTTGGTTGAGGGTAGTTTAACCTCGTGTATAATGGTAAAATAATTGTTATTAAATTATAAAAGATTCATATATATTAATATTATATCATAAATGATCTTTTAACATTGCTTTGTTAATAATATCTTAGTATTATCGTCGTTTCGGGTGTTAACTTACTCGTTTTCTTTTATATGTTTTGTTACGTAAGCCATGTTTGTAATGGATAGGTTGTATCTTATTCATATATAGAATTATATAAAGTCCTTAAACATTATTTTTAAATCATCAAATGATAATTATACTTGAATGGATACGATGGAGAATGAATCTCATCGCGTTCGTGGAGACGGTAGTCCGTACGTACGCACGAGCGACAATATCATTCTTTTGATATTAAAATAATATATAATTGGATAGTATATCATATATACATAATCATTATCATGTTATAATTATTATTTACATGAGTTACACATCATTATTATACCCATCCAAATAATAATATATTGAATAACAATTACACCACGACGTGGAGACGGTAAGCCGTACGTACGCACGTATGGTGACATGTTATTCCAAGGGTGGATAGAATACTGAATATGGTTGTACCATATTTATAATAACATCATAGTATATATAAGATACTTGAGTTATTATTTTATAATGGTAATAACAAAGAATGAAGAAGTGGAAGAAGAAATGAATTTGAAAAAGGGTGGTGAAAACATTACCTCTTCTTCGGGTTCTTCCTTTTGATTTGATCAAAAGGGATCCTTAGGTTCGCTTTCTGGTCAAAATAAGGCCTATAGGTTGTATTGAGAGAAGTTGAGAGAGTATTTGGGAAGATTTTTGCCGAACCAAAAGGCTTTACGGTGTGAAGTAATGAGAAGGGAGAGTGCCTTTTTATAAGAGGGGTGAGGGGCACCTTTGGAAAAGCTAGAAATATTAATTTATAATAAATTCATATTCGGTTTCTAATTTCTCAAAATTTGATTATTCAAAGGTTAAGGTGGTTATAGGTCTAAAAACATTCAACCAATAGAATTTAGACAGGTTTGGGTTACTATATTAACCTTATCGTTTAGTTTTAACTCTTAGTTAATTAGTCTGACATTTACCATGTCACTTTGAATTTTTATATTATATAGTTAATAATCTTACTATATACATCCAATAGACCCCAAAGTGGTCCATTAATTATAAAAATATCATGATATAAGTCTCTTGGCCTAACCTAATATTTTTAGGAATTTAACATCAATTAATAATATAATATTTATTTTAAAAACTCTTTTATGTCAATTTTGACACTATTAGATAGTTGATTTTTGTGAAACTCATAACAGAATTATTACTTCTAAAAAGTCAATTAAATCAATCCTAATATGTCATAGTATCCAATAAAATTAGTGTAATTCATTAAAAGTGTCATATTATATTTATTTGTCTATTTATAATATCAATTATTTTAATTTTTCACTATTATGGTAATTACTGCATCATCATTGTGTCATAAATAAATTAAATTATTTAAAGTCTAAAAATTATAAATAAAAAATCATTATATAGAGAATATTATTATATTTATAATGAATATTTAAAATCGAATTTATCTTATGTATAACCCTATATTAAAAATGTTTTAGTAAATAAACTTGGATATTAACGCTTTTAACTTTTCTTTGATTTTAAATAATAATAAATGTCCTAACCTAATCCAAGTGGACCTAAATGATAATATTTTATTCCTAATGTTGTTTTTGGTCGAGATACACTTGTCCAATAGAATTAGGAAATTTGTTAGTGTAATATTAATATCATTTCTACCTTTAATTACCCTATTTACTTTTAACCGTGGTAAATAAAAGTAAAAAGTTGCTATTCACCAAAAATTATTTTCATCTCATTGAACCACATTTTACTTCTTGATATTAATCGTGTCTCTCAGATTTTAGAAATTACATTCACAGAAACGGTAAAATTAAGTTTTATGAAAAATTCAGTTTTTTTTAACTACCACTTAGTAGTTTCACTATTCATCAAAAATTGAAGTTTTTCAGAACAATGCCAAAATTTCACCCTAAGCTATAATTGATCTTCCGAATTCAAAAATGATATCTATTTTACAAAATTCCAAACATAGAAGTTGCATTAATTAATTTTGTAATTAATTCCCGTTGTCACAACAAATAGCGTGTTTTTAAGAAACAATATATATCAAAAGAATGACAATTGTTTAGGTCCAATTTCAAAGTTAAATTAATTCTAATGAACACCATTGGATAAAATGGTAAAAATATATTCTAATTATACTTTAAAACCACTAAAATTCATAATTTATCGATATAAATTATTTCGATTAAAAAAGTTGTTTTCAATTAAAGTTTAGTAATTTTCACTATTCATCAAAATATAAGTGTTATCCGAAAAGTTCCAAAATTTCACCCTAGGCTAAATTCGATATTCCGAATTCCAAAATGACATCAATTTTGTAATAAAAAATATATATTTTTTCAAAAAGTAGGTATTACTATTCATAACGTCTAGTTTGATTGGTTATGGTGTGTGCCGGAACTTGAAGTTGCGTACAATGCACGCTACTGTATTATACAAAGGAAAGCGTACCATTGAAGCTTGGGATGTTTCATTTTAAATTTTTGATGTCCTTATTTAGTCAAAAAGTTTAAAATATTGTATTTAAAAAGGTTTCACTATTAAAAGTTGGTAAAAGTGCAATACTGAAAATGAATTTGTTTTTACGTTATGTCTAAGAAACTCATAATATGGATTCTAAAATTATACGGATTATATAAAGTTTAAAATTTTGTTAATACTATTCATAACCTCTTTTGAAAATTTTGTTTGGTAAGTCATGGTGCGCTTGAACTCGGTGTTGCGTGTAGTGCAAGTTATTGAATTATTTTGAAGAAATAACACACTATAAAATCATGGGGTGTCACATTCTCCCCTCCTTCAATAAATTGCGTCCTCGCAATTTGAAATTGTTCTTTGAAAATAAAAGGTTGAAAATAGAAAATATCTTTGTGGGAAAGCCCATATCGAAAATTGGGTTACTAAAATTTAGTCTTAAAATGAGTAAAAGAGAAATGAAAGGGTCACCACCAAATTATGATCTCGATTAGGAGAACATTGGTGGCAATTAGAGACATATAATTGGAGGAAAACGTAAATATTTATAGGTAGTGATTGAGGTCATCAATCACAAACAAGTGTAAAATTGAGGGCCTTAAATTCATCAATATATGATGATCTAAAATACCATCGGTTCAACAAAACATATGGTATTAGGATAACACATTTTTTTGTTTTAAGATCCCTTCACTAAAGAATAAGAATTAATTTCTTCATTGAATAAGAGAAGAAGAAAAATATATACTTGACAAGTAGAGTCTCAACCTTTAACTAAGTTCTACCACAAACTCATATTTAACTCTAAAAGATAATAGAACTTAAAAATAATATTCTATTTATCCTATTCGTATAGGGTTAAAAAAATGAATTTATAATTCATCTACCAAATCTTTAAAAAAACTACATTATTTAATCCTGGACATCACGTGGGTCAGTGGTAGGTGATACACCCTTATCGCCCTTCAGTTGTGGGTTCAACTCTCGCGGCCTTGCCGGACGCGACGGGTTGCCGCTCGACCTTCGGGTTATCCTTTTATGGCAATCCAAAATAATCCAAACTAGAACTATCCAAAATACTTTAGTCTAAAATTTATAAGGAAGGTAAACACAATAAAGATCCTTTTTTCCACGTAATAACATGTGATCACCTTCATCGTGTATTCTTTTAAAACACTACAACATCCTAAATTACCATAAAACCTTATTGATTACATTCATGATCCCTTATTCCTTATAGAATAATAGATATACTCTTTCAATCCAAAAATGTTGTAAACCCCAACAATGATGGAATATACAAATCATTAATCAGTTTCAAGGTAGTCAAGAATATCCAATATAATTTATCCAAATCAATCATGTATTATTCTAAAATCACTACCTTGGTATCAGAACCATATTATGGTTTATCTTTCTCTCAACCATATATTTTCCAAAAATTTAACCTGCTATTGAGTCACTTTTCTTTATTCCACACAATCTCAAGTCCTTAATGAAATAGTACTGAAGTACAATCCTTATATACTCCATAATTATTATAACAAGTACATTGTTGATACAACACTCAAATGACATAATCAACATAAGAACTCTAATCATTCTTCTTCATTTGTGGTAGTATCATAACTTAATTATTATCCAATAGCCTCATTTTCGGCATAGTCTTATGACTCGAACATAGGTTCGCGTAGTGCCCAAACTCCTTACAAATGAAGCAATGTACATTTGAAACCATTTTCTTACCCTTGCAGTCACGTACTTTGTTCCCTTTTCCTCCACAATTATAACAAACTCCCATTCCTTTCAGGCAAGTTCCAGGGTGTTTCTTCCCACATTTATCACATATGGGAAAATTCTTCTTTTCCCTCTTCCCTTTATCCATCTTTTTCTCTTCCATCCTTTTCTTCTCTTGATTCCCTTCAAAGCCATAGGACTCTGTAAACTCTTTACCTATCTTATCAACACATGATATTATTTCTTCATATGATGATAATACATGGGAGACTATTTCTCTTATAAATTCTGGCTTAAGACCATGAAAGATATGATCCTTGTTTCTCTTTGTATCATGTGCATTGTTGGAGTTATCATTCCTTCTACTGGGTGCCATTTCTAAACAGTGTCATACACTAGATTAGTTTATGAATAACAATACCTAATACCAAACTTGTAAGACACATAACATAAATTAAATATTTTATGGATATAATCCATAATCATAAAAATTTCTCCTTTGAGGAAGTATATACTCATAAACCCCTCATAATGGTTTGTAAAGAAAATGAGAATTATCCTAAGCATATCCCCCAGGAGTTTCGTAACCAAGAGTGCAGCAAGGCCCGCTGTCATGCACCAGTTCTGGTTCGAGTCTAGCTCAAATTGGTGTTTTCGGGTTTTACCCCTAGGTACATCTGTGCCAGAGCCTCCTCTACCTGCTTGTATCCAGACATGGATGTATTGCTCGGAAAACTCACAAAATCTCTACAATACCAAAATTCTAGGAAGTTCTTCTATACTAATCCTCAAATTCCATCTTATATCTATGTGCACTGACCATCATTTATCTAAATCTAGCTTCCAGGGTTTGTACTAAACTTCCTCTGATACCAACTGTAACGCCCCGACCCCAGTTACCCGGAGTCGGTGCATTATTATATAACATTGGCATGATAACAAGAAAGATCAAATCTCTAAAGAAATATTGGTTTAGTAGCCTTGGAAACACTATATATATTCATAAAGTTTTACATTACATCATAAAGTGAAAACTACTACAACAACATATTGTCTCCATAGTCCACACTATTATCCCCTCATAATATCCCTGCAGGTCATTCATAATTTACTTCTTCACATCCTGGGAAAATAAAACATAGAAAAGGGGTGAGCTAAAATGCCCAGTAAGGATAACAATATAGCAGAAACATTCATAAATAAGAATAAACATTTAAGGCAGTGTATAACTAAAACAAAAGCCTTTTAAATTTGAACATCAACATAGTCTGGAAAAAGTAAAATGAAATAATTCCATTTACTTATTCACATTGATATTCTACTAATCGAATAATCACATGCAATATCAATAACCAGTTTCATAATGATGGAATGCATAATGTCAGACTATCATAACCACATAGCCAAGGCCTCGTGCCAAGACTACAAATAAGATTTTGTCAAGGCCGTGTGCGAAGACACTAGTTTGTCTCATGAGACCTACTGATGCATCGAGGAGATATAGTGGGCTCCACCCATCACTTATTAAGTCAAATGAATTCCTCATATGAACAGGTTTAAACATAACATGAACATTCGTATTAAAACTAGTATACGAAATGTCAATACTTTAACAACAAACCATGAATGGTATAAAAATAGCACATCCACAGTCAAACATAATCATTCGATACAATATGGAAGATTTTATTGTATCACATTATCCTCAATCAAGAATAATGAAGTATGTTGACATAGATGAAAATAATCATCAAAACTATTTGAGAGAAATATCCCCCTTTTTCTTAAAATCATTTAAAAGTCACAGTATTTGTCAAGAAGCTATTTAAAAATAGATTTTTGAATCAAAGTGTCACATACCACTTTGAAACATTTTAAAAGGAGTTTTAATTTTAAAACTTCAATGTCTATATAAATAAATCCTAAAAATCATTTTGAAAACATGGACATTAATTAAAAATATTTAGAAAGATAAATCTTCAAAACATTAAAAATTATGATCTTGATAAAGAGTACCTTTTACAAATTCTTAAAATATTCATTTTGAAATTATTTAAAAGTCACATAATTATAAAATAAAACATTTAATTTAAAAATATTCTTATAAGCTTCTAAGGGATGCTTTGAATATTTTATAACGGCGGTAAATAGCCGCACTTTCTATATAGGTTAAAAAAAAGACATTCTTACCTTAAATTTGTCGAAAAGGTTAAAAGTGCCTTGTTTGGAAAACGACGGAAAGATTCCTTCCAAAACACATAAGGGTATAAATGACTTTAACCTATTTTCTAGTAAATAGTAAAAATGTTTTTAAATACATTTTTATGGAACATGGATGTTGATGATAAAGAGATCCCAGTAGATAATTGCGTATAAACAACATCGGATAATGAAGAGATTGTGAAATAAACCCTTACCTTGTACTTTTCCTTGGTTGAGAGTAGGTTAAACTCCTGTATAATGGTTAAATAATTTTTATTAAATTATACAAGAATCATATATATTAATATGATATCATATATGATCTTTTAACATTTCTTTGTTAATAATATCTTAGTATTATCGTCGTTTCGAGTGTTAACTTACTCGTTTTATTTTATATATTTTGTTACGTAAGCCATGTTTTTCATGGATAGTTTGTGTATTATTCATATCCGTAATGATATAAAGTCCTTAAACATTATCTTTAAATCATAAAATGATAATTATACTTGAATGGATACGACGGAGAATGAATCTCATCGCGTTCATGGAGACGGTAGTCCGTACGTACGCACGAGCGACAATATCATTCTTTTGATATTAAAATAATATATAATTGGATATTGTATCACATATACAGAATCATTATCATGTTATATTTATTATTTAAAGGAGTTACACATCATTATTATACCCATCCAAATAATAATATATTGAGTAACAATTACACCACGACGTGGAGACGGTAAGCCGTACGTACGCACGTATGGTGACATGTTATTAAAAGGGTGGATAGAATACTAAATATGGTGGTACCATATTTATAATAACATCACAGTATATATAAGATACTGGAGTTATTATTTTATAATGGTAATAACAAAGAAAGAAGAAGTGGAAGAAGAAATGAATTTGAAAAAGGGTGGTGAAAACATTACCTCTTTTCGGGTTCTTCCTTTTTATTTGATCAAAAGGGCTCCATAGGATGGATTTATGATCGAACTAAGGCCTCTAGGTTGTAGTGAGGGAAGTTTAGAGAGTATTCGGGAAGATGTTGGCCGAACTAAAAGGCATTGATGGTGTGAAGTAATGAGAAGGGGGAGTGTCCTTTTATAAGAGGGGTGAGGGACACCTTTGGAAAAGCTAGAAATATTAATTTATAATAAATACATATTCAGTTTCTAATGGCTCCAAAGTTGATTATTAAAAGGTTAAGGTGGGGATAGTTCTAAAACCATTCAACTAATATAATTTAGACAGGTTTGGATTACTATATTAACCTTATATTTTAGTTTTAACTCTTAGTTAATTATTTTGACATTTACCATGTCACTTTGTTTTTTTATATTATATAGTCAATAAACATACTATATACATCCAAGAGACCCCCAAGTGGTCCATTAATGATAAACCTATCATGATATAAGTCTCTTGGCCTAACCGTATATTTTTTGGAATTTTATATCAATTAATTATATAATATTTGTTTTAAAAACTCTTTTATGTCAATTTTTACACTATTCAATAGTTGATTTTTTTGAAACTCATAACAGAATGATTACTTCGAAAAAAGTCAATTAAATCAATAATAATATTTCATATTATCCTATAAAATTATTTTAATTCCTTAAAAGTCTCAAATTATATTTATTTGGGTATTTATAATATCAATTATTTTAATGTTTCACTATTATGGTAATTACTGCATCATCATTGTGTCATAAATAAATTAAATTATTTAAAGTCTAAAAATTATAAATAAAATATAATTATGTAGTTAATCTTATTATATTTCTAATGAATATTTACAATAGAATTTATCTTATGTATAACCCTATATTAAAAATGTTTTAGTAAATAATCTTTGATTTTAACTCTTTTAACTCTTCTTTGAATTAAATAATAATAAATGTCCTAATCTAATCCAAGTAGACCTAAATGATAATATTTTATTCCTAAGGTTGTTTTTGTTCGAGATAAACTTGTCCAATAGAATTAGGATATGTGTTAGGGTAATATTAATATCATTTCTACCCTTAATTACCCTATTTACTTTTAACCGTGGTAAATAAAAGTAAAAAGTTACTATTCACCAAAAATTATTTTCATCTCATTAAACCACATTTTACTTCTTGATATTAACCGTGTCTCTTGGATTTTTGAAATTCCATTCACATAAGCGGTAAAATTATGTTTTATGAAAAATTCAGTTTTTTTAACTACCACTTTGTAGTTTCACTATTCAAAAAAAATTGATGTTTTTCAGAACAATGCCAAAATTTCACCCTAATCTATAATTGATATTCCGAATTCAAAAATGATGTCTATTTTACAAAATACTAAACATATAAGTTGCATTAATTAATTTTATAATTAATTCCCACTGTCACAACAAATAGCGTGTTTTTAAGAAACAATATATATCAAAAGATTGACAATTGTTTAGGTCCAATTTCAAAGTGAAATTAATTCTAATGAACACCATTGGATAAAATGGTAAAAATATATTATAATTATAATTTAAAACCACTCAAATTAATAATTTATCAATGTAAATTATTTCGATTAAAAAAGTTTTTTTTAATTAAAATTTAGTAATTTTCACTATTCATCAAAATATAAGTGTTATTCAAAAAGATCCAAAATTTCACCCTAGGATAAATTCGATATTCCAAATCCAAAAATGAAGTCCATTTTGAAATATTAAATATATATAATTTCAAAAAGTAGGTATTACTATTCATAACGGCTAGTTTGATTGTGGTGTGTGTTAGAACTCGATGTTGCGTACAACACACGCTACTGTATTATTCAAAGGAAAGCATAATGTTGAAGCTTGGGATGTTTCATTTTAAATTTTTGATGTCCTCATTTAGTCAAAAAGTTTAAAATATTTTATTTAAAAAGGGTTCACTACTAAAAGTTGGTAAAAGTGCAATACTAAAAATGAATTTGTTTTTACATTATGTCTAAGAAACTCATAATATGGATTCTAAAATTATAAGGATTATATAAAGTTTAAAATTTAGTTAATACTATTCATAACCTCTTTTGAATGGCTTGTTTGGTAAGTCAGGGTGCGCTTGAACTCGGTGTTGCGTGTAGTGCAAGTAATTGAATTATTTTGAAGAAATATCACACTATGAAATCTTGGGGTGTTACATAATTCAAGCCCGCATAGAGGTGAATGAAATGATATACCATATGGGGCCTCATATGGAGCCATTTGAATAGTTAACTAAAATATGTTAATATAGAAAAATTCAAAAAGAGGAATATGTTTCTCCCAAGAACCACCAAAATCAGGGATACTATCTCGAAACATATCCTCTAACACTCGGATGGTCTGCTCGGACAACCCATTCATCTGGGGGTGTTATGAACTACTCAAAAGCACCTGTGAACCTAGTGCAGTTTGCAATCCTTTCCAAAATAGAAAGGTAAAACGGTCATCTCGGGCTGACAATATAGAATGGGGAACTCCATGATGTCAAACTATCTCTCAAATATAAAGCCTCCCTAAATAATCAGTATAGAATTACTCACGGATAGGTTGGAAATGTGGGACTTTGGTTAGCCTATTTATGATCACCCATACTACATCGATTACTCTAGGAGATCTCGACAATGCTATAAATAAATCCATGATTTCATCATTCTATTTCCACTCAAGAATGAAAAAAGGATATTGGATCCCTACAGGTCATTAGTGCTCCACCTTCACCTACTGATAGGTGGAGCATCGGGTAACAAAACTCTCTATTTTCTTCTATATACCTATCCACCAGTAAAAATGATGCATATATCTGTAAATATTAGTAATTCTAGGATGAACTACACAAATAGGGGCATGATATTCACTCATAATATCTTCTTGAAAATTATAATAGACCTATACATAGCCATGATAGAGCATAGATTAATTGTTATAAAAAACCCAACCATGGGGCGGGATCTCTTCTTTAATAAATTCCCTCAAGAAAAACCCCTCTAGATTAGATAATTATTTCTTGCAGACCCACTCTGGAAGAAAGGATTTCACTACAAGAGATTATATAACTTGTTTTCCGCGCTATTCCTGAACCTCCATATGAATCCCATAACACAAAGCCATCAACTGCCACTCACTGTTGGCTACCTGAATGTATTGTGTTTGTGTCTTGTGGGTCAAAGTGTCATCCACATCATTACCCATTCATAGGGTTAATAATGTTCAAAGTCGAATGACTATAGGTATTCGACCCACCTATAATGCCTCAAATTTAAAGTCCCACTGTGTTGATATATATTTCTAGATTTTATGATAAATGTAAGTGACAAAAATTTATCCCGACAAGTAGTGTCTCCAACATCATTGATCATGAACCAAAAATAAGAATTTGAGATTGTGTATAGGATAGTTTTTCTTGTAAGGCATCTGATGGAGGGATCCATAAGCCATGACTCGATCACCTTGCATCAATACTACACATAATCCGAATCTCGAAGCATCACAGTAAACAGTATAACTTCAACCTAGCTAGAGAAGAGTTAGGATCAGATCTATTGTGAGTGTTCCCTCTAACTCTTGAAAATCGTTCTTACGAACATCTGACCAGATGAACCCCACACCATTCTTAGTTAGGGCCGTATGAGGTGCTTCTAAGAAGGATAAATCTTGGATGTAATGTATGTAATAGCCAACCATCCCTAAGAAGATGTGTATGTCAAACACATTCTGGGGATTCTCCAAGGAAACCATTATACTCACTTTTTCATATCCAACTAAAACACCTGCATTAGATATGATATGATCCAAGAAGTGAAACCTATCAATCCAAAAGTGGAATTTACTGATCTTCTTGTATAGATGGTGCTCTCTCAGTGTACTCATCATGATCTCAATATGGGTTTCATGGCTGTTTATGGATAAAAAATACACCAATATATTATCTATGAAGACGTTCACAAAGAAATAAATATACAAGTGGACAACCCAATTCATCAGATCCAAGAAAACTGTTGGCGCATTCAACAGACCAAATGACATAACTAAGAACTCATACAAATCCTACCTTCTTTAGAAAGTTTTATGTGGTATATCTGATGTCCACGCAAACAAATGATGATACATAAAACTAATATAGATCTTAGAGAAAATAGTTTCTCCTCAGATCTAGTCAAAGAGGTCATCCATGTGGGGCAATGGATATTGATTCTTTACCATAATATGGTTGAGCCGATGGTAGTGTACACAAAATCTGAGTGTACCATCATCCATATTGGAAAAAAGGACTACCTTACCCCAAAAAGATGTACTAAGTGTGATAAAACCCTTTTATTCAAGATCTTGAAGATTATATTTGAGTTCATATATCTCTATCAGTGACATCCTATGAGGAGGAATGGACATTTTGTGTTTCACTTAGCACTAAAACGATAGTGAACTAATCTTCCCTCATATGAGGTAAGCCTAAAATATTGTTAGGGAATACATCCTTGAGATGATTCACAATTAGAGGGAAATACACTGACTGTAGTTCCTAATCAATCATAAAGAGAATTTCTAGATGATTCGTCACTCTACCTAGCCCAGAATGCTTAGGTCCAGCTCGATCTTCTGAGATATCCCATTATACCTTGTGTATATTTGTGCTTCCCTTGGGTTTTGTGAAAGACACTCTACAGAGATAGAAATTCACTTGGGTATTATAAAGGCTGATCCAGTCTATATTGAGACTGACATCAAATTTGGTTATCTCATTGAAGAATAAATTATAGAAGAAAAGATAAATGATTATATCAAGGGGGACTCTAGTAATTGGTGTATTCCCTCTATTCTGGCCCCCAAAGGAGTGTAGAGATACATAACTCCACATAAGTAATTGATGGAAAGACTCAAACTCTCAATAGTTGAAGTTGATATGAAAGAGTGTAAAAAACAAGTGTAAAGGGGGAATAAACCAAAGTAGATGCTACCAGGATAGTACATATAACAATAGAGGGCCCTAGAATCTGTTCTACTAACACTGGATGCACTTTATATATATGTCTTAATCCTTGGCCCTGAGGTTCTACCTGACTAGTCTGATAACGTCCAGTCTACTGAGGCTGGTATTCTGGAACTAGGTTTTCTAAGACCCAAACTACAATACCTATTCCTAATTGGCTGGTGGAAATCATACTCCCAGCATGACATGGATCTGGAGATCCCATACGTGACGGAGGCACTGGCACAAATCCTCTAGCACTAGATACTGAAGGAAAATAAGGGTTGAAACGATGAAGGTGACCCATAGTTCTGTAATCACAGCACTCCATCAGGTTCCTCGTGTATTAAGGTTTCTTATGGGAAATACTTCCTCATTAATGACATATGATGTTGTTCTCACTATGTTTTTTTCTGTCATTACCCCCCCGTGAACCCTTAAAATGATTCTTCTTATAGCCTGAAGAACCATTTCACTACTTCAGAACTGGACAGCCCTGGATCATAGGATCATATTTCCTAAATTTTGTTCTATAATTAGGGCCTGATTCACGATATTTGTAATGGTTTACAAATGGAAAATGTTCACCTGTGAATGGATAGGATATCCAAGTCCGTCCTCAATGAATCTCACAGACGTATGTGTGTCACCTGTCCGAGAGGGAGAAAAATGCTAAAGCTTAGTGAAACAGGCAGAAGACTCTAACACTATCATAGAGACATAGTGAATATGTAATAAATCTCTAGAATGATCTTATTTTATAGTATTTGGTATGAAGTGATCATAGAATTTTTTTGGAAGTCTTCCCATACTGTGTCTCAGGGTTGCTATACCTGAGAAATTAAATCCCACCAATGATTAGTGAACTCATGAACCATAAAGACAACATGTTTGACCCTTCAATCTAAAAGCATATTAAGATGATCGAAGATGGATTTCATAGATTCTAGCCACGATCCTAAAGCATTGGGACCACCATATCCTAAGAAAGTGGGAGGATGTTTCCATGGAAATTCTCACGTAAGCTCTTCTATAGTCAGGGAAGGTCTGGGAGAACTCTGAACTGACTATATAAAACTGATAATATAATCCCTAAATTGGGAATTGGTGCCCAAAGGAAGATCAAGGAGAGTTTCCACAGGAGTCACTACAGGTGGTTCTATAAGAATCTATATAGGTGGTTCGAGACCCACCAACTCTGGAATGTGATCATCACTACACTTCGGGCATACGGCTCGAAGACGCCATAGTGACATTTCTCTATAATTGCTAAACTCAAACCTTAGAATAGATTATATTGTAGGAGAGGTTAATATTTAAACAAGAAGTAAGAATAAAGGAAGGTTCAATGCATACATGAAAATGGCATAGTAGGTAAGGAAACAAAAAATTGGGTAGGTATATGGTCTGCCTCTGAGTTTTACACAACAGACAGCCCGCTCCAAGGGCTGGGTCTAGATAGAAAGCGAAGAGGTATTAGAATAAAACCTAATACACATACACAAATTATATTTATAACCATAAGATACTAAAATATATTACAACTAAACACAAAAACACTCAGATTCAAAAAGTTAGATAGACACTGAAGGTAGATATGGAATGGCAATATACATGTCATTTTAATCCCTATATTGTGTAATTTGATGCATGTATATGCAATTCCCTCATACCATCAGGCTGTAATAATTAAAATCATCATCTCAATAATACCAATACCAATAACAACATAAAACTAGTTTTTTACTCAGTGGTGAATTCGTATAAAAAATAAATGGCATAATCAATAAGTGAAATCTCAAACCCATGAAATTTGGTCTTCCCCAGTACATGGGTTAACAATGTCAAAACACAGGGTACATTCCAAATTCCTATGTCCTAGTCTCCTACCAAACACAAATAGTAATAAAAAAGGAAAAAAAATACCTTATCTGATACCACTTTGTAGCATCTCACCCCAAGGGCCACTGAAACAGGCCCCGAGACGGTGGGCTACAAGACCTCAAGTGCCGCTACCAAAATTCCAGAGGCTTCCAACTAGCAGCGAGGGCCATGGGTAAGTTTGTGGGGAACTATAACCTCATAGGATAATGCAATACATAGAAAATAATGATATATAAAATTAGTAGAAACATAAAGAGTAAGTACACAACAACAGAAGTAGATAAATGACCCAACAAAATAAATAAACAAAAAGAGCCAAAAATCATAAAAAATACAAGGATGATGTCAATTTATGATGAAAAATATAAATAATAAAAGTGAAGGGATATGGGGTACACGAATAGTTATCATGACGAAAAAAACTACCAAAAGACCAAAAACTACCATTCAACATCCCACGCATAGGCTCGGTCCTCTACCCCCAATCAACATCCAAAATAGAAAAGAAATAATGAATCAGAAGCCACACGCTTCTCTGAATCCATATGTCTGAACATAAAGTTTACTTGGGTCCTAGATAGATCCTGAGCAGGGAGTGAGATATAGTATCAATAGGTTAGCACCCAGGGTGGCTAGACCTTTCCATTTCATTATGTAAACAAATTGCAGTGTTCCATATATATAATAAATTCAATAAACGTAAATAAATAAAAATAAATGTAACTTGGTTTGGGTTCCCAACTGGACCCCAGTCCCATACCACCTTCTTTGGCCTATTCCTGAAGTCTGAATGAATAACCTGGTAAAATAGAATATATATATATATATATATATATATATATTTAATATGGCCATAGTAATATAGTAGACCAAAAAAGGGCATACCCTCAATATTGTTCTTGTTCTTGGGTCATAGTCTATTAGTCGAACTAGGCTTACTGAAGTCATAAGAGAGATATCACAACACACAAAAAAACTCTATGCAATATCAATAAAAAATCTCACGCATTTATATTAAAACTTCCAATTTTAGAGGTGGAGTCTAATACCATCATGTAGGCATCACTATGATATATACAATCAACTATATCTAATTCCACAAGCCCATACAACGTGATCCTTTAGAGAGTATAAGTATTGATCAAGGATGGTAACTATGAGTCTATCCTAGGCATCGCACGTAAGAAACCGAGTATCTTCTGAGACTTGGCGAAGCCATTTTTCCAACAAATTCATCCTTGGTTTCCCCTTAGGGAACCGGTGTCACCCATTAATATAGTAAAAATCACAGAGAAATCCATTCCCTGATGATCCTAAAACAATAATTTCATGGCACGTTGTGATGTAACCTATCAAGCACAAAGTGTCCAATTGTGGGTTCCTAATACAAGACCCATATCCCACCCCGACCTGAGTTTATTTAATACAACAAGAGGGACACATATATCACAGAGAATCATTAATGATTTTATCCATCTAATTAACCCTTTATTTCCACACTTACCTATAATTCAAGACCAAAAGTCATGACTATTAATATTTACAGAAAATTAAACAAAATTGGAACTTATTAATGAAAGAAGTGGAAAAAAATGTAGTAATGGTGAAACATGAAAAGTCTTATAGTGAAAATTATTTTGGCATCAACTTCAAGGAAAACCAAATTCATGGTTTATGATTCATTCTATATAATTTTTTTTCAATTCAAAATTTCAAACCAATTTAATTACACGTGCACATGTAATTTATAATTTAAAGAATAAAGGATAATGGTAAATATTCCCATTATGTTGGCACACCTAAAGGGGTGTCCAATGGCATGAAAAAAAACAAATGAAGGGATTCTCCAAAAACAAAGGTCACAAATATCATGGAAAATAGTTTAATTAAATTATTATGCATTATTTGAGATTCTCTAGTAGGAACCAATGAGTGATACAATTGTAAAAATTGAATAAAGCAAAAAAAATGACGAGAAAGATCATATACCTCTTACCTCCTAGACTTAGTATATCATACTCCCCATGTAAACCTTTATTTGACCCGAAATGGAAGAAATTATATGGTTTTAAAAAACCCCAAATTTTAGTTAAAAACCATCCATGGAAGATTCTGTGGAATAGAGAGGATAAAACTCAATGATTCTTGGTGAAAAATATTAGCCTTATCGAGAGATTCATTATCCTTACAACGATGTTGAAAATGGAGAAGATACGGAGGTGCATTGGGCTTCCAAAGTAGAGGTAGGGGAGGCACAACATCTAGCTAGGGAAGGGGTGAGACACACAGAGGGAAGGCGATGAGAATATAGGAGAAGAGAAAAAAAGAAAAGGAAATAAATAAATAATGGGAAAATATAAAATAAAATCAAATCAAACGGGAGGGAGAAAAGAAAAAATTAATTTAAATTTTTTTAATCCCATTTTAATTTTTTTTTACTTTATTTCAACCACTTTTATTTTATTTTTTAATTTTATCCCTTTTTCATTACTTTTAATTTTCTTAAACTAAATATATTACCCTTTATTTTTTTTAATTATTTATAACCTGAAACATTGCGCTGAGGATTGATGTAATATTTTACATAAATCTAGAGAACCCATTTATGTAAATTAATAGCTACTTGGGACCTACAAGAGGATGCATGGGAATGAACCCTAGGTATCTTTATGGAAAAAGACTTAAAATTAAATGGTCTATACCTTGCTTAAATCCTAGAAGTTTCAATTTAACCCATTGTTTATTTTTCACTGAGGGTTTTTAACTCTTTTGTTTTCACTTATTTTAAACCAAACCAGTATCTGTTTCTAATCTAATAATAAAACAGTATTTTCATAGTTGACATTAATTTGTGTCCAAGATAATGTTTTTGATACAAGTATATTATTTTCAAAAGATATAAATAGTTTTCAAACCTGTTTCTAACTAATTACTATTAAAAATATTGAGAACATTTCTGAAAGATCAAATTATATAATTCTATAGTTATAGTTAATTGGGTGTTTTTATAAATTGGGGATTTTAGTTTTAAATTTTTTTAATTTAAATTTCGATTGGGAAACTAAATTCACCCCTTCTCGAGTGCTCTACTCCAACCAACAAATAATTTCAATTAAAAAAATAATTTCCTGTAAATTTTTTTACACTAATTGATAGAGTACAAACATCATTTTAAATGTTATATGACTGACCAAAATGTCTAGGGAAATGTTTCTTTATTTGACCATCATGACTGCACAATCCACACCTCCGTGCAGGTTCATATTCGTTGGGCTAATCCATTTAATTTTGTATAGAGGTTGACTTTAGCCTTCCGTTTGGTCGTAACCTTGTCATGCTCATTAGAAGTGTGGGTACATGAAAAAAAAGAAAAAAATATTATGATATTCCCCCAAAGGAATCCACATAGAACTATATTAGTCATTAATACTCTCTATTCATTAAACTAGATCAATGAACTTCTCCCACGATAAGTGTATATATGTTAATTCAGTGATGACATGTCTAACAGGATACCTTAATGATTGAAAGTTAGCACTTTCACAATACTTATTCTATAGTAAAATGACTAGCACATGACCAATGTTTCCATTAATTGGATCACAAGACTCGTTCACCTCAAATCAATGCACTACATGGTCAAATTAATGAACATGAAATGTTACATCCTCCTGAAGAAATATATAAATCTCACACTAAAAATGGTGATCATATAACATCCCTCTTTTTAGACCCTCATCGTCATACTTTACTCTTTCCAAAAAAATATGTTATTTTGTGATAGGAGGTCTCTTGTACGAAACCTTTAATTTACATTTGAAACATTATTCTAGTATTATATTATAATTGAGGTCTTCCAATTAACATATAATCTAATGTTCTTAATTAACTATAATGGGTCATTTTCAAACTCCCTTGAAAAAATGATTTAAACATTCTACATTATTTATTATCATAATTCCATATCTTCTCCCATCATCATACTCTAGTGAATTGTTTTTGTAATTTTCATCATGTAAAGATAAAATTCTGGATTAGCTCTATGAATATCTACACTATGCTCCTCCATTGTTTGTTGTTGAGGTGCATATGAAAATAAACCAGAACTAATCTGACCACAAATGAAAATAACTATGACAGTTATTTTTAAACATAATGTATATTCATGCTAATTTTTGTAAAGTCGTTCTTCATTGACTTATCCTTGAGCATCATTAACAAATTTCTGGAAATGTTTTGAGTATAGTATTGATAATGGGCATGAGGAGATCTCTATAATAAATCCTCAGATTATACTACCTCATTGATTTCTCACTGAAAATATAAAATAAAACAAATACATTTTTCATTGATCACAAACTCTCTGAGTAAAGTTATCTAAAAAATGATAAGTTCTCATTGTCGATATTAGAAAACACCTACGATATAGGGTCTCTATTACAATATTTTTTTGTGGAAATCAATATTGTTTTTGTATACTTTCAACACAAAAATGTGCCATCAATCTGCATAAACAACATAAAATGTTTAGAAGAATCAAAACATGGTAAAAATGTACAAATTAATCTATAAAACCCATCCTTTGAAAGATCAAATTTGTTGGGTTGGTTAACATATCCAATAGAATGTAACTGATACTGAACAAGGTTTTTGTGGCATAAAATCCCTATATTTTTGAAAAAACTCAATATGAATCATCCTCATCACCATAAAATTTCACAATAGTATTCTTTCATGCATCCCATGAATTCCATTACCAGATTTGATACCCAAAATGCTGTTTGATTATCTCTATGAACAGAACGATAAGAACTTCTCGACCTTCTCTTATCATTTCTACAATAAATGTTGAAAAATATTCAGTATCTAATGATGATTTATCTTGTGATATGACCCAGATTACAAATGGGTGTGTATTAAATCTAGTAATGCAACAATAGTGAAAATTATTGTCAATTTTAGCTTGAAAATACATCTAGTGGTTGGAATCATGTTTTTCACAATGAATTGAATAATGAGATCTATTTGACACTTTTACAACATAACTATAATTTATTTCAATTTGATATTGTTTTATAATGATTTTCATTACTTATTTTTAATAAAAATATTTCTTAATAAATATAACATATAGTGACCCAAGCTTTTTTTGCATATTATTACATTATTTAAGCATACTCATCCATGAAATACAAACCAAGGATAAAAAATTTTAGTGTCTTTGGAATACAAGGTACATAATTAGAAAACATAAAACTATAATAAAACATATTTTTATTAATATTCATAATTAGACCCTTACTACTTTTTATCTTCTACAACTGTATAGGATAACCCAGGGATTACATAGAAAAAGAGGATGATATAAAAACCCTTGTAAGGGAATAAACACAGGATTAAAGTATAATATATCAGTTAGAATGAATAATTTGATAACATAAAAGTCATAGAACATGAATAAACATATGGAATCATAAAATAGGTAACATGTAATAATATGATCATTCAAACATAAGAATGTGTTATAAACCTATAACATGATATGAACTTAATTCCAGGAAATCTATCAACACAATATCACATGGTGGATAGAGACTCATAATAGATAAGGTTTCTTCCCTAATCCCATACATAACATCTCATAAGACTAAAAAATTATTTAATTAATTAGATTTATATAGTGGTGAACCCATTATATCATGTACATGAATATGTTTTCCACTTAAATAATCAATCATAAGGAATAATCATAAGGGTTACCCATGGAAACAAATGGGTTTCTTAATCATGTCATATGGAAAAACCAAAGGACAAATCACTGTGGTATCCATGATAGAAAGTATTTTAATCATTCTAGGAGATTCATAAAAGATATATAATAATATATCATAAATAATGAAGTCAAACTAAATTTAAATCAATAAAAAGACGGGTAAGGTGGCCTTAGAAATGTTTCACTTAACTATTATTTTAAAGAAAAGAATATAGTATTTAAAGCAGAAAAAGGCATAAATTTTTCCATAAGACAAAAACTTAATTAAAATATTTTTTTTGATAAATTGATTAATTTTTTTAAAAAAATCAATTATTAAAATATTTTATGTATTTTTCTTGAAAATTGATAAGAAACAGATAAGTTCCATTAAAATCTGTCTTGCTTATCGAGAGGAATTGAGAAGGGAACCCTTTAAAACATATAATCCACCATAAAATATAGATGAATTGAGATACTAAAATATGTATGGTACACAAAAATAAAATATAAGATAATTATAAAAGAATAATGAATACATAAATTTTGGTAAAGAAAGAGAAAGTGTAACCTAAAGGAAATGTAGAGGTTTTGAGAGATCCCTTACCTTATGCCTAAATGCTTTATGAATTTTCCCTTAATGTCCTAGGTAATAAAATTATATTCATCAATTTATTAATTTAGAACCTATTCCACATATATTTTAATTGTTATAATTTTATTTAGTTAATTTATGGCCATTTATATGGGTTATAAGGTTCAATGTTTTCATTTAGGGAGTGTCAACTTCATAGTTTCATGATGAGTACACTTGTGTATAATTATGGAGGTTCTCATAGAATGGGAATAATATTCAAAAAGTTAAATGAAATTGCATTAATAAAATTTAAAAAGTTTAAATGGAATTATAGGTTATTTTTTAAGACATGTGTATGATTCATTTGATAAAACTTTATCGACAAATTTTTAGTTTATCTTAGAAGGTTTCACGACCATCACAAATTAGTTTCATTATATATAATATTATTTATATATAATAGTTCGAAAACATTAATTAATTTATTATATACTTAAAAAATCTTGTAACACCAAATAATATTTTTCTCACCATCCTTGAAGGCCAAAATTTAAAATAAAAAACATATTATCCACGAAGATGCTCAACCACCATAATTTTGGCAATGGTCTCATTTTTAGAATAATTAAAGATGACAAAAGTGATGGATAAAAGATATTCCATTAGAAATAAAATATTATAGAGTATAAACGATACTATATATATTATTACTTTATGGATAAAATAGGTTAGTATAAGGTATAACATATAAAGAAATTAAAAGATGTAGTTTGAGAAAATTACCTCTTAAATATCACATCTTTGGAGGACCCATTGAGGAACTTGGAATTGGTATTTTTTCTGAGACCAGTGGCACTGGGATTTTTGTAGAGTGGGTAGGAAAGTGTTTGAATATGCTTTTAAAGATTAAATTCTTAGAAGGTGTGAGGAGAAGTAGTGGTGAGGGGTGGAATTAATAAGGGGATGAGATGGCTGTTTGTGGAATTCCTCAAAATATTAAAATATAATATGACTATTCTAGAGAAAAATGCATCCAAATGACTAAAAAATTCAAAAGGTTTGACATTTCAAATGACATATTGTCTCCTTTGGGTTTATTTGACATTATTAGGATTTTTAAATAATTTAATAAAAAATTATTCCCATACAATATAATTACTATCAAATTTGAAACTACTAATTACATTGAATTTGTAATCCTCAAGAAAAAAGTTTAAATTAGAAAAAACTATTTTGTTATATCATAAAAATATCATGATCGTACAAATAATTTTTTTCTCAGCTTAAATATCTAAAATTATATTTATTTTAATATTTGTAATATCATTTATTTGATTTCTCCATTTATTTAATAATTACTAAATCATTATTGTGCTAGAATTTAATATAATTATTTATTTCCTAAAAATAAAAAAAATTAACATGATTTAGATAAATATATTATATTTAAAATTTTTATTTATATTAAAACAAGTATTATAGATAAAATCACATTAAAAATATTAAACCTATTAAATACAAGAGTGTGACATGTTTGACGTTTCAGTAAATAAAATACTATAAAGGTCTTAATGTTAAAAACATTGTCTAAAAATGTCATAACTTCTAACCATGGATGATTATGATCTAACAATACCCAAAAAATAGAATATTAAAAGTTTTAGGGTCATTTTATAATCCTTATAAAATTATTTTTACCCTAATTTCCTGATTTACTATTAATTGTTGTATCAAAATTTAATAAGGTTACTACTAAAATTGAAAAAATTACAAGGCTTGTATTTACTAAATATGGACCTTTAAATTCCAAATATGGAATCCATTTTTTCAAAATTAGAAACATACAAGGGAAAAAATTTAATTTCTTATTAAACTAGAAAAACAAAATGAAAAACAATTATTCCAAAAAATGGTCTTTTTAATTATAAAATTATTTTTGACAAAATTCAAGTATAAAATTAATTTCAAAGAATTTTTTTTGAAAATTTATAATCAACTAGATCTAAATATAGTTTAAAACTATTCCAAAATTGGATTTTACCTTTTAAATTCTTTAAAATATAATACTATTTTCAATGTAAAGTTTTATTTTCACTATTCATTAAAATTTCATACTTTTTAAAAAACTCTCAAACAATCATTCTAAGATCATTTTGATATTATTAATAGAAAAAATTAATAAATTTTTTCAAATAAATTTATAAAATATTTAAAATTAATAGTAATTGGTTTTCATATAAATTAATAAACTAGTTTTTTTTGGAAAACATATTTTTGAATAATTAGATGCCTTTACCAAAGGTTAAATTTAATTTCATATGAATTAATAAATAAATATATTTAAAAATATGGTTATTACTTTTCATACCCACCAATTCAATAGTTATGTTATAATGGTCTTGTTAAAATGATAATATTTTCATAGAATATTATGGTTTATTTCAACTCAATGTTTGGTGAAGCACAAGATACTGGAGAAATAAAATTATTTCATGAGAAATATTTCCTGAAAAATATAAATGAGATAAATTGGTTCACCCTTATTAATTTTCACCCTTGAAACTTTCTTTGACGTACATAGGTGAAAACATGTGAGGTAATTCTCTGTCATCAATTCTTATGGTTCCCATGTCACCTCTTTCTATTTTTGGTTCCTCCCTAGTACTTTAACTAGGTGAGTGGTCTTGTTGTGTATAAATTTATCTCTACACCCCAAGATCTTCATTGGATGAATCTCATAATATAGATCGTTTTCTAGATGTACCACCTCTGAATTTAGTACATGTAAGGTATCTAGTATATATTACCTCAGGAGGGATACATAGAATACATCATGTAATTAATACATTGTCGGTGGAAGTGATAGTCAATATGCTAAAGCTCTAATGTGATATATAATCTCATAGGGTATGATGGACCAAAGGCTTATCTTTTTCTTTTTCCCAAATCTCATGACTCTCTTCCCTAGAGATATGTAAAGGAATACCTTATCTCAAAACTCAAGCTCTAAATCCCATCGATAATTAACTACATTTCTCTTCAATCAACTTTGGGAAACCCTAATATACTACTGAATTGTATCCACTATTTCTATAATTTCCACATCCATCTTAGGTCCTATATTCTTAGGTTAACTAAAATCAACCCATCATGTAGGTGTTCTACTTCATTTCTATAAAGGGATTTATATGGAATCATTTGGATGCTTGAGTGGAAACAATTATTATAAGAGGCATTTTCTTGTAGAAGATATTGATCCCATACTCATTTTAAGTCCATTGAGAATGATATCAACATGTCTTCTTGTTTTTTAATTTCCTGCACAGAATGGCCATCAGTTTGAGGGTGATAAGCCATACTAATGTTTAGCTTTGTGTTTAGAGTATATTGGAGACTTCTCCCCAACATGGTGGTAAATCTCAGATATCTATCGGATACAATCGATAATGGTTCTCCATATAGCCTCACCAATTCTCTGATGTATATTTGTGAAATTTGATAAAGTGAGAAGTCATATTGAATTGAGGTAACCTAAGGTGTCTTTGTATTAAAATCGACAACAACCCATATAGCTTTATTTCCTCTGGATGTATTTGGAATCCATTGAAAAAGAAAATGGTTATATTTTATCATTTCCATGTCGATATAGGTAATCTATACATCATCCCATTAGAATTTTTCCTTTCATCAATCACTTGTTGAAATACAAAGAACTTTGATGTATATTCAGCAATATCATCCTCCATATCATCCCACCATAGTGCTCTCGTATATCTCGATAAAAAAATTTCTCCTTGGGTGGATGGAAAAGGTCAAACAATATAAATCCATAAAAATATCCCTCTATATCTCATGATTTTATGGTACACATAGTTACGATACGAATATTATTAATCTTTCCTCATCAAATTTAAACTCTTATTATTTCCCATTTATATTAGATTCCAAATTCTTCTTAATATTCACAACATTTAACTAAGAATCCTTAATCTTCTCTATATGGGATGGTTGAGCAATCATTTTAGAAAGGAACGACGATATTACTTAAATTATGATTCCCATGTCCATCCATTTTAATTTTAAAAGATTATATCCTTCTCAATTCTCATCATTGAAAAATCTGAAGGATCCTTTCTACTAAGAGTATCTTCCACTTTATTTTTTGTACCAGGATGGTAGTGGATTGAGTAGTCTTAATAATTGATGATCTCTAACCAACTTCTATATTACATATTAACATCATTATATGTGAATATATATTTTAGGATCCTGTGATCAGTATATATCTCACACTTCTCCCAATAGAGATAATGATGCCAAATTTTCAATGTGAAGATCACCACTACAAACTACAGATCATGCATGGGATAGTTTTTCTCAGAAACATTTAGCTTCCTTGAGGCGTATGCTATTAATTTATTGTTTTTAATTAGTACACATCCAAATAAATTCTTTTGTTCATCATATTATAACATAAATAGTTACCCACTTATGGGTAGTGTAAGTACCGGTGCAGTGATAAGCCTATTTTTTAATTTTCTAAAGCAGTATTCACATTCACTTGTCCAACAAAACATCACACCCTTTCGAGTGGACTTGGTTATTAGTTTTTCCAATCATTATAAGTTCCACACAAATCACCGATAATACAAATACAGAACAAGGAAACTATGGATCTCTGTTACATATATCAGTCTAGGAAACTTCTCCATTACCACTATCTTAAAAGGGTCCACATATATCCCTTTACTAGTGATAACATTCCCTAAGAATGATAATTCTTCCATCCAGGACTCACATTTACTATATTTTTCATATATTTTCTCCCTTCACAATGTATTTAGAATATTATTAAAAGTTTCATCATGATTTTCCTTTATTTTGGTGTATATTAGAATATTATCTATACATAATCCCACAAACTTTTCAAGGTAATCCCTAAAGAATCTATTCATTATGTCTATAATGTTTTTGGATAATTAGAAAGTCTGAAAGGAATCACTATGAACTCATAGTATCCATACATAATTAGATATATATTCTTGGGAATATCTTCCTTATTCACCATTAATATGTGATATCCTGACCAAAGGTACACCGTAGAGAAATACCTGTAACCGCACAATTGATCGAACAAGTCTTATATCTCTTGTTAGGGATATTTATTCATTTTCATGTTTTTGTTAAGCTCGTGATAATCAATAAAGAGGAAGATTGATCAACCATTCTTATTGATGAAGAGTAATAGATCACCTCTCACACCTGGATATTCAATTCAATGCTTTGTTTCAAATCTTATATTGGTTCTCAGTCTTCTTATGGTTTTCAGGGGTTCCTGGATTAGAGTTGGTGTCTTGGGTGTTCCTGATCTAAGTTATTAGTCTTGGGAGACATGGATGGTATTTGGCCTTGTATTTTTTTAAAGGGAATCTATAATGATTAGAAGGCATGGAATTAAATTTATGAAACTCTTAGTGATGCCTTTTGGTGGGGTATGTATATTGGGGCGGTTTCTTCAATATTTGGGCCAAACTGCGAGCTCATTTCCAAATTTCAAAACAAAATTTGTTTCTTTTATAACTCATTATTTTTTCAAATTTTTGTCACCCAGTACACTTTCAACTTGGCTTCCCCTAACCTGTTAAACCCACCATATACATTTTGACACCATAATAACTCATAATCATGGTGGATTTGGGTGATTTATTCAGACATTGGGTCAACCAGTGAGCCCATTTCTATATTTAATGAAATAATTTATTTATTTTATATCTCATTCATTTTTTAAAATTTTTTGGGTCATTCCACCTCTCACTTGAGCCCACAAACCATAGGCGCCCTCAAGATTCATATTACCTCTTTCGATCTCATCTACATCTGGATTAGGGAAAATTTCTTCAAGGATTCCCAAATTTCCATATTTGAAAAGGGGATTTTTTTTCTTTCATAAATCATTAATTTTTTACTCTTTTCCACTAATTCAGTCCCCACTCGACCTCCAAATCCTTATTTGAACCTCACTTCCAATTTTGGATGCTTGGAGATTAGACAATTGGTTTATTTGGGGTGATATATTCAATGTTTCTCAAGTAAGTGAAATCATCTCTTGTTCCTTCCATCTCCATAGGGTTTCTCCCCTCTTTCTTGAAGTTCCAAATATCCAAAAACTGGGGTTTTATACCTAGGGTTTTATTTTCAGTTTCTTTATCCAATACTGTGGATTTAGGTTTGTTTTCACTCCCATGTGGTGTCGCGGTGTTGCAGTTGATTTTTTCACAATGATTTTGGGGGGTTTTGACACAAAAGGTAGGTGATTCCGTGGATAAGTATTCTTTGATGAGTTAACTTTCTTGATTTACATATTTATCATGTTCTTTATTTGTTTTTTTTTCTATTAAAAATAGGTTTTTGATGGAATTGGCTTAGCGTTTAATTTTAGTGTTGCATTTTTTCTTGAAATTGTGTGTTTTTCTTTTGTAACTCTTGTAGTATCATTTGGGTTCATTTTATAACAAATAAAAATGGTTTGTTAAAAGTTTATTGGTCTTAAAAATATGTTTTGCTAGGTTTTTGGTGTGATTTTGGCCTTAGAAGAGGGTTTTTGAATGGTTTTTTTGTGAAAAACATTGTTATACTTCTTCAAAGTGTTTTTTGAAAATTGTAAATGGTTTTTTGAGTTATACGAAGTGTGAAGAGGATGTTAATTTACTTTTTTGGTGGGAATATTCTATTAAAATGTGGTTTTTAAAAAGAAAATGAATATTGGTTATGTGAAACGTTTTGATAACATTTTATGAATTGTTGAAATGTTTTATTAAATTATAAGAAGAGTGTGAGACATTTTTATGACTTTTTTGTGTGACTATGATCTTAAAATGAATTTGAATGTGAATGGAGTGTTATGTGACATGCCTGTGGAATTTTTTGTGTGTGTTTGTTTTTGAAATGTAATTTTCTTATGAAAATTGTATTTTATGAGATTTGGATCTTGATTTATCACAAAGAGGGAAACCCTGGTATCTAGGTGGGAAGACGTTCACTAATATGCTAGTGATCTAGAGTGGTTTTTCCCATGTTTCATGCAACAATTTTGATAATGAAAACACTAACTAAACTACTATGTTGATATTGGGGACCAATAGGTTATGGGTATTTTTCTTACTAGTGGCTCGTCCAGGAGAATAGTTATTTATTATTGTTACTTTTCACCGAGATATGAGGTACTGAGGGCCCACAGCTAGCTAGTTCCTAGGGGTGTTCCCATATATAGTGGTCATTGACTATATGATACTCACTGTCATTATATGGTGTGTTTTATGGAAAATTCATTAGATTTTGAATTTTATTTAAAAGTGTTCATTATTTAAAATAGCCCCCTTGAAATTTATTTTCATTTAATGTTGCATCATTTAAGAACTTTTTGCAACCTTTTCTTATTTATGAAAACATGCATGATTTTTATCTTATAATGTTTATCACATGGAATATATTGGGTGGCTCACCCCCCACATACACCCTAGGGTGTAAGTATACATGGTGATCTTTTTCGTAGGTACATACAAATCTTTTAGTGATGGTGTTTTGGGTTTCTAGCTCCATTCTTGGTGTGATTTTGTGGACAAGGCTTGGGGATGATGGACCCTTGTCATGTGGTGGACCCTGAGTTCTTTTTTACTCTAATTTTGAGTTCTGTCCCTCTTGGCCTTTTTATAAAACTATGTATTTTAGTTCAGAATTTTATTAAAGTCATGTTTGGATTAAATTTTCATATTTTGTTTATTTATCGTTTTCGGTTGGTTAATGAATCTAAATTCAGGTAAATCATTCCCAGATTTTTTTTAAAGATACTAGGGAACTTTTTCCAGCCCGTGGAAATTGAGAACACCCCTTGGGTCTTACCAAATACTTGGTTAGGGAATCAGTTTTGATGATGCCAATATCTAGTTCTTGAAAAATGGTATCATATGAGGTTCACTCTTTTTGGGTCATGTTGTTTTGGGAAAGAGTTCGGGTAGACCGGAGCTAGGATTTTTGAGACATGAAATTCTGATTATGAGCAGTGTTCCTTTACAGCACACCCCGTGATAGGATTTTGGTCACTAGGGGATGTTGGGTTTTATTTAGGTTCTTTTTTTCTCGTGGTTCATCGATGATTGGGGAAATTAAAAGAGAGTTGGGTTAATGGTATTAGTTGGCTTGCAAAGCCTAGAAATTCATGTGGAGCAAGGGATATATCCCTAGAACACTCATTGTGATGGTGAGTGATTTTCATATGGTCTCCAACCATATTTCCAAGCCATCCACCAGCACTAACATCCCCTCGCATTGTCTTGCGTAATTTTATTTTGGAATTTTGGAAACATGGTTTTAAATAAAAAATATTATGACTTGATTTAAGAAGTGTAATTTTTTGTGAAATTATTTTCTAGTAAAGAGGAAATTGTTTTATTTCTTAATGGGTAGGAATGAAATTTCAGAATGTTTTTTAAAGAGTAAAGGTTTTTTCACGTATTTTGAAAGTGTGATTTATTTTAAGTTGGGTTTTGAAAATCTATTTCAAATAGAGTTCTCTAATCTGTTGAAAAGTGTTTTGAATGGAATGAAGTGTTTTGGAATTTATGATTGCTGTTTTAACACGATTTTGGATTTAGAAATTGGTGTGATTTGGAAAGGTTTCATGAATTTATAGGAACATGTTTTAAATGGGTATAAATGATTTTAAAAATTAATGGGTGTTGATGAAATGGAGTTTATCATAAAAATGAAATAGTTTTGAAATGGGGTGAGTGTTTTGAAAGTAATGTGTATGACTTGAAAGTGAGTTTTAATTAATGTTTGGTGTTTTTTTGAAATGTCTTGTAATATTTTAATTGACTTTTGATTTTTTTTGTTAGATGTTTTGATAAAAAGGAAGTGTTGGTTGAATGTCTTGGTTTTGAAAAGTGGAATGGATGTTTATTTTAACATTTAGTATTTTTGTGAGTGACCACATGCATGGATTTACATGGGATGATGGATGTTTAAGGGCGCAGGTGGATGATTGTCATTATGGATATGAGGAGGCTGTTCGGTGTGTCATGGAAATATGTGTGTGTGAGGCCCATGGGGTACCAATAGTGGAGGCGACAATCGCCAGCCCATTTATTTTCAAATAGATGATTTTAATGAAACATTTGATGTCTTGATAACCGTTTTCAGTGGTGTGTCTTATGTGTTTTTTGGAATGTTGGGGTGGGGTGTTTTTTGTGTGATAATCCCTCTATTTTGAATGATGTTTTGGTTTTTGGTTTTGTTGGTAAGTTGGGTTGAATTGTTGATTAGTGGACCTTTGTGAGAAAATGTCTCAGGAAGACCTTGAGGTTTCTCTCCTCATGTGTTAGGACTTGGTTTTTGGTACATGTTGACCAAAGGAACAACTTTTTTGGGTCCTTCAATTTTCTTGTTTTCATGGGTTGGCCCCCATAAAGAGTTAATGCCTGATTGAAGTGCAACCACGAGTGATTTAGCATTGGCAGGCCCTCCTTTTGATCAATGTATGAACTCTCTTCCCAGGTTTTAGGGTAGAGTCTATCCCTCTTCTTTTTCAGTTAAGTGTATCCATGCATGGAATGAGAGTGGTTGTGGAAGGTTGAAATACACCTCGGTTCCTTAAGTTACTAGAGTTTCTTAAATCATCAAAGGTGTTGTTTTATACCGTTGTGTCTATAAGTTTTATTGGAAGTGGTGAAGGTGAATTCCAGTGAGGAAGATGAAAACAATCTAGGTTCATCAATATAGAATGATTTAATGAAGGGCCTTTAAGTATTTGATCGGTATAATTGAGGCAAGGGTTCATGTGGGGAAACCAATGTGCAAAAAATCAGTTTGTTTGAGGATGTTAGGATTTCTTGTGGTAATATCATACTATATGGAACTTTGTTCAAGTTTTTACTCTTGGTAATGATCCTGTCACATGCAAACATGCATGTTAGGTGGTTTCTTGTTGTGTTTTGATTTCATTTGAGGTAAAATGTGGATGTTGCAGAACCTTTTGACGGCTTCTGCATAAGTGAACATGTGATTCCATTCTGAGAATTTTGAATTCTTTCTTTTAAGTGAATATGTCTTCTGTGTGTTTTCTTTCTGCAATTTCTTTTTTTGGGGTGAAAGAGGTAATGCGTATGCATCACCCAAGTCCATGTTCGAGTAAAGTTATATTGTTTGTGCTAGTGATATTCATGGAGGTATTGTGATCATTAGATCGTAACTACAGCGCATAAGATTCTTCAAACATCAGCAGTCAAGCTATAGGCCTCAGAGTGAAGCATTTCATGTAGTCAGGAAGTCTCTAGGTGGTAAGGGATCTTGGTTTCACTTCCAACTCTGGTTTCGGATTTAGAGATAGTTTTAATTTTTGATGTGGTTGTTTCATTTCAAGTGGCCCCATTTGGTGGAAAGGGATACAGGGACCCAATATCTTGGGGTTGTAATCTGTGTTGGTGGATAATTCCCTCCTTTGATTTATGAGAGGGGTGATTTTGTTTCATCAAACCGAGTGATGTAACCCTTGTGGGTGGAACCCCTAGTTTAGTTGTTCTGGTATGAATAAGCTATTAGGATCTTTTTGATCTCATTCTTGGTCGAGATCAGTCAAGGATGGTGATTCCCATAGAAGTGGTGAACCATGGAGTGTCTTTGGTGGTTTGAAGTTTTGTTGACCGACCACCCCCACCTTATAGTGGGGATTGAATCTTATGCGGACTTTTTCATGGCGTCCCCTTCTAGTTTGTAAAGACAGTTGGTTCTTATGGTGGGGAGACCCGCCATGTTTCTCATATAGGTTCTGTTGAATAAGTCTAATGTTATTCTTTCCCTTATGGTAGGGATTTTGTTCAGTCTTCCATTGTGGGTGTCTTGGTTCATTCTCGAGAAATTAAGTTGGTGCTTATGGTGTGGAGTCCATTCGGGTCACCCTGTATCATTAATTCAGTTGTGTTCCTGGTGTTGGCATGGTGGTAGGTAGTCTCATTTGGAGTTACATACCCAGAAATTTCTTACTTGGGTAAATATGGGATTGGAGAATGCCCAATGGGGTGTGGTTTGAATATGTTAGATCATTTCAGGTAAGTGGGGAAAATTTTGGTTAGTGAGAGTATCCCTTCATTTTATTGATCAACTGGAGGTGTTTTGACCTTTTGGGGGTGGGCAAACATGGCAGGGGATTCCATCTTGGACTATCGGTTGGGTTTTGTTTTTTTTTGTATTCCATTGTTGTGGATTTCCTGTAGAGGAAACCTTTATGGTGGGAAGAATTGTCACACCCGAATCTTCAATTCATGGCTTTGTTTTGAATCATATTCGGGTTCATAGTTTTCTCTTGGTTTCTCGGTGTTCTGAGATTAGATTTGGTGTCTCGGGTGTTCTTGATCTTAGTCATTAGTCTTCAAAGTCGTGGATTGTATTTTGACTTGTCTTTTTGAAAGGGAATGTATAAAGATGAGGTGTCTTGGAATTGAATTTGTGATTATCCTAGTGTAACCTTTTTGGGGGTATGTTTATTGGGGTGGTTTCTTCACCATTTGGTCCAATCTATGAGCACATTTCCAGATTTTGAAACAAAATTTTTTTTTCATATATAAATCCTTCATTTTTTAAAATTTTTAACCCATTACACTTCCCACATGGCCTCCCCTAACATATTAAAACCACCATATCCATTCAGACCCCTTAGAAACTCATAATCATGGTGTGTTTGGGTGATTTATTTATGCATTGGGTCAACCGGTGATCTCATTTCCAGATTTAAGAAAATAATTTATATCTTTTATATATCATTCATTTTTTAACATTTTTCAGTCATTACACCACTCATGGGAGCCCAAAAACCCTAAGAAAACTCTATTGTCACATTTTCACTCTTTTGATTTTATCTGCATCGTGGATTAAGGAGAATTTCCTCAAGATTTCACAAATCATCCAGATTTGAAAAGTAAATTTTTTTTCTTTCATAAATCATGCATATTTTAGTCTTTTTTCCTCAATTCAGTCCCCCGTCGACCTCCTCAGACTTAGATGAATCCCCCTTGAAATTTTGGCTACTTGGAGATTCACACATTGGTGTTTTGGGGAGATTGATTCAAACTTTATGAAGTAAGTGAATTCTTATCTTGTTGCCTCCAATTCCTTAGGGTTTCTCCCCTTCTTCTTAAAGTTCCTAATGGCTAGAAATTAGGGTTTCATACCTAGGGTTTTATTTTGGGTTTCATGGACCAACATATTGGATTTGGGTTAATTTTAACACCCATGTGGTGTAGCAGTGTTGCAATCAAAGTTTTGAACAATTATTTGGGGGGTTTGACACAAAATGCAGTTGATTCCATGTGTAATAATTATTTGATAATATTACATACTTGATATATTTATTTAGAATTTTTGTCATATGTATTGTGTGGTGAGAAATATATTTTTTATGGAATTGGTTGAGTGTTTAATTTACACATTGTGGTATCTTAATTGGTGTATTTTTCTTGTGTAAATCTTGTGGTATCTTTTTTGGTCATTTTGTAACATATGACAATGGTTTATTAAATGTGATTTGGGCTTCTAAATTGGGTTTGGTAGGTTTTTTGGGTTTTTTTGGACTTAAAAGACTGTTTTTGAATGGGTTTAATGTGAAAAACATTGTTAATCATCTTGGAAGTGTTTTATGAAAATTGTAAATGGGTTATTGAGTTATACAAAGTGTGGAAATGATGTTTATATACTATTTTGGTGGTTGTATGGTATGAGAATGTGTTTTTGAAAGAGAAAATGATGATTAGTGATGTAAAACGTTTTGAGAACAATTTATGAATTATTGAAATGTATTATTAAATTGTAAGAAGTGTGTGAAACAAGTTTACCACAGTTTTGTGTGAGTATGATATTAAAATGAATTTGAATGTGAATAGAGTGTTATGTGATATAATTTTTGGTTGTTTAGTGTGTGTGTGTTTTGAAAATACCATTTTTATGTTAAAATGGTATTTTATGAGATGTGGAATATCATTGAGAACAAAGAGTGAAACCTGAGAATCTAGGTGGGCGGACGTGTACTAGTATACAAGTGATCCGGAGTGGTTTCATCCCTATTTCATTTAGCAAGTTTGACGATGAAAATACTAACTAAACTATTTTGATGATGTTCTGGACCACAATTCTATGTGTATGTTCCTTACTAGTGGCTAGTTCAAGAGAACAAATATTTATTATGGATAGATTTCACTTAGATACTAGGTACCTAGGGCCTAGTGCTAGCTAGTGCCTAGGGGTGTTCCTATGTGTAGTGCTCATTGACTATATGATACTCACAATTAGTATATGGTGTTTTTGGATGGAAAATTTTGTCGCTTGTGAATGTTATTTAAAATTTTTCATTCCTTAAAATATCACCCATGAAAACAGTATTCATTTAAAGTTTCATTCTTTATAAAATTGTTTCTACCTTTTATTGTTTATGAAAACTTTTATTATTTTTATCTTATAATGTTTATCAAATGGAATACTATGTGTGGAATCTTATTGGGCTTGGGATCACACCGTACAAACACCTTTGGTTATAATTAGACATGGTAATCTTTGCCGCAGGTATGGACAAAGCTTGCAGTGCTGGTGGTTCAGGTTCTTAGCTTCCATTCATGTTGTGGTGTTGTGAAGAAGGCTTGGGGATAATGGACCCTTACCGTCTGGTGGCCCTTTAGTTATTTTTTTCACTATTTTGAGTTGTTACCCTCTTAGGGGTTGTATAGAAAAATGTATTTCAGTTCTGAAATTTATTAAAGTATTTTTTTGAATAAATTTTTAGATTTACTTTATTTATTATTTTCAACTGTTTAATGCTTCTAAATTCAGGTAAATCGTTCCCAAACACTTTTTTATGATACCCAGGCACTTGTTCCAGCCCATTGGGATTGAGAATTCCCCTTAGGAACTACCATGAACCAGGTCGGGCATCGGTTTTGATGGTGACCAGATCTAGCTTGTAACAGTACCCCATAGTGAAACACTCGGGCATATGAAACCCTTTTCTAGATTCTCTTGTAACTACTTCTTCAATTATTACAACTCATTGGTGGTCATCCTATAAGGAGTATTTGATATGGGTAGATAACTAGGTATAATTTCAATTGATAAATCAACCTATTATTTATGAGGAAGACTAAGAAATTATTCATAGAACACATCAATGTAGTACCTCAAAATGGGCATGATTTCAAGAATGATCATCTCTTTTGTATCAATCATTTGAGCATGACATTATTTCTCAAAATCAAATAATATCCTCACTTGAGTTGATGATTCTAAAGGTTATTTATCCTCATCCTTAAACTTGTACATAATTTGGAGGACACCTCAGGATGTGATATGTGATCTCCCTATCCTAAAATTTGATGTTGGATTTGCATAAGGATAGATAATCCATGAACAATATAGCATCAACCACCTCAAAATAAAGAAATATAATATTTTATAGGAGGTTAATTACAAAAAAAATTATGGGGGAGTATTTATATACATTATATGCAATAATTTCACCATTCACTATTCCCACAGATTACTCAACCATTATATTTTGGGGTGGTGTTTTAATAGCTCTACTAAAAATGAAAGAAATGAAAGAATGTGTAAAACTATAACAAAAAAGTTTGTTTTATATTCTTGAGTGAATAACTAGAATATCTGTCACCACAACATTTTCAAGATCCACCTCAGAAGTTGTCAAAGTATATTCTGTTAAGTTGGTATAGAGTATGATATTGTCCTTTGATACCAACTGTAGCATTGAAATGATGTAAATGCTCAACATACAAGATGTGTGGGGGGAGGTGAATTGTATACTTTAAAAAATTCCTTTGGAACTTTTAAAGATGGTAATGTTTAACAAAGTTAAACAAAGTAAATTCACAAAACCACTAGTTCTACAAACTTTCTTGATTCTGGAAAAGTGATTCTGAGAATGTAATTCTAGAAATATGGTTTCAGAAATGAAACTTAACAAAAGTTTACAAAGATAAAGATTATACCTTAAAGCATATATAATCTTACTAAATCAGAGTATACAAGTATAAGGAAGTATAAGATTGGTATACTTTCCTCAACAAAAAAAATGCAGCAGAAAACTTCAAAAAAAACAAGTAAGTAGTAGTAAATCTTTTAACCCAAGGAGAAGGGTATCTGACAACCTTGGATAAAGGTCCCTTGATGTATACTTTCAAGAAAGTATGTCATACCCACACCAGGGTAAGCCCTAGATATGAAGATCAGAGTTTGTCTTGTTATTCCCTCAAGCCCATGAACTTCAAGGTAGTCGGAACCTTTGTCTTCCTCAATAAAGAAGTCCTCAAACTTTAAGGTAGTCGGCTCCCTTGTCTTCCTATACCTGGAAGCCATCTAATTTACTCAGCAACATTCGGAGTTGCATGAAGCAATTCTGAACAAGAAGTTCAGTACGCACTAAGCATGAGAGTCTCTCTCTAGAAACCATTTCAACAGCATGTAATCTCTATGGTCATAGAACAATCATTCCAAGTATTAATCTTGTTCAAATGAGCTTCTATTTATAGGCACACCTTCAACAACCTCCTCCAACGGTCATATTTTTCTTGAATTTCAGAGAGACATGTACACATGTCACTCAAACAACGGTTAGTTTGTAACTGAATTCACGACATCGTTTTATATCCAAAAAAGTGTAAGAACAATAAGGTTACTTAACCAAAACCATTTTTCGGAATGTAAGGAAAATAAAAGTATGTAGTCTAACCAAAAACCATTTGGTGTCTATAATACATAAATATTCGGATTATTTTTTCCAATGAACTCATAACCATAATTCTATAGAATTTCGAAGTCTGAATTTCAAGGAAATTCAGAGTCTGAATTCAGTATAATTAGAGTCTGAATTCATATAACTCAGAGTCTGAACTTATAATGTTTGGAGTCTAAATTCATAATAATTCTAAGTCTGAATTCAGAGAACTCGGAGTCTGAACTTAGAAAGTTCAATGTCTGAATTCATAAAAATTCAGAGTCTGAATTCAGAGAAATCAGAGTCTAAATATAGAATGTTTATAGTCTTAATTCATAGAATTTGGAACATAAATTCATAAAATTTAGAGTCTGGACTTGTAAGAGTTCAGAGTTTGAATTCAGAAGAATTCGGAGTCTGAACTTGTAAAAGTTCAGAGTCTGAATTCAGATAATTCAGAGTCTGAACTTATAATAGTTTGGAGTATGAATTTAGAGAATTCGAAACCTGAATCCGGATCCTGAAAACAAAATACTCTATATCTAAGTGTTTATAAGATTCTTAGGTTTTTGATACGAAACTGAATTTCACACTTAGAAAAAAAAATGAGTTTGACTAAAAATATAAATAATGAAAAATAGGTAAGGATAAATTTTCCTTGGGGAAGGAAAATTTTCCTTATCATGTAAAATCTTAGGGTAAATAAAAATTTCCATAAGATAGGGTTTTTGTGATTTTCAAAACATGAATGAATGGAAAAGTCGTAAGGAAACCTTATTGACTCAACATTTCCCCCTTTTTGGAAAGCACAAACATTCTTACGAAAAAGAATATAAGGACTTAGAAAATAAAACTTATCTCTTTTAACATATTGGAAAAGATGAAAACGAATAACTCCCCCTTAGGCTTTGGAGACACTAAATATCGTATTCTAGATTTCCGGATTGAGTCTTAGCATTTTATCGCATACAAAAATCATTATGGATAAGAACTCCCCATTAGGTGAACTCCCCCTTACGTAGGAAAATTTCTTCATTACTTATTATTCTTTTTTCCTTTTTCCCCTTTGTGATTTTAAAAAAGGATTAAAGGGAATGGAAATGAAAATATGGTACCTGAAATATTAGTATTCAACCAAAAGATGAGCAACCAAAAAATTTCAATAGGATTGGAAGGAAAAAAATACAACAAAAGATTGGAATTGAACAAGATTATACTTCATTTTCCTTCAACGTTTAATTTTTTACAATGATTTTGAGCTTCTTGAGTTCCTTGTGTTCTTTCTCTGCTCGTTTGATAAGATGATCCCAATCCTCTATTTTCTTCTCTAAGGCTTTGATTTTTTCATCCTGAGCATTAAGAATATCACCTTGAGCCTTCAAGGATTCTTCCTACTTGCAAGGATTTTCCTCAATCTTAATCCTAAGATCTCTTTCTCTCTTCCAACTTTGAGAAACTGAATATAACTTCCCATTCAAATCATTCACCTCTTGTATCCAAGAATTCTGTTCTAGAGTTAGCTTTTCCTCTAAATTATTTGTGAGATCCTTGATCTTCACATCTTTGGTGTCAAATGCAGCCTTGACACTCTCTTGGAAATCTTCAATAATTCTCATGTCCTATACTATCTTCCTTGACCATCTTGTCATCTTTTACATGATCTTTTGTGAGCTTCATAGTTAATAATAAAATTCATGAAATTTTCCTCGATTTTGACGCATGTATCCATCACCATGGATATTGAATCTGATTTCTGATTTAATGTGTGTTGAAGAAACTGGCATCTCGAGTCTATACTAGGAAATAGAGGGATGGTTCCAATAAGATTCTTCAAAGACTGAACTGCAAAATCATGTCCAATAGATGACGATTCTTAATCATATATTTTTCTTGGTGAGGTTTCTTTTTCTAACTCATTGACTTTCCTCTTTGAAGAACCACCAACATCTTTCTTCCTTACCACAGCCTTGGTAGTTTTATCAACCACAACCTGTTCTCCCTTATCTACCTTCACAATGACTTCCTCTTTATTAGGAGATTCATTTTCACTATCAGATAGCTGAAATTTTTTATCTTCATCTAATTCTTCCTCTTTGACTCCTGCCTCAGCATCCTTTGGATGAATAAAATCATGGTTGATGATTTCTTCTCTGGTTGGTTTATCTACTTCTTCTTCAGCATTTTCTTCATCCTTTCCAGGAGTATCAAGTTTTCATTATTCGTCTTGAGAGGTTTGGAATGATAATTTCTCAGAAGAGATTTCCTTATCATGAAATTCCACAACTTTCTTTATCAGATCTTTGGTATCACCACTGCCTTATTCTTCATCTACTACTTCTTTTTCTTTAACAAATTTGTCTTGGACTTTTTCCAGATTCACAAACTTATTTCTTAGATTCTCTGATAAAGGTTCTAAAAAATTATTCTCGTACCTGAAAATTATCTGAATCTTTCTCAGCAACTTTCATAAGTGATTGAACTATTCCAGCCTTAGACAACTTCTTCTTTTGCTTCTTTTCTTTCTCTTTCTTATCAAGATCTTCTACTACCTTCTCCCTCAAGGATTTTTCCTCAGTAGGGTCCAAGCCAAACTTAGGCTCCCCTTCATTATGATTTCTCTTGTCTTCTCTCCATTTAGCCGCAACCTCATCAGGATAGGATTTTTGTTTATTTGGATTCGGTGGTGCAGATTGGGTTTCCATATCCACAGGTGTTTTTGCTTCTCTTCAACTTCCCTCAGCTTCTTCTTCCTTCCACCATTTTTAGAAGTCTCAGCCACTTCCTGTTTCATCGATATAAGGATTCTTCATCCTCCTCAGGAAAATCATAAAATTCTTCAAATTATTTAGAAAATCCAACTTTCATCCTTCTCCTAGTGTCATCACTCAACAACATGACTTTTCAATTCCTCTACATAGATTTGCAAGGGATTTTGAATGATTCTAAGCACCGAACAATCATCTTTTACAGAATGTTCAGATACATAATAATTTGAGAATTCATATTTTCATTCTTTATGTTCTCAATCGTAACCAAGATATGGTTAACCAAATTTATCTTCCTTAGGTTTACCAAGAACTCCAGAATGTACATACCACTTTTCTTCAAAGTTTCCTTGTCCCCTTTTCTCATTATGATGAATCCTTGAACCCACAATTCAAGAATATGATACTTTTTAGACAGGTGAAGAATCATTGGAGTCATTACCTATGAAAGACCAAGAAAATCCATTTCTTTCACCTTATTAAAATTCCTTGATCATTAGGAAGCTTATGGGGGAAAAACATAGCCTCCCCTTCATAAGGTACTCCAACCAAGCTTGCAGCCTTGGTATATGACAAAGAATATTTCTTTCCATAACACTTGAAAGAAAACTTGTCTCTGACTTCTTCTTGGAAGAAATTTACTAACTTAGAGAATTCTATTAGCAACTATGGATAAACCAAATCCTAAGCATTTGGTTTTGAAAGGAAAACACTTTCCCATCCATTCTTCTTTATATTCTTGGAAATTATAGAATCCTAATTTGATAAAAACTTCATATCAACTAACCATTCTCTGTATATCTCCCATTCCGAGATTGGTTTGATAGTTGACATATCTTTCTGAGAGGAGATTTCGGCAAACATTCGGAAGCAAGAAATATCTGAGAAGTTTGGAAAATGTTTATATAGGAGGGAAGAGCTTCAGCATATGAAGGATTGAGTTTTCATGTTGGACAACCATCGGGGTCCTTTATATAGGAAATCGAAGTGACGGTTTCGCTTCCATACTCATTCGAATGGTTGAAAATCCTTCTGATCGGATCTTATGGTTTAGATGATAGTTGGAAGGAAATTTTGATAGAATCAGATATTTTGAGGTTTTTAATAAAAACATTCAGATTTAAGAAAAAGTGAATATGAAAAATTTAAAAATAAAGGAAAATACCATCAAATAAAATATGATTACAAATATTCAAGAAATGAATCATAACATTTTGATTTCTAGGAAGATTATTTGTATTGAGGAAAATTTTTCTTTAATAACTTTAGATTCTATGTATTTTGATTATGAAAATTTTAATATAAAAAACTTCATTACAAAAAGTTTAAGTACGAAAAAAAATTTAGACTATGAAAAAAATTTTGACTAGGAAAAAAAATTTGATAACGAAAAATAAAATTAACTACGAAATATTTTGACAACAAAAATCTTTATTATAAAAAATTTTGAACAAAAAAATCATTATTACAAAAAAAAATTAACAAAAAAAATTATTATGAAAAATTTTGATCTACAAAACAGGAAAATGTACTCCATCAATAAAAAGGAGTTTGTTAATGTAAGGAGATTGGTTTCAACAGGAAGTTCATAAGGATGACTACCTTATGGTTATCATTCCTAACTTCTGTTTAATATATTCAAATATATCGGATGGTAATGATTTTGTGAAAATATCAGCAAGTTGATCTTGAGTTCCAATAAATTAATGAATGATATCTTATTTTTGTGTGTTATAACTAAAAAAGTGATACCTCATATCTATGTGTTTTTTATGAGAGTGATGTGTATGCTTTTTATTTAGGGAAATAGAACTAGTATTGTCATAAACAATTTGTGTTTTGCTAAAACTCATACCATAGTCTGTGAGTGTGTGTTGCATCCACAACACTTGAGCACTACAGCTTCCGGATGCTACATACTCAGCTTCAGTAGTGGAAAGTGCTACTGAGTGTTGTTTTTTTATATGACCTAGAAACTAATCAATCTCCTAAGAAATGACAAGTTCCAGATGTACTCTTCCTATCCATTTTACATCCACCAAAATCAACATCCAAAAAACTTTTTAAAACAAAATCATTCCAAAAGTATAAGGGAGTCCTAGATCGATGGTTCCCTTTAAGTAGTGAAATTTTATTTTTTCTGCCTTTAAATGAGATTCCTTAGGATTGGATTGATATCTTGCACATAAGAATACTAAAAACACCAAGTCTTGACGACTAGCTATTAAGTAAAGTAGAATTTCTATCATTCCTCTAAAAGATGTTTGATCTACTGGTTTCACAGCTTCATCATGATCAAGCTAATTTGTTGTACAAATGGGAGTATTTATACTCTTAGTGTTGTAATATCCATTCCTTTTATGAAGATCATTAATATAATTATGTTGGTATATATAGATTAATTCTGTTTTTTTGACAAATTTGAAAACCAAGGATAAATGTTAACTCACTCATCATACTCATTTCAAACATAGATTTCATTATATCCACAAAGGAATCAGTTAATGATTGCTGAGTTGAACCAAATATAATGTCATCAACATAAATTTAGACAATCAAAACATTTTTCTTATCTTTATTTAAAGAAATGGTTGTATCATCATTTCCCTTCACAAAATGATTTTGAAGCCAAAATCCTGTAATTTTATCATACCAAGCTCAAGGGGCTTTCTTAAGTCCATAAAGATCATTGGTAATTTTGAAAACATGTTTAGGATGTTTTGAATCTTCAAAACTAGGAGGTTTTTCAACAAAAACTTCTTCTTGTACAAAACCATTAAGTAAAGCACATTTAACATTTATTTGAAAAATATTGAAATTGAAGAATGATGCAAAGGAATGTATAATACAAATAGATTCAAGTATAGATTCTGGAGTATAGGTTTCTTCATAGTCTATTCCTTCTTGTTGATTATAACCTTTAGAAAATAATCTAGCTTTATTTCTTACAATGATTCCATTTTCATCACATTTATTTCTGAATACCCATTTTACTCTAATAACAGAAGTTTCCTTAGGCCTTTCAACCAAGATCCAATCTATTCCTTTTGAATTCCTTTAGCTTATGTTGCATAGATTTTATCCAATCATAATCACTGAAAGCTTCCTCAGTGATTTTTTGTTCTAATTTGGAAATAAATTTAAGATGATCTACTTCATTCCTTATGGAACTTCTAGTCCTTATAAGTTTATTTGCATCAACAATGATACTATCATTCGGATGATTCTTAAGAAAAAACAGATTTGGGTTTGTAACACCTGTTCATCAATGTAGGGTAGAAAACACTACTGGAAAAGTAGGCTATACCAATGGTTTAAAACCATTGGTATAGGATAGAAAACCGTTGGTATAGACTATACCAAAGGTTTTCCAAACCGTTGGTATAGACTATACCAAAGGTTTTCCAAACCGTTGGCTAGTAAGCCGTGAGGAAAGCCCTATACCAATGGTTTCACTTAAACCATTGGTATAGGTGTTCCAGAATTTTGGAAAAGGTTATACCAACGGTTGAGAATTATTGGTATAAGATTTTCCAGAAAAAAGCTATCCCAACGGTTTAGAACCGTTGGTATAAGATTTCCAGAATTCTGGAAAAAGATATACCAATGGTTATGAAACTTTGGTATAAGCTTTCCAGAATTCTAAAAAAGGATATACCAACAGTTCTAAACCATTGGGATAGCTTTTTTCTGGAAAATCTTATACCAACGGTTCTGAACCGTTTGTATAGCCTTTTCCAGAATTCTGGAAAAGATATACCAACGGTTCTGAACCGTTGGTATAACCTTTGCCAGAGCTGTTGCACAGCAGCCCCCCAGAAGCCCTCCAATAGCCCTACCATCCACCTGCATAAAAAACATTGCACAACAGCCCTCAATATACCCTCCACTATACACCTGTATAAATAATATCACAAAAACCACATACATATTTCAAACAGTATAAAAAACACCGAAAATAGCCCAAAAAACACATATGACAACAATCATCCAGTGGTAATTCACCTCACCCATGCACAACCCCCCAACCAGCACACCTCCCCATCAAATTCTAATAGGTAGAATAGTTTGATAAATATCTATTGGAGTTGAATAATAATTTCAAATTGGCTAAAATCCATTTTTTGTGATCCTAGGTTTGGGTATGTAATGATTTGTGATGAATTTCGCATTGAACTTTCATTGTTTATAATATATGGTGAAAATTTATTTTCTTAGGAGTCTCATCACTTATGACCCCATTAGTGAAACTACCCAACTCATGAAAATTATTTTGCGACTATTGTTGATGGGTGTAAATTTCAGTTGTATTCACTTAAAATGATTTCCTTTTGAAATAAAAGAGAGACTTTGAGTGGTGTCGTCCACACTGTGCCTCAGATTGAGGTGGAGTTGACTCGTACACGTCACAAATGACCCATGGATCATTTTCCTAAAGTATCAACACAATCCGAATGCGTTTGGTTGGTTTCCCGTATGTTGGTTGTTTTTACATAAAAGCGTATCCATTTTAAACAAAAGAAATAAACATTGAGTGAAGCCGACCACACCATGCCTCAGATTGAGGCAGAGTTGACTCTTACACGTCACAAATGACCCATAGATCCTTGTTCTAAAGTATAAATAGTATCTGAATGTGTTTGGTCCATTTTTCGTATGTCAGTTGTTGTTTTTACTTAAACTATTGTCCATTTCAAAAAATAGTTAGACACTTTGAGTGGTGTCGCCCACACCTCGCCTCGAATTGAGGCGGGGTTGATTCTTACATGTCACAAATGACCCATGGATCGTTTTCCTAAAGTTTCAACAGAATCCGAATGCGTTTGGTCAGTTTTCCGTATGTGGTTTTTTTTACTTAAAAGCGCATCCATTTTAAAGAAAAGAAAGACATTTTGAGTGGTACCGGCCACACCAGCCCTCGGATTGAGGCGGGGTTGACTCCTTCCCATCACAAATGACCCATGGATACATTTCCTTAAGTATCAACAGTATCTGAATGCCTTTGGTCCGTTTTCCGTATGGCAGTTGTTTTTTTAACTTAAATTGTTGTCCATTTCAAAGAAAAGTGACACACTTTGAGTGGTGCCGGCCACACTAGCCCTCGGATTGAGGCAGGATTGACTCGTACATGTCACATATGACGCATGTATCGTTTTCCTAAAGTTTAAACATAATCTGAATGCCTTTGGTCGGTTTTCTGTATGTTAGTTGTTGTTTTTACTTAAATTGTTGTCCATTTCAAAGAAAAGTTAGACACTTTGAGTGGTGTCGGCCACACCGCGCCTCGGATTGTGGCGGGGTTGACTCGTACAAGTCAAAAATGATACATGGATCATTTTCCTACAGTTTCAACAGAATAAGAATGGGATTGGTCAGTTTTTCGTATGTCAGTTGTTGTTTTTACTTAAACTGTTGTCCATTTCAATGAAAAGTTAGACACTTTGAGAGGTGTCGGCCACACCGTGCCTCAGATTGAGGTGGGGTTGACTCGTACATGTCACAAATGACCCATGCATACATTTCCTAATGTATCAACAGTATCTCAATGCCTTTGGTCCGTTTTCCGTATGTGGTTTTTTTACTTAAAAGCGCATCCATTTTAAACAAAAGAAAGACACTTTGAGTGGTACCGACCACACCGGCCCTCAGATTGAGGCGGGGTTGACTTGTACACGTCACATATGACCCATGGATCCTTGTACTATAGTTTAAATAGAATCCTAATGCGTTTAATCTATTTTCTGTATGCCAGTTGTTGTTTTCACTTAAAATCATGTCCATTTCAAATAAAAGTTAGACACTTTGAGTGGTGCCGGCCACACCGCGCCTTGTATTGAGGCAGGGTTGACTCCTACACGCCACAAATGACCCATGGATACATGTCCTAAATTATCAACAGTATCTGAATGCCTTTGGTCCATTTTCCATATGTGGTTTTTTTACTTAAAAGTGCATCCATTTTAACCAAAAGAAAGACACTTTGAGTGGTAACTGCCACACTGACCCTCAGATTGAGGCGGTGTTGACTCGTACACGTCACATATGACCCATGGATCGTTGTCCTATAGTTTACACAGAATCTGAATGTGTTTGTTCTGTTTTCTGTATGCCAGTTGTTGTTTTCACTTAAAATCATGTCCATTTCAAATAAATGTTAGACACTTTGAGTGGTGCCGGCCACACCGCGCCTCAGATTGAGGCGGGGTTGACTCCTACACATCACATATGACCCATGGATACATGTCCTAAAGTATCAACAATATCCGAATGCATTTGGTCCATTTTCCATATGTGTTTTTTTTACTTAAAAGCGCATCCATTTTAAACAAAAGAAAGACACTTTGAGTGGTACCGGCCACACCGGCCCTTGGATTGAGGCGGGGTTGACTCGTACACATCACATATGACCCATGGATTGTTGTCCTATAGTTTAAACAGAATCCGAATGCATTTGGTCTGTTTTCTGTATGCCAGTTGTTGTTTTCACTTAAAATCCTATCCATTTCAAATAAAAGTTAGACACTTTGAGTGGTGTCGGCCACTACTTCAAAGCACATTTTCCATATCATTTTCTGCATTCATAAACATGAAATACATGGATAACTAAGAAAGCTAAGTAAAAAAAATAGAAAAATGAGTATCACAATACCAATGAATACTAAAGGTCTAGGTAGTAGACTAATCATAAAATAAGAATCAAGTGCAAAAAACAGAATCTAAATGCAAAGTCCCAATAAAGCAGAGGAAAACCCCAAAGTGGAAAACCATGTTCAAAAATAAAGAGTTATACAGAATTCAAAAATGTAATAGATCAATCTGCCTCGGATCACCATCACCATCACCACTATCATCATCAGCCTCATCCTCGCCGCCATCTCTTTCCTCGTCATCGTCCTCGTCATCGTCCCCATGCTCATCGTTGGCCTCATCCTCGTCCTTGGCATCATCCTCGTCCTCATCCCCATCCTCGCCCTCGTCCCCATCCTCGCCCTCGTCCACATACTCATCCTCGCCCTCTTCCTCTTCAGCATCCTCGTCATCACCATGAACGTCATCATCTCGATCACCACTAGAGCTGCCGCATGGTGCATTGGATGATGCACCCATCGATGACATAAATGTCTGACAAGCCGCACAAGCCTCTGGTGGAAGTGATGATGATAATGCTTTCATCAGCTTCATAAATTCTCTGTCTCTTGTTTGAACTTGTACTTCCAACTCTGTGACCCTTTTCTCAGACTGTCTTGCATGCTCCTTAACCTTTTCCAACTCGGTGGTACTAGAATGGATACCTGGATATGACCAATACCTCGTCGGGACTATATTCTTACCAGGTCGGCAGCGTACTTGACCAGAGTGATCATCTCCCAAAACCTGATATAAATGATCATGTGGCCCAAAATTGTTAGGCTCCTGGGCATCAAGAGCCTCTAAATCAGCCTGCAAAAAATATTAACAGATTATTAAATTTCAAATTAGATATTAAAATTTTAAATAAACAAATTAAAACTTACAATCATCTCTTGGGTCCGTTCATTTACCGCAGTTCCATCTTTTTTTCTTCTACTCGAGAAAAACAATTTTGATCGAGGGATGCGTCCTTCAATATTCATTTTATGCTTCTGTAATGACATTGAAACAATATAAAGTGAAAGTATAATCATATATTCATTATTCAATCAATCACATAATTTAAGTAGGATCCACTAAAAAGGGAAAGTCCTAAAGAAAAATTATAAACAACTATATAGTACCTGCTGCCTCTCATGATCTGACATAGTTGTGCGCCCCAAAGTGTGGAGGTATTACTTTGAACCAATGTTTTTTTTGTTTTTTTAGAATATTCTTAAATAATTATTAATAATTAATAAGATTATATTAATGAAAAATATGAAAACTCTCATTTAAATAACTCAAATGGGATTAATACCTTAAATATGGCAATCGCCCAATGGGAAATCATTTGGCGATATTGCTCTATCGGGAAGTCATCCACGATAGGTAATGTCTCTAACTCCGTGCCCACTCTATCACACCATCCAACATGCATCTTATGCTTATAAGCTCTCCAAAGCTCTCCTAGCTCTTTTAAACACGCTGGTCGTGCACCTTCGCCATAAGGGAAGTTAAACCGAAGCCGAAACCAACTTTATTAGTTCATTTAAATACAAAAATATACTACATTAAATCCAATATATTTTTTACCCATATTTGTGACCACGCGTTATCCTTGACTTCGGGTGGCAGATGTCTCCAAGAGAGAGGGCTGACTGGAATGATATCGGAATATTTGGCTAGCATCGCCAAAAAACCCCGACATTGCTGCCCATATTTCTAAATCATTTGTCCATCAACATTGTATTCAACCATCAACTGTGTCTGGCGGTTCCATACTGCACGCAAGCGAGTATGCCCCCTCCCCCGCCTCCTATCTATAGATGAATCTGTTATTAAAGAAAAATAATATCAATAAAAGTTATAATAAAATTAAATTTTGGTATAATAATTTGATAGAGTTATATAAATATACCTGTGGTAGTAGGATCAATGGGTTTAGAAGCTGAAGGAATATCCTGTATAGGTGGAGTGTCCCTCAGTGTATGCTCCTCAGCCACATAATGTGTCGCAGCAGGAGTCGAAGAAGGTGGAATATAATAGCTCGGAGATAATGAACCAAAAGAAAAAGATGATGGAATAGACGTCTGGCCAGTTGGTAGTGTAAACATCAGAGGTCTAAATATCTCATATTTCCCTGAAGACAAGCCATTATCAAAATAGGGTGTAGAATATACGTCTGTGGTAGTGGGTCATCTAACTCTCGCCCCATGAGCCCTCGTACCACCGGCCTCAGTACCGGGACCACTAGATGATCGTCCATCTCTGACACCACCCCCCCTCCTACCACCAACCTCTCTACTGGGAGCAATATCAGGCTCCTCGTCAGATATATGTCATCTAGGGGGTGGATCCTGGAAAAAAGTTTGACAAAAAAGTAAACACATGATATTATAAGTTATTGAAATATTTATATTTGAAATAAAATACTCACAACAGGGATGAGTGGAGGAACACCCATCTATACCATGCGACGATTATTATCTGTCATCTTTTTCTGCCGCCTCTCTTCAATGGGTGTCATTTCCTACAATGAAAACAAATATGGAAGTAATTAGAAACAAATAACTAATGTGTAACCCAAAAAACAAAATATAGAAAAACCATTATGATAAAAAGAACAAAATGAAACAGAATATTTATGGTGTTATGAAGGTATGTACTAGGATACACACTCTGAATGATGTAGGTGAAACATGTAGGTGAGAAAAAGACCGTATGATTCTATATATTTCTCACCACAACTTCGGGTTCACAATCAACTCTGAGAATTGAGCTATTGGGGTCATCATAAGTAATAAACGGATTTCTTCCAATTGCAGTAGGGATAGTGTCAACTTCATCATCACCATCATCAAAAACATGTCTGGGATTTACTTCAATAATTACACCAAATTTAGGATGACGATGACCTTTGACATAAAAAACTTGTTTCACTGTTGATTCCAATACATATGGTTCATCGGTGGCAAGAGTGTGAGTCATGTCAATAACTCGAAATCCACAATCATCAATAAAGGTGCCTTTCCTCGTCATTGAATCAAACCATTGACATTTCATCATCGTGACTCGACCATGCGAGTAATAATCCAAAATTATTATTTTCTCCACGACACCATAATAAGCAACATTTTCAGAACGAGGTCTAGTGTCCGATGAACTGGCATAACAGTCTGTTGTGGCAGTTATCATAACACCATTATGCTGTGTTCTCATGTTTCTTTCTAGTTCAGTGATAATAAATTTGTATCCATTGATCACAAGTGATTTACAAGCACTAACCATGGTATTAGGACCAAAATCCAAAGCTCTTATTTCCTCAGAAACAGAGTCTGTAGGCAAACTCGATACCTGAAATATAAACAAATAGTAAACTTAATTAAATATTATTTTTATTTAGTTATTACAGAAATATTTTTACCTTCAATTTCAACCAAACAGAAAACCCTTTTCTATGAAAAGACTCCTTCTTTCTCAAAGATAAATAACGATCCTTTCTATATATCAATTCTTTATGTTCCCTGTAGATAAAAATAATAATAGTTTAAAAAATATTAAAAATTACAAGAGATAAGATAAGAGATACATTTACAATTAACTTACTTGATATACTCATCGAACAAATCACAATTGAACAACACTGTGTGATGTGCCATCTCTCGCTCTTCAAGGCTTAATGTTGTCAATGTATATGATCCCAGAATTCCTCCTGTCTGAGGAAAGTGATGGAAAAGTGGGTTCAATTTGCCCATACTGTTCTTCTTCATTTCTCATTGGTCTGTTTATTCTCGTAGTATGATCAGACAAATACATTGAGCAGAAATCCATACATTCTTGAGCCAAGTAACCATTCACAATAGAACCTTCAGGATAATTCCTGTTCCGAACAAATGATTTCAATGTGCACATGTTTCTTTCAGTTGGATACATCCAACAGAAAGCAACGGGTCCTCCAAGAAGTATTTCGGTCGGAAGATGGACAGTCAGATGCAACATGCATGTAAAAAATGATGGAGGGAATATAATCTCTAACTCACACAAAATTAATGGTGTCTCTGCCAATAATTTTTGCACGAGGGATTTGGACAACCTCTTAGCACAAAGATCTCTAAACAAATAGCACAACCGAATAACTGAGACACTGACATTATTGGACAAGAGATGACGGATTGCTATTGGAATCAACTCATACAAAAGGACTTGATAATCATGAGTCTTCAATGATTTCAACTTCAACTCTTTTCTGTTGACCCGTTTTGATATATTGCTTGAATAGCCATCAGGAACGTTAATAGTCTCTAGCACTTCCAAAAATTGATTTTTTTTTCAGCAGGAGTCATCACATAAGAAGCATATGGAACTTGCCATTTATTTTCAATGATACAGATAGGATGCAATTCTGGTCTGATCCCCCAATCCACCAAGTTGCTCCGAGATCGTAAATCATCTTTTGTATTCCCCTTGACATTTAGGAGAATCGAAAGCAACATTTGACATATATTCTTTTCAATGTGCATTGCGTCTAAGCAATGACGTAACAAGTTGGTTGACCAATATGACAACTCAAAGAATATACTCTTCTTCTTCCAATTGTAACAGGTATCATTGGAATCATTTTTCCTCTTTCTAGATTTCATTACACTCTTCCCAAAAGAATAACTGAAATCTTTCAATTCATTAAGCACATCAGTTCCAGACATACGCTGAGGTGGATCGTCATTCTCCATGGTATTGTCAAATCTTCGACGATTGTTTCTATATGGATGGTTCATTGGCAAGAATCATCGATGTCCCATAAAACTAAAACTACGACGATATTTCAGTCTTCTCGATCGAGTATTCTTCATACAAACAGGACATGACAATTTTACTTTTGTGCTCCATCCAGACATCATTGCATAAGCAGGAAAATCATTGACAGTCCACATATGGGCAGCACGCATCTGAAATATGTCTTTCGAACATGCATCGTATGTGGGCACACCCACATCCCAAAGAAGTTTCAACTCTTTTATTAAAGGTTTCATGTATACATCTATATCATTGCCGGGATCAGAAGGGCTAGATATTAGTATACTCAAGAAAGTGTAAGGCTTTTTCATACACAACCAAGGGGGAAGGTTATAAATGTGTATGAAAACCGGCCATGTGTTGTGCGAAGTAAGCATCTGCCCAAATGGATTAAAACCATCACATGAAAGACCCAGTCTCACATTACGCATGTCGACTTCAAATTCAGGATATCGAGCATAAAATCTCTGCCATGCAAATCCATCTGCATGGTGAACCAACTCTTCATTTTTCGTTTTTCTCTCGATGTCAGGCCATTGCATTTTTATGGATATTTCATCAGACATGAAAAGGTTCTGTAATATAGGGATCAATGGAAAGTGCCACATTACTTTTTGTGGCACACGAGATGGTGTTCCATCATCTTTTGGCTTCCATCGGGAGGTTTCACATTTTATACAGTCATTTCTTTCAGCAGTTTCCTCCCAAAATAAGCTTCAATCATTCGGGAAAGCATGAATTTTTTTTGAGAATCCAAGTTCATCAACCAACTTCCATGCCATATAGTGGTTTGAGCGAATATCTACATCATCTGGAAATAAGTCCTTCAAGAACGTAAGAATGTAATCAATTGCAGAATTTGAAATCCCATACATAGTTTTCCCATGAAACAATCGGATTAAAAATTCCAACTTTTTCATTTTATCACATTGCCGATATACTGGAGTCTTCACAGCATCATTCAATTTTTTCACCCTATAAACATCATCATTTTCATTGGACGCATCATGTGTGCTTGTATCGAAATATTGTTGGCTGGACATCCTTTCCTTCTCATGATGTCGAATAAATGGAAACCGATCATATATCAAACTCTCCAATTCAGTCCTATCATTTGGATCATCAACATTTTGATATTCTATTTTCTCTCCACTGTGATACCACACATAATAGTTTGTTTGGGAACCATATTTGGTTATATGATAGCTAACTGCTTCACGGATCAACCAAGGTCTTCCAACACAATTAAAACATGGGCAGTGTATGCGACCACTATCTGAAGCCTTGTCAAATGCAAAATCTAGAAAGCTGTTCAAATTATTTTGAAAATCGGTTGAAATCCGATCAGTTTCGTACATCCAACTTCTATCCATTCTGTAAAAAAATCGCAATAACTCATTTAAAAGCAATTCAATAATATTAATGTTTAATCAAAAAAATATTTACGTAAATGAAAATTTTTTACTCGATATAAAAGAATAACTAACACATTACTCTATTTGAGAATCATATTAAGAAATAAAACAAAATACAGTGTATATAAGAAAATAAGATACAAAATTTCTAATGCCTATATTCAAGGATTGGCCAGTAAGATATTGGAAGTGGATCAAAAAATACATAATCCTTAAGGGTCTTGTTGGGAGTATATGAGTTTTATAATTTAACTTCTTCATGTAGATCAGGATGAGGAGTAGGATGAAGATCATGGGAGTGGCGGGACTGTCCAAGGGGGGTGTGGCGTGTCCAGGGGGTGCGGGGTGTCTAGGGGGTGGTGGGACCGTCCGGGGGGTCGGAGGTGTCCAGGGGGTGGGGGGCTGTCTAGGGGGGTCGGGGTGTCCAGGTGGGCGGGCTGTCTGTGGGGGTGGTCAGGTTGTCCAAGGGGGTCGGGGTGTATAGGTATATTTATATGAAAAGAATACCCCCACAATAATCATGCAGCCCTGTCATTAGTCTAAACCCCTAGAACACATAAAAGAAACTAGTATGGACATTTACTAAAATATTTAACACCATACGAATGAAAATACACTATAAATATAGTTTGAGAAGATATAATGGTGTGTGTGAAAAAAATGATATTAAATCAATTTAAATGAATATGGAACAAATGAGGGTTTATAATACACTAAGAGTACCTCAAACAATCCAAAAAAACTATAGCACCACATATTCAACTTCATGAAACATGACTTGGAAATCTTACCTACGACTTTACTGATAACCACCTAATTGGAACACTCTATTTATGGTTCTTGAACACAAGGAACAAAAAATGTTTGGTCTCTACCAACTCAATCACCCCCTTGTAGATCATAATCTCGTTTCCCCTAATACTAAAATGGTCTCACTGGAAGCTACTATTAATATTGGACCTAAACCATTCATTCTCCATAAAACAATGATCAAAGAACTATCAGAGGTATCTCTATTATAACCACAATCATTTTATCTATGATGTAACGAAATTCACAAGAATAACTTTTATTCAATAACCTTTTGGTATATAATTTTCATCAACAATGGTTCAATTATATGGTTCATCACATTCCAATTTATTAATCACCCATACATGATAAAAATTGAACATTGAATTTCATTTAATTACAACCATCACATTTCATTTAATTCTTAACAAGCATAGAATCATGGAAATTGGAATCTAATAACTTTAATTAGTCCCCAAAACTTTTTAATAAATTTAACATGAAAAATAAAACACTTTGAAATATAAATAATCACTATGAAGTAACATGAGCTTGGAATTCTATTGTACAAGTAAAAACACTCAACGATGGAATATATGAAAAGATTATTAATATAAATTATTGACACAAGATAATAAAGTAACTATGAATGTTAAAACTAAACATGTGATTGAATTTTATAACATATAATAAAAGTTTCTTGGTAATGAAACATGAAAGGCACATCAAATAATTAGACAACCATCTAATGCAATCTATATGGGCTGGAATATGCATGGAATTTAATAAAGAACCGAAACATAAATCGGGATGGAACATAAATTGGGTGGGAATATGAGAATAGAAATTGATCTCAACCTAAAGAGAAACATATACACATCAAAATCGAAAATAAAAACTGAATGTTAAAGAAAATAACTCACCTTGGATGGGATGGAGGAAGAGAACTAGAAGCACCTCCAAAATCGCCGATAACTCCCGTTTAGGGCTCTGGATCTCGAATGGGGGAGTGGATGGGCTACTGCCAATTTGGGGTAAATTTTTACCAATGGTTTTTAAAAACCGTTGGTATATACATTCAGCCCAAACCTTTACCAACGGTTCAATGAGAACCATTGGTAAAAGGTCACCGAAATCCAACTTTTACCAATGGTTCTCATTGAACCGTTGGTAAAAACTCCTCTATACCAACGGTTGTAATGAACCATTGGTAAAAGTGTCTATAAAACCATATATACCAACGGTTTCTGAGAACCGTTGGTATAGATGGCTATTCCCAACGGTTTAGTAAACCGTTGGGATATAACCATTGGTAAAACTAGAATTTCCATTAGTGAAATCTTCTGGGATCAATGTTTCAAAAATATCTTCTTGGGCATTTTCCTTATCATAAGGATCTTCTGTCAAGGGTTGATAATCAGTTTTTGAAAACATATCCAAAGATGTGGGTTGAGGATGTTTAAAAACAAAAGGATTTGTTTCATCAAATTGGACATGTACTGTTTCTTCAATAGTATAAGTATTTTTATTGACAACTCTATAAGCCTTAGAAGTTGTGGAGTAGCCTAATAAAATTCCTTCATTATATTTTTGAGTGAATTTATATAAATTATCTTTATTATTCAGAATGAATACCTTGCAACAAAAAACATTGATGTAGTAAAGTCTAGGTTTTCAACCATTCCATAACTCATAAAGAGTTTTATTAAGAAAAAGTCTAATCAAAACTCGATTTCTAGTATAACAAGCAATACTTACTACTTCAACCCAAAAATATTTGGCTATGGAGTATTCAATCAACATGGTTCCTATTATCTCTTGAATAATTATATTTCTTCTTTCAACAACACCATTTTGTTGAGGTTTTCTGGGTGCTGAGAATTTATGAGTAATGCCTTTTCTACTACAAAAAGTTTCAAAATAAGAATTTTGAAATTCTCCTCCATTGTCATTATGAATAGTTATCAAAGGAAGAGTTTTCTTATTTTTAACCTGGGCTATAAAACTTTTGAAATAAGAAAAATCTTCAGGATTCTTTTCTAGAAAATAGTCCCATGTAAATATAGTGTAATCATCAACAAATACAAATACATAATATTTGCATCCAATGCTTCCATTTTGGGTTGGACCAAAAAGATCCATATGCACTAACTCTAATGTATTAATGTTTGAGACTTCACTGATTGATTTAAAACATGATTAATTTTATTTTCCATATTTACAATGATCAATAACTTTTGAATAATCAAATCTAAGCTCTAGTAGATCCTTAACTAGTCTTCTCATAGATATTTTTCATGGTTTCTTAAGATTACAGTCTCCTAACATTCTATTCCAAAACCAAGAATGATCTTCCATTTCACTGAGGCAAGTTATGTCTTGGCTCTTAAGGTCTTCTATATTTAGTGTGTAAACATTCTCTTGCCTATTGGCAAAAACAATAAACCCTTCCTTGGAATTGTGTACTAAGCACATATCATTCCTAAAATTCACAAGGAAACCTGCATCACATAATTGACTTATTCCAATGAGGTTGTTCTTAACACCCTTAACAAATAATACATTTGGAATCAATGTTTTTCCAAGACGAACGATGTTACCTATACCAATAATTTATCCCTTATCATTATCTCTGAAAGTTACTTTCCCTCCTTTCATCTTGATAATCTTTTCAATGATGTTTTTGTTACCAGTCATATGCTAGGAACATCCACTATCCATGTAACATGTATTGTTGTTGGTAATATCTTTGTTTTCTTGAAAATAAGAATGTTAGACTTTCAGAATCCAAACTTTCTTGGATATAGAAATTTCAGAAATAAAAATTTTAGGTATCCACATTTTCTTATAAAAATAATATTTATGAAAACCTACATACTGAGTTTTGTTTAAGGAACTATTTTTTTCCAAATTCCCACCACACTGACACTTAGTATAGAATAGAGCACTTTGAGGAACAAAATAATTGTTACTAAAAATCGATTTTGAACTAGTATAACCAAATCCAGAATTATTCCGTATAGGTCAAATTTGATAATACATCTTATCAAAATTTCCCTTACCTAAGGTAAAGTTTGACAAACACTTCCTCAATGAAAATATCTCTCACATCAGTTTAATAACTAAGTTCTTATCTTCCAAAACATTAGTTTTAGCACTAGAGTTTGGATCGAAAACATTTTTCTTAGAAATTACTTTCTCTATATCCTTAGAAATTTTATCCTTCTCAGAATAGACTTCCTCAAGGTTTTTTGAAATAATTTTAAAATCAAAAAATTTCTTATCAAGATCTTTAGAAATATCTGATATTTCCTTAGTAAGTATAGAAATACAAGAAATTTCCTTATCAGGCTTTTTGTTCACTTTAGAATTTTCATTCTCAAGAAGCTTAGAAAACCTAGAAACTTCTTCATAGGTAGGTAAAGTGTTTTCTTCATCAGAAGAAGATTCTTCATCCGAGAATTCATAATATTTACTATCTCTATAATTATCATTCATGGATACATTGGTTATGGATTCAGCATTATGTACCTTTGTCATTAAACAATGATTTTCAATAGGTAATCTGGCAAGTAAACCAAGATTCTTCTATCCTTAAGATTTGTAATCTGAGGATTCATCAGAAGAGTCTCCACCACTCGAACTCCATGTGTCATTTGCTTTCCAAACATTCTTATCTTTAGATTTTCAGTACATCATTCTACTTCTCTCAGAATTCTTTTCCTTTATTTCTTTTCTCTTAAGTATAGACAAATCAGAAATTATATGTCCATCACTTTTTCATTCATAATAAGTGACTTCAGATTCTTTCTTATCTTTCCTTTCTTTCTTCTTGTATATATACTAAAAGTCTTTCTTCCCAACTATCTTTTTCATCCTTTGAGAAAAATTATCTAGTTCATTCTAAGAATGTTCACTTTCACTTGATTCAGATAAAACTGTAACCTTCTTAGACTTAGATCTCTTAACTCTCTCAGGATTTTAGCTTTCATATGATTTGAAGTAGTTGTAAAAGCAACACTTCCATTCTCATTCTTATTATTAACATTGTCAGCATCTCATTTCATTATAGTCTCATATTGAAGAAGAGTTCCAAAATGTTCATCAAGAGTAATCTGTGAGACTTTTCTATTCTCATCTACAGCTGTTCTCTTCGATTCCCACTCATTAGTCCTGATTTCATTAATCTTGTAAACAAGTGTCTCATCATCTATACCTTTTTCAACCATGGATAGTAAGCTATTCATAGTAGTCAGAAATCTCTGTTGTACCTTACATATAGGTTCTCCATATGAAAGAAAAAACCATAGTACTCAGCTCTAAGCATAGCTCTTCTAGTATCAATAACTTTGGAAGTACCAAAATGAGTAAATACAAGCTTCTTCTAAATACAATTTGCGGCTTCACAAGATGAAATCTGGCAATATATATTTCTGGTCATGGAACACAACAAAGTATTGCGTTACTTATAGTTAAGTTGATATTCTGACTTCTCTTGATTAGTAAAAGTTATGACTTCCTTAATAGGAATCTTGTAATCTCCAGTAAGTATAACAAAATTATCGACTACAGTATTGATAACAAAATTCGTTATATAATCTCTCTAATATTCGTAATCATTCCCATCAAAAATAGGTGGTCTAGTAGGATTTAGATTATCAATCGAACCAACATTCATTTCTGCCATCTCAAAGAAAATCTTTCCACACAAACTTTTCAGTAATAAAAGTTTGTAAACAAGGATAAAAATATCCAAAGAATGGAAAATATAGAACAATGAAAAACATGAGCAAAACAACTTATATGGGAATATAAGTATTTTAGATACCTCCTCAGATACCAATTGTTACGTTGGTTTGGAGTATGATATTATTCTTTGATACCAATTTTAGGATCTAAATGATGTAGATGCTCAATATACAAGAGGGGGGGGGGGGGGAATTGTATAATTTAAAAAATTCCTTTGGAACTTTTAAAGATGGTAATTTTTAACAAAATTAAACAAAGTAAATTCACCAAACCTCTAGTTCTACAAACATTTTTGATTCCGTAAAAGTGATTCCGAGAATTTAATTTCGGAAATATGGTTCTGGATATGAAACTTAAAAAAAAGTTTACAAATATAAATATTATACCTTAAAGCTTATAGAATCTTACTAAATCATTATATACAAGTATAAGGAAGTATAATATTATTATACATTCCTCAACAACCAAACTACATTGGAAAACATGAAAAAAACAAGTAATAGGTAGTAAATCATTTAACCCAAAGAGAAGGGTATCCAAAAACCTTGGAAAAAGGTCCCTTGATTTATACTTTCAAGATATTCTATCTTACCCACACCAGGGTAATCCCTCGATAAGAAGATCGGAGTCTGTATTGCCATCCCTGCAAGCCCTCGAACTTCAACGTAGTCGGCACCTTTTTCTACCTCAACATGGAAGTCCTCGAAATTTAATGTAGTCGACACCTCTGTCTTCTTATCCCCGAAATCCCTCAAATGTACTCAGCAACATTCAAAGTCACACGAAGTAATTATGAACAAGAAGTTCAGTACTCACTAAGCATGAGATTCTCTCTCTAGAAGTCACTTCAACAACATGTATTCTCTAGAGTCATAGAACAGCCAGTCTAAGTATTGAGATCGTTCAAATGAGCTTCTATTTAAAGTCACAACTTCAACTGCCTCCTCCAATAGTTATATTTTTCCTTGAATTTCGGAGGGACCCATACACGCGTCACTCAAACAACGGTTAATTAGTAACTGAATGCATGACATTGTTTTATAACCACAACAATTATAAAAAAATATGGTTACTTAACCAAAACCATTATTCAGAATGTAAGGAAAATAAATGTTCAAAGTCTAACCAAAAACCATTCGGTGTCTATAATACATAAATATTCGGATTCTATTTTCCAATGAATTCGTAAACTGAATTCTATAGAATTCCAGAGTTTGAATTTCAAGGAAATTTGGAGTCTGAATTCAGAAGAATTTTGAGTCTGAATTCAAAGAACTTGGAGTCTGAACTTAGAATGTTTAGAGTCCGAATTCATAAGAATTCGGAGTCTAAATTTTGAGAACTCAGAGTATGAACTTAGAAAGTTTAGAGTCTGGATTAATAAGAATTTGGAGTCCGAATTCAGAGAACTCGGAGTCTGAATTTAGAATGGTCGGATTCTGAATTCAAATAATTCGGAACCTGAAATTAGAGATTTCAGAGTTTGGACTTGTAAGAGTTAGAAGTATGAATTTAGAAGAATTTAGAGTCTGAACATGTAAGAGTTCGGCGTCTGAATTCAGAGAATTCAGAGTCTAAAATTATCAGAGGTTGATGTCTGAATTCAGAGAATTCGAAACCGGAATTAGGATCCCAAAAACAGAATACTCTATATCTAAGTATTTATAAGATTCTGAGGTTTTGGATATGAAACCTAATTTCACACATAAAAATAAAATGATTTAGACTAAAAATATGAACAATGAAAAACATGTAAGGATAAATTTTCCTTGGAGAAGGAAAATTTCGCTTATCAAGTAAAATCTTGGGGTAAATAAAATTTTCCTTAAGATAGGGTGTTTGTGATTTTCAAAACATGAAGGAATGGAAAAGTCATAAGGAAACCTTATTGACTCAACATATTCCCTTCCCTACATCCTTAAAGGTTTTTTGTGTTTATTTTCTTCAACAACCATTCTCTTTGGGAATTGGATCACATAATTCCCATGATCATTACAATGGAAATAATTTACTACATGTATTAGTGTAGATATAAACCTTCCATAATTCTTCATCAGTAGTGGGATTCTTTAAATACCTCTGATAATTATTATCATTATACCCCCTTTTATAAATTTGAAGCATCTCTAAGTTCCCTTTAGATAGTTCCCAGGATGCTTATTCCCACAATTTTCACACTGGGGTGTTGGGATTTTATTTCTCAATGGGATTTATATATTGATTCTCCCATATTACACTCCATATTACTATTTTTTATCATTGAGCCCATGAGACAACTAAGAGACTCCAATTTCTATCTCAACCTTAAGGGAACAAAAAAATATCTTCTCATAGCTATCGAAGTCTTGGATCACCAAAAGCCTTCAGTATAATTAGTTTTAATCAACAAAATAAGTTATACGACCTTATTTCAGTTTTCTAGACAAATGTTTAGGTGTATCATTCAATCTTTTTTATGTTATCCTAAAATTATCTAACAGACTCATATTCCTTTTGGTTATACCCAATGAACTCCCTATACATCTGAAAATGAAGAGTTTTTTTGAAAATATTTATTGAAAAATATTTTTATTAATCCTTACTAATCCATGTAGAAACTTTCTGCTTCAGAATTAGTTTTCTGATAAGTCTCTACAACTGATTAGATTCCCCACCCAAACGATATACCACCATCATGAATTTTACTTCATCTAAGCATTTGAGAACATAAAATATCCTCAGTAGACTTATTACATTATTCCACGATGAGAGGATCAGAAGATACACTAAAGGTAGGAGGTATTTTTTGCCTAAAGAATTTGACCACAACTTGATCTCTCTTAAAAGAGAAAGGGTGTTACCCATGATTAAATTTATTATTAATAACTTAATCTACTTGATCTATTATTCTCTTAATGTTCTTAGATCATTTTTCCATCAGGATTGAAATATAATTACAAAAATAATCACATTTCAGGTAACATTGGTTGTTAACATAGATTATCCTATATCCACACATTAACTAAAAAATGAAATACATTAGGTGGCTTGGATACTTAGAAAAAATATATAAAAAGGAAATTATGAACATAGAAGGATAAACATATAAGAAAAAAAGTATATCCTAACTTTTCATTCCCTGTGTTTCAATATAGGTTATCCATGGTGATAATATTATCCTTAGGGTTCTTAATATTTTTTTCTATTCCAAATCCCCAAAAATAACTATATCATGCTCTGATTCCTGCTATATCAACCCAATCCATTTACAAATATTATTAAAAGATTTTATTCATTATTATCCCAAAAATTCAAACTAAGGATCAACAAGACTATTATCTTTGTAGACTAGGTACATAATTATGAAACATGAAACTAGAATAAAACATAATTTTATTAAACTCTATAATGAGATCCTAACTCTTTTATGGTTCAATAATTTTATAGGATAACATGGGGGATTCACAGACAAAAGTGATTATCTAAAAATCAAGGTAAGAGAATAAAAATAGGATTGAAGTATAACACTTGAGTTAGAAGGCATAACATAGTAACCTAAAAGCCATGGATCAGGAATAAATAAATATATATATATATATATAATCATAATATATAGAACATGGAATCATATTAACATGGAAACCTAGGAAAGTGGAGGTAACATATAACATGACATGAATATGAGCCAAGGCTAACTGCGAAGACTATATCACATGGTGGAAGGAGTCCCATAATGGATTAGGTTTACTCTCTAATACCATGAATAATATCTCGTGATACTAAAACATCACCCAATTAATTATATTGTTATCTAGGTGCACCCATCATAAAAGTTTCATGAAAATGTGTACCACATAAAGAATCGAACATATGGAATAATCATAAGTGTTACCCAATAAAATAAATGGGTTTCTTAGTCATTTCATAATACAAAACAAAAGGGTGTATCATAGTGGTATCCATGAAATAAGTTACATAAATCTTTCTTGGTAATTCATAAATTAAATATAAAAATATACCAAGAATAATTAAGTAAAAATAAAGTGAAAAAAAATAAATTGAGTGGTTATGTAACTTTATAAATGTGCCACTTGAGTGTGGTTTTAAGGAAAAGAATAAAGATTATATTAAAGATGATAAAGGTATAATTATTTCCATAAAACGAAAAATGAAATAAAATATCCTTTCATGATAAATTTTGTGATTTTAGAAAAATATTCAAGGATTAAAATAGATTATTGAGTGTACATGAAAACATGATAGAAACAGAGAAGTTCCCTTAAATAGGGTTTGTTTATCAAGAAGAATTGAAAATTTAACAATTTAAAAATATCATAAAAAATAAAAGAAATATGAATTAAGAAATATAAATATATATTCTATATATACAAAAATTATAGGATAATTATATAAGAATAATTAAGAGGTAAATTGAGGCAAAGAAATAGAAATCAATACCCAAAGGAAATATGGAGGTTTTGGGAGATCCATTACCTTATGTATGAATGTGTTCTGCAATTGAACTTAATTCCATATAAAACAAAATTATATTCATTAATCACTTAATTTAGAACATATTACACATATATTTTTTTATTATAACTATATTAAGTTTATTTATTGTGATTTTAATGAGTTATAAGGTTCAATTTTTTTTCGTTAGGGGTGTTGTTTTCATGGTTTCATGGTTCGTACACTTGTGTATAATTATTAAAGTTCATATTGAAAGAGAATAATATTCCATAAGTGAAATTAAATGGTTTTTATTCAATTCAATAATTTTTAATGTTCCTATATATAATTTTTTTCTGACATGAGGATGATTCATATTATAAACCGTTATGATAAATTTTTAGTTTATTTTAGTGGTTTTCTGACCTTCACGAATTAGTTTCGTTTTATTTAATATTATGTCTAGTTATTATTTCCATAACATTGAATAATTTATAATAATCATATTAAAATATTATTAACCATAACAATAGTTTCATGTCCATCCTTGAAGGTGATAATGTAAAATGATAACTCTTTATCCACAGAGATGATTAACCCCCATAATTTGTACATTATTTCCTTTCTTTAAATTAGGGGAGATTAGAAAAGGGTATAGATAGAATATATTAAAATATAAATATAAAATTATTGTACATACATTATAATAGATTAATTTGGATTTTAAGGATGACATATGTGAGGAGAAGGTAGAAGAATAAAAGAAATTAAAAGATGCAGTTTGAGAATGTTAGCTCTTTCATATCACTACTTTGATGAAACCGTTGAGGAACATGGAATGGTTATTTTGGTGAGGCCAATAAATTTTGGACATGGGAATAGTAGGTAGTACATTTAATGCATTAGATTTATAAATATTTATATCTTAGAAGGTGTGATGACATGGGGTGGTATTTATAAGGGTAGGAGAGGGGTGGTTTTAGAATTTCTCAAGATATTAAAATATAAGAAGACTATTTTAGAGACAAATGATTCAAATGGACTAAAATGAATAGGGGAATAAATTTTAAACCATATATTACCCCATTTTGGGTTATTTAGTAATTTATAATTATTAAAATATTTAATAAAATATCAATCCCATAAAATGTCATAATTTCAAAATTTGATAATATTCATTACGTTGACTTCAAAATCATCAAAGATGTAAGGAAAATTCAAAACAACTATTTTATTATATCATAAAAATTTCATTATAATATATATAATTCTTGTATAACCTTAAATATATCAAATTATATTTATTTTAAAAAAATTAAAATCATTTATTTGATTTTTTCATTTATTTAACAATTATTTCATCATTTTGTGTAAGTATTTAAGGTAATTATTTCTTTCCTAAAAATTATAAATAAATTACCGAGATGTAGATGAATATTTTTGTTTTACAAATAGTATTTATAATTGAATTTTTTTTTGGATAACATCATATTAAAAAATTATACCTATTAAAAACAAGATTGTGACAAGTTTGACTTTTCATTAAATAAAATACAACTATTGGGAAAAAATCACTCAAGGTAACATTGAAACATTTCTAGGTTGCATGTTTTTGTTTAGAAGATATGTTTCCATAGTGAATTCTCATGTTCTAGATATATTATTGACAATGAATTTTGATAAAGAACCTATCAAAGGAATTAGTTTCACGAAGAAGGATATCATGAACAATATTTCATGAAGGATGAAAGAATGATGATGGTAATCTATGCGATTACAAAGAGATTCATGAATGGAATAGGTGAAGAGAATTGTGATGGAAAAATGGTTTTTATGGAATCTCAACAACTATGAGAGAAGGATCACTACAGTGGTAGTGAGAAGGCTTTATCAGATGGCTCCTTGATTATGATGAGCATTGAAAACTAAAAATTGATGGGGAGCTTCGCGAAAAATGGAACATTGTGGAGGAAAAATGGAAGATCTGTAAAATGGTGATAATGTGTCCAGAAGTTTATGGAGTTAGTGGGAAATTACCACAAATAGGCCTCTACCCCATTTAGAAGAGTATAAATACTCAACGAATATCTAAAGGCTCTCGAATTGCGAAGGAGATTTGTGAAACAGTGAACTTCACGAAACTAAGGGAATTTAAAAAGGATAATTGAGCTTTGCGAAAGAAATTAACATCCTGAAGGTAGTTAGCTTCTTGAATGTATGTAAAATTCACAAAGGCTAACTGTTATTTTTGAAAATAAGGAACGACGTGAAGTCTAGTTGAGCTTTGGAAAATAGGTGTTCTTCACAAAGGCTAATAGAGTTTTGGGAAAAGGAAAGTTCTTTGAAAAAGAGAGTTTTAGATCTACGAAATAGTGATATTTATAAAATTAGGTGTACTTAATGAAATATGGTTTTATATTCATGAAATAAGTAGCTTTGTAAAGTAGTGAGCTTTCTGATGTTTGTTCAAAAGGGATGGTCCAGTGGTGTATGGTAAAGTGATATTCATCAGTAGATTAAAGTTTTACTGCAATAAAGAATCTATATATAATGTATGATGCATTAATTAGGGATAATGAAGGGACCTATAAGTTCATAAATTATTAGTGGATCCCTTCCTAGAGTATTAAGAGAAGAAACAACAAGATGGTGATCCTTCCCACCAGGGGTGAGCCATAGGAATAGACATCAGGAATGACCCTTGGGAATGCAGTGAGGAAACCCGAAATATTGTAAAGGAAGTGAGCCTTGTTATAGAAGATCTAAAAAATTCATCATTATTGGTTGTGATACTAATTGAATTTGGTACGATCATCACAACACCGTTGTATACATTATGGATGTATCTCAGTGAGGGTGAACCAATTAAAAATCATGGCATCCTTTTACTTGCTATCTTGTATTACATTCAAAGAATTGTCATCAGATTAATAATTAATGAATAAGATTGTTGTTAACATTTATGTAAAAACTAAGTTACCCATATAATAAATAGTTCATTATCTATTAAGGTAGGAATAATTGAGTAATGAATATCCACACCCAAATTCACCCCCCTTAGGGTATCTAGGCCCCTTTTGGACCTAAAAACAATAAAGGTATTAATATCAACTAAGTGCCTCAAAAAGGTCATCAATTCAACCCATGGATTAATATGGTAATAAATTACTCATTAAATAGAATTAATGAATGTTTTAGGTTCATTTATAATCCTTATCATATTATTTTTATCCTGATTTATCCTTAACTGTGGTAACAAAATTGACAAAGGTTACTATTCATGTTGACCAAAAAATAAAAGGGGTATATTTACTAAATTTAGACCTCATGATTCCAAATATAAAATCCTTTTTTTTCAAAATTAAAAACACATAAGTTTAATAATTAAATTTAATATTGATCTTGTAATACACAGAAATTGTTTTTTTGGATAATACCCTTTTAAGTATAAAATTTTCTATACTAAATTCAATGTATAAAATTAATTTAAAAAACTAAAATTATAATATTTATAATTAAAAAGTAACTAATAATGATTTAAAACAAATCCGTAATAATATTTTACTTCATAAATTCTTTAAAATTAAAATATAGTTTTCAATGTAAATTAATATTTTTCTTTATTAATTAAAATTTCAAACATTTAGAAAAATCTCAAAAAGTATTCCTAAGTTAATTTTAACATGATGAATTAAAAAAATAATATTATTTTGTCAAATACATTTTCTAAAATTTTCAAAATTACTTATTTATATTTTCTATTTAAATATAATATAAAAAATTTGAGGAAAATATATTTTGGAAGAATAAAATGAATTTACTAAAAAGTAAGTGTTTATTTACTAAGAATTAATTAATGAATATATTTCATAATATATTTATTCCCATTCATACCCACCAATTCAATGGATAGGTTTTAATAGTTGAGTTAAAATAATAATTTTTTAATAGTATGTTGTGGTTACTTTAAACTCGATGTTTCTTGCAACACAAGCTCTCGATAAATTCAAATTATTTATAGAGAAATATTTCATAAAAGATCATATGTTTTTATAGATAACTCTCATATGATACTCGATTCATTCCACTAATAATTACTTTAAATTCTTTACTAGGAGTAAAAATTTACTAATAAAACTGTGGTAAGCCTGACATGACTTCGATTAACCATGCTGATAATGGTGGAGGATGGTTCAAAGGTCAAGGTAATCCCAGAGAGGTGGGCTCAGAATGTTCTTTAAAATCCTATTCTTGTTCATTTTTCTCATCACCTTCTTTTTCAATATATTCATCATCCTAAAATGTTTTTACCAAAAAAATATAAATTAAGTGGAGGACTATCTGATAAACAACAATTCCACTATAAAACATCACAAATTCAGAATATTAAACTATGGCCTAAGGATATGATAGAACAACTACCATTGTTTATGTAACTTCTTGAGATGTTACATATTAGTGATGTATCATTGTATCAGGAAGTTGTGATAGACCAAGTTCCAATTTCAATGGAACTTTCATTTTATATATGGTGACATATAACTCTATCATTTAATATTTAGATTGATTCTAAACCAATGATAATATTTGTTCCCATTCATCATCATTAGTTATTAGATCTACTATATGCCACAAACTATCTTTAAATGGTAGATTCTGGTATATAATGGAATATATCACTTAATTAACCATCTTTTTTAACATTAAATAAATTTTTCATTGAATAAATTCCAAAGTTTTAGAGTCTCCAAGTATCAAAACCCTTTCTGACCATATATTATACCTACATACTTACTCAGTGTAGATTATTTGACGATTTCAATAAATATCGACATCCATATTTTTCATCTAAAATAATAAGTGGTTATTAAATAAATCTATTCAAAGAAACAAAATATGAATTTAATATATTTCAAAATTTGGAATGAGTCTCAAGATTAGTATTTAAGGGGGATTTAATCTCACAATCTTATATCATGTTATTACTTTTTATGTATCTATACTTATAGTAATTTATTATAGAATCATAATCTATTCACCAAATCAATATGTTCAAACCATGCTGATGTGTAACTCTTTACACGACCCAAATTTTTTTAATAAATACCCAAAAATAGAAGTTAACAATATTCATCCATATCGACATGCATCATATTCATTTTTTACATGAATTTATCATGTAATATCATAGAGTTGTAAGATATTAGAAAACTCCAAATGAGAATGCTCGATGCAATATGATTCATTTACACACTACATGGAATATATTATGGATGGGTTTAGTGAACATATATGATATATATATAACATAATAATACAACTATAATGATATTATACACACTCACATATATATATATATATATATATGTAATTTTATTTATTTCATTCAATACGATAATAAAATGGAATTAGAGTTCATGTGTACATATGGCCTACTGTCTCCAAGAAAGGTGTATTCCATTTCATAATTATATATTCTATAGATTTTTATAATACAAATATACTAAATATAAATGATATTTATATAATTTTTTACAATATGGAAATCCTGAAATGTGTTAAAGGACCAAGGATATAATAAATTAAGACACATGAGAAAAAAGTGAATATTACATGAAGTGTAACCTTTACATGAAACTATAAACTAGCAGGTAATATAAGTCATAATAAAAAAATATATATAAAAATATGGTTCTATAAAATATGTAAAATAAAATTATATATATTATAAAGGAGGTTTATATGAGTATAAATAGATTAAAGAAACAAGATAAGAGAATTTCATCTCACTTTTTTTATATCCATGAGATACATGGCATGTGAAAAGATACCAAGTTCTAAGAACTTACTGAAATAATATCATTGCTTTATGATATTGTTTAGGATTATGATTCTATTTATGAAATATTATTATCTGCATCTCAATAATAGTCTTTAATTTTTTCAACCTCTAGATGTTCATGATATATTCATATATTGGTACCATTTTCCACTCTAGGTACTTAATATAGTTAAGAAAGTATTTTTAAGAAATCATGGCCTTTCCCTATCTTCGGTTGGAAAATTTTGTTCCTTCAAATCATGTTTTCAAAAAATAAAGGTTTCAGAAAATATATTAATATTATACTATGATCATTATAATAAATTTCTACCCATGTCTTACCATTTAAACAAAAGGTTTTTTAAGGAATCCTCATATCAGTTTCTGGTCAAGCCACTTTTCTAAAATTCTCACAAGGAAAAAAGGAAAGTTCAGCATGTACAAATTTACCATCCATCATGACCTTAATTCCCTTGAAGATTAATTTTCAAGATTAAAAAGTTATTTTTTTAAATAAAATTTTTTCCTTATACTCTAGAAATCTGTTGTTTTAAAGTGCTTCTAAAAAATGTTTTAAATAGAGTTTTATGTTTAAAACTTATATTAAATTATTTAAATGACTATTATATAATTTTTAAATGTATTTTCAGGGAAAATGGTTTTCAATTTTTTTTAAAGATTGTACTTATAAGTTTTCAAATTATTTCTAAATAAATAGTTTTTAAAACATTTTCTGGATTTTCTTTATATCTTTTCAAGGTATTTTAAAATAAATGGGTTTTAAAAAAAATTCAAGATTTTGTTTATAAGTTTTCAAAGTATTTTAAATGTAATGTTTTTAAAACCATTTTTTAATATTTATTTATATGTTTTTAAAGTTTTTTAAAATAAAAGGGTTTTTAAAATGTTTTCAAGATTATTTTATAAGTTTTTATGGAAAATGTTTTTGAAAATGTTTTCATGTTTCTTTTAAAACGTTTCCAGGAAAAAGGTCTTCAAAATGATTTAAAGCCTTCTTACTAAGTTTTCAATGAATTTTAAATGAAAATGGTTTTCTAAATGTTTTATTTTTTAAAACATTTTCAAAGAATAAATGATATTTCCCTTAATAAAATTATTTACAATATCTTTTAAAATTATTTACCATCTATGATAACATATATTAGTGTTACTCATGCCTTTATTAGTAAATGATTCAATGTTTCCATTTAAATTCTTTGTCTAAACAGTTTTTAGAAAGATATTTATCAAACTTGTTTCTATTTCATAAGTTATATGATTATGAATCTTGTTCCGCTTTTATGGGTTTTAGTTTTATGAAACACACTTCTTTTTAGGGGTTATACGTTGATAAATTATTATTAAATCTATCTCTTTTCTATAGGTTATGATAGGACTACATGTTTATGACACCCATTTCATTTCATGGGTGATTATATGATTGTTTATGATTTTTTGTAACATGAATGTATGATATAATTATTATATGGGTGAACCTATATCTTCCTCCAATGAATTGGGTAAATATTTTTATCACATGTGATAGAGTATGATGGTCTTGGGAGTGAAAAATGCCTATTAAGGTGGCTATTGGAGTGGAAGATGACTAGTAAGATGGCATGAGTAGTGAACTTTTCTACTAATATAGCCATGGGGGTGAACCATGACTACCAAGATGGTATGGGGAGTAAACTCATGCTACTAATATGGAAATTGGGTGAACCATGACAACGAAGAGGGTATAGGGAGTGAACCCATGCTACTAGGATGGCCTTAACTTCAATGCCCTGACTGCAATGAAAATCATTTTATATACTTATATGTATTCCAAAATTCCATGTCTTATTCTTATGTTATGATTTCATGTATTATGTTTTTTATTACCTTATCATTAAAGTATTATGAGTTGTAGAGATTTATTCCATGATTCGTGTTTATAATCTTTGATATGTTGGGTATGATCTTCTAATGTTGTGCTCATGTTCTAAAACCCTTATTCTAATGTTTTTACTTAAATTTCTCCCTTGTTCACCCTTATTGAGCATCTAATCTCACCCCATTTTATGTTTCCATCCTCATGTTATGAAGAAATGTATTATGTAACACGTGTCGAAGAAAGGTGCTAATCATGACAAACCTTGTTGGAGATAACATAGCTCACTTATGTACCGGTGTTCATGGTTCTAGGTTTCCACTGGAACTAAACTAATAAGATATTTGGGAGACTGTTCTTATAATCTTTTAAGTATTCCAAAAAAGTTATGTTATGTATATGTACGTTAAGTGATGGTTTCAATAATAATTATAAATACCCAATTACCCAAATACACTAGGCCTCATGATCATACAGGGTTGTATTAATTGTATCTTTAGGTAATTAATCTTCAACTATTGTGTATTAATGATATGGGTTGTCATAAAATCCATGGAAAAACATAACATTACTAAAGTAAGTAATCATATAGAAGATATAGATGATGAATTTATTTCACTTGTATCTAAAAAATAAATAGATCAAAAGGGATATTTGAATGAAATCATATTTTGTCTTTTTTTAATGTGGAAAATTAGGGAACATTGCTTCATGTTTCATAAGAAATTTTATTATGGCTAATCTTAAGAGGAAACTATATAGATACCTATGAGAAGGTTTCCTAAAAAAACATCAAATTAAAAAAGATATTATATCGTAAGATATTGGTTTGAAAAGTGAATCTTGATAATAGTCACTTTTTAACGGTAGAAGAAACTAAGTTTATATCTGATGGTGAAGATTTCGTGATAACTATAGTTTTAAATTAAGAACTTATGAAATAAGATGATAACTATCCGTATTGTTTTTTAGATATCTAGGTGGAACATGAGGGTGTTCTTGGTGAGATTTTCATTAAAATAAACAAAAATAGAAAGACTGGATATTTGTCAAAATAATTATTAATATATGTGTGTTATCTTGATGTATAGATTGATTTAATAAAAGAACTGGTATAAAAACATTTTACAACTCAAGAAAATGTAAAATAATATCTATAGTTTAAACTAAAGATAAAAGAGCAGAAAAAAGTTATCAATGAAATTTTCTTTACGTTAGAGGTGAAAGATAAAATTGTTGAGGTTCATGGAGAATATTTTTTTACCACAAAGAGTAAGATGTAAACTTAAATACAAATAAGAGAGCCAAAAAAGCAATTATACTTTATATAGTTCTCATATGAAGATCCTTTGGAAAGAGTCAAATATATATCTAAAGAAGTAGACAATGTTCTGAATGATCATATTCCACAATTTATAGGAAGACGTAGAATTATTTATGATATATAAACCTCAATGTGTAGAAATATGATGGTCTAAAGAAAATATAAGTATAAATATGGACATATATATGAATGAAAATGAACCTAATGTTTTAATAGAGACAACAGTGGACCAAAAAAAGTGGATTGTTAAAAATATTCCTCAATAATAAAGAGGAAATATCCAATGAATTTCCTATATGAAAGTAGGGTACATGTGGTGGAATGAAAGTGAGAAGATATTTATTCTTATAAAAATTAAATTCTATGGATTTTTGGGCCATAACATATCTTACTATGTTGTTTCAAGGATTTATATAAATGGGGAAGAACCTATTAGTCAATTAATGTGAATGTAATTATATCCTTCATCATGTAGAAGAAATAATTTATATGGATATTATTTTCATTGTTCAATATTAGGGAATAAGTCCATTAATTATATTAAAATGGAAAGTGGAAACATTTACTATAAAACTCAGAGATAAGTGAATGCAAGTCATCCAAGGAAACTCATCATGGAATATAGTTACTCTAATTTTGAAGAAGAATATAAGTATGATTTAACTATGCATAAAAAGAATAAATTAGAGTGGTCATCATTTTTTTATACTGAACTAGTTATATCAGGGATTAAAAATAAGAATATTATGAAACACAAAAAAAATATATCACACTCAGAGCTACAAGGAATAGTATTACCTATATTCTTGACATTACATGACCCTATCACATTGTAGGAAATGATAATTTATTTAAAATGTTAAGGGAAAAGTAATGAAATTGGGAGATTCATAAATGATAGATCCATAAATATTAAAGGCAGTGGAAATAACCAATTGGTTGGTGCTGAGATAATGAAAATTGAAGTTGTCTGTATTTATGGTATGCATCACAATATTCTATGTGTGAGTAAACTATGAAACATATGAGAGGTGGTGACATTTAATTGGAAAGGATACACTATAAATGGAAGGTCAAGAAATTCTATCATGGATGGTTATATGATGAATGGTAATTTATACCAAGTGATCTATTTGACAACACCGATATCATAATATTTGAAGATGAAAACATCATTTGTAACTAGATGTTGGGTCACATTAATCAATTTAAAATGAAAAAATTGTCTTGGATGATTTCTCTAGTGTACCTGCCAAATATGAAGCAAGATCGAGAAAATACATTTGATGCTTGAATGATAAAAAATGGTCTAAAATTTAAAATCAGCCACAGCGAAAAATGGAATCAAATATACATGATCTATACCACATATATGCCTGTGGTCTGATTAATGTGGATGGAACATATGGAGAGAGAGGTATTGAATTCTATTTTTTGATTATTATAGAAGAATGAATTATGTGATTTTTCACTAGAGTAAATGATAAGTGATTGAATGTATGAAGAGATGCCTCTAAAGAGTTTAGAATGAAACTCTCTAGACAATAAATATATTATGGGATGACCATAGAATAAAATCCTTATTCAATTTAATTTTAAAGTTACCTTATAAAACATGATATCATCCATGAGGTTTCATCAGTGTAGTGACCCCGACCCTAGCACCCTAGATCTGGGGGCTACAAACTTTACATTGAAATAAGATATAAGGAATCCATGTCCCAAAGGAACAAATAGTTTTATAGTCTGGGTAAACTAGATACATACATGAGTCTTCTATTATAAATGGATACACGAATTATAATAAGATTTTTTTTTAGATTAAATTTATGCAATCTAACATAAATTTTCATATATTTATTTATACACTTAATTGAATCATAGGGAATGGAAAAAAATAAGGGTGATATAAAATGCTCAGTAAGAGTTATATATAGTGGAAGCTATCAAGATTCAATAGTGAATTGCCAATATGTAAAGGTTAATAACTAGACACACATTCCATTTAAATAATTGTATAATGAATAATCAATATGGAAATGAAAACAACATAACACGCATTCCATTTAATCAATAACATGAGAATGAAATGCATCAATATATTTTTTCATAGTGAAAATATCATGAGTAATTATAACTAATTTCTAAATGTAGGAAATACTAAATTGTTAGATGCCATGTTCCTTGGTACATGGAACCTTTATCATCAATTTTTAATTTTAAAAAAGTTTAAAACCACAGGGTAAAAACTCATCTAATTTGGATAACTAATTTTTCTCATGAGACAATTGATGCATTGATTGGAAATCATTAAATGATCCCCACTAGTGTCAGTAGGTACAAAGCATTCCTCATATATCAAATAACCGATTTAATTAATGAACAATATTCCTTATAAACAAATATCAATATTTTGTAAAATATTGGGATTTATCAACACTTCATCAATTAATCAAATAACTATCAAATTAAGCATTTCAGGTAAACATTGTATACACTTTAGTCAATAATAATATCCATAATAAATAATTTGGATATTTGGGGGATTTTAATTTTCAAGGGTCACTAGAAAGTGAATAGGTCAAGGGGAAGATAATGACTACAAAAAAGATTAAAGGAAGTGAATTTAAATATTTTTCTTGCTCAAAATAATCATAATAAATCCAAAGAAATAAAAAAATATGATATCAATATGATTTATACTAATTGGAGTAATAATAAGGGTTATTTTCATTGATGAATTAAAATATAATAAAAATAAATTCAATTTTTTTTTGGAAAAAATATCCTTTTCATTTTGAACAGAATTTTGAAAAATCATTTTCTTTGAAAATAATTATTTTAAATATTATATAAAAATTTATTCATAAAATAATAAAGTAATCTTCAAAGAAATGATGGTGGGTAATTTCGTACGATGTGAAAAAGAACATTCCCTTTACTTTATAATTTTTTTTGAAAATTTCCTTGTTTGGAAAAATATAATAATATTTCATTGATACCATTTTGTAAAATTAAAAAAATTGGGAAACCATTTATTAAATAAAAAATTCAAAAAAATTAAGAAAACAATTTTTTATAAGAAAACATATTTTGGACCGAAGAAAGAAATGAAATTGGATTTTATTAAAACATTTTCTCAATAAATTTATGTACCAAAGAGTATAGAAATTTAAATAAAACCTAAAAAAGATCATGAATAACCAGAGGAGAAGAAAACTAAAGGTTTTGTTAAATAATTATCATATAATTTTCTTTAATGGAGATACAAGAATAAACAATCTCGATTAGAATGATATTCTCCAATATACCCTTAAAATGATCGTAATGTGGTGGTGAGAATAAGTTAATGAATAAATGTTTTTTATTAGATGAAAATATAAATAAAAAAGTGTAAATATATCATAATATAATCAGAATACATTATACAAAATAACTTATAATATTAAGGATGATGTGGAATTAATATAACCCAATAAAAACTAATTGTGTTATGGAATTATTTACCACTTGATAACTTTTAATTAAAATCCACATTGATGAAATGATTAAAATTTAAATTTAAAATATCATTAATAATGAATTATTCGTGATTCAACATCTCAATGGTGTATTATATACATCATATAAAAGTAATTAGGTGTATGGAATTACAGTATTCCTCAATGAAATGAAATTGAGACAAAATCCATTTCCATAGGATTTATTTTGGTTGAATTCCATTTAACCTCATGTATAATGGTCTTAATAATTTTGTTAACTTACAAAATAACCATATTAATTTTTATAATATAATATATGATCCTTTTAATACATCTTCCCAACAATTTTTTAATAATATTTTATTATTTTCATTTTTTAGGTGTTAATTGCCTTGTTTTAATGGTATGTTTTCACTTTTTTTTGTTCCTCTTATGTAGATCATTATTTTATAATTTACATAATATAAAAACACGATTTGAATAAAATATATATTAATTATATATGTATTTATATTCATCCATCAAAAGTTTTTCTAGGGAATGTAAAACTTCGTTCAGGGAGACAGTAAGTCGTATATACGCATGACTATTTTTTCCATCTTCATATCATATTGAAAGAAAGAAATGTAACTGATATATATTTATATAATAATTCTAGCCTATGTTTTATGTAATATAAATAACATATTTTTATCAAAACAATCCTTAATACATTCCATGTAATGGGTGAATGAATCATAGTGCTTTGTGTAGCGGTAGTTCACCGTACACTCGAACGATGCTATAATAATCCCCCAAATTGGAATTCATTGAGGTATGTGTTATATAATAATTCCATAATCATAAATAAATTGTAAATATAATATATTAATAGTATATCCATCATTATTTACAACCTTTAAAAGTGGTAATGGAAAAATGAGTTACATTAGTTCATGGGGCGGTAGTCCACTATACACAGAAGCTACTATTTTGTAACCCATTTGATGGAAGGGTGTGAAGTCTTAGGTAGTAAAATTAACATAAAAAAAATATTTTTAATAAACTGACTTTATTTTATAAGAATTATATAAAAATAATTAAATTATGTGGATAATGAAAAAAAATATAAACACTTTTAGAAGATCATTACCTCATCTTCAGGTATACTCCTTTGGTTTTCACTAATTCCTTACAAATTTTTCTTTGTGACCAAGATAAGGCATATAGTATGGGGGATGGGATTATGGGGAGATATTAATCTAGTTATTGTCCGAGCCAAATTGGTTTGAAATATGTGAAGAAGGAAGAGATTAGTGGCCTTTTATAAGTGGGGGTGGGGACACACATGGCATTTTTGAAATGAAGTCAGTTGTATCCACGTTTTAACCTAAGAAAGGGCTTCCATAACACAAAAAATCATACCAATTAAGGTTTTTCTACTAAATATAGTCATAAAAATGGGTTGTGGATATGTTTTTAGGTCATTTTCTCCATAATATTAAAGTTTAGTCCCTAGGTAAACTAATTTTTCTCTTAATCACTGTAATTAATTTAAACTACTTTCATTGATCATTTTGGAAAAAAAATTAAGTTGAAATTATTATATATTATAAAATATTATGAATAAAAATATTGAAACCATTTTTTCAAATTCAAATCCTAGAATTGGTGGAAATTAATTTAAAATTAATCATGTATACATGATAACAAAGCAGGTTTTTAATGTGAAAATATTCAAATGTTTGAAATGATTTTATATAAAAAAATCACTATGAAATTAATTATAATAACCTAAATTGGATTAATATATTTATAAATTTCTCTATTTAAACTTTATAATCCATTTAAAATAAAATTTAACATTATAAATCATTTAGATGAAAATTTAATTTTCAATTAAAATCCTGTTTTTTCATTATTCATCAAAAATTGAAAATTATCATAAAAAAATTAAAAATTAAACCTAATATAATTTTAAAATTTTGAATTCAAAAATTAAGTTTATTTTGTCATATTTAATTTATAAAAGTTTAAAATTTTATTTTTAAGGCAAGTACACCATTAAAAGGAGAAACAACTCCCATTAGAAAAATAAATCTTTTTTGGCATTAAATTGGATTTCTTATAATCATATTCCTATAAATTATATTGGATGAATGTAAAAAAAATAATTAAAATTTATAAATTTCATTTAGATTATCCACTAATAATATTTAATTTAATTTATTAAGATAAAAAAATTTGGTTAATTAAAATTGTTTTTCATAAAAACATTTCCTTTGCATTCAATTGGTTTTTATATTCTTTTATAATTAATTTGTAAACAATGAGTTAAACCATATATTTTCATAAGTTATTTAATACTATTCATAACCACCAATTTTATGTCTATGATATAATTTTCATTTTAAATAATAATATTGATTGTATATTGTGGTTCGGTAAGACCCAGTTTTGTGTGAAATGAAAGATTTAGAATGAAGACATTGTTTCATGTAATTCATCATAATCTTGGTGTTGCATTAACTTAAATATATAGAATATTTTTATTTAAAATATTAAATATATCATAGGGTATGTAGATGTTTTATTTCCTTCTATGCTTGGTTTGTCATTTCAAATACACAATTAAATAGTATGTTATTAATTTAGAATTTTGGGATGTTACAGTCAATGAGAACAACTCAACAAAAAGGTTCATTTAATAATGAAATCGAAAGATGAATAATATTGGAAAAACAATTCTGGTTGATAGTTTTTTTTCTCATCACAACTTGAAAGAATTTGTCCATTCCATAGTGTGAACTCAAAATCATATAGGTTAGAGTATAAGAGAGAAAGGACACCATATAATATATGGAATGGATGGAATCCCACAATAATGTATTTCTGAGTTTTTGTAAGTAAATGTTTCATAAAAAAAGGAGGTAATCAAGGAAAGTTTGGCCATTCTATATATGAAAGAATATTCTAGGGATACTCAATGAATGGTATAACATATAAATATAACAATAATTATCTAATAAAAATCATGGATAGAAATGATTTCAAGATCATTGAGGATAAAATTAATAATACAGAAGTGCTTATATATTTATATATTTGAAGATGAATAATAAGTCGGAAAGAGAACAAGTTTAAATATAAAAAATGTGGAATGTTTTCCAAATATTCAAGGTTCTCAAAATGAAGATGATTCATAAATGGAATTGGAAGAGGAAACGATTGATAAAGAAACCCAATTCAAACCTCACAAGAGAATATAAAAATAAGATGTTTATCAATCCATCATTAATTATGATTAGAAATCCCATGCATTAAAAAGGATAATGAGGAATGTATCATATTATTAACTTCATGTAAAGGGTGTGACCAACCTCATTTGAATAAGTATTATAGGATGAATCATGGGTTAATTCCATTAATGATGAACAAGATTAGATTGAAAAAAACTAGACTTGTGATTATGCTACGAAGATAGATAATATAAATGTGATTTGGAAAAAGTGTATCTTCAATAAAAAAATTATGAGTAAGGAAGTTTTATTAGAAATAAATAATTCTTGATGTATAAATGTTTTTCATAGGTTAAGTGACTTGATGATGAAGAAACATTTTCTCCAGTGTCTCGAATATACTCTTTTAGTCTCTTATCAAGCATGGAAATTCATAAAAGGTACAAATAGTATCATATTGATTTCAACAATACATTATTAAATGGTGTTCTTTTAGAAAAACATTACATTGAATAACCAATGGTATTTTCTATTAGAAATGAAAAAAAAATTATTGATTGATGAATGATATATATAGTCAAAATAAGGAATCATGAGCATGGTATGCTTGACTAGATGCTTATCTGAAGAATATGAAATTTAAAAAGGTAGGTATTGACAATAATAATTATTTGAAGATATAAAAGGGAGATAAATTTGTAGTGATTTTGTATTTAGATGATATAAAATTTAGAATAATAAATCATTGAATAGTGAAATAATATTCTAATCACATGAAATAAAAATATGAAATTTCCATAATTGATGAACTCACATACTTTTGGGGATAGTGTTTATTCAAAATATGGAATACACCTTCATTTCTCAAGAAAATTATTAAAGAGATAATTTGAATAAGTTCAAAATGAATTATTCAAAACCAATATCTATATAAATTACCATTGGGATAATACTTTGGAAGCATGAGGATGGGAAATAGAGGGACCTAACTTTGTAAAGGAGGATAATTGGAAGCCTTCAATATTTGATTGCAACACAAAAAAAATATCTTATTAGAAATATGTTTATAGTAACTCTTACAAATTAATCTGAAAGAATTTCATTTTTTATTGGTTACACAAATAATGATTTACATTCAAGGAACTCAAAATTTTAGTGTATACTTTGAAGTGAGAAAGGATCATGAATTGTCAGAATATTTTGATAATGACTGGGTTAGTGATGTGGTGGATAGAAATTTCACAAGTTGTTGTTCCTTCTTTATTGGAAATAAATTTTTCGAATGGATGAGAAAGAAGTGGGAAACAACTTATCTTAGTATGGATGAATTAGAGTATATTTCTATGACAAAGGAATGTAATAAACAATTGTGGGTAATGAAACAACATGATGATATGGGTTATTAGATGAAATAGTTAATGGGGATATTATATGAAAACAAATTATGTGACCAACCTCATGAAAAATCAAATTCAACACTTTAATAGAAAATATATTTGATCATATAACAATTCATTAAATAAAAAGTTGAAGAAGTAATAATTAAAATGGAACAGGTTGTAACTAATTATCAAGTAGAACACATCATGACTAAGACATTGGTTGACCTAATGTTTTATAAAATTCGATCAAACCTAGATGTTTATCTATCTCCCACTTAATGAGGAGGTTTATATTTAACCCTTATCCCCATGTTGTTAACATTTTATATCTATTTATTAAAGTGGTGTAGGATTTAGATGGAGAAAAAAATCTAAGGGGTGAATTGAGAAAAAAGGGAAAATATTATTTCTTTTAGTTTATTTCCAAATGGGGGGTGATGAAATTTAATAAAATGTAGGTTTACATGAAATGAGGTATCTAAAATCTTGAAATTATCTCCTGAAATATTATTTTTTACACCGATATTTTCTCATATAAACATTGATTGATGGACGAGTAATGTTAACACGATCAGATTTTTGTTAAAGGATTTATCTTTTTTGAATTTAACATTGGATTTCCAACAACCCCAAAGTTGGAGATATTTGGAACCAAGTTTATTGAAAGTTGTAAATGATTGGTTTATTGTTTTTGTTTTAAATCCACACCAGTGTTGAAGGCATCACTTGCCTCCAGTTTTTCCACTTTTTTTGTCTAAAAAAACTGAGAGGAACTAAGTTGATTCGTTTAGAAGGTTGTGAAATGTTTCTTTTGAAATGGAATAAGTTTGTGATAATTTGGTCCATCGGATGTCAATATCATTTTTTGGTAAAGGAAATATTTTCATGGAATTGAACTTGTTAGATGAAATATATCATTTATTTTAGGAAGTTGAGAGGAAGTGATTACTTGAGGTTTCCTTATAAAAATACGAAGAAAAGTTATTATTTCATAAAATATGGATTTGTGAACAACTATAAATTATATATTGGAGTTGAGCAAGGAAAAAGGGTTGAACTTTATAGTTGATGTAAAAAATTTTATGTTCTATGAAAAATTAAAGTAGTGTGAACCAACCCGATGTAGATAAGAGTTTCATAATGCCATAGAGTTTCATAGTAAAAGTGCATTCAAAATATCAAATTTCTGTGAACTTCAAAATGTTTTCCCAAGGTTTGTGGGGAAAAATTCAGTTGCGTGAAGTGCCATCCATGTCAATAAATAGTAATATACCCCCTCCCCTTCAAAGAGATTCTCAGTCAATATCTAGAGGCTCTGATTTATGAAATAGGTTCTTGATGTAGAGTAACACACATTTATTTATTATATAAATCAGAAATACTTAAATTATTTATGCAATGAAATTAATTGGAGTCCATTTAGACCCTGTGATATTTGAAAAACTCTCATGTTATGCCAAATTCAATGTTGCATGATAAAGATAAAGTTTCATGAAACTTCAAGGACACTCATACATGGATACAAGTTTCATGGAGTGATAATCGCACAAAATATTGAGGATTCATGAAAGTTAGTATTTGCCTAAAAAATGATGTTTTGGGAAAATAATTATGAAAAGGATAGGGGAATGCATGAAAGAACCATATTCAGTCTGTAATGGTGTAAAACATCGTCAATATCTACTCAGACATGGAAGCGACCTCCATGTCTCTAAATAGAGAAAGACTTTACCCGAAGTAATAAGAGGGGGGAAGATTGATGTAATATGATAAAGGTATTGTGTTGTTCAAAAAAGTTTTATAAAGGAAGAAAGCCTAGTATATATTTACCATGACCAAAAATTGTTAACCACAAAATCTATTAAATTGTAGTAGATTCTAGTAAAATAGAAACCCAATTGTTTTATGTTTCTTAGACTATCCATTAGTGGTGAACCATGTAAACTTTTTGTGTTGTGTTTATATTACATCATATGGGTGTTGGGTGATTTCATGTTTCCTTCAAAAATATTTAATGATTTCTTACCAATCCTTGGACAAAATCTATCTAATTAGAAGAAAAAATTTGCACCCTCATTCACCCATCCACTCTTATGGTGTTATGGGGTATAACCAATTTCTTATATTTATAGTGTCTTATTATACCAAAATTTACAATAAATTTGGATAAAGGTAGTCACTATAATGTTAAAATTTTCATTGACACATTATTTTAACTAAATGTATAAATTTCATCTCTTAATTTTTTTTAAAAAATATATTTTTAAAAACTCTTCTTAATTAAAAGATGAAATTTAAGAAATATTTTTTTTGATATGTACTTATAAAAAACTTTCAAACATATAATAAAAAATAAGAAATAATAAATATAAATTTTAGAACTCATATCAAAATAAATAGTTTTTATTTGAGATAAATAATTTTTTCCAAATAGTATATGATTTTATTTTAAGGATAAATTTAAAAATTTTATAGTTTTAATTTTATAAAATATAATTCATTTTTAGTGTCACTATTTCTAAATTAACTTTGGATTAACTTTTAGTAATTTTATAAGAAATTATAATTTTATTAATATTTAAAAAATGGATTTAATATAAGTCGTAACATTTATGAAATCACCATGAAATAAAAATGACTCAAATTTTATTAAAAAATTTGAATAAATTTAAATTTATTTTATAATTAAATTAAAAATGATAATACTAATTTCCAAACCAATAAATATTTTTTAAAAAATTTATGTAAAATTTTATGAGAATAAAAATGAATTTTTAATTTTTTTTGTTAATATTCCCCAGATAAATTTTAGTTTTGGGTTTGTTAAAATGACCAAGAAACCTACATTTTTAAAATTACACACTAATACAAGTCATAGAAATCAACAATATTCAAATTATTTGGCCTAAATAATAGAATAAATAATAATTTATTTTAAATGACCTCTCCCGTTGTCTATATAAACACTCATCCTCCACCCCATGATCCTCAGTTGTAATAATAGTTAATTTGAACAAAAATCTCCCAAAAACACTCTCAAAACTATTATGGACACATCTTTAAGACCTGAGTATGAAAAAAATCCCTCCTCAAATGGTTTTGGGCTTAATAAAAATGAGGTAACTCAAAACTCATGGTAAGGGTTCCTCATTCTACCATTTATTTTAAAATAATATATTTTAAATTTCATTCTAAAATCCTCATTTTTGTTTCCACGGGACAACTCAAGATGTGGGGGGGGGGTATGAATCAAGGTTCCAATAAAAATTAATATTTAAAAAAATTTCAGAACAATAATTCACCAACATCAAAAACATCTTAGTTAACTAAAATATTAGGTATATATAATTTAAAATTTTAGAAAAGTTTTTCAATGTCTTGATCATACCCATGTTAAATTTTTTTTCGAATCACTTAAGATTTTGAATCAAATATACCCCCAACAATCCCCATATAAATATATCTTATTAAATATATAAATCAATGAATTTTATTATAATATTATAGAAATTATATTTGAAACATAAACTTTTTAATGTAAATTTTTAATAAAATTGAGTAATAATAACATAAATGGCGTGTGGTGTAATTTAAAAAATTTAAAAGGTTTTCTTCCAATATGTAACCTTGTCCTATCCACTTGAAAACAAACACACTACAAATAATATTAATAAGAACTAATTAAATAATCCACAAATTTTATCATGTTTTTAAAAATACAATAGTTCACATGGTTTATCATACTTTAGCAAGTGCCTTTATAGTTATACAAGGGATAGTAAGTGTAAAATTGAGAAAGAAGAAGTAACTAATTACTATTCATAGTAGTGCATGAGAAGTGGTAACTAAATATATAATAAATTCAAGAATAAGAAATTGTAGAGATGTAAAGGATAGAGATAGTGTTTTTTTTGCTCAATCCCTATTCCTCTTTTGTTGATAAATCATCTTTAAATAATTTATTTAAAGGAATATAAAATGACCATTCAAATACTCTATCTTGGATGTAGTAGAATATAACATAAAACATAGTATCGAAGGTTATAATAGAAACATTATATTTTATTCACGAGTTTATTCACACCTTGATAATGTATGTTTCTTTTGAATTTATAGAAAACTTCGGTCCAAGATAGCCATTTAATAATAATGATTTTTAATTCCTCATACTGAGTGAGTGGATCTTGAAGACTTAACTTCTCTAACATTCATTTAATTTTTCAAACCCAAAAAATTGGAATAAAATAATATATTATCATAGTATCGGAACATATTCAATTATGGATGGAATATTAAAACTCACAAAAGTAGACTTAAGTCATTGTTTTATTTTCTTATCATGGTAGCAAGAACATTCCTTTTTGTGATAAAATATTCATACTTATGGTCACACATTCCTTCTTGTGGGGGAATATTTCTTCTCATGGTCCCACATTTATTCTTTCATTTTTATAATTCTTCTTATATTCACACTTTCATTTATGTGGTCATGGGTTCCTTTATGTGGTTGTAGGTTTCGTTATGTGGTTTCAGGTTCCTTCTTGTGGTCTCAGGTTCCTTGATGAGGTTACAGAATTCCTCTTGAATCTATAAAGATCCTTATAATGTCATAAATCATAATAAATAGAATTTCACAAAAAACTCATTAATATATTTCTGTATCATACACCACATATATCATTAATTATAAAATAATCATGATTTTGTATCTTTAAAATAAGTATTTACTATAATAAGACAATAATATCCCAATTTATTATGGTTATATATCATTGGTTAATAAAAAGTAAATGTTCAATCTTTAATGAAGATGAAAATGTAAAATATTTTCATTAATCCATGAATTTGAGAAATACAGGGTAAATATTTCATTATTTCACTAATATGATCGCTTTGGAAATTATCAAAACAAATAATATAGAAAGTAATAAATAGATAAAAAAGTAACTAAAAATACAATAAGAAATAGATTTCATAATAACAAAGCAAATATAGTTGAAAATAAATTGAAAAAATTTATATACCTATTAGATCCTTAATAAAAATATGAATTAGATTCAGGAAATTTTCAATAAGTAGAAGGATCAATTTGTATATGTAGGTATTGGTGTAGGATGCATGAAGATAAATCCTAAATCCACTAGCCTAATATGATTCAAAAATCGATGAAGAGTATGGATAAAAAGGCTAATTGATATTGAAGAAGTAGAGCCTAGAACTGATGCTGAAGATCTTGAAACTGAATTATTTATGGGTACAAATATAAGGGAAATATCAAAATCCTAGGAAGAGAATAGAAAAGGATACATCAATTCAATAAACTAGTTGATAAAACTTATTCCTTGTTCTATCACTTGAAATAACCATATCTTCTCTTTGAAAGATAGTTTCAAGAGAAGGTCCAAAACCATAAACCAATGTACCTCTTCTATAAAAGCACAATTTATAGAAAGTACCTTGAGATTCTCATCAATGTATTTGGATTTAGAGGAAGTATCAATTTTGGTAAAAATTATGGAAAGGGAAGACTTAATGGACATGTAAATCAATTACCTTTATTCTTTTTCTTCTTAAAGACATTCTATAACAAGATTATAAATGTGTTCCGAAAAAGACATTATATTCTTCAGATATTCTTCATGTGAACCTAAATATTATTCCCTAATTTTTATTAATTTCTCTATCACTTTTTCAAAATTTTGTCAACATAAATATGGATAGGTGGAGGATTCATAGGAGTAGCAAAGAATAGTGCTGAGGAGATGGTGAATGGAGGAAAAAATTTGATCTAAGAGAATCTTGTTGACCAAATATATTGACGCCCCTATGTTCCAAATCCATAATCATGTCCTCCAAGACTATGTGAATCACCCCAATGTGTTCTACAAGCTTCTTATTTTTTTAATTTAAATTTCCAACCCTAAAAACAACTTTGGATGTAGGTGTGTCACAATTAGAGAAACAATCCTAGTTGTCTATTTCTATTTAGCATTATTATATAGGGGAGGAGATATCTGAGGTAGATATCTTCTTGTAGATAAAAATTTATTTTTAATGAATCTAAATTAATTTAGATCATATTTTAATAGTGAATATAATAAGAAGGAGACACAGATATTTCCTGCCGAGTGGGATATACTATAAAACTAAGAGAATATACACTTTTATTATCCTTAATAACATTATCCTATTCTTCAAATAGTTTTTCATAAAATTATAATTTTTAAATTTTAACCACTCATATTTTAATAACAAATCAAAAGAAGGAAATTTCCCATTATGATAATTAGGAATCCAAAAAAACATTTTGAACACACTGATATCTAGAAAAAACAATTTATATAATCGTTTCAAGGATCTCTTCTAAATCAATTCATTAAAGAAGAGAACCCTCCCGGTCAAAAGGAACCAATAAAATATCAACAATGGTGTGTCGACCATGTTTAGGAGGATTTATCTAATTCAAATCCCCATTTTAATTAGAATATAAGTAGACAAGATTATGAATAGAATATCATTGGGATTGATCCCCCATTAATGATGATTCCTTTAACATTGACTTATATAGACTTAAAAATCACAAATTAGAGCTAAACTTTATGAAAACTTGGATCACTAACACTTACACCATTCATTTATTTATAAATATAATAAACTACCTAAGAATACTCATTTACAACATCATCATCGTCATTATATTTAAAATCTTATTTATCATTAAAACTAGTGATGAAATGTTCAGTATAATACAACTCATCATTACAAAATTTTATTTCATCAGAGGGTAAAAATATTTGTGATTTAATAAATCCATAAGATAAATTCTAAACTCCTACTTATTTAGAATCTAAACTAACTTCTTATTCAATCCTATAAGCATCCTAGGCCTATTTAGAAATATTGGTTGGATTATCTTTGTTCTCATCACTATCAGAATCTAGTTCTCCATCAGAAGAATGTGTAGGAACCTCATCAAGTTACGAAATAGGGCCAATAAAATTTTGTGATCATGATAGGCTCTTAATATGGTTAAAATCCTTAATAAACTTGTCATTTTTTTCATCCCATAACATAACCCATGGGTTACAATTTACTTTAATCCTTCTATATGGATCTTGGATTTAAATAATCTATAAGAGACACACTTTTCTTCTCTATCAGGAATGATATTAAAAGAATCTAAAAGAAAATTGATAAGCTAAATATAATATATATAATTTAATCTATCAGAATGTTTTCACAACCTTTTAATATGTCTCATAACATATCTTACCAAATTCACATTTACACTATTCTTCTAAGGAAATATAAAAAGATATCTTGAGGTATAAAAATAATTGAGTCCCCGTTTCTTTTGCATATAAAACTCTAGAAAATATTTAATAAAATCTAACACTCACCATAAAATTAAATTTAATTTAGTCTCCTAGAATTTCTATCTCCTATAATATCAAGAAGATCATTATCAATTTCAGAACTCAAATGAATGATAAGGTAATAACTCTAGCAACATAAAAACTCACCATTGTGGGGGTACCATTTAAAATTTCACAAACTAATTTAATGACAAAAAAAGTTTCTAACAATTAAAGAGAGTCATTATAAAATATTTCTTATTGCCAAACTCATACTCTGTATGAAAATAGAAATCTTGAACCAACCTAAGATAAAAAGTTTATTCATTTCTTGTAATCCATTCATCTAATCCTTGGTACAATATCAACTTACACACAAGATATCAACTAGTTCCCAACCAATCATTGTATATCTCCTTCTCATGGAGTAATCTATAAGTTGATTATAGTGGATTTTTGAGGTTAAATTTCACCGCTTGGTCCTTCTCTTTATTTATTATGACGAGAAAAGTCATCAAGAGAAATATATATAATATGTTACTTCATCTGAGCCATTTTGATAATGATTTAAAAGGTTTAGGGTAAAAGTTTGTTTGAGATAAAGAGGAACGAGAGGTTTCAATAACAGGCTTGATAATTTAGTCTATAGAAGAGTGTGAATCAAATAAAAATTTGTGGCTCTTAAATTGTTTAGAGAAAAAATAAAATAACAAAATAAAACATTTTAATTTAAAACTAATTATAGTCATAAAATTATAAATCAGTGAAATCAGTGATTTATTCATAAATACTCATTGTATCAAGTTTGCAGTAGCACATCCATGGTAATATGTCCATTATATAATAGTCATGGTATCATATCCATAGTAGTATAACCACAGTAGCACACTCATGGTAGCACACTCAAAGTAGCACACTAATAGTATAACACTCACAATAGAACATGCATGGTAGAACACTCACAGTACCATAATCATAGTAGTGTAGTCCCAATATCAAATGACATAAAAATAAAATTCATAATATTTAATCATAAACCAAATGTAATTAAGAGATAAAATTAATTAGATATTAAACCTTAAACAAATTTAATTCTGAATAAATAACTAAATCATTATATAAAAGTTAAAATAATCCATAAGATTGAATAATAATATATCAACATTAAGTAATCATTCTATGTTCAAATCTGATATTGTTTAATTTATCAATGTTCAAACGCTTGAAGAAAACATTAGGTAGTTAGTGTTTAGTGCCTATGAATTCAAGATTTATATAACCCTTTTCAAAATAATCTTTGAAAAAGTGATATCTCAGGTCGATGTATTTTGTCCAATAATGATAAAATGGATTTTTGGAAATATTTATAGCACTTATGTTATCTGAGTTTAAATGGAAAATTCAGAATTTATATCTATAGTATAATAATGTATGTTTCATTTGAAAAACCTATTCATAGACAGTTATTGTAGAAATTTACATAGCTTCTATATTTTATAGAGTAATGAAGTTCAACATTTTACTACACTAATATATTAGTGACTTTTCCTTGAAAGTGACATGTTCCAAAGGTTAATTTATTATCTAACTTAAAACCACTAAAATAAACATTTGAGTAACTAATAAAATCAAAAGCATGTCCTCTCGAGCTTAACAATTCAAATAGTTTTTTACATTTTATGTATTTAAATATTCTTTTAATATCACTCAAATGATATTCCCTAGGTTCGGATTGAAAACATTCTCACATACAGACAATAAAAATGATATGAGGTAGGAAAGTAGTCTAGTGTAGTAAACTCCTAATCAAAACTCTTTATCTAGTTTAGTCAATTAGTTTCAGGTTTTTTAAAAATATTTTTTACTTGTGGTATAATGATATCTATATATTGTATACATATTATCATGTGTATTTATATGTGCTTTCATTGGATTTTAATTTAATTTATATTATATTAATTCCTAATTTATCATTTCAATTTAAGGATGCAACATTTTTTGTAAAATGAGAAAAATAAGAAAAAAAATGAGTGATATTTCCCACAAAAGATGGATTTCAATTGAAAGGGATGGCCATAAGGGATTTTGGGGGGTAAAAACTGATGAATCGAGCTAAAATAGAGCTTCAAACGATGGAAAAATAATTTTAAAATCACAAATGATCATTTTATGGCAAAATAATCTTAATGCAAAAGAAAGAAAACCATGAAATGTTAGTAAAATAAGACTCTGAGAATAAGTACATGTGTCACAGCATGACACATAAGAGTCACGTCGTAAATCATCCCTAAAATTTCAAGAACTCCTTTTAAAAAGTAGACTCACTTAAAATATGCTTAGACTTGAAATATTATGGTGTAAAAATGTTTTTAATGATTTATAAGTGACCATAATTTCCTTAATTAGAGGTTTTTATTAGGATTATGATAGAAGAATTGGTTAAATGGATCGAAATGTTCATTAAACACAAAGGGATTCAATTTATGACCAAATTTATGGATAAATTAAATCTATCATGAGAATAATTAATGACTATAGAATATAGAAACCTATAGCTTCTCCATGATGAATTCCATACATATGGATTCAACCAACAAGAGGTTGATGCTAGGGTTTTGAACCGAATAATTTTCACTAAAGCTAGGTTTTTCATCCAATTTAAATTTTATTCTATTTTCCTATAAGTTGAACGATTACTAGTTTTATTTAATTATTATTTATCTAGTATATTTATTATGTTATCTCCACTATGGGTATTGGTTTATTCATTATTGGTGAAAAACTGACGATAATATGTTAGATCCATTGGGGGGAGTGGAATTAGTTGAAATGGGAACACACTAAAGTATATTATTTATTATTTCAATTAAATCATTATTTTATTAAATTGGTATAATATTTCTATTCAATTTTTCATATCTATTATTAAATTATAGACCAAGTGCATTTGATAGTAGAAGAAACCCAACACTATTGAGGTGATTAATTCATAACTATTGAATTTGATTATCCTTCTCCAATTGAAATATGATCCTAATGCATCCTAGTTATTTTAATTCTTCAACCCCCCCATAGATTGATGTTATTGGGTATATTAAAAAGAATTGGCCATTTCTAATATATTTAAAATTTATTGATTTCATATATTCTTAGAAAAAACACCCATGGAATCTGATTTCTCTCTCTTATGACATCTTCTATTTGATTTTATTTCTTTCATTTAAATAATTAAATTAGATTAGTGAAATTAAATAAAATTTGGGTGACCCAACCTTTGGTTGAGAGTTTCTATTGGTTTCCCCTCTCTAAATGAGTTCAACCATGTACTTCCACTATGTTTTGCCTTTATATATAGTGTAGTTTCTTATAATATAAATTTATAATTTGGTTCTATCAACGGATTTAACAAAAATTGGATATATCAAATGATGACACTATTTTTATGGAGTATCATAACGTAGCTTGTGAATCAAGGCTAATTGCTTTGGTTACAAAAAAATATCCTATTTATGTTTACTTATTTTAGTTTAGAATTTTATTTTTTATTTTTCTATTTTATGATCCTTGTATTTTGTAGACTTATGAACCATAGAATACTTTTCATAATAGTATTATGTTTCATGAACATCGGAGAATGTCAAATATTGGGTGTATCTGACCACTTGGGATACACTGGATTCAGTACTGTGGTCATGTTAATAAACATGTTAGGATGATTTTTATTCTTATTAATATGATGAATTCAAACTTAAAAAATGGAGAAAAACATGTTATCATTCCTATAGAGGAGACCCTAATTTTCAAAACTACCAATGAATTTATTGGGTTGAGCAGAACTCAGAAGGGAAAATAACTAGATTACTTACATAGTACTCTGAAGTTATGGATAAAAGGATGGATTATAGCAAGTATGAGCTTAGTTAAAAGGGGTTATTCAAAAATCACCAATATCAAATAATTTTTAGTTTTAAATTCTCTTTTTAGTAGTATACCAATGGTTTAAATAGTATATATATGTTGGTTTGAAGAAGAAGAACATCAGGAAGTGGAGGATGACGAATCTTTTTGACATAAATCTTCCTCAATAGAAGTAAATTCAAGAATATAATTCATCACAACTACCTCATGAGAATAATTAATATAAAAACCAAAAAATTTGAACATGAAGTACACTAAAGTGGTAGATATGATGATAGATGATAACAAATCACATATCAGAGAATACAGATAAAATACCAACCACCATGTTGAAATTATATTTAATTTAAATTTCATTATATACAATATCACTTTTACTTATAATATAGAGATTTAATGGTTATATGAAGAATAATATTAAGTGGCCAAGGAAGTTAAATATATTGATGAAAAAATGGATAATAATATCAAGAAAAAGTTCTTCGAAGATAATACCAAATTTTTGAAAAGGATTGTCATATGATATATGAAGAAGAATAATAATAAAATGATGAATCTGTTCTATTCATACAAAAAGATAGAGACCAAAAATGACAATTCCATTTTCAACTCTAAGAATAATTTGAAAGAAAAATGATTGAAATAACTGATTGGATGTTTGAGGAGAAAGAAGAAAAGTAGGTTGAGGCGGTTCCAACAATTGAATTTTAGAAGGAATAATAAATAGAGAATGATAAAGATAATGAGAAAACATGCATTGAACTCCCATTCATTCTAGAGGCCAAAGATGAATGATACTCCATCTTACAGTATTGATTAGAAGAAGAGAAAATTAAGACACCAAATCAAGAAGTCATTCTAGGATGTGAACCTAATAAAGAAAATGAATAAGTATTGGTGGTGAAAGTGATCAAAAAATCTGGTTAGATTTGGATTTCCTTGTATTCTATTTAAAATTAGACTCAATATACAGCCCACAAAAAGAACCAGTCAAGAATAACCAATAGTGGAGGAAGTGAACAACCACCCTAGGTGCACAACATAGTCAGATGTGAAAAAATACGACATTTTTAGCTCTATATCATTAACTAATTAGTTAATAAATTCGAAGTTCAATGAAAATGACCATAAAAAAGAGCAGCTACCATGAGGAAATATAGAATTTTAAAATTTCTATATATAATTTAGCCTTCATTTATTATACTATTTTATGCCTCTCATCATGGTAGAGTCCTTCGAATTTTTATTATAAATGATTTTGGAACCTATACTTTCACATCGTTTCATTTTCTTTGATAGGATCAAAGAAAGAAGGTAAAGCTAAAAAGAATAAGTAGAAGAATAAAAATAAACAACATCATGGAAAGGGTGTACTGTTATTATTTGTTTATATTTTTACATCCCTAGTTTTTCCAAAATTTGGGTTTAATAATAAGCTAAATTATTTAAGGAGTTAAAATATATGAGATACACCCACAAATGCTTGAATTATTTGTCTTGTACATGATAATATTGGAGACATCAACACATAAGATAAATATTTTTGAAAATTTTGAAAATTTGAAATATCATTCCCATAAATGAAAAATATATAAATGGACATTTTAGAAGTCACACTCTTACTTCAGTTTTTAGTTTCTTAAAAATTATTTCTTTTATGATGAATTTCTACATGTTTATACCTAAAAGATTTATTGAGTAAAATAATTATTGATGTTCATGTAATCAACTGATTGAACATTATGATGTTCCCCTTCCTAAAATAATTATATACCAAATATTTCTTATTTTTCGATGCATATTTTTTATGTGATTCTTAGGGTATTTCAACTTACTAGAACATGCATTGATATATTATCAAATTTATGACTGGAGAAACTTAATTTTAAAATGATTAAGAAATTTTATTAATTAGAACATTTATAATCTATCCCACTGACACATTTATCATTCTTATCCTATAGAGTCTATGGATAACCATGAAAGGATTGAGCTATCTTATAATCCATTATTTTCCTTTCCTACCCATTACTTTGTATTGTAAATGGTATTAAATTGAATGAGTGGAGGGGGGGGGGGGTTCATGGTGGGGATGGGACTTTGTTTCTTTAGAGGTGAATTTAGGGTATTTTCATGGGATTTGGGATTGAGTATCATGATTACATTCATTGTATTCTATTGTTTAACCTTAAAAAAACAAATAATGGTGCATTTCTCGGGAGGTCGAAAATTTTCATTTTAAGATAGATGATCATCAAAATCATATATGTTTAAGTGATGTATGAAAGGATAGTCCAAATTAAAAAATTTAAAAAAAAATAAAAAACATAAAAAAATTGGAAAACACTCAATAAGAGAGGATATTTATTCATTATGCTTACAAAGTTCATGATCCTTCACAGTGCAAATTTTGTGGAGTGTGTGGGATGACATTATATTTTGGTGAGAAGAATTTTATTGATATTATTTTGAAAATAATCTTTTATAAATTAGTCTATAGCCTCATTTGTTAGCCAAACATGATTTTTAACATTAATTTATACCTAACATCACCCTCAGAGTAAGTTAATACCAATTGTAAATACCTCATGATTAATTGTAATTTCTATCTTTGTGGGGTGGATAAACTAAATCCAATTCAATACTATGGTTAGAAACATGTACTTATAGTATGACCACAAATACATTAAATTATTACTTTGAGTGATGAGAGAAAAATTCATGGTGAGGAAAATCATAAATGGAATGGGTATTGATGAAATGTTGGAATCTGTAAGTGAAATGGAGAAATTTATTAAGTGGAAATTTATAAATAAATATTATTTAAAAATTATTTATTAGGTATCAATTGTGTCTATAGAATCATTAGTTATAACTTTTTTATGAGAATATTAATTTTAAAATTCCCTTTTTAAAGTATGGATCATTAAAAATTAGAAGTTGAGATTTTTCTTGAGGATGAGTAATGATTTGATTGTGGGGGTATTTGGTATCTATAAAATGTATACATAATTCTATGAGTTTTTATATATAATTAATTTTTTTAATTAATATTATATAATATTCATGGATTATTTATCATTTAAATGGAAGGATACAATAATGTATGTAAATAAAAGAAAATGATTGATTTTTGCCTCAAAAGATGGCTTTCCATAGCAAGGAATGGTCACAAGTGCTTCTAGGGGTCATAATTGATTAATCGGGATGAAATATAGCTTCTTAGGCTGGAAAAATATTTTTTACATCATAGATATTCATTTTATGGCATAATAATATTGAGGTATAAGTCATATAACCATGGAATATGGAGAATAAAATCTCAGGAGAAGAAGTGAATGTGCCACGGTGAGACACATTGGCATCACACTATGCCTCATGCCTAAAATTTACAAACATCCTTTTTATGTAGTAAACTCACTTACAGGATGTTGGGCCATGAACTATTAAAGTTTAAAAACACATTCCATGATGTAAAAGTTCTAAAACATGGCTAGATTTGAGCTTTTAGTGGGGAATATAGTGTAAGAATAACATAAACGGCCTGGAACAGCCATAAAACACCCAGGGACCATCATTTATGATGAGGGTATCATTTATGATTGAATTTATAGATGAATTAAAGATAACCTGAGAAGCATTAATCCCTATAAATAGATTGTCAAGTGGATACTCTATGATGAATTCTAGACATGGTGATTTGACCACTAGGATGCAACCTCTAGGGTTCAAACATAGAGATTCCTCACTATAGTTGGGTTCTTAATTCAATTTTACTTTTCATCTATTTTCAATAATTTGGATGATCCATATTTTAATTTAATTATTATTTCTCTAATGTCCTTATTTTATTATCTCCACTATGGGTATTATTTCATTCAATATTGGAGATCAACTGATGATGATCAGACATATCTGTTGGGAGAGAGGAATCAACCGAAATTGGTGAATACCAAATTCTTTTATTTATTTATTCACTTTGACAAAAAAATTATTCATTGAATTTTATATTTTTATTCACATGTTTCATATATGTTATTAATTCATGGACCAAGTTCATTTAATTCTAGATGAAACCCAACATGATTGAGGTAATTCATTCATGACCATTGAATTGGACTATCCTTTTTCAATTGCAATTTGATTCTAATGAATACTTATAATTTTAATTCATTATAAAACCATGAATTTATATTCTAGGTTATTTTGAGATAGATTTACCATTTCTCCAATATTTAAAATTTATTAATTTTATAAACAATAGATTCAATTTTTTTGCAAGTGTATTTGGAATTTATTTTTTTAAAAACCACCCTTGAAAACTGATTTCTCTCTATTATTCCCTATTCTATTTGAATTTATTTATTTTCTTTAAGACACAAAATTATTTTAATTAAATCAACAGAAATTAGAGTAATCCAATATTTTTTCCAAATTTTTTGTTGTGTTCCCCACTCTTTGTGGGTTTGACCCTATACTTACTCAATATTGTGACTTTAGAGAATGTTTTGTCACTTTTATGTAGTGAAAATAGTTTTAATTCCATAATATTTTATGTCCCATCACCATGTAGGTGATTTTATAGATTGAGAGAAAGTTTTTAAATATTTGGGATGAGTCACAATGTAATTCCCATGTGTCACCCTAGGACACGTACACTTATTCTCGTGGTCTAGTTTCTTTGTATCCCTTGGTTTTACAACATTCCCCTTGACATTATTACATCATAAAAAGAATATTTATGATGAAAAAGTATTTTTACATCTTTGAAATCCTTTCCTATCATGGATAATTAGTTCTGGACCTTATAAGATTCTATGAGCATCCCTTATCATGGAAATCCATCTTTTGGTGGAAATATCGATTGTTTCTCTCCTTTTACCTATTTTTCAAACAATTTTGTGTCCTTCGATATAAATAATAAATTATGTTTGAAAATTATATAAAATCAATTAAAATAAAATATAAGCACATACAAGAACTCAGGAAAATATGTATACAATTTACATATATCATAGTCATGGGAGTATCACTTAATTTGATATCATCAATTTAAAAACATTTTTCAATATCATTAATTTAAATACATTGGTTCAAAATAATTATATCATTAATTTGAATGATTGTAAAAGAAATATTCAACCTTATTTCACCTATTAAACTCATTTTAATATTCTTCCCCCATTTTTAAAATTAGGTACACAAAAAATGTTCTAAGGAACCAAAAATAATAAAATCAATATATATTTTTGGATCCAATACATCTTTTGAAATTATTTACAAAAATAAGGTCTAGATTAGAAACACATTTTATAAAACCATTTGAAATAATAAAAGTGATGAACCTATCATACCAAGATCTGAGATCTTATTTTAAACCACAAAATATGTTTAACAAATGAAAAACATCATTTTGAAAACAAGGATTTAAAAATACAAGGGGTATTTCAAAATATAAATTATAAAATATATAACCAATTTCGAATATACTATTGATATATATTTAATATTTTTTGAAATTTGGATGTGTTGTATAAGAAATCTATATTCTGATAGCTTTAAGTCTAGTTATAGAAGCAACGATATTCTCATTATCAGTTAAATCATTTTGACTATGAAACTATGTAACCAATCAAGGATTATTTCTAATTATATTAATATATTCATCAACTTGGTTTCTATATACCTATTTAGTGGAAATAGTGAAGTAGTATTTAAGCCTCTCAACTAGTTCCACAATCAATTCTGTTTAAATTGATATAAATTTTATTGTATATTCATCACGCTGTGTTCCTCATCAATTAATTATTTAATGTTTTTGGGATCAATATTTGAAAAAAATATTGATATTTAACCGGGTTTCTAAGTGAATCTTAGGTTTAATTCCCTTTTTCCAGGTCTCCTACATTTAAATCTAAAAGACGGAATTTATAGCTTTTAATAATTCTAAGAAGAGAGTACTTTGTTCCTCCAGGTCCTCCATATGTTTAGGTTCTACTGGGAGGTTTCTTCTTATAGATTTTTCATTTAGAAAAACAAAAAGGTAATTTTTCATGGAGGTATTATTAATATATAAATTGTACATATCATTTTATCTATTTTCTATGGTAATTTGAGGTTCATGTGGATATGTTTCATAAAATGTGGCATGTAAAAATTCTTCAATAGCCCTATTGCATTTATTAAAAAATATATAGTCTTTACATAATGTATAATTTAAAAGGAAAATTATTTCTTCAATACTAGATGAAAGCCTTTCCATATTATAATTTTTATTAAGAATGTATTATTCATACCCAAAATCTTTGAAATAGTTTACCTTATTGTTTATTCAATTCCACAATTAATATAAAGTTTTATTTAAAAGGGAAAAATTAAGATACATTTAATTATATAAATATCTATATCCATAACTTTATCCCAAAAATAAACCTTTATTTAATTTATTAAGTAGATTCCCAACTACTTCATGAAGGGTTATATTTCACCTTTCTAAAAATCCATTTTTCTATGGAATCCTAAGAGTAGATCAATTGTGATTATAGCCATATTGTAATCATAAGAATTAAAAATATTGATTTTAAACTCATAACCATGATCAATTCTATAACATCCCCACACCCACACTCACATATCTACTGTTGAAGACATAGAATTTATATTTCTGTCTTTCAAACTGATGAAGGTGACATATTTTTTGTTATCCAAACATACAACATAAAATGGAAAATATTTGATCACTTATATTCTCAAGAACCTTTTAGTTTTAGAGTTTTATATAATTAAGAAAAAATATTAACATAAGGGATTCATAAATAGTTGGTTTATAAATATGAACATCATATCCCACAATACTCGGCTTTCATATTCCACATTTAGTCATCATCATCATCCATATGATACCCTTTTAGACATAATTCATTCAACCTCAATCTTTATAACATGGTGAAAATGAAACCAAAGAATGGTGAGCTAAAATTATCAATAAGTTTAAAGGTAAGAATTTTCAATTGGATGTTATCATGGAGAATACGTAGATAATATGGGTATAATGGAATAATCAAATTTCATGATTATGACATAAGTATATTCCGAACCATAAATTCCTAGATTATCAAAGATAAAAACATTAAATAAGGATTTAACATAGTTAAGATTCATCGTATTTAATAATCATAATCCATGTGATAATAATGTTTTTTCTGAGAAACATTATAAACCCATAGAAACCATAGATAAATCTTATTGTTATATTGGAGCATTATCATCACATCACATCTTAAAAAAGAAATATCCAATATAGACAACTTCAATATTTGGAGTACCTAATTCATTGGAGGGATATAAAAGACCCACCCATCCTTGGTTTATCATGAAACCACCCATCCTTTGTTAGTAATGTTACCACCTATCCTTGGTTCAAAATGAAACTACTTGTCCTTGGTTTATAATGGAACCACCTTTTATTATAATCAATTTCCAAGAACTGTATCATGAATAAAGTCCATAGAGAATTAATTTCATCATAAACCCATTAAAACAACCTTTATTCTTTTTATAAAATGATTAACTAATTGAAAATAATTAAATTCCATAAAAATCTGTTTGAAAAACCATTAACTCATGTAAATGAAATAAATTCCTCAAAAATCTATTTGAAAAATGATTAACCTATGGAAAAGAAATATGTTCCATAATAATATATTTGAAAAATTATTAGACTATAGAAAAGAAAGTGATTGTATAACAATTCCATTGAAACATGGTTAAATTGTGGAAATAAAATGGGAGATGTAACAATTTCATTGAAAGATAGATAACCTGTGGAAAAGAAACGGGTTCTGTATCAATTTTATAGGAAAAATATTAATCCATATAGAAGAAAGAATGAGAATGGTATCGTTAAAAAATATTCCCATTGTATAATAAGTAACAATAAGGGTTGTTGATTCTGAATAATGAAAATACCATTAAAATGTCATTAAAAAAATTGAGGAAATATCATTTTTATTTTAAAACTCACTTTTTAACACTAAAAAATAAAAAAAAAATTACGACAATACTTATTATTGAAAACCCCTTAGAAATATAAAAAAGGAAAATTGAAGTAAATTAATCGACATTATGCTGGGAAAACATATTAATTTCATAAACATTAAAAATAAACATTATTTTTAAAAAAATTGAAAATGGGAGTCAAAAGTGGACCTATTGGAAAATGTTTAGAAATTTAATTTTAAAACCTTTCAAAATAAGGTAAAATTTCATGATAAATGGAATTAAGAAATCATTTATTTTTTTAAAAGAACATTTTTTAAAACATTTCATAAAAAAATATAAAACATTGATATATAAGAGGAATATAACTAATCTAAAATAAAATAAAAGATATGTATCACTTATAAGCGACTTTATTGATTTTACCTTTATCATTAAGGGAGGAAATGGAAATTAAACATGTGAAAAACATTAATAAATATATTATAATAAAATTAATGTGTTCCAAGAAAATAATATCACATTATTTCCTTCAAAAGGAACTTGAACTGAAACAATCCTAATAGAAAGAAGATTGTAATATAAATACTTTTCCACTTTTATAACTCTTTAATCATAAGCCCCATAAAAGGATGAAATAAAATTAAAATTTGAATATCAATAATATAATTATTTTCAGGATATAATATGTAAAATTGTAGTATAAATACCTCTAAAATGAATATAGGTGAATATCATAAATTTATGTCTCAAAGAAAGACAGTTTGAGATGAATAACTGTTAAAAATCATACCGTTGAACATGGGAATTATTTAATAAATAAACTATGAATCTAAAATGTAAAGGCACATAAAATAGTGGAAATTAAATATAATATAATAAAAATTCAATACACACATAATCGTAGAATATAAAATATAATTAAGAAGAAATGTAACCTAATGAAAAGAAATTGAGTTTGGATGTTTTATACAACTTGCAAACTGTAATGTCAGAACACTATGGATGGAATAATTAAAATTGAAACTTAAAATACAATGATTTATGGTGTATTAATTATTTTACATGTAAGAGGGGCCCTATATACACCACATAATATAAAAAATTTGTGAATATATCATATTTTTCACAAAATTAAAAGCGATACGAGAAAAACCCTTACCTTTAGTAAAAAATTTCATTTTATGTCCTTTAAATTCTGTATAATAATATTACATAAATTATATTATTTATTAATAAAAAAATTCATGTATAATAGGTTTTACTTAAATATTTTATTTTATTTATTTTTAATTATATATTTAAATATTTAATTAGTAGAGTTCATGTCTGGTGTTTTGAGAACGTTCGGTTCATTGTATCAAAAATGATTATTTGTTTAGAATTTGGTCAAAGAAGAAATTATTTCAAAATCTCCATAATAATAATCCTAAAAAAATTATCATAATTATTCATCAATAATAATTTTAAAACCAATCATGAAATATGGTTATGAAAAATTAACTATGTTACGATCATAGAGATGATAGGTCGTACGGGCGCATGAGTAAAGATTCCATTTTCTAATGATCATTATGAAATAAGGTATGTATTATTTTATATTTATAAAATAATCCTAATATTAAAAATAAAATATTATTTCGTTAAATATACTTATATATATTATTCTTGTGATGTGGTGTTGAAAAAATAAGCACATCACTTTGTAGAGGTGGTAGTCCACACATACACGAATAACGTTTTCATTTTTCCACATAGGAAAGAAAATGATATATTATATTTACATAATGAAAAATATTTCATTAATATAATTATTATGTAATTTATATCACATATATTCATTAAAAATATCCTCATTACCTTTAATTTAAATCATTAGTCAAAAACAAATCACATCATTTCGTGATGCGGTAGTCCATCGTAAACATGAGTAACATTATCGTATCCCCTACATAATGGAAAGTAAAAAAAATTATATGTTATAAAATAAATAAATAAGTTTTAATATGTTAAAAATGTCATATATACACTTTAAATCCATAATTACAAAAATATGTGAAAGGCGATGTTGGAAAAAGAATGGCATCGGCTCATGAGGTGATTAATTTCCATACACATGAATGGTGATTTCATGTCCCATTTAGTGGAATATGAGATGAATTTAGGATATGAAAATGATATTAAAAAATATTAGTATATATTTGATGATATTTTTATATTATGATCATAGTTGAATAATATTTTAATAATTTGGAACAATGAATAAAACAAAAACACGTAGTTTGAAATTTTACCTCTTCTCAAACCATCTCATTAGGATTATACCTAATGTAATTATAGAATGGATTAATGAATGAAAAAATTATTCTAGATTGAGGGGATGGAAGTTGTTATGTTATTTAAGTAGGTATTGTATGAAGAAAAATGGTTTTACTATTTAATGAACATAAGAGAGGGGTGGCCTTTTATAAGTGAGGTGTGTGGAACACTTGTGATTTTTAAAAATAATAAGATATAACCATGTTTTTCAGATGATGAAATGCGAAAAAAAAAGATTATTATTGATAAAGAGAAATTATAAGGAACAGATATTCTCATAAAATCTTTATTTACATGTTTTCAGCTTATTTTACCACTAAAAGATTTTATTTTTACCCCTGATAAACCCATTTTCACCTTAAATGCAGTAATTTATTTTCAGTATTTTTAATAGTCATTATGGAAAAATGTAAACATTAAATTATTTGATAAAATAACATTTATGGTTAAAAATATTTAATCTATTTTAGCAAATATAATTCACATAAGTTTAAAAATTGAATTAAAAATTAAACCCCTAGATGAGAGAAAAGGACGAGTTTTCAAGAAGTGTATTTTTCCAAGAAAAATGATTTTATTTTAACTATATGAATAATAATAATAATTTTATGGTTGTAAATCAAAATATATTGATATATAATATATAAATTTAATTTAAATCATTCCAAATTTGGGGTTTTTAAATTCATTAAAAATGTAAAACATTATGCACTTTAAAAAAATTCAGAAAAATCTCGTCTTTAAACCCAAAGAAAAACTTATACTAAAATCCAATATTATATTGACTAAAAAAATGAAGTTGATTAAATATAAATAAATAATACTAATTTTACATTAAATCATATTCAAAACATAATGGGACTTTTAAAAATCTTAATTTATTCTAAAAAAATGGAATTATTACAAGAATCAGTGTTTTGCATTATTGACTGAAAAATCAATATTTTCAAGAAAACAAAATTTAACCCGAAGTAAATTTTTATATGTATAATTAAAAAATGAATTTAAAGTTATGAAATAAATTTTCTATAATTTCCAAAAAAAATTATAATAGCTTTCATGAAATAAATAAAAATTATTTTTGAAGAAAACATATTTTTGAAGAGTAATATTAATTTTATAAAAATTGATTGATTATTTACTAAAAAATTATTAATAATTTATATAGAGTAGTATATTTATATACATATATCATAAATTATTTAATACTCTTCATACCCTCCAATTTAACATGTAAGTTATAACTCTTATATATATCATGGGTTGTTTAAGCTCAGTGTCAACTGTCGAATATACTTTCAAACATAGTTTTATTTTATAAAATCATGAGGTGTTTCAACTTCTCACACTCGTAATGGTTATTCTAATAAATTTATCAAAACAAATTCATACTTTGGAAAAAATATAAAAGACTAACTTTTTTGAGCCAGGAAATATACCCATGTAAATCATGGATTATCATCAACAATTACATAAGTTTGGTATTTTATAGATAAAATAAAACTGTAGATGATATAAAAAAATCATGTGAATAATTTCTAGATATTTAGTGGTTTAAACCTATTTATTTAGTTTTGAAAAAAACAACTTTATGTTTCATTCCATTTTTAAAGGAATTGTACACATTTTCCTTTGGGAAATATTGTTTTGGTAATTCCTTGAAAAAATATTTTTGACTAGTTTTCTAAGAAATTATATATTATAGGGGCAGAATATACTATACTAAAACTATGATTCATGATGAAATGAATTTAAACATGTAACATTTTTATAAAACAATGAATTTAAATGAACTATATAAACATTATTATTCCTTAAAGCACTAAGAACTGAACTAAAATTAGAATCATAAAACATAGATGCTTTATTCTAAAACTTAACATAAAAACCATGACCATGTAATTGAGATATACATAGTGTATTATCTTTTAATCCATAAAAAATAAAACATTATAAATTAAAATACTTTTTGTAATAGTTACTTGACCAAGGATAATAAATTTCCTCACAGTGTTGTCACCAAATATGACATAACCTCCATTTACTCTAATCAAACATTGAAAGCATGAGAAGTCCCCAGTCATATGTCTGGAACATTCATTATCCTGACACTATAATTTATTACTAAAGCATTTTAACTAGGTTTCAATGATTAAATTAATTGGAAGATAATTTTCATAACTAGATTTATTTGGGTCCAGAAAGGTTAGAAATTAAATATTTTGGGATAACATCTATTTAATAAAGTTATTCCTAAATTTACGACCATATTTAAAATAATTAGAGAAACAAAATATTTTTGGTCCAAACTAAATTTCTTAAAATTTTGATTTTCAAAAATTATACTTTAAAATATGTTTATTGACAAAATTTTAATTATTAATAACATAGTTTTTATTGAGTTTTCTTTTCCTCATAAGAGGATAACCAAAAAAACTTTTAGTTCAGGCACAACATGAATTGATTAAATTTTATTTATATTTTTATTTCTTATCAAGAACCCTTAATTATACTAATTTAATTTCTTATTTACTTAATTAAATTAATTATTTTTCATGAGAATAATTTTATTCTTTTCAATTTATACATGAAAATTAGATTTTGTATTAGAAGATAATGTATGATGTTTCTTTAAATTCTTAATTTTTTATTTATTTCATTATATTTTTCTTCTAGTGTATTGTATTATTTGAATAAATCCTCATGATACATACCTAATTCATCATCTTTTTTTGTTTTAGAAGAAATAGAAATAATGTTTGTTTCCCTGGGTGTAATTTCAATAAAGCACATATTTCCCTTCTCGTGAGAATTATCTTTCGATGAACTTGAATCACTAAAAATTTAATCCAAATTGATGCATATTGCATTCATGGATTTATTTTTTTTCATTCCTTGATCCTCATATTTCTTCTTTTACTTCAATTTCAGACAATTACCTGTAATATGTCCTTTTATTTTATACTTAAAACAAGAAGCTTCATCTATGTTATCATCTTTCTTATATTTTCCTTTATTATCAGATTTACATTAGAATTTTTTTTTCTTAAACAACTTATTATTTATATATAATTTATTTATTCTTTTGGAAAAGTGGATCATGTCCTCATCCCAATCAAAGTAATTGACACTTCCAGTGGTGTTATATATTCTGATTACCACTTTATAATTTAACTATGATTCATTGAATGTGATTGAGTTTTTGGTGTTACCATTTTTTCATTCGCTTTATTAATTATTTAAAATATTAATAGTTTTTCAATCATATCCTATATTGGTAGAATACTCATGTCACGTGATTTATGAAGGGATACAATGGTGCCTCTCTATCTATCAGGTAAAAATCTTAAAATCATTATTACTTGTGGCTTTTCATCAATTGTTTTTCCCAGTCCATGAATCATGTTCATAATCTAATTAAAATTTTGGTATATATTTTAAATAGAATTTTAAGACTTCATATTAAATTTATGATACTTAATAGTATATGTGCCTAATCAAATTTCAATAACTTTAAATGTGAATTCATGATAAAAAACTAAGGCATAACAAATTTCATAGGATTCATCACATGCATATATTCTATTAAATAAATATCCTATAAGTTCATAATATAAATAATTAATTGTCTTTAAATTATAGTCGAAAGAAACATTTGTGACATCACTTCAGTCAAGTATTGGATATTTGGGTTTTTCATGTTTTTACACTGTTGATTTCCAAATATAATAGTCTATAAATTAAATATTTATTTTCATTTTAATATTCTATTAAACATAAATAGTTACATTAATAAAATGAGCTTTTTGGAAGAAATTTCATCAAGTATTGTATTATCTATAAAGATATAAATTTATAATAAATATAAATTTTATATATTTATTCAAAACCTAATCAAAGATAGAGCTAGATAAGTAAAAAACATTACTATGATAAAAAATTTGTCCAATGTGGAAACTTAAGAGGTGGTTAATTGAAATTACAAAAAAATTATTAAATAAAATTAAAAAATTCCCGCAATTTTAGGAACAACCAAGTTAACTAAAATAATAGCTATATATAATTTGATATTTTTATGGTTCCTATAGGGCTTCAAAACAATCCAGTTAAATAAATTTTCGAAACAATTTATCTTTTTAAAAAAAATCTACTCACACCAACCACCACATATATATATATAACTAATTAAACATAACTATAAAAGTATTTTTTTTATAATATTATAGAAAGTATATTTGAATGATATAATTTTTAATTTAAAATATATTTTAAAAATAGAGTATGAAAAAAACAAATGTTGCATAGTGGAATTTACAAATTCAAGTGGTTCCATTCCGATTTGGAACATAGTCCTCTCCACTCAAAAATAACCCACAACCAAGAATTTTTATTAATACTAATAAAATGATCCTCATATTGTATTAGGATTTACAAAATATGATAGAACATAAGGCTTTCCAAACATAACAAAGTTGATTCCATAATTATACATGTGATAATAAGTTTAAATAGTAATTAAATGAGTTTCAATGTACATATAATTATATTATAGGATAAGTGATCACTAAATATAAAATAAATTCAAGAAAAACTAGAATATTGAAAAATAGGGAGGGGATAAATTGATTGATTTTTTATCTCAATCTCTATTCAGATTCGGTTGATCAATTGTATTTAAATCTATCCGTGAAAGGAATATAGAATGATTCTTTGAAGATTATTTTTTGGATGTAGTAGAAGAGAATGTAAAATAGAGTATCACAGATTGAAATAGAAACCTCATATGTTATTATCTAGTTTATACACACCTTTCAAATGTATATATATTTTAAATATTTAGAGAACTTATATCAATGATAATCCATTAATAATAACGATTCTTAAATAATTTTATAGAGTGTGTAGATCTCGATGACACAAATGATCTAACTTGTATATAATACCTCAAATAATATCATTTAGACTAAAATATTATTTTATTCTTGGATAGGAATCATCTCACTCAGGCATTATAAAAGAAAACTCATTATAGTACACTTTAGATATGATCACATTTTATTCTCATGGTTGTAGGAAAATTTCATCTTGTGGTTGCATACTTCTTCTTATGGTTTTTAATTCCTAAATACGGTCGAATATTTCTTCCTATGTACACACATTTACTTTTTTATATACACATTTATTCATATTATCATACATTCCCTTATGTGTTCATGAGTTCCGTTATGAGGTAGAAGGATCCTTCATCCAGTCATGGTTTCCTTCATTCAGTATTGGGTTCTTTTAGGTGGCCTTGAGTTCCTTCATGTGGTCTCAAGTTCCGTCATGTGGTAGAGGGATCCATTATGTGGTAATAGGTTCCATCATATCATTATAAAAATCTTCTTATTTTCTAAAAAATACTCGTATGGTCACAGATCATATTTAACAGAATTTTAAGAAAAATACCAGAAATATATGTTTCAATAATAGAAAACATAAACAATTAGTACTAAAATAATAAGGATTTTGGATCATTAAAATAAATAATTATTGGACTATTCCTACACACTTTTTATATTGAAATTTTTATAGTTATATATTATTCTATTCTCTTTGAACATTTTTTAATAACAAATTTCCCATTACCTTCCATTATACTTCTTTTATGTGTCATTACTATGTTAAAGTAAGGGTTCAGTAATATCTTATTCTTTTCTTATTAAAGATTATTTTCCCTCATAATACTTAAAAATATCCTCGTATCTTATGAAAATAGTTATATTATCTTGTTATTAACATCATTTTGATCCATTATTTATGATATATCACCCATTACCTCTCATTTATCCCTTATTCATAAGTTTTGAGTATGTCAGAATAACGGTTTCAGAAATATTGTCATTTCATTTCAATTATCTTCTTAATCCGTTAAATATGATAATTTATCATTCAAAGTAACAATAAAACATTCTTTTAGCAATAATATTTTATTTTTATAAATATCACACCTCGACTATTATTTTAATAATTAATCAATTCATTCATTGACCTTTATTTATTACCTTGATTTTTGGGCCAATCGCTTTTAAATTTTTTATATTTAAGAGTTTATATATATTGAATAGTTTATGATAACTATGAAGTATCCTTGTAGATGGGGTATAAGAAATAAAATATTAGTTTTTCATGGTTGATATACAGTTTCCAAATCTGTGAGGGTAAGTAATGTTGATTTCCATGTTTTTTTAGAGAGTGGTACATGGTTGGAACACAATTTGGTAACAATTTAAAAGCTATTTCATTCACCTAGATATTATAAAATGGAAAATTATTATAATACCCTTCCCTTTTTGAACTCACCCTCACTCCCTCTAATCCCTAACTCATGATATATGTCCTAAGGGAGCCAATACGCATGACCCCTCCACCCCCCCCCCCCCCCTCTATTTGAGAACCCCTTTATTGATTTCAAGAGAGTTTCTTGAGGTAAGGCCATTTATTATATTCTTTATATATATTCAATCTTTTTTTTCTTCCTTCCCACACTATATCAGGATCCTAACCGAACTCTATGTGGAGGTTTCTTTCTAATTCATTTTAGATCATGATGTTAGGGTATGCATTGGTTTTCTTTGGCATTCTTTATTCATATTTGAGGGTTTCACATAATATACACTTTGTTCGAGGTTTGTGTTTTTGTGAATTTATAATTTTCTTAACAACCCATGTCGGATTCAGTTCCCTAAATTCTTTCCACAAAAAAATTATAAATGAGGTAAATTTTATTAAATAATTTGGAAGTTTTTTTAAGAAAGTTCATATTTAAAATGGGGTTTCATCAATTTCAATAGGAAATCTAATGGTTCTTAAGGGTTGTTGGTTGGGAATTATCTTTATGTAGATTTGTTTTTGTGTTTTTAAATTATCTCCTTTTTTGTTATTTATTTTTCATAGTGGTGGTGATTGTATAAATAGTCAAGGAGTTTTCAATTCACCATTCTTGGTTCTTTTATACCATGTTGTATTTAATAAAATGTTTGCTCCTATATTTAAAATTATCTTTCAAGGGATTCATTGTTTAGTTGGATTCAATGCTACATATATATATATATATAGTGCAAAAAAATAGAATTCATTATATGTTTGTTTTGGAACTAAAAAAATTTAAAACTTTTAATCATTAATATTTGATGGTTTTATAGACTGTAACATATAATCAAAGTGAATGTTAATAAATGATGAGTTTTTATATACATTGATCCGTATATTCTTGTTTAGATCCTTTTTTAATAGTGGTTTAATCTACTAAAATGAATGAATGTTGTTAATTATTTTGAATATTTTTTTATAATATACTGGTGTTTACAACAATATTCAATAAAATGATGATTGTTTAATTTATATATTTATTTTTCCATAAACTAGTAGTGTTCATAACCACTACTATTATATTTAGTGGTGTTTTAACAATATATAGAAACATATAACATTGGTTAGTCAGTGAGTAGTGATAGTTAAAATAACCAATATATAAGTACTTCCAGTTTCATTAATTATAGGTGGTTTAAACTTCCCCTAGTTAAAAATAACTTCTAGTAACTTTAGCCTTACATATTTTCTAGCCCATCAATTATAAAATACAAATATATTTATATGGTAAAAAATGCAATAATATAAGTGGTCAAATAGACGAAACATAAGAAAAATAATATTTTACAACAATCAAAATATTTTGTAATAAAAATATATATTTTCAAGTAATATATTTCAACAAAACACATATAGGTCTTTTTTAACCAAAAAAACATGAAAAGGGGAATCCAAGATCAACCCTACTCTCTTTTGTTAGGTTGTATACCATAGATGATCTATGCTCATGATTTTTCTATCAGCTACAAGCCTCCAATGTATAAATTTTCTATATTAAATAAATTTAGAGTATAAATTTGTTTTAATTTAATAGTGAATAAAAAATATATCTATAAAAATTATCAAATTAATATAAAAAAATTAAAATAAATCTAATAAATTCAGTATTTCTGTAGTTTGTAAAACCAATGATGCAATGTTTTCAAGAATTCTCTATGTCATCCCTTAAAATATAATAAACAATAATTTAATATAAATTTGATATGAATATGAGATAAAAAACAACATATTTTTATTTTAAATTACTTTTAACAAATTATAAAAAATATCTATCTTCTAATTGATGAGAATAGTCCACCAATCATGATATAATACGAGAAGGGAAAACATCCAACATGCTAACTAGCCCAATATTTTCCCCTATAAACCCTAGATATCATTTGTAGGAACCAAAAACATTCCAAATGGCACAACTATTTTAAAATTTATCATCCTACAAAAATCAGATGTATCCATGTTAGTTTTTTCTTACAATTATTTTTACTTGTTTAGTAAATAATTTCAACAATTATTATACAGATGTAAAAAATTATTTTTTCAAATTAACAATTACTTAACAATTACGGTAACCCTCATTATAGTAACTATGGTACCGTATTCTTAGTCAATGATCAATTCTAATATACTCTATATGATCACTCTAACATCCCTATAGTATAAAGTGATGGACTAGAATTAGGGATCATACCTCATAAATATCATATAGAGTAATGTGAAGAAACGGGGGTTCATAAAAAATATAGGGAGCATACTTGATATTAGTGGGAGCGTATTATATAGGCCACCCAACATCATATGAGATATGGAAGTAAATTTTATATATTTAGATCATTATGTTCCCAGAACAACAACATCTAACAAGAATAAAAAACAATTTATAATACAATATATGATAAAAAAAGGTACTGTTTTGAATTTTTTTATATAAATTAATTTAATTCATGTATTCTAAATAAACAAATACAAGATAAGTTAAAGGAGGACTGGACAAGAAATAAATTAATTATGCAATGTAAATATTATATTTTTTCTCCATTATCAACATGATTTACTCATCTTCACCCCCATTAAATGTCTAACAATTTCAATATTATTATGGATAAAAAATAAATTTCCTATTGTTTATATAGTTTCATGTCACAAAAAATTCTTCAAATTCATTACCCATATCATACAAGTCTCCTAGTTTAACATTGACTATAACACTCCACTAATAATTTAGTATTTCATTCAAAAACACTTCGATTTTATGTTGTGATTCCAAAATATATGGATCGTTTTCCTAAAGCTATCATTTATAAATCATCCAAGATAGGTTAACATAAGTGAATTTTCAAAAAAAATTCCTTATGACCTTATAAATATCAAACCACTTTTATTAGAATAAAAAAACAAAACTTTATTCATTACAATTTAAATCAAAAATGTCAATAAACATTCCATAGTATCCAAAGTCTATTAATTTTATGATGATACCACTCTATATATTTTTTAAAAAAAATCTTTGGAAAAAACTGTAGGAAATATAAAGAAATTTATAGTATAAGCATCGAATATTTTCAACTACTTCAAAGGTCATAGAGTCAAATATTTCAAATCATCTAACTCTCTAGTTTTATTATCAGCGTTAATGATCATCAAGTGTAAATATGAAATATTATTTGTTACATATGAAAATTATTTCAACATATTTCGAAAATAAAATTGATTATGATCTCAAAAAATGTGAAATCCATTTAATAATATCATTATTTGCATCTTTTGTTATATATTTCTCATTTCATGTTTGACTCAAATGTAATATCTTTCTTGAATTATTTAATTCTTTAAAGAATGGATCTACAATATCCATTTTTTTATTACATATTTATGTGCTAGAATTAACTATTTTTTTGTTAATTAAACTGATGATACTTTCCCCACTTGATGAACTAATGTTGGAATGTTTGATAATTTATTGTAGGACTGTAATTGACTTTTGTTATCATTAACATATCCAACTTTATTTACTAATGTCCCAATATTAACTAAATTCCTTGAAAAAAATGTAAGACATTATTCCACTCTATAACATAGAATAATAGAGCATTCTCATAGTGATTGTTTTCTCATAAAAGGAAAAAATGACCTACATACCTAATGAAAAAATTAACATAAAATAAATTTTGGTCTGATTGTGTAACTCAAGAGGGGGGTGAATTGAGTTCTAAATAAAATTTTTATTAAAAACAAGTTAAAATAAATTCCCCTAATTTAAATAAAAAGGCCCAGTTAAACAGAACAATATTTTAATATAAGTTTGATCTTTAAAAACATTTCTCAAAACGTGATTAGGGATTATTTTATACAGTATTTTATATTACATTTACTTTTTAAATCTATTTACATAATCAAATCCATTATATCTACATCCGTTAAGATTAAATATCAACTTATATATTTTTTATAGTTTAAAAAAATGTAGTTTAATCATTGAAATTAAGGAAACAAAACATTAAAACACAGTGTAGAAAACAATGGGTTCAATCTCAAGATGAGACTTAATCCCCTCCACTTATAAATCACCCCCTGACAAGTAGATTATTATTACCAAAAATCTAGTCCACACCATGGATCAATTTTATAATCAATAGATTAAAAGTTTTCTAAGTTCAAATTCTCTTACACAATTATAAGTGGGAAGAAATACAACAAAGCCCATGTAGAGACCTCTTCAATAGTTTTTAGGGATATAAAGGTAAAACAATTTTAGATAATATTGGATATTCTCTAGTTCAAGTGCAGGAGAAAATTTATGAATATATATAGATAAATACAGCACACTACTGAAAAGTAAATAAAACCCATAGAGAGAAAATAAAAGAGAAATAAAAATGTAGTGTTTCTCAGTCTTTTATTTTTTAGATGATCAGTAGTCCTTTGATTTGATTTGGTGAGGACCTCGAACAAGTTCACAAAAAATTTTAGGAAAAAATAGCATCATGGAGGAATATTTTCTGTATGAATATGCTATGAAATTGTTATCTTGATTTAGTGTAACAAAGGAATTTGATCTTTTGTGTATAGAAATCTATCAAATTCACATGTATTCAGCATGTTAGTGATAGCTCACGCATTATTTAGCAACACATGTGTACAAGGTAGTTCCACTAAAATTTATAGCAATTTGGGTTCAAATATCTATTTAGTAACAATATTAATGATTTACTACATCGTCGTACAGAGTATAAAATCAAGAAAATATGAATTGTCTTCAATGTGATCGTGTAATGGTTTATAAATAATCCTTAAATAAAACCAAATTAGGTTGTCTATATTAAATCCCCTAAACTATCTATTGGAAGAATTAATTCTAAAAATATATAACATAAATGGTATCAAGGTTGACAATAGTATGGTCTACAGGTAGCACAACTCATTTATAATATATGCTAATGGTAGAACATCTAGCAGTAGTAAGTTGAATGAGATGTTGTAGGTCTAGTAGTAGAAAATTCCTATCGGTAGAATAATTGAACTAAAGGTAGAACCAATCTGGCAGTAACATAACTCTAGTGGTGTTAGAAGTCTAGCGGTGGCATGAATGGAAGTGGAAGAAAGCTATAGGTGGAAGAAAGATGGAAGTAGCACATGCCTTATTGTGGCACGGTTCTATCAATAGAAAATTTCCAAAAGTAACATAATTTGAACTAACGAGGGAACAAGTCTGGTAATATAAAATTTGGCAGTATCAATATTGATGTAATGGTTCAAAATTTAATCTAATGATATAACATTTAAACTAACAGTAGCATAATTTTATTAATGGTATAAATTTTGTACAAACATTATTATATTTGTATAATGGTATCTCATTTCTATAATCATCCAAATTTAGTCATTAAAATAACATACTATCATTAAACATGAAACTCATTATAAATATAACAATAATTATTTGTGATAATTAAGAGAGGATATATCAATAGTCCCCACCTTTTTATAATAAAAAACATGGAATTTTTTAAACCAAGTATAAAAAAATAAAATAATAAAGAGATAAAATTGAAAAGTGCCTATCTCTTTACTATTTTACCATGAAGGATGTGATATTTTTTAATTATATTTTTAAATATAAGCACTTAAAAAAAATTCACATAATTACAAACTTATGGTTTTAAAACTAAAACTTAACACATGAAAGGAAAAATCCATCTAAATAATTTATCCCTCTTTTGGGATAATAAAAAAGATAAGTCAATAATGAATAAAGATAAAGAAATAACTAATGAAAATAAGAGGTAATATTCATTTTAACACCCCCCAATATTTTACGATGCGTCGTTTTTTAAATTTAATTTATTCAACAACATACGTTTCACACAACATCAAACGTAAATGAACAATGATAGACAATTAAATATCATTATTTTAACCCAACTGTTATAACCTATCCATTAAAATAGAGGGAATGAATAGTATTAAAAAATTATTAAATTTATATATTGAATATTTAATCAACCTTTTTTACATTCATCCTGATTATTTTATAGTCATAAGATAAGAATGAAACTAATTTCACACATTACAATACTATATTTTTCTAAAGGCAGTTTTACCGCCTTCTAATGGAGAACTTCTTTTAAAACTAAATTTTCACATTTTTATAAATTTTATTGATCAAAATAAACATTATTTTTAAATTCATAACGTCAAAATTAGATTAGGGTGAAATTTTGGTATTTTTTTGAAAATATTTATTTTCTAGTGAATAGTGAAAATCTTGATATTTATAAAACTAACATTTTCGTTATTACTAATAGTATATTTATGATTTAAATATGAACCTTAAAAATTAAAGTTTAATAAAATTATGTATCTTATGAATGAAAATATAATAAATTTATATCACGGAATAACTAAATGAATGTTTTAGAAATGAAAAATTAAATATTGGTATGTTTGTGAAACAAAAATGATTATTCACAATTTTATAATTAAAATAATTATTTAAAAGAGAATTTATTTTGATGAAATATATTATTAAATTAATATTTTTTGTCTTATATTTATAAGATAATTTTATGAGACCTTAATTAATTTTTGAAAGTGTTATAAAAAGAGTTATATTATTAAAATTTGTATTTTTTCAGTAAATAATGAATTTATTTAAAAATGAAATTTATCATAATTATAAAACTATTTTCATAAAAAGGAGTGAGGTATTTTATACTTACCATCTAAAAATAGTTATGGTATTTTTTTCAAATTTTTCAAAAATAGTTGACCATTTTGTAAATAGTGAAATACAGAAATTTATGGTATTTGACATTATTATAAATAAATGAATAGTCAATTTAGGAATGATGTACGAATGAGGTAATAACTAATTGGATTAAAATAACATACACTCTTTACTGTCTTTAGTCATAATAACCCACAATATTTTTAGTGTTGATCCTAAATAACAAACAAATTGATTAAATATTAAAAAAAACACACTTCTCCTCCACTATAAATACCACCCCTTCTCCTCACACCTCCTAAGACTTACAGATTTCTTATATTCTTCCCATTCCCTCTCCTAAAACTCTCAGAAATGTTTTATACTTTATTTTCTCCCTAAAATATTACTTCAAAGTTTATTAAGGGGGTCCTCAAAGAGAAGAATTCACGAGTTAAAATCCCATTTCTTTCTTTTAATATTCATTATATTTCTTTTCTTTTCTTATCCTGTCCTTTCTAAATCTTTCCAAACTTGAATGATAACTCTGGTATCTTATATGTAATATAATTTCATCTCATAAAACCATTTTTATAGTTAAACCAGATTACAAAATGTATATTAAAACTTATTTAGTGGTCTCAAAGTATTATATATACATAATATAAAATATTAATAAAACTAATGTGTGATAATAAAAAAATACCAAAATAATCCAAACACTTATTATTAACATTTTATCTAATTAATCAAAACAATATCTTAAAAAATGATACATAATACCATAAAATATTATTTTAGTTCATTAATAACATATAATTTTAATTCTGGATAACTATTCACCTTTTACAAGATCTTTCTTATATATATACAAGTGATCCAACAATGAAAACAAGGGAAATGAAAACTTCAGAATGATGAAATTTAATCCTATAACACATCTAAGAGACCATAAATTAACTTAAAAAAATTATAATTTATAAAATAAATTTTAATAGGTTCAGAATTAAATTATTAACAAATCTAATTTCATTATCAAAGACATTAAGTGCATGTGTAGGACACTTTCCCCCGTAAGGTTGGGGATTCTCATATAACTTTTATTTCTGTGAGATTTCCATTATTCACCACATATTTATTATATTTGGTGAATTTATACTTTCATTTTATATATAACATCATGTACTTATTTATATTCATGGTATTAAAAATAATTTTATTATTATTAATTTTTGGGGCATGTGATTTTATTGATTACAAAGTTGTAAGGGATTCTCCCCAAACCACCATTTTGATTTTGGGTTACGCTTTCTCTCTCTTTACCCCTATATAATTCTTATTTATTTTTATATACTTATTCTAAATTATGTTTATATGTTCCAAAATCATGTATCCATATCATATCGCCTTTATTTGATGAGGAATTACTTGTTTTATAATATTCTGTTTTCAATTCCTCTCGATAAGAAGTGTACTTTAAAAAAATATTACTCATTTTCAATTACACTGAATAATCCATTATAAGGAAAAAATATTCTTTTAAATTCACTATTTTTATCTTGAGAAACTGTATTTTCTCTTTTTTGGATTTATGTAAACAATTAATAATTTGTCCTCTTTAAAGACCCATTTATATTTTCCTTCACAACGCATTAAAGTGGCCCATTTCTAAAGTTTTTTAATTACTCATTTTACATGTTTTCACTTATGTGGTACATAATTAATTCCTATAACATAATTTATTATCTTTCCCTTTTTTATTTTTGAGATATACATTTCTATAATCTGATTTTATGAAAATAAAAAAAGATTTTCCAGAATAACTATTTTTTTAAAAGTAAAAAAGGTTATTTCTCTCAAGAATTATTCAATGATTCAATTAGAGTATTTACATATATTTCAACAACCTATGTTTAATATTATGCTTTTTTTAATTGAACATTAATGTTACAATCTATAATATTTTATTGACTGGTTTAATAATATTTTGACTGGGGATGTAATATCTTGATACCATTCACCATATTACTTTAGATGGTTTGTAATTATTTTTATTATTTGGAAAAACTTATTAACATTTCATATTCTAGTTTCAATATGAATGTATATATTTATTATTTTTCACCCCTTTCATATGAAGAATTCTTTGGAATTAGTAAGTGACGGGTGGGGACACTATATCCCCTCGATGCATCAGTAGGTATCACGAGACCAAATAGATAGGGTTTTTACCCATTTATTTATTGTGTATTGGATTAATCATTGAATGTATGTTTATGATGTATGAAATTGTTTATTTACTCATTATGATACTTCTAATTTATTTTCCATGTGATTATTTTACTAGTATAATATCCATGGTTAAGTTTATTTCTCATGTGATTATTTATAGTATTATTTAATCAGCTTCTATTCCTTCCATATTATGATTAATATTATGTTTTAATGGCATGTGTTTTTAGTTATACAAAATGACTTATTTCTTATGTATATTTATCATTGTTTTTTTTCTAATTAATACCCTTACCGAGCATGTAAGATCACCCCTTTCTTATGTTTTATTTTTACCTAGGATGTGAAGATGTATATTATAAATGACTTGTAGGGATAATCTAGTAGTTTTTGAGTGTTTCCAATGGGGTTTCTTTGTTTTATTTCATTTTTACATGTTATGTAACCAATATGTTTGTATCTGGTTTTTCATTACTACTAAACAATTCGGTCCTTTTGGATGTGACTTCCTTATTTATTATAAAAACATAATAAAAGTAATCCACCTGCTCAGAGAAACTAGGGTTGAGGACTTTATAGTTAGTATAAGAGGAAGATTAGTATAAACCTTGTCAATAAGATTTTGAAAAAACATATTAGGGAACATAACCTTATGATAGAATTTGAGGATGATTATAGAAGAACATCCTAAATTTTTTGAAAGGTATAGATGATGTGGGTATTCCTACAAATATATCCTTTTTTAGATACTACAAGTGGATGTGACTCTGAAATAGATATACCTATGCGTAAAAACTTCAATAGGGTGCATCTGGCCTGACTCTACATAACCCAATACATGACAACCGGCCTTACTGTGCCCCTAGTTTGACACTCCTAGTGGATATTCTTATGATAATTTACATTTTCTTTAAAATCATAATGAATGTTTTAAAAGTAAATATATCCCCAAAGAAAAAATGTTTATCATTATGAGATTATCTATGAACAAATTTTTAAATTTATATTCAGTCTTAATAGTTTGAAATTATGCATTTTGGTTAATAATGTAATTTAGTGTGTCCCATTTTTTAGAAATGCAACCTAGTTGATGGAATGTAAATTGTATCAATTCACACATTCCATGTAGGTATTTGCCTATTATTCATGATAATGATGTTAGAGGGGGAGATGCAACAGGATCTGACCAACACATACCCATGCTGGGACAACTAACACATGTTATGAACAATAACCTTACCCATATAAGACATCTTGATCCACAATGTGAAAAAACAATGTTATATTGCTTCATGATACAATAAACTACACCATTACAAGGGACTAAAAACCCATTTTTAGTTTAAAAGTGGATAAGTTCCTTGGAGAAGATATTTTTCACTTTGGGAAGTAACAAAAGGGAGAAGGTTATCATGGCAGTTTATCATCTCTCGGGAGATGTGGATCAATAGTGGCCATTGATTACAAACATGAATGAGTATGAATAAATTGAATACATGGAATGGAAGGATTTTAAGGAACGTTTCTGGGGAAAATATTTCCCTCATGAAGAGGGGGTAGATATGGAGAGAAATTCTTGAGTCTGATACAAAAGAAAGATACAAATGTTTCCATGTGTGAAGCTAACATTATAATGTTAGTAAGTCATGTTATGGATTAAATATGTAATTAAAGAAGTATTATTGACCATTTCTTGGATGGTGGTAAAATAATTCTAAAAATGGTAATAGTATCCCTGAAATTCTCTTCGTAAGAGGATATAATTTCATGTGCTTTCAAGATAGAGAAAAAATTATTTTAGTACTATGACTTTATGGGAGAGTAAGAGAAGATGATAACTGTAGATAAATATATGTATATAAGGGAAAGGGGGAGTAATTATTTACCATGTTTAATAATTTTGGGAAGAAACCCCTTCATAATTACTAAAATGGAATGAGATCTTATTACAAGCGTGGAGAGAAAGGTCACTGGGACCAAGAATGTAAGGGAATGAAAGAAGTTGCAATTGTTAAATGTTTCAAATTAAAGGGGATGGGGCACTAAAAAATGAATGTCCTAAGAGTCAAGGAAATATAGATCAGAAATGGAAAATGGATCAAGTTTAATATTATGTTATTACTATGGTTGAACTGGAATAATTAATATATTTGTGTTTTTTGATTCATGAATTATAATATTTTGGTTATATAAATCATGAGATATAAATGGATTGTGCTGCAGTACTAATTCTATATGTATTTTTAAGCACGCATGTTTTTATAAAGGTTTTAAGTTGATCAATGTATTCATATATTTGGTAAATGGGTTTAAGATATACATTATTTGGTGAATAATATGTTTAGTTGATTTTTGGAAATTTTGTGACCTTCCTTCTAAATTTTTGGCCATTGAATACGGGAAAGACATGTTTTTTTTGATTCTAAAGATTAACTTCTTATTGAATAGATCATGTTAAACTTTATAAATTATTAGTCATTGATAACATACTCTAATTTCTTAGATTCTGTAAATTTTGATAGGTTTACGGATTTACTTAACAACCATATGATTTGTTGAAAGTACTTCAAGTGTGAAGTTTTATCTTAAACATTCATTTCTATGTGTAAGGGATGAAGTGAAAATAGATCTAAGCACAACCAAAGGATGATATTAAGCTAATAAAATTTAAAATATTCAAGTAATTTTATTTTACCAGGTCATTATCTGAATATTAGAATAATCCCTCTGCTCTAGAAAAAATATTTGGGAATAAAAATGTTATCTATTTACTTCTCATTCCGAGAAATAAATGGCCTTTTATCCAATCACAAGACTTATGGTTTCATGATGGTTAACTTTATAATGAACATGTTCTCTATCAATCTACATTAGAACATGATAGTTTTAATTGTAACACCCCAAAATGATAAAGGGTTAAATGACTAAATGATATGACTCATGTCAACAAGGTGCACCTTCCTTTTTGGGAGCCTGTCTGATTAGAACTCCACTGTTAAGCGTTCTTGGCTTGGAGTAGTGATTAGGATGGGTGACTGTCTGGGAAGTTTCTCAAGGTGTGTGAGAGTGAGGACAAAACGCACTGGAAAGGACATGGGTTAGCCTATGGGGACAATCATTAGTCAAATGACTCGTTTGGGCATGTGGGTGGACCCTGGGGTGGGCCCCACGTGTCTGCGGGGCAACTAGTGGTACCTGGCGGGCCAGGACCCGACAGCCATGTTAAGGCGGGGTGTCTGTGCTATCACCGGGGCTCGGTTGTCACATTTGGTAATAAATGGGGAACCCATCCTTAAGTGTGGTGCACTGCCTGGGTTAAGATGTAGGGCCCACAATGAGGTCGTTGTTCTCTAAAGGGGGGTGATTGTAACACCCCCAAATGATAAAGGGTTAAATGACTAAATGATATGACTCATTTCAACATGGTGCACCTTCTTTTTCGGGAGCCTGTCTGATTAGAACTCTACAGTTAAGCGTGCTTGGCCTAGAGTAGTGATTAGGATGGGTGACCTTTTGGGAAGTTTCCCATGATGTGTGTAAGTGAGGACAAAACACACTGGAAAGAACATGTGTTGGTCTATGGGGACAATCATTAGTCAGATGACCCGTTCGGGCATGGTCTGTGGGGACAATCATTAGTCAGATGACCCGTTCGGGCATGTGGGTGGATCCTGGGGTGGGCCCCACGTGTCTGCGGGGCAACTGGTGGTACCTGGCGGGCCATGACCCGATGACCATGTTAAGGCGGGCTGTCTGTGCTGTCACTGGGGTGGACCCTGGTGTGGCCCCACGTGTCTACCATGTTAAGGTAGTGCAACACCCTACACCTCAGCCCTGCCTCGTCCAGACCGTGGCAACGGACACTTCCCCCTACTCTTCAATTGTCTTTGGCGCAGCCTCCCCCATGAGAGCAGCTCCCCAGCACCCAGCATCTTTCTACAGCGACCAACGGGCGTGACTCCTCTGTCTGGCACCCTCTAGCAGACTCTGCACCTACGGTCCGTGCATGACCCATCAAGCCAACACTTTTTCCTGCCCTGTGACGACACCGCAACACTCACGGGCACCTACCTTCAACTTGGTCGGACCTCTTTCCCCTCGCTGCATATCCTCGGACCGATTGCGAACGCTTCTCACCCCTCCCCCTTTTGGTGACTTTTTTGGTGCCCCATAGCCCCTTGCCGACCTTCCGAGGTGGGATGACTAGTTCTATTGGCTCCTATTCTACCTCTGTTCTCGTGACTAGTCGCGCGCCTTATTCTCAATTGGGCGCATGACGAGCATCCGTTGCTGAAGGCGAGTGGTTTGGGTTCGCGCCACTTCACCTGCACTGAGGTTTAGATGAGGTTTGCTTCATCTTTTGTTTGATTTATTTTATTTTGTTGTTTATGTGTTTCAGTTATCTTTTTGGTTGTAGCGCTTTGGCAAGAATTTTCTGTGATTTTGCGATCGTAAGCAGGTTTCATGTGCTTGTGCGCCTGTACGAGGCATGTTGCGTCGTCGTAACTGAGTTGTAATTTGAGGTAGGTCCCCCACTGCACTTACCTTTAGATTTAGAATTTATTAATTTCATGATGTTTTATTAATTTTAATAAATTTGAAATAATATAATATAATTAATTTTTATATGGTTATTTCGTGATAAAAGAGTCGTTTATTTTATACTGAACACTTGAAACATTTTATTTACGAGCAGACACCCAGTATTAAAAGAATTCCCATTTTCCCTTTAAATATAATTCATGGAATTTCAAATTCACTTCTAGTTTTAAAGATAAATGATTTCTTCCAAACAAGTGTTTTGGGTTTTCTCGAGAAATGAGGTTTTTCTTTAAAATTGGTGAAAGGCCGTTTGGCACTTTAATAAAATAAATTATTTTGGAAAACTCATTCAGGGGTTATCTTTGGTGTGTGTTTATTGTGTGAGCTGTATGTGATTTTTGTGCATCGTGACTGATTGATTTACATTGTGGACACACCCCTTTTTATTACATGTGTTGACATGGGAACCTGGCATAGCGAGTCAATCTTCTGAGAATGATTGCTGCACTAGTTTAGATTATGCACTGACTAGTGGCCCCATAACAGGGGAATACTAAGTTATTGCTGATATGGGGATTGGGCCCCTCGGTTAGGCCATGTAGGGCTATGCCAGGCGTTAGGGAATTATGAAGTCATCGAGTTAGGGCATGCCTTCAGGATGAGTCACATGTATAGTAAGTTCTAGATTGTTCACGATCTCCTAGGTTTGACCCATGTTTCCTTTCGGGTTTATTTGAATGTGGTAGATGATCGAGAGGTCTAGTTCGTTTTCTAGCCCATGTGCGCCACTTTTCCCATTTCCCTTGGTGTGTGTTGTGTGTTATTTGTGGTTTTCCTTTAGGTTAATAACTGAAGCCTGGATTTCTAAATTGTTCGCAGAAAATGTTTTAAAATGAAATGCATCTATTCCATTTAAACATTAAACTTTTTTTTCTTAAATGAACAAGGGAAATGGACTGATACTTGTTTTATAAATGAAAGTGTGTGTGGAAACAAATATTTTATATAATTTAATTCAAACCTGGAATTCATAAATTTTTTATTTAAAGTTAGTGCATTGGGAATAGTTGTTAGGCACGCCAATGAGTTTTAATACTCACGCCTATAGTGTTTTCTTGTTTTTAGTTTCTGTTGAAGGTCCAACTCATCTTTTCTCACCATGGGCAAGGGTTGGTTGTGGACTGGTGAGCGACTCTCAGAGTCATGAGAAGTTTTGGTCGTGGTCAGGTTAGTTGGTTGTTGTTAGAAGTTCTTTATTTTCATGTTGTTTGTTTATTTTTATTATTACACTTTTTCTGATGCTTTATTTATTTTTATTGGGAAAAATCATTCCCTCTTGTTGAGTTTTGATGGCTAGCACTAGTTACCAGCCTGTGGGAATTGGGAATGCCCTTCGGGCCATGTCGCGGGCCGGCTTGGGTGACTAGTTCCGGGTTGACCCAGGTTGGTTAATGACATTAATTATCTTCCATGTCCATGTAATATATTTCCACTAATTATTTTATAACCAAAATCCTATTTTTTTGGCGACCTTAAGATTTCTCATCCCCTATTATTAAGAGTATATTTTATTTACCCTATTTCTTATGTGAGCTTCCCACAAAAGAATTTTCAAGTATCAACCATTTACTTTTGACGTACAATTTCAAATTGTGAGAATGTAATTTATTAAAGGACGGGAGAATGTAACACCCCAATATTTTATGATATGTCTCTTTTTAAATTTAATTTCTTCGATAGAATATATTTCACACAACACCATGCTTAAACAAATAATGATATACAATTAAATATGAATATTTTAACATGATTGTTCTAACCAAACCGTTAAATTAGAGGGATTGTATAGTAATAAGGAAGTTATAAAATTTATATATTATATATTAAATCAAATTTTTTTACAATCATACAAATAATTTTAGTCATAAGATAACAATGAACTCAATTTCCCGCATTAAAAGGCTATATTTTTCTAAAGGGAATTTTACCGCCTTTTAATGGATCACTTGTTTTAAAACCAAATTTTGACACTTTAATATTTTATATTGATCAAAATAATCTTCATTTTTAAAATAATAATTTCAAAACATTCCTATAGTGAATTGTTTTTATTTTATTTTTTGAAAATATTTATTTTCAATGAATATTGACAAATCAAAATTATAATAAAACTGTCTTTTTTTCAATTAATAGTATATTTATGATTTGAGTGGTAACCTCACCTATGAAAGTGTAAATAAATTTTAGGAATCTTAAAAATTAAAATATTACATGTTTATATTATTTAATAGGAAAATTAATGTTTTAAAAATGATAAATTATGTATTCGAATTTTGGTAAAACAAAAATAATTTTTCACAATTTTATAATTAAAATAATTATTTAAATTAAAATTTATTTTTATGAAATATATTCATAAATTAACATTTTATAACTTAATATTATTATATAATTTAATGATTCCTTAATAAAAATTTCAATTTTTTATAAAAATAGTTATAATATTAAAATCGGTATTTTTCATGTTAATGATGACTTTTTTTTAAAATTAAATTTCACATAATTAAAAAAATATTTTCAAAAAATTGATTCCATTTTTTTCTACATGTAGATAAATGGTTAGGGAATTTTTTTGGGATTTTTCTAAAATAGTAGATTTTTTTTGTGAATAGTGGTATGTGATAATTTACGGTATTTAACAATATAAGTAAATAAATGAATTATTGAGTCACGGATAATGTATGGATAAGTTAATAAAAAAAATTTTAAACTCACATGCTCTAGTTACTATATTTATTTCCATGAACCAACACTATTCTATGTCTTTATCCAAAAGGATAAACAAATGTATTAAATAATAAAAAAACACCTCTCTCTTCCACTATAAATACCCCCCCCCCCCACCACCACCACCACTCCTTTTCCTCAAAATTACTAAGACTTAAAGCTTTCATATATTATACCCATTACCTCTCCAAAACTTGTACCTTATGTTTATTTTATTTTTAGTCTCACCAAAATACAACTTCCAAGTTCCCTAAGGAGGTTCTCAAGGAGAAGAATTCAAGAGGTAAAATCCCCTTTCATCTCTCTAATTTTCATTCAATTTATTTTATTTTTTTATCCTTTCCTTACCTACTCTATCCAAAAATATTTTATAACTCTTGTATCATATATATACTTCAATTTATTATGATATTGGGATATCCACCATCAATTCTTTCCTCTTCCCCTTTTTGTTCAAAAAATTAAAACATCATTCATGAGGTATAGATTCACCACCTTTGTGGGTGATGATTTCTTCATTTTCTAATACTTCCATAAAGGATGGTCCTCAAACCATTTTTATGGTTAAAACATAATATAACATCTGTATCAAAAATTATTTAGTTTTTTGGAACCATTATTTATATAATAATAATAAATAAAACAAAACTAGTGTGTGATGATAGAAAAATTGGCAAAATAATCCAAAATTTAATCATTAACATTTTATCTAATGAATCATAATAATATCAATAAAAATGATATATAAGTCCATTAAATAATCTTTAAGTTCATTAATAATATATAATTTCAATTTTTGATAAATATTCCCATTTCACTTTATCTTTTGTACATGTATAGAAGTGTACCAATCCTAAAAACCAAGGAATCGAAGACTTCTGAACGATGAAATTGAATTTTATAACTCATCAAAAAGACTGTAAATGAACTTAAAAAAATTAGAATGAATCAGAAAAATCTTAAATAGTTATGAATTAAATGTTTGATTAATAAAATTTCATTATCCAAGATGTTAAGTGAAAGTGGAGAACACTTTCGAACATAAGGTATGGGGTTTCTCTTCTCACTTTTATTTCTATGAGATTTCCATTATTCATAACTTATTTCTTATTTTTGGTGCATGTATAATTACAATTGATATATAAAATCATTAATGTGTTTTTATTTATGGTATTCAATATTTCATTTTATTATTATTAATTTTTGGGGCATATAATTCGATTGATTACAAAGTGGTAAGGGATTTTCCCCGAACCTCCATTTTTCATTCTGGTTGAAATTTCTGTTTATTTACCCCAATGTAATTCTTATTTATTTTCATATACTAATTATAAAGTATGTTTATATTTTCCAAACTCAAGTATCTTGAATATTTCATCTTTCTTTTATGGGTAATCACATGTTTTATGAGGTTACCTTTTCTATTGCTCCCGATAAGCAGGCCTGATTGAATGGTTCTTCCCAATTTCTTACCCATTTTCAAGTACACTACAAGATCTATTATAAGTAAATGGTATTTTTCTAAAATAACCCTTATTATCATGAATAATATCTTATAACTATTTTTATTTTATTTAAAAAATTAACTATTTTTCTTCTTTAAATAAGTTTATATTTTCCCTCAAAATGAAATGAAGTGGCACATTTCTAGTGTTTCTTAAAATATATTTTTACATGTTTTCACTTTAATTGGACCTAATTTATTCCTCAAAAATAATTTCACTATCCTTCCCTTTTCTTTTATGGGATATATATTTTTATAATTTAATTTTATGACAAATACAAAATGATTTTCCAAGAGAACTCTTTTTTTCAAAAGTAAATAATTTTATTCTTCTCAAGAATTACTTGATGATTTTGTTAGATTATTTACATAAATTTAAAAAACCTCTATTGAATCTTATGATTTATTGAAATTGATCTCTTATATTACAATCTACCATATTTTATTTAATGGTTTTAGATTATTTTGATCAGGTATGTACTATCTTGATACCATTCTTCATATTATTCTGGATGGTTTTTGATTATATATATAGTGTGGGGAATACTATTGAAATTTCATAAGCTAGTTTCAAAATGAATTTATATATTGATTATGTTCCAACCCTTTATATGAAAAATTCACTGGACTTAGTAAGTGAATTGTGGGATTTTCTATAGCCCCTGGATTCTTCGATAGGTCTCATGAGACAAACTAGACCATTTTTTTACCTATTTATGTATGGTTCCCTGGCCCACGATTTGATGGTATGATTATAATGTTTGGAATTATTTATTTCCTCATTATGAAACAAGTACTTTATAGTCCATGTAATTATTTTACTAATATAATATCTATTTTTAAATTTTTTTCTCTTGTGATTATTTATGGATTTACTTTATCATCATTTATTCCTACTGTATTATGCTCAAGATTATGTTTTAATGTAATGTGTTTTTAGTTATTCCCCATTCCATATTGATTATGTTTATTTATTATAGTTTTCACTATATTTCTTTCCATTACTAAGAATTTGAGCTTACTCCTTTCTTTTGTTTTATTTATCCCCAATATGTGAAGATGTATATTATGAATGAATTACAGGGATAATCTTGTAGTTTATTGTTTTTTATAATGGGTTTTATAAGTTTTATTTAATTTTATGTTTTTATGTAAAAATTATTTTCGTATGAATATTTTCAATGCTATTAAATTCTTTGGTCCTCCAGGATGTGACTTCCGTATTTATTATACCAATGTAATACAATTAAGGCATTGATTCCAAGTTACTGGGGTTGAAGTCATTACATTAATTAAGAGAAAAAAATGGTTATAAGAAAAAATAAATACAATATAATAATGAATCCCTATCAATGACTAACTTCAATCTGATTCACTCTCATATTAGGAGGTAGAATCAACAGGTCCCTTGAATTTTTCAGTGGTAAGAGGCACTAAGGTAGAGGTCGAAGGTGTTGTGGTAGTCTAAGGAAGCTCTCGGATCACCACCGGTATGAGCTGTCTGACTGCTTCAACTACAGAAATAATGGATGGCTAATACTAAGGAGGTAGAGGATCTACAAATGTTGAATCTATGAGGGGCGACATATGAATTTTCTTCGGTGTATCCACTATGGTATTATATATATACAATCATGTAATGACCCAAAGTTTCATTAATGGAAAATCCATCTTGATCCTGTTAAATGTCTCTTTATGAAAAATGTTTTTATAAGATTTCAACTTCTTTGTTTTCATGTTAATAATTTTTACCGTTGTTAATATAGCCGTTGAATAGTGATCACTTTATTAGTATAAATGTAAGGCTTTAACGAACCCATTTTTTTACTTAGACAAAGGAAGCGATGGCCTCATCCATTAGAATTTCCCCATACAAAGCCCATTTGTCGGAAATTGGAAAAGAGGTGGCATCTCTGGGCTTCTCCCTTGACCAAGCACAAGCTGAGCTTCATTATTTCAAGCTCGAACGTGACCATCTACGGGAAAAGTGGAAGTTGATTGAAATTACCACTCGAGCGATGTTATTCGAGCCGCCCCAAGAGTCTATCACCATTGCACACCTTACCCTAAGGTCTTATGCGGCTGTTTTAAGGGGTTATGTAACAAATAAGTAGTACTATGTTCATGTACATTATTTTTGTATATAATAATGAATATAATTTCTAGTCCTTTTTGATACATTGTAAATAGTTTTAAAAGTAGAAATGGTGTTTTTAATTATTATTTAATTAAAAAATCTATTCTATTAAATTAGGGGATTTTTGATTTAAATAGTATTTTAATAAAATATTATTATTAATATTAAATAAATTTTTATTAAATATAAATGATCATATAGATTTATGAATGCAATTAAAATTTTTATTAAGGTTTGAAAGCCATTTCTGTCAAAACCCGTGAATTTTCGATAAATGTTTGTTTTTATTTTAAAAGTGAAAATTAACATATTAGAATTTTTTTTAGATAAAATAAATGTCATTTATGGAGTCAGGACGTCAAAATTATCCAACGTTGAATTTTTCATAATTTTCCGAGACAATCAAATTTTTGGGTAAAAATTAAATTCCATTTAATTATATAATGTGTTTTATGACATCATAATGACCCAATGGTGATGTAATAAAATACCATAATCCTTATGATCGGCCAATATATGTTTTATCATTAAAAAAATGTGATTTTGGGTTTGTTTGACTTAATTTCAAAGCATTAATGAACCCCTCAAGACTTATTCAACACTTTGACTTTTTAAATTAATTTCCATGGGAGTGTGACTCACCTCCACATAAGAAACCCTAATTTTTTAATAAGTTCGGACCTTGTCCTTGTAAAATATTGTTTCCCTCTTTTCTTTTACAGAAACCATCGGCAAATACCATGGGATGGTTTGTGGTTTGGATTATTTTAATATAAGGGGTCCCAAACCTAAATAATAAATAATTCTTTCACCTTTCCTATACAAACCCACCCAAGATCCCACTTCCTCCTCACTAAAATCCCTTGGAGTTCTTCCAACCTCTGCCCTACTCTCTCTGGAATCCTCCCAAGGTTCCCCAAGCTCCCAAGAAGCCGCTCATAAGCCTCTCTCTAGCCTTTGGAAGCACACTTCCAAGTAAGGGTTTTTTCTTCCTTTCTCGTTTTTGTCAATTTTCATTAAGTTTTTTTCCCTTTTAATTTCAATTATGAATGTTGGGGTATGGTTTCAAACCTCCCCCATAATTCCCTCTTATTGTTTTAATTATGGGAGACCCCTCTGCCTCTCATTAAATTCCTCCCATGTACACCTGTTACTATGCCGAAATTCCAAAAGGAACTTCTCTCTCTTATTTTACATTCAAGCAATACTTTTGTATCATGAATCTAAATTCCATTACAATTGTTTGGACATTTATATATATGACCCCATTAAATTCCATTTCATGTAAATATGATGAGACACCCTTTCTCTCTCATCAAACCTTTTTTATGAATTCTTATGTCACGCCGTTACGCTGCTGAAATCGCACCAATTTTCTAAGCCAATGTCATTGTGTAGTGAATACCATGCCCATTTCTCCATCAAGGGTATTCACCTTTATGCACATTTACTTATTTTTTATAATGTTTCATGTACTAATTCAACATTTCATTATCATGGAATAAATTATTATGTTTTATGAATCCATGTTTTGTGATCCATGTGGCACACTTATGCATGAAATGAAATGTTTAAGAAGGGTGCGGCCTTATAGCGCTCCAATGCATTGGGTAAAGGATAGTATCATGATACGTCAAGTGAAATGAGTGTTGAATCATGATAATTCATGTACAACGAGGGTTTACTTGTGCTTCATGTGCAATGAGGGTTTACTCATGCTCCATGTGCAATGAGCCACGGCTCATGCTAATTCAATGTTAAGTGTTGTTGCCACATTTCCATGTTTTGATTATCATGCTTTATCAAGCCTTTATGTTCATGTTTCTCTTATGCTCTATTGACATGCCTATTTCCTAACATGTATTGTATTCCTCATGTTATTCCATGTGTACTCCCTTACTGGGCTTTATAGCTCACACTTTTCTTATGCATGTCCTCAGGTTATCCCATGCAATGCTAAGTACGAGGGAATATAGTGGTCTTGTAAAGGAAGATTTCAATAAAGATGATGTATTTAATGTTTAATGTTTTTATGTAATGATCCTAATCCCTAAAGACACTAAACCTCTTGATCTTCTTTGTTCTATCAAGTGAATTTTTATGTAATAAATCATGTTTAAGTTGTAATAAAAAGCAGGGTTGTCATAGTTGGTATCAGAGGATAGGTTTAGTTATTTTTTCGATTAGGAAACCCTAGTAAAGCCTTAGATACAAGGCTAAGTATAATAAAAACATCCCTAAGTTTTGGTAAAACTAAGTAAGTGGTTTATCAAACAAATACATCCCTGTCTGGATACGAGCAGGTAGAGTCGGCTCTCACACAGATGTATCCTAGGGGTAAAACCTGAAAACACTGCTTTGAGCTAGACTCGAATGGGAACTGGTGCACGACATTGGGCCTTTCTGCACTCTTTGTTACGACACTCCAGGGGGATAAGTTTTTATAAATTCACAATCTTGGTATGAACCCTTATTAAGGAAAAAATGCCCCTAAGAATATATGTTAGAAAGTAGATCATGAAAAGCCTAGATTGAATCCTATAGACTCATGAGATAAGGAAATAAAAGTTTATTTATATGTCATCAACATTTGTCTTTGGATTACCCTTTATGTGTTACCCCTAACTTTCCTTTTATTCCAACCAATGGCCGGTAATAGGAGGAATCGGGCTAACAACCGTTGTGAAGATCAGTTTGATGATTGTACTAATGAGATGCCCAATCCAATGGGAGTGGGAATCGCGAACTTTGTCACGCTTCTCTCTCAGCTAACTCAAGTTTTGAATAGAAACACGGGTCAAGAGGAACGTCCAAACCCCCCCTAAGAAGGAACAAGTCTCTATCGAGAGCTTCATGAGGAAAAGGCCTCCAACTTTTAGTGGATCATCCGATCCCACGATCGCTGAACAATGGATCAACTCCATTGAAAAGATATTCTCCATCCTCCAATGTTCTGAACAAGGGAAGGTTCTCCTAGCGGCTTATCGTATGGAGGGTGAAGCTGATCAATGGTGGACATTGATCAAAAATACGAAGCCTGAGGAGGATATTGAGGCTTTGGAATGGAAGGAATTCTGGAAGATGTTTTTCGATAAATATTTTTCGTGCACCCTCCGGCTTAAGATGGAAAGGGACTTCCTTTCCCTCAAGAAAAAAAGATGAAGAATCTGTGGGAGCGTATGAGGCAAACTTCACAAGGCTTTCACGATACGCTTCTGGCTTTTTCGTTACCCCCGAATTCAAGGTTGACCGCTTCTTTGGTGGGCGGAAGCCTAGATTGCGGAAACCATTAGAGATCCCTGACTTCGACAGCTATGAGGAAATTGTCTGATGTGCCCACAAGGTCGAAATGGAGATCGGGGAATCACAGGGGTATCATGGGGAAAATAAGCGAAAGGTGGACTTCAATGCTGGCGGTCCGATGGATAAATCCAACGACGCTAAGAATTTCCAGCACCCCACTTGTGAAAAGTGTGGAAAGAAGCACCCTGAAAATTGCCTTAAGGGGACGAGAAAATGCTTCAGGTGTGGAATAGAAGGGCACCTAGCTATTAACTGTCAGCAAGAAGGACCCGCAGCTGCGACAGAGGAGAGGAACGCTCTGTTCGAACCTCAACGTGTTGTTCAATGCTATAAATGCAAAGAACTGGGTCATTTTGCAAATCAGTGCCCTAATCCAAGGGTTATCGGAGGCAACCAACAACCTCCAAGACAGCAAGGAAGAGCTTTTGCCATCACTTCTGTCGAAGTGAACCCCAAAAACGAAGTGGTGATAGGTACGCTATTTATTCATTCAAGAATAGCGAACATACTTTTTGATTCAGGTTCTACACATTCTTTTCTATCTTGAAAGTTTAGTAGAACAATCCCAGCACCACCAAAAATCATTGAAGTAAAGATGTCGGTGAGTACGGAAAATGGGGCAATCATTGCATCCCATGAATATAAGTCCTCCACTGTTATAATATGTGTATTGAATTTCCTAGTGAACCTCATCATACTATCTTTGGTGGAATTTGATGCAATTCTTGGAATGGAATGACTTTCCCTATATAGAGCTAACATAAATTGTCGGAAGAGGGAAATCACACTCCATATGGAGAATCGACCCCCGATTCTTTACAAGTGTTAGGAGGAAGATGAATCTCTTTTACCTCTATCATCTCAAGTATGGATATTAATGCCCTATGAGCACGCGTATTTGGCTTAGATGATTGAGTCCAAAGAAGAAACCAACCTTGAAGAAATGCCTATTGTGAGGGAATTCATGGAAGTGTTTCTCGAGGAACTGCCTGGTCTTCCTTCTAGAAGAGATGTTGAGTTCTCAATTGAACTTATACCTGGGGTGCTACCAATATCCAAGACTCCATATAGAATGGTTGTTGTTGAGCTTGAAGAGCTGAAGAAACAACTACAGGAGAATCTGGATAAAGGGTTTATACGCCCAAGTGTTTCACCATGGGGTGCACCAGTCCTCTTCATCAAGAAGAAGGATGGGTCAATGTGGCTTTGCATCGATTATTGTGAACCTAACAAAATCACGATAAAGAACAAGTATCCACTCCCATGAATTGATTAATTGTTCGATCAGTTGCATGGAGCACAATACTTATCCAAGTTGGACTTGCGGTCGGGGTATTATCAAGTAAGGGTGAAGAAGGAAGATATCCCCAAGACTGCTTTTCATACAAAATATGGGCACTATGAATTCATAGTAATGCCTTTCGGACTCACCAATGCTCTAGTAATATTCATTGACTTGATGAATAGAGTCTTTAGAGATTACCTTGACAAATTTGTGGTAGTATTTATATATGATATTCTAATATACTCCAAAACCAAGGAGGACCATGAGGAGCATTTAAGAACTGTACTAGAGACTTTGCGCAAGGAGAATCTATATGAAAAGTACAGCAAGTGTGAGTTCTGGTTGAAGGAAGTCTCATTCTTGGGCCATATCATCACAAGAAATGGGATATCTGTGGACCCCTCCAAAACAGATGCAATTGAGGGATGGCCGAGGCCAATATCGGTAACGGATATCCATAGCTTCTTGGGGTTAGCTGGATATTATCGACGATTTGTGAGAAATTTCCCACGATTTTCCAACCCTCTTACCAAGATAACTTGAAAGGGAGTGAAGTTTTCTTGGAGTGATGAATCCGAATAAAGCTTCAAAGAGTTGAAAAGGAGTCTTATCACTGCGCCTGTGCTCACTTTACCCACAAGTGGGGAACTTTTTGTGGTATTCAGTGATGCCTCAAAGAAGGGATTAGGATGTGTGCTGATGCAGAATGATAAAGTGATATCCTATGTCTCAAGGCAGTTGAAAATCCATGAGCGAAACTATCCAACTCATGATCTGGATTTGGCGGCGGTGATCTTTGCCTTGAAAATCTAGCAGCATTATCTCTATTGAGAGAAATGTGAGATATATACTGACCACAAGAGTCTTAAATATATATTCACATAGAAAGAGATTAATATGCACCAGAGAATATGGATAGAGCTCATCAAGGATTATGACTGTTCAATACATTACCACCCCAGGAAAGTGAACAAGGTGGCAGATGCCCTAAGTAGAAAGGATCCAGCGATTCTATCAATGATGAGAATTGAGAAGGATCCAATCTTCTTAGACTTGATGAAGATGGATGTGGGAATCATAAAGAAGGGAACATCATCAATCCTTTCACAAATGATTGCTCAACCATCTCTTTTGGAAAGGTTAAAGGATGCTCAAAAGGATGATGTGGGAATTCAAGAAAAATTGGAAGCTAACAAAAAGGGTAAATCGTCGGAGTTTATTGTTAATGAAGAAGGAATTGTGCAGTTTGGGAAAAGACTATGTGTTCCATCAAGTCTGGAGCTGAAGAAGGAACTTTTGGATGATGCACAAAGTTCAAATTTCTCTATTCACCTAGGGAGCACAAAGATGTATCGAGATCTCCGTGAAAACATTTGGTGGGATAATATGAAGAAGGAGATCGCCGAATATACATCAAAGTGCCTGGTGTGTCAGCAAGTGAAGGAAGAGAGGCAGAAGTATAAGGGGATGATGCAACCATTTCCCATACCAGAATGGAAATGGGATAACATCACCATGGACTTTTTCACATGACTTCCGAGGACATCCAAAGGAAATAATGCAATCTGGGTTGTTGTGGATCGTCTTACAAAGACTACACACTTCATTGCTATTCGAGAGGATTTATCTTTAGGCCAACTGGCACGGATATATATCAGGGAAGTGGTAAGGTTGCATGGAGTACCACTATCTATTGTGTCTGACCGAGATCCAAGATTCACCTCTATGTTTTGGAAGACTCTTCAACATGCTCTGAATACTGAACTGAACTTCAGTACGGCCTATCATCCTCAAACTGATGGCCAATCTGAGCGTACTATCCAAACACTTGAGGATATGTTGAGAGCATGCTCAATGGACTTTAGAGGAGTATGGGATCAATATTTTCCTCTGCCTGAGTTATCTTATAATAACAATTTCCACTCTAGCATCCAAATGGCACCATATAAAACCATGTATGGGAAAAGGTGCAGAACACCGGCATGTTGGGATGAGGTCGGTGAACGTAAGCTTCTTGGACCAGAAATGTTCGAAGAAATGGTGGAGAAGGTGAAAACCATTCAGCAGCATATCAAGGCATCCTAGAGTCGACAGAAGAGTTATGCGGATAATCGTCGACGAGACCTTGAGTTTAAAGTTGGAGATATGGTGTTTTTAGGCATATCTCCGTGGAAGAAGGTCATGAGGTTTGGAATGAAAGGGAAGTTAAGTTCAAGGTACATTGGCCCCTTTGAGATTCTTTATCGTGTTGGGGTTGTGGCCTATCGACTAGCACTTCCACCAACTATGGACAAGGTGCACGATGTCTTTCATGTATCCCTCTTAAGGAAGTACATACCGGACCCTTCACATGTACTCTCTTCCGAGGTGGTACAATTGGAAGATGATCTTTCTTATGAGAAGCAACCAGTGAAGATCATAGAGAAAAAGTTCTACGAAATAAGACAATGCCCCTCGTCAAGGTGTTATGGAGAAACCACAAATTTGAAGAAGAAACTTGGGAGTCGGAGGATATGATGAAGCTGAGTTACCCACATTTGTTTTAGTGTGGGAAAAGGAAAATTTTGAGGGTGAAATTTCTTAAGGGGGGAATATTGTAACGACCCAAACATTCATTAATGGAAAATCCCTCTTGATCCATTTAAATGTCTCTTTATGAAAAATGTTTTTATAAGGTGTCAACTTCTTTTGTTTCATGCTTAGAATTTTTACCGTTGTTAATATAGCCGTTGAACAGTGATCACTTGATTAGTATAAATGTAAGGCTTTAACGAACCAAATTTTTTACTCAGAAAAAGGAAGCGATGGCCTCATCCAGTAGAATTTCCCCATACGAAGCCCATTTTTCGGTGCTTGGAAAAGAGGTGGCGTCTTTGGGCTTCACCCTTGACCAAGCCAAAACTGAGCTTCATTATGTCAAGCTCAAACGTGACCGTCTACGGGAAAAGTGTATGTTGATTGAAATTAGCACTCGCGCAACATTATCTGAGCCGCCACAAGAGTCTGTCACCATTGCACACCTTACCCTTAGGTCTTATGCGGATGTTTTAAGGGGTTATGTAACAAATAAGTAGTACTATGTTCATGTACATTATTTTTGTATATAATAATGAATATAATTTCTAGTCATTTTTGATACATTGTAAATAGTTTTTAAAGTACAAATGGGGTTTTTAATTATTATTTAATTAAGAAATATATTTTATTAAATTAAGAGATGTTTGAATTAAATAATATTTTAATAAAATATTATTATTAATATTAAATTAATTTTTATTAAATATAAATGATCATATAAATTTATGAATGTAATTAAAATTTTTATTAAGGTTTGAAAGCCATTTCTGTCAAAACCCTTGAATTTTTGATAAATGTTGGTTTTTATTTTAAAAGTGAAAATTAACATATTAGATTTTTTTTTAGATAAATTAAATTCCAAGTCTGGAATCAGGACGTCAAAATTATCCAACGGTGAATTTTTCATAATTTTCTCAGACAGTCAAATTTTTGGGTAAAAATTAAATACCATTTAATTATATAATGTGTTTTATGACATCATAATGACCTAATGGTGATGTAATAAAATACCATAATCCTTATGCTCGGCCAATATATGTTTTATCATTAAAATAATGTGATTTTGGGTTTGTTTGAATTACTTTTCAAAGCATTAATGAACCCCTCAAGGCTTATTCAACACTTTGCCTTTTTAAATTAATTTCCATGACAGTGTGACTCACCTCCACATAAGCAAACCTAATTTTTTAATAAGTTCGGACCTTGGCCTTGTAAAATATTGTTTCCCTCTTTCCTTTTCCAGAAACCATGGGAATATACCATGGGATGGTTTGTGGTTTGGATTATTTTAATATAAGGGGTCCCAAACCTAAATAATAAATAATTCTCTCACCTTTCCTATATAAACCCACCCAAGCTCCCACATCCTCCTCACTAAAATCCCTTGGAGTTCTTCCAACCTCTGCCCTACTCTCTCTATAATCCTCCTAAGGTGCCCCAAGCTCCCAATAAGCCTCTCACAAGCCTCTCTCAAGCCTTTGGAAGCACACTTCCAAGTAAGGGTTTTTTCTTCCTTTCTCATTTTTGTCAATTTTCTTTAAGTTTTTTTGCCCTTTTAATTTCAATTATGAATGTTGAGGTATGGTTTGACACCTCCCCCATATAGCCCTTTTATTGTTTGAATGATGGGAGACCCCTTTCCCTCTCATTAAATTCCTCCCATGTACACCCGTTACTATGCCGAAATTCCGAAAGGAACTTCTCCTCCTCTTTTACATTCAAGCAATACTTTTGTATCATGAATCTAAATTCCATTAAAATTGTTTGGAAATGTATCTATATGACCCCCTTACTTTCCATTTCATTTAAATATGATGAGACACCCTATCTCTCTCATCAAACCTTTTTTATGAATTCTTATGTCACGTCGTTACGCTGCTGAAATCACACCGATTTTCTAAGCCAATGCCATTGTGTAGTGAATACCATGCCCATTTCTTCATCAAGGGTATTCACCTTTATGAAAATTTACATATTGTTTATAATGTTTCATGTATGAATTCCACATTTCTTTATCGTGGAATAAATGATTATGTTTTATGAATCCATGTTTTATGATCCATGTGGCACACTTATGCATGAAATGAAATGTTTAAGAAGGGTGCACCATTATAGCGCTCCAATGCATTGGGTAAAGTATAGTATCATGATATGTCAAGTGAAATGAGTGTTTACTCATGCTAATTCAAGTGAAAATAGGGTTTACTCATGCTTCATGTGCAATGAGGGTTTACTCATGCTCCATGTGCAATGAGCCACGACTCATGCTAATTCAATGTTAAGTGTTGTTGCCACATTTCCATGTTTTGATTATCATGCTTTATCATGCCTTTATGTTCATGTTTATCTTATGCTCTATTGACATTCCTATTGCCTAACATTTATTGTACTCCTCATGTTATTCCATGTGTACTTCCTTACTGGGCTTTATAGCTCACCCTTTTCTTATGCATGTCCTCAGGTTATCCCAAGCAATGCTAAGTACGAGGGAATGTAGTGGTCATGTAAAGTAATTTTTCAATAAAGATGTTGTATTTAATGTTTTAAGTTTTTATGTAATGATCCTAATCCCAAAAGACACTAAACCTCTCGATCTTCTTTGTTGTATCAAGTGAAGTTTTATGTAATTAATCATGTTTATGTTGTAATAAAAAGCAGGGTTATCATAAATCAAGTCTTTATGATATTTATAAAATCCATAATCATATTTACACCACTCTCCATAGCACAGAAAGATTCCTTCTTATCTTCCATGAACAACTACTGTATAGGGGTTAGAACCTTGAGTTGATCTTCTTGTTCATTGAATACCCTAGTAATATGTGTCCTCATTAAGTATTCACATAAAAACTTAAAGTGATAATTCAACTCATTCTTTGTATATATCATAGAAATATAGTATTTGATAGCCTTGGTAATGGTTTCCGTATCACTTAAGGCTTCATTCAAACACTCTATTAAAATTTCATATATATTCTCACTAATTTGACAAATTTGGAGAAAGTAATCCTAATAAGATATTTTAATATCACCCATTATTTCTACCATATTCTCTATGACTATGGATCAGATCATCTCAACATCAACTGAGGATAAAGGAGGTGGAGCATAATATGTAGAAGAGATAACTGGTAATCTCTATATCCTCTCTAAAAAACAATCCTAGCAAGCCACAAAGTAAGTCCTCCTCTCCTCCATGAAAAATCTAATAACTGAAATCTCACTAGCCACCCCTCTATTCTAAATTTAAACTTTTCATATCCTCATAATAATTTTGGGTTGGATATAGAAAACAACCATCTCAAAAATATTCTAAGCATCAAATTCACTATATTGAGTGACAAGAGGTTTCTGAGATCAAAAAAACCACTGAATTATGAAATCAACCACTCTCTAAAAACATCTGAGTCATCTCTTGCAATATAATAAAAATGAATAGATTAATAAATAGGCTAAGGTGAAGTATATATCTTAGTACTAGGCATAACAACCTCAACATTATCTGATATATTTTTTGGAACATCATAAGGTAAGGCCTAAATCTAACCACGATCATAAATCTTCTCTATAATAGATCCTTTTGGATTAGTCCCAACACCATCCAAGATAGTTGTTCCCCCCGTGCTTTGTTTTACTACTATGATTATCTTCCCTTTCATCATCTACATGTGAGTCTGGATAAGAAATCCCAATAAATTTAGAACTAGGGGATGGCTCCCCCTTTAATGATGCATAATCCTCTACTAAGGAAGAATAAGGTAGTTCATCTATGTGATATTCATCATCTTCTAAAACTTATTTGGACATAGAGTAGTATGGTAAAATCTATAAATACACTGGTAACTTCCCCCACTAAACATGTTTTGTTACTTAAACTACATAAAAAGTCACATTATCCGAATCTATAAGACCTACTCAGTCACTCATAGAACCTAGGGATTCCTCCCTCACAAAAATATATATCCTCGTCTCACCTTTTATAGAGGTATCATCACCAACTAGCTAAATATAAATATATCTCTCCACACCTACATGTCTATTTGAACTAATATGAGATGGATGATGTGACTAAGTCCTCTCAACAACATCATCTACATCATAAGCACCATTATCATCATCATGATTATTCTCACCATTACCACCATCGCCATTTTCTCCATTCAAAGAACCATTTGAGACCTCAACAACGTTTTTAGTGGTTTCTTAAGAACTCTAAATTTTTTCTTTTCCAGAGACTTCATTCTCTTCATTATCTCTTACACTTGACAAAATATCTCTGGAAGGTTGAGAAATATGTGGACTAGTATATCAATATAACATAACTCTTCTCCTAGGATTGTTACGATCACTTACTTTTTCACCATAAGTATAAATTTTGTCTTATTCAACCATAATAACATCAATATATTTTTCCTTATCTAAATAATACACAATATCATTTGGATCCATGGCAGGGTCTACAAGATTCTTGGATCTAGTTAGATAATCTACAAGATTAATATCCTCATATAGTTTATCATCATCATCAACCCAATTCATTATACAAGGATTGTAATTCACTTTTATCCTTTTATAGGTATCTTTACATAAATATAAACCACCAAAAGTCTCGTTATACTTATCTTCCTCATCAAACAGGCTATTATCTTGTAGAAAGGCTGAAATCAACATAGGGGTAAACAAATGATTATTATGTAGAAGATGACATGAACATCCCATTCATGTGAACTATATGATATCTACTAATATTTTTTATATCCCATATTTTTATAACAAATAAAATATAATCTTCATGGTATGTCATAGTGTTAAACTCTCCTTTCTTAGGAAACAACATTTTCTGAATAAACTTAAAAAAGTCTTCACTATTCATCAAATTTACTGGAAGTATGAATTCTTTTAGCACCATCAACAGTTAGCTCCATTAAAACATTCACAAACATAAAAAACTCATTATAACTCAAAATAAATACTTTATAATTGTCATAAACTCCATGATGAGTCATGTTGATGCACTTATCCCATTATTTTAAGGAAAAACGAATCTCTATTTTATCAATCATACTTCAATTAAAATCCTTCTTATCTCCAAAACTACACTCTGAAAATTTATTGAACTGATGAACCAACCTAGGATAAAAAAGGTTTTAAATTTTTGAACAACCATTCTATACATCCCTATCCTTGGATCACCCAAATCACTAATGACTTGATCGATAACAACCATTATGTATCAACTTCCTTTTTGGAAAAAACTACATTGTTTTCAAAAAGGGGGTTTCTCGATTCAATTAAAGCATGGCTCAATTATCCAATTAATTTATTCTCATGACTTGATACTTTTGGATACAACACTAAAGGATTCATAACTCTCACCATTACAATAAAATTAATGTACAATCAAATGCATGAGATGGGTGAACATTAGGAGAGAGAGGGAAGTAGAAAAGATTAGAAGGAGTAGGCTGGAGTGAGAGAGTGACATGAATTTATATTTTAAATTAGATTTATAATTTGTGGATTTTAATTAAAAAAAATATATTGAAATAAAAAATGAATAAATTGACTAAAAAAATTAAATCATAAAAACCGAATGAGTTCCATAAACATTGGTTTGACCGATAGCATCCCAAAGGTTTCTATTTCCAATGGGGTCTCTTTCCAATTGTGGATTATCCTAATGGTAGATAATTCCAACAGTAAATAATTCCAATGGTGGATAAATCCAATGGTTTATCATTCCAATAGTGGTTCATACCAATTTTGGATCATTTGAATGGTGGATTACCAATGTTGGATCACCAACAATGTCTTGTCCAAGATTAAAGACAAACCGAAATTTATTATTCCTAATTCATGTTTGATATAATTTAATCAGTCATAATTAAAGGTATTTGTAAAAATATCAGAATATTGAGGTTTAGTTCTAATGAATTTAAGAGTTACATCACCCTTTTGGAAATGATATCTAAAAACATGATGTCTTACATCAATATTCATTGAGCTTGAATGAGACACGTGATTATTAGAAATATTTATCGCACATGTGTAGTCACAATTTATATGGACGTTTCGGAATTGATATCCATAATCTATCTATGTGTATTTCATCCCAAAAAATTGGGCACAATAACTTCCTTCACATATGTATTTAGCCTCAGCAGTAGATAGTGCAACAGAATTTTTCTTCTTACTACACCAAGATAATATAGACTTTACAAAAAGATAAAATATTCTAGAGGAGATTTTTCTATCTAACTTGAAATCACAAAAACTATATCTGAATAACTCACTAAGTTAAATTCTCATTCTCAATGATATAATAGTCTTAAATTGGTTTTATATTTGAGGTTTTTGAAAAAAAATTGATATCATGTAAATAATATCCATTGGGATTTGTTTGAAAATGGGAGCAAAAACACACAATAAAAAAAATATATGTTCGGCAAGTAGTTATTTATATCTAGATTCCATAAATAAATCTCTAACTGGTTTGATCCACTGGTTTTCTAGTTTCATCAAGATCCAACTTAAAATGTGTAATCATAAAAGTATCACTAATTTTAGTGTTATCTAAACCAAAATGTATTAGAATTTCTTTGGTTTATTATTTTGATTTAAAATAATTCCATATTTATTTGGAAAATTTTAGAAAACCGGGAAAGAATATAAGTTTACCAATTAAATTATTTTCAAATTTTCTTTGCATCATATTTGAAAATTTAGTACACAGATATTTTCTAGATGACCTGAAAATAATATCATCAACATAAATTTAAACTACTAGAACATATTTTGAAATTCTATTTCTTAAATAGGTACGATCACCAATGAATTTGGATAAACCACATATAATGGAAAAGAGAAAAGCCTATCATACCAAGCTATAAGGGCTAGTTTTGAACCATATAAACCTTTTTTAAATTTAATAACATTATTTTGAAACTGTGAATTTTGAAAATAGGGGGTTGTTCAATAAAAAAATATTTATCTATATAACCATTTTAAAAATGACTTTTGACATCCATTTGATATAGTTTGAAATCCAAATTTGATGAATAGGTAATCAGTATTCTAATAGGTTCATGTCTTGTCACTGGTGTAAAGGATTCCCCATAGTCAATACCCTCTTCTTGACAATAACATTGTGTAACCAACCTATATTTATTTCTCACTATAGTGCCTGAATCATCAACCATGTTTCTAAACACCCACTTAGTGACAATAGTTAGAGTGTATTTAGGTCTAACAACTAGTTTGAAAAATTTATTCATTTTAAACTGATTAAGTTCTTCTTATATGGCCATCACCTAGAATTCATCATTAATTTCATCATTGATGTTATTAGGTACAAGTTGTGATAAGAATGCTACATTTTTAACCTAATTTCTAAGAGAAACTCTATATTGTGTATCTCTATCTTGGTATCCAACTATATAATCTACAGGATGGAACATATGAGTCCTAATATATATAAGAAAAAGTACAGGAAAACTCATTGTTTTCTACTGGTTTAGTTTCATGTTGTTCCTCAAAATTGGTATATTTTTCAATTTGGTTAAAAGAATATTCGTAGGGTTTGGAAATGATAATTGATAGATAATCCTCAAGGTTTTATAGAGGGGTCTTAGGGTCATGTGGATCTTTTTCACCAAACATGTAATGAATAGATTCTTCCACAATCATGGTTCTGTTATTAATCACCTTATATGAATTTCTCGAAGTCGAATAACCAATGAATATTACATCATCACCCTTATAAGAGAATTTTTCAACACAATCCTTCAAATTAAGAGTAATAAAATTACAACCAAAAAGTATAATGTAATTAACCTTTTAATTTCTACCATTATATAATACATAACATGTTTTCATTAAGAGAGATATAATTAAAACCCTATTGATTATACAAGAATTTATATTCAAAGCCACTTCCCAAAAATAAATGAGAATGTCATACACATTGAGAATGGTCTAGGAAATTTATTGACGTGTTATATTTCTCCTTTATGCATCACCATTCAACCTTGGGGTCTTAGGATTAGAAAATATATGGTTATAGAAATGGTGTGTACAAAAAGATTCAAAGTATTGATTTTTAATCTCAAAGCCATAATCACATCATAATGTCATAATCCTAAGTCTACTGTGAGTTTTTTTAGATTTAGAATACTTCGTAAAAAAGAAATGGTTTCCCTATTGTGAGCAAGAAATAATACCTAAGAATACATAGAAAAGTCAACTACAAGAACATAAATATATTACTTACCATTTAAAATAGAAATATGAGAAGATCTAATCAAATCCCTATGAACCAACTCTTGAAGTTGAGGACTTGAATATCTTTTCTTTTATTTGAAATATATTTCTTGTTGTTTGCATTTTTTGGAATGGTTTATAGAATTTTTCTTTTAGTAACTCTAGTTTAAGTAGATATTTGACAAATCCTTTACTATTTAGCCTTCTAAATGTATCAATGTTGAAAAGGCCTAGTCTCCTATTCCAAATCGAATATTCTTTTTGAAACTCACGTATATAGAAAATATTTTTAGAAATCAATGAATATAAATTACCATCATTAACGTTATCATTTCTTAAATAAGTAAAAACTAATGCATTTTTCGAATCAAAATAATTATAGTAATTTTTTTCAAACATAACTACAAAATCATCATCACATAACTATAAGATGATAAATAGATTTTACTTTAATCTATCTGGAAATAAAACATTATAAATTAAAATAGTATTAGAATTTCTAATTGGGTTAAGGACAATAATTTTCCCTTTCTAATTTTTACGAAAAGTGAAATTTCCAACATCAACCTTTATCAAATTATTGGAACTTGAATAATCTTCAGTCATGTGTCTAGAATAGCCAATGCCTAAGTACCATAAATTCATACTGGATCTTTGCAAGAAAGTTCCATTAAAAAAAGTTGACAAAAATTTTCGATTTGGTACCCAAATCTTATTGGGTTCATAAATATTAGTAATAAAAGATTTAGGAACCCATATTTAATTAACAGGTTTCTCATAAGCATATTTCAAACTTTTATAAATAAAATCTTTTTCAGGTCTAGATGAATAAAAACTAATAAAAGATTTTCTATAAATGGTACTATAGATATATATATTTTTAATAATTATCTTTTATATAGGTTGATAAACAATACCAGTGTGAGATTAACATTAGAAAATTTTAATTCATTATTTTATTTTAAAATATAAGAATTTATCTCCTTCTAAATCAAAAGTTCAGATTTAAAATAGGAATTAAAGGCATGTGGCTTCTTTAAAATTATATATTTATCATTAAGATCAATAAATTTATCTACAGGAATATTAAAATATTAAAATATCTCCTCATAATTCATGTTATCATCGCTGTTTTAATCTCTAAAATGATTATAAATATTAATAGTAGAAGTGAAAAAACTATAAGATACCTCATATGTTTTTTTCATAAAACACATGTTGGATTTGTGATGTTTATCCTCTTCAGTTGTGTCATAATTACTTGTGATATCATTATTACAAATCTCTGTTTATTTCATTTATTCCATGTTCCTCTAATCAATATCATCATATTTCTTCTTAAATTTTAGCTTAGAGAAGTAAGCTTTTACATTCCCTTTCAATTTTCATTCATAATAGATTTTTTTTCATTTGAAATATCATATTTCTTTTTATCCCTTCTCTAGTTTCCTATACTTTCATATTTACCTGTGTAAATTTTTTTCTTAAAGAACTTGTTTTCTTGTTTTTTTTTAATATTTAGGCCAAATGGGTCATCTCTTCATCTTTTTCAGCATTTGATTCTTCATCACCTGAACTGTTAGCTTGTATTTTATCCTTTTTTTAGAAGTGGTAGATTTAGAGGCTACATATTTTTTTTGGTTCACCATACTATAATCCTTTAACTTTGATTTATTCATATTACATCATCATTTTTCTTATCAAATTCTTAATAGGTAACTTGCTGACATTACATGATTCCTTGATTGATACTTAGGTTCCTTTCCATCTATCTTCTTGATACCTCAATAGTCACATCACTTGATATTTATGAGAAATATGGTAACATAGTGAGTTAATTGTATTCACAATCTCATTAAACATGAGATACATGTCAGAAATGAGATCATCAAGCTTCAATTTAAAATTTTCATATTTAATATTTTATATATTTTAGTGAGTCTTTTTAACATTGGATGTTACCTCAAGAGACAGTGCTAAAGTGTCCCAAATATGAAAAGAAATTGTATAGAAAGATACCATATTAAATTATTCATCACTCAAATAATATTATAAAGTATTCATGTATTTACACTTATAATAAAATGTAGTTTTAGTATCATTACTCCAATTTGTTCTATTAGTTTGAGTTTCATCATATTGATAATCAATTATTTTCCAGATATCAAAACCCATACTCTCTATATGAATTTTCATTTTTATATTCTACTATGCATATGCAGTTCCAATAAAATAAGTAGGTGTTTTATTGGTAGATCCCTCTTATATACTATTCATTATAAATAAATAAATTTAGAAATAACAGAAATTTAAGATCACTAAAATTCAACTAAATCATAACTGAAAAAATAATTTAAAAAATACATTAATACCAAATATTGATCAACGTGACTAACTCGAGAGGGGGTGAATTGAGTTCCCAATAATATTTCTATTAATAAAAGTTTGAATAAAATCCCCCATTTTACATTAAAAATACCATCTAATCAAAAAATAAGTTTAATATAAGTTTGATATTTTAAAAGATTTATCAAAGTGTTATTAAGGATTAGTTAAAAAAATATTTTATATTAATTTTACTTTTTAAGTAAATTTAAAAAATCAAATTATTTATATAAACATTATTTAAGATTAAAAATCATTGTATATGTTATTTATATTTTAAGAAAATGTAGTTTATGATTTGAAAAAATGAAAAAAAACTGAACACTAAACAGAATAAATAAGGGGTTCGGACTCATGGAGATACATAGTGCCCTCCACTTGAAAATAACCTAAATCCAAGAATATTATTATAACCCATAATCTGATCCACAACCTGGATTGGGTATACAAAAAGTAGCTCAAAAGTTTACAATATTAAACGTATCTTCCATAGTTATATGTGGGAAGAAATAAAATATAGTCCATAAAGGGACATATTCCACCGTTTCTATGGGTATAAAAATGAAAAGGATTGAGAGAATATCTAGTATTCTCTAGTTCAAGAATTGGAGATAGTTTGTTTGTATATACAGATAAATAAATCACACTACACAAAAGTAACGAAAAAAAAAGATCAAATTAAAGAGATAGAGAAACGTAGTTTTTCTCGATTGGTTAGGCTTCAAATGATGGAGTTTCCTCATATTTGTTTTTTTGAGGAGATCAAATAAGTTATCTAAAAGTTGTAGGAAAAGAGAGTCATGAATTTTTATTTTCTGTATAAATATGCTCAAAAAATCTTCTCTTGGTTCAATGTAATAAAGTAATATGATCTTCATTATATTTAACTCTTTCATACTCAAATATATTTAGTATGTAAGTGCTCTCTCTCATTGCATTCAACAACACACACGCACAAGGGAGTTCTTATAAAATAGATAAAATAGAAAGTTCAAATATCTACTGAACAATAATATTAAATATTTTCTAAATCCTTATATTAAGAAAAAAATTAAGTAATTTTGACTTGGTCTTCAATGAATTTGTGTAATGGTTAAGTAATAATCATTATAGAAAACCATGTGAGGTCGTCAGCATTAAAACTCATAAACTATCCATTGGACATGTTAATTTCAATAGAAAAAAGTATTAGTAGTAATAAGGATGATGGTATCATAGTCCAGTGGTATCCCGACTCAACTATAGCATATTCCAATAGTAATACAACTGGGGGTAGCATGTTGAACCGACCTTTTTACTTTTGGAGGTAGAAAATTCTTGGTGGAAGCATAACATTTTTTCTAGTATGTTTCTATAGATAGTATGAATTTGGAAGAGTCACAATTGGTGGTGGAAGAAATAAAGATATAACAGAAATCTGGTGGTATAACATGCTATAAAGTGGCATGGTTCTGAATGTAGAAGAATTCCATTAGTAGCATAATTTGAACCAAGCATGGCACAAATATGGCGGTATAAAATATGGAAGTATAAAAAATTATCTAACAATAGAACATTTAAACTAAGGGTAGAAAATTAAAAATGAAGGTAGAAGATTGGTACTAAAAGTATCAAATGTTCACTAACAGTATCATATTTGTACTAACGGTAGATCTTTTCTATACATAACCAAATTTACATTCTAAAATGATATAATATCATAAAACATAAATCTCATTAGAAAAATTAAAATCGTAATCTTTTATTATTAAAATAAGTAGGTTACAAAAATAATAAATCACATATGTATCGTATAAAAACAACATTAATCGGGTTCCAAATTTCATTCTCCATATTGGTGTAGTAGGTTGTTCATTCTCGGGATAGTCACATGTCAACATTTCTATAATGTCTAATTCTTGGTGCCAATACATCCCACTATCTAATAGTAAGTTGTTTCAATGTCAAATTAACATAAAATTTAAGTCATATTACCATCATTTGAAATCATAATCATGACTAGTAAATTTAATTCTTCCATATATAGATCAATTTTTAATTGAAAAATATTAAAACTACCCCATTCCTTAACATATTGAGGTGTATTTTGTGGAAAATTAATCCAAATTTTATCAGTTTTTATGTTACTGCCAAATATCTATTTAAAAACACAAATATCATTAATTAAATTAAATCATATTAAAATTAAAACAGAAGTTTTTGGATTAAAAAACATTAATATCAGACAAAATGTTAGCATTTATTATATTTGAATGAGAAAAAAATCAAAAAATACAATATAATTAAAATCAACTGATATTATGATTATATATTTTATCATATAAATAAATCATATAACGTATTGAGAAAAATAACACATCACATAACCAAATTACCTTACCCAAATACATAGGCCATTACACTTGTCCATTATCACTTTTAAAATTCATAATTTTCAAAACCAAAAAAATTATAAGAAACCTTTCTGAAAAAAATCATAGTTTTTAAATTATAAATACCATTTAAAAAAAGTATCCGTATTTAAAAAAAATATTCCTTTAAAAATATTTCCATAAAACTATTTTCCATTTCAAACATGTTATCAAAATTTCTTATCGTAGTTTCAACAATATAACATATAAAAAACTTTAACAATGATATACTATTTTGAAAAAAACAATCAATAGTAATTAAATAACATGTGGGTATAAATATTTATTTATGTCACCCATAATAAGGTATTCAATAGAAATGATTAATTTATTAGTTTATTAAACTTAATTATGTTTATTCATGTATAATAATTCTCATAAATATAATGTTCACTCCCTATACACCACTGACTAAATAATGTATTGGGGAATTTAAGAATTTTATTTGGAATAAACCCTATGATTAACTATGGTTCTAGAATATAACATCACTGGTAACATAAAATTATACAATAAATGGATTAACCAGGTAATTTATGATATACATATCAAAATATAAATGATTTTTTCTCTCATGTATAAAATCCTAAAAATAAAAACATTAGCTCTAATATCACTTTGCAATAACCAAAATTAAATCTTGCATTAACTTCAATAAGATATAAAAACACCTCAAGAACATTCCCCGATCAACCAAAGTAATATATTATCACAAAGTTTCTAAAGGTATAATTTGTGAAATTATTTAACCACTTCTTGTGAAATTTTTAGTCAATTCAAAATTCTATAAAACAAATATAGCATTACCCACCTACATATTTGATATTTCTAAAAAATAATGTTTTATCTTATACACTATGGGTACTTATAATACTCGTGAAATAATACAAACTAAAATACATATATGTATGAAACCAAACATATAAACTATCTAAATTAAAATAATACAATAACTGAAATACTCTAAATTACAAACTGCACCAGATAGTTTTATAGTATTGACCTCCTTCCAAAAATGGACACCTTCACTCTATATCTTGATTAAGTCCCCTCCCAATACATTGAAACTCATATATTCCACAAATTATTCAAGAATTTATTTGTGTATCAACTCATATAAGAAACTCAATATACGAAACTACTTTAATCTAATGTGTACATATAAGTTGTGTGTATGAAAACTCAATAGGCCCACCCAAGTGACCTCAATTCAAAATTCCTAATGAAATCTCATTGATTATTCTGTATCAGAGAATAATAAGTAAAAAATAGATTATGTATTTCAATAACTTAGCTTCAACTTAGAAGAAAGAATTTTGACAATCTGATGAGTAAAAAGATGGAGATAAAAAATACTCATTCACTAGGGAAGAGAAGGGGAGGAAGAATGAGAATACAATAAGGGGGAATTAATTTTATGAATAAGGTAATGATAAGAGGAAGATTCATTGGAAAAGTTTAAAATCATTGAATAAATGACATTTGGATAATTCGAGAAGAAGAAAATAAAATAGACATGTGATATTATGAAATAGGTTTTAATTAATGATAGTCCTCTGAATATCACATCTAATGATTCTTAACATTACTGTTATACCAAATAACTATTGATAAATTAGTACAAAGATCAAGGTTTTTATGAATACATGGTTCTTAGAAACCGTTACTTTTAAATAAACACAAAGTACAGTTTTTCTAGTAGTGATTTATGTTTATGGGAATACATGTATGACTATGTGTATATATTTGTCTCTTTAGAGACATCCGATAAAATTGGAACAATATTGAGAGGATTCATATGACTATGTATTTATATAAATACATATGTATTTATACATACACATATACATGTTTTTTCTCAATTATATATTTATGCACTCACATATATTTACTTACTTAACATTACATATATAAATATATATGTTTTATATCTGTTAGTTTTGAAATAAATGGTCCTATTGAAATATGAAAAAAAAGAGTATTGGAATAAATACAATTAATTTTAAGATTCAATGAACAATCTACACCTGTGTAAATTCTCTTACTTTCATATAATTTTAATAATCACATAAAGACTAATATACCTATAATAGAAATGTGTTAGGATGATGGATCTTATGGTTTATTTTTTATCTCATTGTGGTTTAAAATGTTTTCTATTTTATTTAAAGATTAAAATGGTTTAAATAGGAAAATAGTATTTGATAAATTGAATGGATTTCAATGGGTTGATGAAAGACCCCACTTTTAAATGAAATGTTTAAAGATTTGAAATAGGTAATGAACATAGGAATTTGGTATCTAAGATAGGTTGACTTGATTAATTATCCCTTTGGATTTTCCTCACTAAAAAACATTTATATTTCGATAAATGTGATGGTTATACAGATAGGCGTCACCACACAACTAGCCCATAAAATATATTTCTTAGTGGTTCTTTGGATTTTGTTCTATGGATGGACAATACCACACCACTTGGACAATGCACAATCTCCTTAGCAGTTAATGAAAACATAAGATTTTTTTATATGATCATAAGACAATATAAGGTTCTAGAGTTTCCACAATATTATATAAAATAAGGATTTTCCCCATGGCTCACATTTATGAATTAGATAATTTTATAGATCATGTAATATCTCATTACCATATTTTTGTTAATTCCATCCTCTTTAATTGTTTTACACTTTAATTGGGTGTCTCTTGGGACTCCTGAGGATGGAGATAATTTGTAAGAGAAAATGAATTAATGTTTAGAGATGGATATTTTTTTGAATTAATGGAATCTGGGTATAAACCTGTAATGAACTTGTGGGGTTATCACTAAGTATGGAAAAATCCCGAGTTGGTTTTGTGTTTTAATGTAAGAATATAAAATTTGGGAAGTATGCACGAGAAATACATGTCGGGTAATGGGTGTACAGGAAGACTATGTTTTGCAGGGAAGATACCATGATCATGGTGCACATCATGAAGTAAGTAAATAGAGTGTATATATTGCATGCCCTGTAACAAGAAATGACCAGTATTTATTAAAAAAGAATTTTGTTTCAGTTTATTTGATCCTTAAGGATTTCACGACATTTAAAGTGACTACAGACACTCAAAATGTCATGGAAAATCATTTTAGGGTGCTTTATTTTTTAAATTGTATTTCATTCATCCACATATTCATTGGATCTTGAACTAGATGGATTCTTCAATGATTTTTGGTGTGTCCATTTGATCTCGATTGATTCATTAAATTATTGATCACCATTGTGGTTTGTTTATCTCCCTCTTGGTGAGTGGTATTTTCTAATTCTTCATTGATTTGATCATGGTAGTTTCATTTCATTGAGTTATCGGATTTTTTGACTAGTGGTGATTTTTCTTATGGTTTCCTACAAAAGTTATGGTTTGATCTTGTTCTAGGGTTGTTTTCTTTATTGGTTTTGCTGTGACGGTTGTGTGTTCTTGATGTATGTTTTGTTTCCTCATCTCCAAAAACCCTGTTGAAATTTTTTTATCAATTTTAAAATGTGTTGATTTTTTCTAGGGCCTATTTTGTCATTGTTTCATTCCTCTTTTTGGTGTATCCTTTTTGTTGGTGAGTAACCCCATGTTTTGACTTAGTTGGTTCTGTTTCTAGCCTATGCTAGAGAACTTCAATACTCTTATTTTTATAAACTGTTTTATTAAATGAAATTGAATTATATGAATTCTTTTTTTGTGTTCCTGGAAATGAGTTTTTATAAAAGATATTTTCCCCATGTTTTGGTAAATGGAAATGATTTTCAAGGCGATTTGAAATGGTTTTTCAGGAAATGGTTTTGAAATGGTTTTCAAATCATGGTTTGGTAAAAATGGATTGATGAATTGATTTTGAAAATAAAGTACATGGGATTACTTAGTTATTAGGTGGAAAATATAGCAATAACTATCATCCATCGTTGGGGGGTTTGATCATGGATCTTTCCACTACTCTCTAAGTTTTGTGTTCATGGGACTTGTTAGACCAGTTAGGGGTTCACTTGATGGGGTGTTCCTATTCTCTATAAACTTGATGCATATCTCTAGTGTCTAGATGTGTATGTGACTTTATATGTTAATTATTGGTTTCTTAGAAATCTTGAACTCATGTGATCCCAAGAGTAATGTTACTTGTGCTTCTTTAATAATTTGGGATTCTTATTTTTGATTTTATTATTAGGTTATACTACCATAGACTTGATATGATAAATAATACATTGTATTCTTTGTTTTGAACTAATATATCTAATGAGATATATGGATATGTAATGATTTGAAACTAACTTACCTCCCATATTGGTAAATGTTGAAAAAGGGGAAATTAAACTCTATTTTCATTCTTTTGATATAAAAACTTTTACACGGTTATCTTGACTAATTTTCTTTAAAGATTATAATTCTTGTATTATTGTTCATAGACTTGATATGGAACACCTAAGTGATACCCTATTTAAATTTGTATCTAACACCATGTATACCACTTCCTCAGTACATAGACCTAGTTATGTCTTTTATATAGGGAAAGCCATGGTGCTAAAGTGAGGTGGAAACGTTTTCTGTCAGCTAGAATGGGTAGTTGGTAGTGAGATGGTGGGACTCTTCCCATTCTATCACATTGATTAGGCATAATAAAAGTTTTAAAGGAAACCACATAATAAAAAAATCTTCACCTTATGACTCCCATTTTATTTATTAGATCATTAGGAAGATCATTCCATTGTCCCTCACATTCATCATTAACATGAATCCTCATAGTTCCAACCATTTTCTAAAACCGAAAAATCATAGTGTGAGAAATAGTAATCATTTTGGTAAACCACATAATCATGAGAGATGATGTCTCTCCTCATGTTTGGATGGGGGGTATGGGTGGGTTGGGGTATGGGGCTTGGTTATGGGGTCTATTCCCTATATCAGTGGTTTGTTTTCAGTTAATTTGTAGTGTTATGGGGTGCACTTGTGGTTGTACCAATCCTTTAATCATAAGATATCATGTCTAAATCATGACACATAATTTTTAATCAATTACACATTAGGTTTAACCTAGGTCATTACCGATCCTTATAAAAATAATAATAATTTTATCCTATACTTAGTCCTATCCCTATTACTTTCATAAAGTTTTTCAAACCCAAATCACAAAGGATTGTCTAAACCTTTCTATAATACCAATTATAATTGAACAACATTTTCATAAAAAATATTTCAATTTTTAAGATGTATATTTAATACATATCAATACTATCCATGCTAGAACTGTAAATTTTTAGAGTCTTTAGTGATTATGTATATAGTATTGTTAGTTTATGAAATATCTTCAACATCATTAAAAAATATCTTCCCATACAATACTCCGCTTAGGAATATCCTACCTATAACTTTTCATGTCAATTGGGAAAGGAAACATAAGAAAGGGTGATCTTAGATGTTCAGTAAGGGTGAAAAATAGAAGATATCAATCCATGATCATATGAAATCATAAGATAATAATAGGTTTATGTGATAATAAACATAAATTACAAAGTTCATACCCAACCTTTTATTGATCATAAACAAGTCTCACTGAATAAATATTGTCATTTTAGAAAACATGGACCATAAGAGTGATAAGTCCTCATAAATCAATCATGAACCATAAGATCGTATCATCAAACTGTGGAACCATCATAAATATAGAAAACCATTTAATATTTCAAGGTTAACTTTCAAGACCATCAACATAGTGGATCAGGACACATCAGGTTCCCATTGTGGATCAGGGCACACCCATATCCACTAATAGATTAGGACACACCTATTTCCCATTGTGTACCAATCTCATCCACTTATTTCCCATTATTATCTCCTGAGATATTAATATTTGCACAATAAATTTGAGTAAGATATGTTTCCAACACATCACTTAATAAAAATGATACATATGTGTTTCAAAATATCACAAATCACTCATCATATCAAATCCCATGAAAATAAATGGGATTCATAAACATTTCATCATAGCATAACTCATGGAAATGCAACGGTATTCTTAAACATCAATCCATTATAAACTTAAACTATATAAATTAATAATAAGGATGGTATCCTTGGATCATATATTTTGTAAATATTAAGTAACATAAAATAATTTTTTCATAGAAGAAAAATTATTTTGAAAGGTCACTTGAAATAATTCCTAATAAAAACATCCATTCAATTTTGGGAACATTTTTTTGAAAAATTGTGCAATAATAATGAAAAATATTTTCTTATAAAATAACCTTGTAATATTTTATAGGAAGATTAAAATTATTATGGATTCATTATGGTGCTAAAATCCACGCATTCCATATAAGTTAAAAAACATTCCTTCTATATTTTTGTTAAAAAAGTTACAAAGTACTTTGTTTGAAAAATAATAAAAATATTCCTTTCAAACCATTTATTAAAAATTCACACATGTGTAAAAATGAATTTAAATTTTTTTCATAGAATATTAAAAACTTTTTTAGAAATGTTTTAATAAAACATGGATATGGAAGATAAATATTTCCAAGTGAATAATTAAATATAACGAATCCTAAATAATGATGAGATTGTGAAATAAAAACATACCTAAACTATTTCCTTACATAGTTCACATTAAAAAATATTGTATAATAAATATGGATTTATTATAAATTTATTAAATAAGCATAATTATATCATTCTATGTATTTCTTATTTTTAACATCTTATCTCCCGTTTATTAATAATTTTCTATTAAAATCAATTTTTTGGGTGGTAACTGCTTCATTTTCCAAGCATGTTTTGGTTCGGCATTCTTGGTCCTTATAATTTGATCATTGTATCATAATTTCCATAATGTTAATAATGTTATAAATATAATATATATGTATTATTTACATAATTATATTTATTTAGGGATGGTAGATATAGAAAAATGAATTACTCTATTCCTAGAGACGGTAGGCCCTACGTATGACTGTACGTTGTTTTCATTTTTTGATTGATGTAATGAAAGAAGGGTAAATTATAAGTCATATTTAAAGAATAATTATTATATAATATATATAATATATATTTATTAAACCCATCACAACAACCGTCCCTAAAATATGGTGATGAAAAATTAATTGTATCCATACATGGAGACGGTAATTCATACAAATGCACGAGCGAAACAATTATTTATTGTTTGGTGGGAAAGAGGGTGGATAATAGTGTTTTGAAAATAATAATGACATTTTAGAATATTTAGGACACTTAATTTATTATTTTATAATAAACATTGTATATTTAAATAAGGTAAAAATGAGTGGAAAAAGAAAGTGATCGATTAGAGTGATTACCTCATTTTGGAGATGCCTTTGTTATTTCTCCTATAAAGGGATATGGAGATAATATTTTGAGAAGACCGCAACATATATAATTTGTTTAGGTAATTTGGGAATAATAATTTTCAGGTTATGGTCGATCTATATGGCTCAAAATTGTGAAAATAAGTTAGGGAGGTGGTTCCCTTTTATAATTGAGTTGAGGAGAACTTTTGGAATTTCTCAAAATATTAAATTATAATAAATTTATTTTCTATAAAAATACCATTAAATCAAAATTTATTCTAATTTAAGATAAGATAAGGTTTTAATATCATAAACCAATATATTTTAGAAAAGTTTTGGTGTTATTTTAAACCTTATATTTTTTTTAACACTTAGTTAACCTAGTTTAATTTTAACTACAGTGACAGATATTTTTATATTAAAAGGTTGTAATATTTACTTATATGGTGTCAATTAGACCTTAAATGGAGAAATTAAGAAATTTTAGACCATTTCATAATCTTTTGTATTTCTTAAATGTTTTTATGATATTTAAATAAATTAATAATATATTAATATCATGAAATGTTGTTATTTTTAATTTTGATACTATTCATTACTTTAAATTTAAAAAATATCAAAAAAACTTGTAAAATTTTAAAAAAACTATTTTATTAAATCCTTAAAATGTAAATTTAATCTATTTAATTCTTTTATCACCTTAAATATCCCAATTTATATTACTTTTAATATCTTTTTATCATTTATTTTATTTTTCTATTAATTGGATAATTGTTTTCATAATGTTATGTAAGTATTTAAGATAATTTTTTAATTATTAAAAAGTATAAATAAATTAACATGATGAGTATAATTATTTTATATTTCTATAGAATATTTATAGTCTAAATAATACTCTAGATAACACCATATTAAAAAATTATACTTATTAAAACAAGAGAAAGACATGTTTGATTTTTCATTAAATAAAATATTATAAAGGTTTCAATGTTATCTAAGTGGCCCCAAAAAGTCATAAATAAATTTAAATGATAAAGCTAAGTTTATTTAGTTCAAAATGGAAACTTAGAGTCGTTCATAACCTTATTTTGTCTCCAATTGGACACATAAGATATATTCAAGATAAAGAAAGTGGTAATTTGTGACTATCTTTAATATAAATAATATATAATCCATTTTCATGGACAAGTGTCCATTTAAAAACTAAATTTAGTTCCTTAATAATTAAAGGTCTAATTAAATTCATCCAATAATAAATAGTATGAGAAATTAAGGGCTTACCACTTATTCTTAACCCGTATTAGCCTTTTGTACCCTTTACTTAGGTAATAAATTTTACCACACTTACTATTCATATTGACTAAAAATAAGTGATTAGATACCAAATTTGAACCTCCTGATTCTAAATATATAATTCAATTTTTAAAATTTAAAACATATAATGTGAACCATCTTGTTTAAAATTAAATTGGTAAAACTTAATGAAAAATATTTGTTCAAAGAAATTTTATTTTAAACGTAATATGTTTTTATACTAAATTCAAGTATGAAATACACATGAAAATCATAATTGGGATAATTTAAATATAAATAAACTTATAAAGATTTAAAACATATCCAAAACATAATTTTAAAATAAAATACAGTTTTCAATTCATATTTTTCACTATTCCTTGAAATATAAATGTTTTTAGAAAATTATCACAAAATCATTTTATTATGGTTTTTAGATTATGAATTCAAAAACTAAATTTTATTTTTCAAATATATTTTATAGAACTTATAGAAATTAATATTAACCCATAAAAATAAAAAAAATCTATTTTTTTAAGAAAACATATTTTTAAATAATAAAATGACTTTCAAAAAATTGTGTGATATTTTTCTATTAACATACCCATACATTCCTACTGAGATGGATAACTATTTCAATAATAGTTATTCATATTCATTCCCTCCAATTGAAAAACTAGGTTATAACACACATGTAATATTTTAATAATATTTTTTGGTTTTTCTAAATATAATACTGGGTGCGACGCAATCTATCATAGAATCAAATTATTTAAAAATATATTTCATAAAAATTTTGCGGTGTTATAATATATAATTTTTCTATATTCTCTATTCTATGCATATAAAGTGGTTTATTAATCCACTCTTAGTTGTCCTGGAAAGACCAAATCATGGTTTTTGTCTCCTTTACCACCCCAAGAGTGCTCTAACGTAATCACACTCTAGACATAGAACCTAGTATACTCCATAATATATATGAAAATGATTGAGTGAAGTAAGATGGATAATCATTGACCAAGGCTGCAGAAAATCAAATATTAAAATCCAAATATGTTTGAATTTTTAAATAAAAACCGTTACTACAAAATAAAATAAATAAACAGGAGAAATATATGTTATTCATTAAAGACTGAAACTCGAGAATTATAATTGGATACCTTACCTCCACTAATCACTCAAGGTTTTATGAAACCTCCTAAGGGATAAAAATGGTGAATATAGAAGAATAAGGAATGATGGGAAAGAAAAATATATAAAATCAAACACATGAAATGTAAAAAATAGTAGTAGTAACTAGATGACTCTCCATTATTATAGATCATTAGTCATATTGTAACACCCCAAGCTTCAATGGTATGTTTCCATTTGAATAATTCAATAGCTTGTGTTGTACGCAACTTGGAGTTTTAACACACCACGACCAATCAAACTAGTCGTTATGAATAGTAATACCCACTTTTTGAAATTTTATAAATTTTATTTTCCAAAAGGACTTTATTTTTGGATTTGTAATATCAAATTTAGCTTAGGGTAAATTTTTGGTATGTTTCTGAAAACATTCAATTTTTGATGAATAGTGAGAAACATTGTGTTATTGTTTAAACCCGACTTTTTTTTAAATAATTAGTTATTTAATTTAAATTTTTATGAGGTAAAAATAGATACATAATACCTATATATGTTCAATGTAATTTATTAGGGTAATTTTATAATAATATTATATATATATATAACTTTGTTGAACTTTTTACCATCTTTTACCCACCTTCTAGACGCATTTGCAAATTTGCATAAAATGTAATTTTACCGCATCTGTGAATTGAATTTCACAAATTCGAGAGACATGATTTACATTAGTAAGTAAAATGTGGTTCAATAAGATGCAAATAATTCTTGGTGAATAGTAACATTTGAATTTTATTTACCATAGTTTAAAGTCAATAGAGTAATTAAAGGTAAAAATGATATTATTATTACCCTGACACATGTCCTAATTCTATTTTATAAGTGAATTTAGACCAAAATCAACCTTAGTAATAAAATATTATACTTTTTCACTTGGATTATATTAAGAAATTTATTATTATTTTATTTAAAGAATAGTTAAAAGTGTTAAATTCAAATTTTTGTAACTAAAACATTTTAAATATGGGATTAAACATAAGATAAATTCAAATATAAATATTCATTAGAAATATAAAAAATAATTCCAACATAATGGTATTTTATTTATAATTTTTAGACATTAAATAAAAAAAAATTATTTATGACACAATGGTGATGCAGTAATTACCTTATTAATGAAAGATTAACATAATTGATATTATAAATATCTAAATAAATTTAAATTGAGACTTTTTATGAATTCCACGAATTATATAGGATAATATTACATGTTAGGGATGATTAAATGAATTTTTTTTGAAGTAATCAAGTTGTTAGGACTTTAAAAAAATCAAATACTAAATAGCGTCAAAATTGACATAAATGAGTTTTTAAACAAAGACTATTTTATTAAATGATATAATAGTCCTAAAAATCTAAGATTCTAACAAAGTACTTATATAATATTAGATATGTCATTAATTAACCACTTGGTGTTCTCTTGAAATTTTATAGTATGTTTATTAACCATATAATATAAAGATATAAGGAGACATGGTAAATGTTAAACTATTTAACCAAAAGTTAAATCTAAAAGATAAGGTTAATATGGTAACCTAAACCTGTCTAAAACCAATTGGTTGATAATTTTTCAACCCATTACCACCTTATACTATAACTAAATCATTTTTGAGCCATTATAAACCGAATATGAATGTATAATAAAATAATATTTCAAGATTTTCCTAAAGTAACCCTCACCTCTCTTATAAAAGGGTACTTCCCCTTCTCTCAAAATCACACCTCCAAATCCATTTGACTCAGCCAAAACTTACTAAAATATCCTCCCAACTACCCTCACTTATACCTAGAGTCCTTACTTTGATCATAAATCCAACCTAAGGATCCATTTTGATCAACTCTATAGGAAACACCCTTAGAATAGAAAATAAGAATATTTTAACTTATACGGAGGGTGCGGATATTTTCCACCGTTATAAAATCTTTGAAGCTTACCTTACATAATTATAAGAATATTTTAAAAAAATGTTTTCTTTTATTATTATGTCACTTTGAAATGATTTCTAAGTAGAAAGAGATATTTCTCTCAAATAGTTTTGATTTCATCTGTGTCAACATCCTTTGATAAATTTTACACTTGTTTGAAGTTGATTTATTAAGATAAAAATATTCCATATTGTATTGATGGTTATGTGATATGTTTAACTATGGATGTGTTATTTTTATACCATTCATGTTTTATGGTTATAGTATTAACATTTTGTATGCTGGTCTTAATACAAATGTTTATATTATGTTTCAACCTTTTTATATAAGGAATACATTGGACTTAGTAAGTGACGGATGGTTCCCACTATAGCTCCTTGATGCATCGGAAGGTCTCATTAGACAAACCAGTGTCTTGTAACAAGGCCTTGAAAAAATATTATTTTTATTCTTGGAACGAGGCTTGACTATGTGGTTATGAAGTCTATCATTAAGAATTCTATCATTATAAAATTGGATATTAATATTACATGTGATTATTCGACTAGTAGAATATCCATGTCAATATGTAAATGGAATTATTTGATTTATCTTTTCCATATTATGCTAATGTTTATGTTTAAAAGGCTCGTTTTCTAGTCTTATACATTTCCATAAATGTATATTCTTATTTATGAAAGTTTCCTCTATATTGTTATCCTTATTGAGCATATGAGCTCACCCCTTTCTATGTTTTATTTTTCTCAGGATACAAAGAAGTATTTTATGACTGATCTGGAGGGACAGCCTAAGGAATATGAATGTTTTAAATGGAGACACAATCCTATTGGTTTTCAATTCATAATGTAATGTAAAACTTATGTATGTATATAGTACTTCCAAGGCTATTAAACTGATCAGTCTTTTGGGATTTGATCCATTGTGATTATGACAATGTTAATTAATAATGAACCAACTCCGAGTATAATGACCCATACTTTACATACATTGTTAATACTTCGAAATTGAAGCACACTTATTACAACATATGACAAAACCACAAAGGACCGTATAGGTATAGTGTCTTTAGAAACTGGGAAACATAAACAACTGGTTCATAAATCTTCTACAGTGTCTCCCATTTATTTCATCATATCTAGGGTCCCTTTTAGCATATTCTACTTAATATCCATCTTCCTGACCTGGGGAAAAGAAAACATAAAAGGGTGAGCTCAAATGCTCAGCAAGGGAAAATAAAGGAAATAAAAATCATATCATATCTTTATGAAAATCAAAACCTGTAAAAGAGATCATAATATCTTAACATGGAATAAATCATAGAAGTGAAAATGAGATCCCCATAATCATAACATAAAACTTGAAACTTTGTGGCATGAACACATAATCATGGAAAATCATTTCTTGTTAGTCATGACTCATTGCCAAGACTATCTTAGTGGACAAAGTCCCTTTCTGAACCGAGTTCACTCCTCGTTTCAGTCCTGTATCACTGAACCGAAATAACCTTCCGTTCCAGCCATGTCTATCTCATGAGATATAAAATCATTACCCAATGCATTGGAGGGAGATATAGGTCCCACCCATCTTATAATGAATCCTTTCTTATGTGTGCCACATAATCATAAAACATACATCATCGCATAACACATGTAACAAAAATGGGATTCTTGAAACATCATGACATCATAAATCAATTCATATAAGATAAAGGAATTCATAAACATAATTCCATCACAACATAGTCAAATAAATGTAAAAATATGGATAGAAACAGAACCCTTTATTATCTTAGATGGAAAATAATTTTGATAAAACACTTGAATTGAATTCTTGAGGAAAATATCCTTTCTTCTTCAAAATCAATTTCTTTTCACAAAACATCATGCAATTTTAAAAGAAAGAGATTTTATTGAAAATAGTCATGAAATCTTTTAGAGGAAGCTTCATGAAAATAAGGCTTTATAAATCAGTAGAAATCCGTTCGTGCCGTATAAGTTAAAAAAACATTCTTCGTACTTTTGTCGGAAAAGTCAAAAAGTACCTCGTATGACAAAAGATTCCTTTCATAGATATTACTAAAAACACACCGAAGGGTAACAATGGATTTAAACAATTGTAGGTGGATGGAAATAATATTACATATTGATGAAACATGGATGTGGATGATAAAATACACCCCAGTAAATACTTATGAATAAACAATCTCGGATAAAAATGAGATTGTGATATTTCCCTTACCTTAGGTCCGATTTGCTTTGTTCGTGTCCGAAGCTCCTGTATAATGGTTTAAATAATGTTATTGACTTATTCCAGAATCATACATATTGATATTATATCATATATGGTCATATTATTAGCTTCTTGTTAGTAATATTTCATTGTTACTTGTTACTCGGGTCTTTATAACTTTTTGTTCTTATGCGTGTTTTGTCGAATAAATTCTTATTCTTATCTTTAGGTTATAGATAATTCATTTACAGAATGGTATTAGTGTAGTATATACCATATTCATTCATTCAATTCATTTATATAATCATTATGAAATGAAGATCATGTAGAATGAGTCGCATCACATCGTGGAGACGGTATTCCGTACATACGCACGAGTGATGATATCGTTCCTATGATCGTGGAATTGTATTGGAGTATATATATTATTTAAGTATAAATATTACTTCATAATAATCATATATAGTTACTCATTACACCATTATACCCATCCTTGTAAGGTTATGGTGGAAAAATAGATTACACCACGGCGTTGAGACGGTATTCCGTACGTACGCACGCGCGGTGATTTCATTTTTCCGTAGGATGGATAGAAGGTGAATTAGGGTTGTTTCATATTTATAATAACATATCAGTATGTAAGTAATACTGATGTTATTACTTTATCATGAAACAACTAAAGAAGAAGAAGTTGAAGAAGAATGAAATTGAAAAGATCGGTAATGGATATTACCTCTTCTTTGGAACGCCTCTTTGAATCCTCCACTTAAGGAACTAAGATTGGTCTTTGGAGAATACCAGGACCTCTTGGATTATTCTAGGGAAGTGGAGAGGAGAAAATGTCAGGGGTTGGCCGAGCTTGAGTGCTCAAATTGGTGTGAGGAGGAGGGGGAGGAGGTGCCCTTTTATAAGGGAGGAGAGGGGCACCTTAGGAATATCTCAAAATATTATTTTATATTAAAGTCAAAATCGGTTTATAATGGTTCCAAAGGGTCTTATTTCGAATCTAAAGTGGGGATGGTTCGAAATCCTATCAACCAATAGGATTTATACAAGTTTAGGGTATTATTTTAACCTTATCAATTAGATTTAACTCTAAGTTAATTAATTTAACTTTTACCGTGTCTTTTTGTTTTCTTTCACTATATGGTTAATACAGTTACTATAACATGCCAAACGAACCCCAAATTGTTTATTATTAATATATATATCCTTATCTAAGTCATTTGGCCGAACCTTAGATTTTTATGAATAAAATAACAATTAATAATATAATATTTTATTTAAAAACTATTTTGTGTCAATTTTGACACTATTTGATATATGATTTTTGTGAAAGTCATAACAGAATTATATGTTCAAAACAAGTTGATTAAATCAACATTAACATATCATAGTAACCTAGAAAATTAGTGGAATTCATAAAAAGTCTTAAATTACATTTATTTTGGTATTTATATTATCAATTTTGTCAATATTTCATTAATAAGATAATTACTGCATCATCTTTGTGTCATAAATAAATTAAATTATTTGATGTCTAAAAATTACAAATAAACTACCATCATGTAGGAAATCTTTTTAGCTTTCTAATGAATATTTACAATTGAATTTATCTTATGTATAAACCCATATTAAAAATGATTTACTTATTAAACTTTGATTTTAACTATTTTAACCCTTCTTTAAATAAATTAATAATAAATGTCCTAATCTAATCCAAGTGGGCCTAAATGGTCATATTTTATTCCTAAGTTTGTTTTTGGTCGAATTACACTTGTCCAATAGAATTAGGACATGTTTTAGGGTAATATTAATATCATATTTACCCTTAGTTACCCTATTTACTATTAACAGCGGTAAAAAAAAGTAAAAAGTTACTATTCACCAAAAAAAATTATTTTTATCTCATTGAACCACATTTTACTTACTGATATCAACCGTGTCTGTCGGATTTTCGAAATTCCATTCACAGAAGCGGTAAAATTAAGTTTTATGCAAAATTCAGTTTTTAACCTACCACTTAGTGGTTTCACTATTCATCAAAAATTGAAAGTTTTCAGAAAAATACCAAAATTTCACCCTAGGCTAATTTTGATATTCTGAGTCCAAAAATGAAGTCCATTTTGAAAAATAAAATTTATAAACTTTCAAAAAGTGGTTATTACTATTCATAACGGCTAGTTTTAATAGCATATTGTTGTTTAGTGAAACTCGGTATTGCGTACGACGCAAGCTATCGAGGAAGGTCGCGATTGCATGTAAAGCAAGCCAAGCAAGTGTTGTGTAGAAAAAGATCCCTTTGATGATTTATATAACATAAAAGTCTCGGGTGTTACATTCTACCCCCCTTAAAAAGAATTTCTCCCTCGAAATTCGTCACTTTGCAACAAACAGATGAGGATACTTCTCCCTCATCATATCCTCAAGCTCCCATGTAGCTTCTTCAAGTTGGTGGTTTCTCCATAAAACTTTCACCAAGCGAGTGGTCTTGTTTCGTAGGACTTTTTCGCTACGATCCAGAATCTCTATCGGCTGTTCTTCATAAGAAAGATCTTGCTCCAGCGGTACAACTTCTGAGCTGAGTACATGTGAAGGATCTGGTATGTACTTTCTCAGGAGAGATACATGGAACACATCGTGAACTTGAGAGAGATTCGGTGGAAGCGCCAATCGGTAAGCTACCTTCCCAACACGATCCAGTATTTCAAAAGGACCGATATATCTAGGGCTAAACTTCCCCTTCTTTCCAAATCTCATAACCCTCTTCCAGGGAGATATTCGTAAGAACACTTTATCGCCCACTTCAAACTCTAGGTCTTTTCTTCGGTTGTCGGCATAACTTTTCTGTCGACTCTGAGCTGCTCTTATGTGTTGTTGAATAGATCTGACCTTTTCTGCCATTTCATCAACGAGATCAGGTCCTAATAAATTTCTTTCCCCAACTTCATCCCAGAAAGTTGGAGTCCTGCATTTCTTTCCATAGAGAGCTTCATAAGGAGCCATCTGAATACTGGAGTGAAATCTATTATTATAAGAAAATTCCACCATAGTTAGGTGTTGATCCCAACCTCCTTTGAAATCCATAGAGCAAGCTCTCAACATATCTTCTAGGGTTTGAATTGTTCTCTCAGACTGACCTTCTGTCTGGGGATGATAAGCAGTGCTGAAACTCAACTCTGTATCCAGAGTATGCTGAAGACTTCGCCAGAACTTCGAGGTAAATCTCGGATCTCGATCAGATATAATAGAAAGTGGTACTCCATGCAATCTTACCACTTCCTTTACATATATCCTGGCAAGCTGATCTAGAGAGAAATCCTCTCTAATAGCAATGAAGTGTGCAGACTTTGTAAGACGATCAACTATGACCCAGATAGCATTATTGCCTTCGGATGTTTTAGGAAGTCCTGTGACAAAGTCCATAGTGATGTTTTCCCATTTCCATTCGGGTATGGGTAATGGTTGTAACATCCCCTTAGACTTCTGTCTCTCAGCTTTAACTTGTTGACAAACCAAGCATCGAGAGACATATTCAGCAACATCTCTTTTCATGCCATCCCACCAGAAGTACTCTTTCAGGTCCCTATACATCTTCGTGCTTCCAGGATGAATAGAGAATGATGAACTATGAGCCTCATCCAGCAGCTCATTCTTTAATTCGGGGATGGGAGGAACGCAAACCCGATTCCTGAACTTTATTATCCCATCACAATCAAGGTTGAATTCAGGAACATTTCTCACCTTCTTTTGTAACTCGACATCTTCTTTCTGTGCCTCTTTAATCTTCACATGTATAGATGGTTGAACATTCATTTGAGAAAGATAAGATTTTTCCCCTTCCATTATAATTCCAAGATCCATCCTTTGTAAATCCATAAATATTGGATCTTTTGTGATCCTCATCATGGATAAACTAGCATGGTCTTGTCGACTTAATGCATCTGCCACCTTTTTTGCTTTCCCAGGGTGGTAATGGATTGAGCAGTCATAATCCTTAATCAGCTCCAACCATCTTCTTTGACGCATATTAAACTCCTTTTGTGTGAAAATATACTTTAAACTTTTATGATCAGTATAAATATCACACCTTTCACCATAAAGGTAATGCCTCCAAATCTTTAATGCAAAGATTACCGCAGCCAACTCCAAATCATGTGTTGGGTAATTTTGCTCATGGATTTTCAACTGTCGTGAGGCATAAGCTATCACCATATCATTTTGCATAAGAACACACCCCAATCCCTTTTTGGATGCATCACTGTAGATCACAAACCTTTCTCCACTACAAGGCAGTGTGAGCACAGGTGCACTGGATAACCTTCTTTTCAACTCCTTGAAATTCTCTTCACATTCCTCTGTCCAGACAAACTTAACTCCCTTCCGAGTCAACTTGGTGATTGGATTAGATAATCGTGAAAAATCTTTTACAAAACGTCGATAATATCCAGCCAAACCAAGAAAACTTCGGATCTCAGTTACTGTTGTTGGTCTTGACCATCTTTCGATAACCTATGTTTTTGCTGGATCCACAGATATCCCCTCTTTTGAGATTATATGACCCAAAAATGCAACTTTTTGAAGCCAAAATTCACACTTGGTAAATTTGGCATAAATCTTCTCCTTTCTCAGGGTCTTCAATATAATTCTCAAGTGATCTTCATGCTCTTCCTTGATCTTTGAATAGACAAGAATATCGTCTATAAAGACTACCACAAATTGATCAAGATAGTCTTTAAAGACTCTATTCATTAGATCCATGAAGATAGCAGGGGCATTAGTAAGACCAAATGGCATCACTATAAATTCATAGTGTTCATACCTTGTACGGAAAGCCGTCTTTGGTATATCATCCCTTTTGACCCTTAATTGATGATACCCTGAACGAAGATCAATCTTGGAAAAGTATTGAGCTCCGCGTAGTTGGTCAAATAAGTCATCAATGCGTGGGAGAGGATATTTGTTCTTGATAGTGATCTTGTTAAGTTCTCGATAATCAATGCAAAGTCTCATTGATCCATCTTTCTTCTTAACAAATAGAATAGGTGCTCCCCAAGGTGACGCACTAGGGCGTATGAATCCCTTATCAAGATTCTCTTGGAGTTGCTTCTTCAATTCATGCAACTCAATTGGGGCCATTCTATAAGGTGTCTTTGAAATAGGCAAAGCACCCGGTACGATTTCTATTGAAAACTCAACTTCACGATTTGGTGGAAGACCCGGAAATTCCTCCGGAAAGACATCATCAAACTCCCGTACAATGGGCATATTCTTAATCGTGAGTTTCTCACCAACCATTTGAGATAAATAACCTTCATTTAGTGGAATCAATACCCATAAGATGGAAGAAATTTCCACTGGAAGGTTATGTTCATCCTTGCATTGATAGACGATCGTAGATTGATCTGGAATATGAAATGTGACTTCCCTTCTTTGGCAATCGATATGAGCTCCATGTAGAGAAAGCCAATCCATGCCAAGAATCACATCAAATTCCACTAAAGGAAGGATCACAAGATTTGCAGGAAGCACTTTCCCACAAACTTCGATCGGAGAAGAATTATAAACTTTTGATGCGATTGATGTGCCATTAGGTGTTGTCACAGCTAACTCAACATCTAATTGTTGAGGTAATACGGTGATACCCTTAGAAAAGTCTTCAGAAATAAAAGAGTGGGTGGATCCAGAATCAAATAAAACATTTGCTACTTTAGAGTGGATGGTAAGTGTACCTTTCACCACATCGTTATCGTACTCCACATCGCTGATAGAAATTGCATGTGACTTTCCTTTGTCTTTAGCCTTAAGAGTTTGTTGACGTCGACCATCATCATCAACCCTTGGATTTGGGCATTGATTGGCATAATGCCCCATCTCCTTGCACTTGAAACATTGAAGTGTAGTAGGTTCATTCTGTGTATCCCTTCCTTTGTTTGCGTCATTAGACATCTTCTTTCCATTATCACGGCATTCAAATGCCCGATGACCATCTTTTCCACATTTAAAACATTTACTTGTCCCTTTAATACAACTCCCTCCATGTTTCTTTCCACACTTTGAGCATAAGGAAAAGCTCATCTTCTTTTTTGTGTGCTCTTTAGATTTTTCTTTGAATTCCATCTTCCTCTTCTTATCAAACCCATGTGACTGATGGGTTACTCCAATCTCCATCTCGACTTTGAGAGCACATAGAACGATTTCCTCGTAGCTATTGAAGTCCCTTATGGCTAACGCCCTTCGAAGACTTGGTTTTAAGCCACTAAAGAATTCATCGATCTTACTCTCAGGTTGGATAATAATACCAGAAGCATACCTTGCAAGTCTTGTAAAATTTGCTTCATAGGTACCAACAGATTCATCATCCCTTTGCTTCAGTTCAAGAAACTCTTTCTCCATCTTTGTTCGGAGAATACGAGGGAAGTACTTATTGAAAAATAAGTTCTTGAACTCGTCCCATTTCATAGACTCAATTTCATCCCTTTGCCTCGTATTCTTAACAAGATTCCACCATTGATCAGCATCTCCTTCCAAACGATACACTGCTAGGATGACTTTATCATGTTCAGAACATTGAAGAACTGAAAATATCTTTTCAGTAGTACTAATCCATTGTTCAGCAACTAATGGATCAGTAGACCCGCTGAAAGAAGGTGGACGCTGCCTCATGAAGGATACAACAGAATGTTGCTCCCTCCTTTGCTCGTTTGGAAATCCTGCATGATTCATAGCTTGAGAAAGTTGTGTGAGCATGGCTACAAGATTTTGCATTCCAGCTCCAATATCGTTTGGTTGCTCAGGGGGACAATCATTGCATTGCCCATCGCATTCCGCATTAACACGGTTCCTTCGGGTTCCAGCCATTGACTAAAACCAAGAAGAATAGTGTGAGCAACACTAATTATAATAGGAAACCACATAATTCAAGAATAAAATTTTCATGCTTAAGGTCTTATCCTAGGTTATTCAAGGCCATTTCTAAAACACTAAGATTGTGTTCTATGCTTAGACTTATCCTTAGGGTTCTTACTAAGGCTTTCACATCCTAGTTTCCAAAGGTTGAATATACCTTTCCTCTGATACCAACTATAACGACCCATACTTTACATACATTGTTAATACTTCGAAATTGAAGCACACTTATTACAACATATGACAAAACCACAAAGGACCGTATAGGTATAGTGTCTTTAGAAACTGGGAAACATAAACAGCTGGTTCATAAATCTTCTACAGTGTCTCCCATTTATTTCATCACATCTAGGGTCCCTTTTAGCATATTCTACTTAATATCCATCTTCCTGACCTGGGGAAAAGAAAACATAAAAGGGTGAGCTCAAATGCTCAGCAAGGGCAAATAAAGGAAATAAAAATCATATCATATCTTTATGAAAATCAAAACCTGCAAAAGAGATCATAATATCTTAACATGGAATAAATCATAGAAGTGAAAATGAGATCCCCATAATCATAACATAAAACTTGAAACTTTGTGGCATGCACACATAATCATGGAAAATCATTTCTTGTTAGTCATGACTCATTGCCAAGACTATCTTAGTGGACAAAGTCCCTTTCTGAACCGAGTTCACTCCTCGTTTCAGTCCTCTATCACTGAACCGAAATAACCTTCCGTTCCAGCCATGTCTATCTCATGAGATATAAAATCATTACCCAATGCATTAGAGGGAGATATAGGTCCCACCCATCTTATAATGAATCCTTTCTTATGTGTGCCATATAATCATAAAACATACATCATCGCATAACACATGTAACAAAAATGGGATTCTTGAAACATCATGACATCATAAATCAATTCATATAGGATAATGGAATTCATAAACATAATTCCATCACAACATAGTCAAATCAATGTAAAAATATGGATAGAAACAGAACCCTTTATTATCTTAGATGGAAAATAATTTTGATAAAACACTTGAATTGAATTCTTGAGGAAAATATCCTTTCTTCTTCAAAATCAATTTCTTTTCACAAAACATCATGCAATTTTAAAAGAAAGAGATTTTATTGAAAATAGTCATGAAATCGTTTAGAGGAAGCTTCATGAAAATAAGGCTTTATAAATCAGTAGAAATCCGTTCGTGCCGTATAAGTTAAAAAAAACATTCTTCGTACTTTTGTCGGAAAAGTCAAAAAGTACCTCGTATGACAAAAGATTCCTTTCATAGATATTACTAAAAACTCACCGAAGGGTAAAAATGGATTTAAAAAATTGTAGGTGTATGGAAATAATATTACATATTGATGAAACATGGATGTGGATGATAAAATACACCCCAGTAAATACTTATGAATAAACAATCTCGGATAAAAATGAGATTGTGATATTTCCCTTACCTTAGGTCCGATTTGCTTTGTTCGTGTCCGAAGCTCCTGTATAATGGTTTAAATAATGTTATTGACTTATTCCAGAATCATACATATTGATATTATATCATATATGGTCATATTATTAGCTTCTTGTTAGTAATATTTCATTGTTACTTGTTACTCGGGTCTTTATAACTTTTTGTTCTTATGCGTGTTTTGTCGAATAAATTCTTATTCTTATCTTTATGTAATAGATAATTCATTTACAGAATGGTATTAGTGTAGTATATACCATATTCATTCATTCAATTCATTTATATAATCATTATGAAATGAAGATCATGTAGAACGAGTCGCATCACATCGTGGAGACGGTATTCCGTACGTACGCACGAGTGATGATATCGTTCCTATGATCGTGGAATTGTATTGGAGTATATATATTATTTCAGTATAAATATTACTTCATAATAATCATATATAGTTACTCATTACACCATTATACCCATCCTTGTAAGGTTATGGTGGAAAAATAGATTACACCACGGCGTGGAGACGGTATTCCGTACGTACGCACGCGCGGTGATTTCATTTTTCCGTAGGATGGATAGAAGGTGAATTAGGGTTGTTTCATATTTATAATAACATATCAGTATGTAAGTAATACTGATGTTATTACTTTATCATGAAACAACTAAAGAAGAAGAGGTTGAAGAAGAAAGAAATTGAAAAGATCGGTAATGGATATTACCTCTTCTTTGGAACGCCTCTTTGAATCCTCCACTTAAGGAACTAAGATTGGTCTTTGGAGAAGACCAGGACCTCTAGGATTATTCTAGGGAAGTGGAGAGGAGAAAATGTCAGGGTTTGTCCGAGCTTGAGTGCTCAAATTGGTGTGAGGAGGAGGGGGAGGAGGTGCCCTTTTATAAGGGAGGAGAGGGGCACCTTAGGAATATCTCAAAATATTATTTTATATTAAAGTCAAAATCGGTTTATAATGGTTCCAAAGGGTCTTATTTAGAAGCTAAAGTGGGTATGGGTCGAAATCCTATCAACCAATAGGATTTAGACAAGTTTAGGGTATTATTTTAACCTTATCAATTAGATTTAACTCTAAGTTAATTAATTTAACTTTTACCGTGTCTTTTTGTTTTCTTTCACTATATGGTTAATACACTTACTATAACATGCCAAACGAACCCCAAATTGTTTATTATTAATATATATATCCTTATATAAGTCATTTGGCCGAACCTTAGATTTTTAGGAATAAAATAACAATTAATAATATAATATTTGATTTAAAAACTATTTTGTGTCAATTTTGACACTATTTGATATATGATTTTTGTGAAAGTCATAACAGAATTATATGTTCGAACCAAGTTGATTAAATCAACATTAATATATCATAGTAACCTATAAAATTAGTGTAATTCATAAAAAGTCTTAAATTACATTTATTTTGGTATTTATATTATCAATTTTGTCAATATTTCATTAATAAGATAATTACTGCATCATCTTTGTGTCATAAATAAATTAAATTATTTGATGTCTAAAAATTACAAATAAACTATCATCATGTAGGAAATCTTTTTAGCTTTCTAATGAATATTTACAATTGAATTTATCTTATGTATAACCCCATATTAAAAATGATTTACTTATTAAACTTTGATTTTAACTATTTTAACCCTTCTTTAAATAAATTAATAATAAATGTCCTAATCTAATCCAAGTGGGCCTAAATGGTCATATTTTATTCCTAAGTTTGTTTTTGGTCGAATTACACTTGTCCAATAGAATTAGGACATGTGTTAGGGTAATATTAATATCATATTTACCCTTAGTTACCCTATTTACTATTAACCGCGGTAAAAAAAAGTAAAAAGTTACTATTCACCAAAAAATTATTTTTATCTCATTGAACCACATTTTACTTACTGATATCAACCGTGTCTATCGGATTTTCGATATTCCATTCACAGAAGCGGTAAAATTAAGTTTTATGCAAAATTCAGTTTTTAACCTACCACTTAGTGGTTTCACTATTCATCAAAAATTGAAAGTTTTCAGAAAAATACCAAAATTTCACCCTAGGCTAATTTCGATATTCTGAGTCCAAAAATGAAGTCCATTTTGAAAAATAAAATTTATAAAATTTCAAAAAGTGGTTATTACTATTCATAACGGCTAGTTTTAATAGCATATTGTTGTTTAGTGAAACTCGGTATTGCGTACGACGCAAGCTATCGAGGAAGGTCGCGATTGCGTGTAAAGCAAGCCAAGCAAGTGTTGTTTAGAAAAAGATCCCTTTGATGATTTATATAACATAAAAGTCTCGGGTGTTACACCGAGTAACTGGGGTCGGATCCTTAGAGTTGGTATCCGAGGAATTTTAGTACAAACCTTGGATGATATATTTAGAAAAACTCTGATTTGATAACATAACCCTAAGATAGACATTGAGGATTGGTATAGAATAACTTCCTAGAATGATGTTAATATAGGGATTTTGTGAGTTTTCTAAGAAATACATCTCTGTCTAGATACGAGCAGGAAGAGGTGGCTTTGGAACAGATGTACCTAGGAGTGAAAACTCTGAAAAGGAGTTTCGGGCTTGACCTGGGGTATCCTGGTACAGGACAACAAGCCTTGCTGCACTCTTGTTTATGACACTCCCTGGTTATATGCTTAGGATAATTCACATTTTCTTTACAAACCATTATGATGGATTTATGCGTATATACCTCCTCAAAGAATACATTTTTATGATTATGGATTATATAAATAAACTCTTTAATTTTTGTTAAGTGTTTTACAAGTTTGGAATTATGTATTTTGATTCATAAACTAATCTAGTATATGACATTGTTTAGAAATGGAATATAGTAGAAGGAATGGAAATTTTATCAACACACATAATCCATGTAGGTATTTCCCTCCTACTCAAGATAATAATAGTAGAGCTAGTGATGCAACTGGTGCTGATAATCTTATCCCCATACTGGGAAAACTCACTCAAGTTATGAATAATAACCTTACCCGTATGAAGAACCCTGATCCGCATCGCGGAGGATCAATGTTAGACCTATTCATGAAGAAACGACCACCAATATTAAATGGGACTACAAATCCATTTGTTGTTGAGAAATGGATAAGTTCCTTAGAGAAAATATTTCAAGCTTTGGGGAGTAGCACAAGGGAAAAAGTTTTCATGGTAGTTTATCGCCTCATAGGAGATGCAGATCAATGGTGGTCATTAATTCAAAACATAAAGGGGGATGAAGAAGTATCAAATATGGAATAGATGGAGTTTAAATAGCTTTTCTCAGAAAAATAATTTCCCCATTACCACCGAGCAGATATAGAAATAATATTTCTGAGTCTGAGGGAAAAGGTGGATGAGAATGTCGCAAAGTGTGAGGCTAACATTAAAAGGTTAGCAAGGCATGAAACAGATTATATGCGTAACCCAATGAGTATTATTGATTGATTGATTGATGGATTTGTTATTTATAGTGATTATTCAAGGAAAGGACTCGGTTGTGACCTTATGCAGAATGATAGTGTTATTTCCTATGCATCACGATAGCTAAAAATTCATGAAAAAAACTATCCTACTCATGATCATGAGTTAGAAGCTATAATATTTTCTTTGAAGATATGGAGACACTATCTCTATGGTGAAAAATGTGTGATATATACTGATCACAAGAGTTTGAAGTATATTTTCTCACAGAAAGAACTCAACATGAGTAAAAGGATATGGCTTGAAATACTCAAGGATTACGATTGAATTATACATTACCACCTGGGGAAAGCAAATAAAGTGGAATATTCTTTGAGCAGAAAAGATCATGGAGTTTTGAACAAGATTAGAGTTTAAAGGGATCCGACGTTCATGGATCTAGTAAAGATGGATATGGGAATAAACATGGAAGTTGAAACATCAATACTTTTTTAAATGGCTGCCAAACCATCTTTACTATAAAGGATAATGAGTTCTCAGTCTAATGATGAGGAGTTTCAAAAGAAGATTAAAGCTCTAAATGATGGGAGATTGAGTGACTTTGTATATGAAGATGGAATTTTGAAATTTGGGAAGAGACTTTTTGTTCTTGATATACCTGATCTAAAAAGGGAATTTTTTTTATGATACTCATAGATCCAATTTTACTATACACCATGGTAGCACTAATTTGTATAGAGATTTGAAGGAATATTTTTGGTGGGGAAAAATGAAGAGGGATATTTCTGATTATGTGTCTAGATGTATGGTTTTTCAACAGGTTATGTCTCAAATACCACAACATGGAGGATTTATGCAACCTCTTCTCATACATGAGTGTAAATGGGAGAATATTATGACAGACTTTGTCATGGGGCTACCAAATACTCCTAGATGGAATGATGCAATATCAGTCATCATTGATCGTCTTACCAATTCAGCACATTTTATTGCTATAAGAGAAGATTTACAACTTGAATTTTTATCAAGACTATATATTAATGATGTTGTAAGACTTCATAAGGTACCCATATCGATTGTTTCTGACCGTGATCCCCATTTTACATCAATATTTTGGAAAAGTCTTCAGAATTCTTGGGATAATGAACTTCATTTGATCACGTCCTACCACCCTCAAACTGATGGACAATCAGAACAGACTATTCAAATCTTAGAATAAATGTTTCGATCTTTATCACTTGACTTTCATGGTATGTGGGATCAATATTTACCTATGGTAGAATTTTCCTGTAACAATTGCTTCCATTCAAGTATTCATATGGCACCATATAAAGCGTTATATAGAAATAGATGTTGCACACCAACTTTTTGGGATGATATTGGTGAAAGAAAACTTGTAGGCTCAGAACTTGTTGAGGAAGCAATAGAAAAGGTGAAGGATATCCAAACCCACATCAAAGAAACTCAAAATATGTAAAAGGGATATGCCGATAACTGAAGGAATGATTTGAAATTTCAAGTAGGATATCATGTTTTCTTGAAGGTATCTCCATGGAAGGTTTTTATAAGTTTCAGTAAGAAGGGTAAATTAAGTCCCAGATACGTCGGACCTTTCTAAATTCATGAGAAAATTGGTCTTGTATCTTATCATTTGGAAATGATGCCAAGTCTCTCCAAATTTCATAATGTGTTCCACGTATAACTATTGAGAAAATACATGCCTGACCCAATGCAAGTACTAACTTATGAAGAAATAGAACTGGAACCTGACATGTCTTATTATGAAGAGCCAATCAGGATCTTAATACCAGAAATCAAGTATTGAGAAACTGGACGACTCTTCTGGTGAAAAATCTATGGAGAAATCATAAGATGGAAGAGGAAACATGGGAACCCAAGGAACATATGATGAAGAACCACCTAAATCTTTTTATGTAGAAATATTTTAGAAATTTCTTGGACGAAATTATTTGAAGGAGGGGAGAATGTAACACCCCAAGCTTCTATGGTAAGTTTCACTTTGAAAAATGCAATAGCTTGTGATGTTTGTAACTTGGAGTTTTAACACACCACGACCAATAAAACTAGTCATTATGAATAGTAATACCCACTTTTTGAAATTATATAAATTTTATTTTTCAAAATGGACATCATTTTTGGATTCTTAATATCAAAATTATCTTAGGGTTAATTTTTTGTATGTTTCTGAAAACTTTCAATTTTTTGATGAACAGTGAAAACATGACGTTATTGTTTAAAACCAACTTTTTATTTAAATAATTAGTTAATTTATTGAAATTTATATTAGGTAAAAATAGATAAATAATACTTATATATGTTCAATGTAATTCACTAGAGTCATTTTATAATAATGTTACATATATATAATTTATTGAAATTTTTACCGTATTTTACCCACCTTCTAGGAGCATTTGAAAATTTTCATAAAATGTAATTTTTTCACTTATGTGAATTGAATTTAAAAAATAAAAGAGGCATGGATGATATTAGTAAGAAAAATATTGTTCAATAAGATGAAAATAATTTTTGGGGAATAGAAACTTTTGACTTTTATTTACCACGGTTAAAAGTAAATATAGTAATTAAAGGTAAAGATGATATTATTATTACCCTAATAAATGTAATAATTCCATTTTATAAGTTAATTTAGACTAAAATCATCATTAGGAATAAAATATTATTCTTTTGGTCCACTTGGATTAGATTAATACATTTATTATTATTTTATTTAAAGAATAGTTAAAAGTGTTAAATTCAAATTTTCATAACTAAAACATTTTTAATATAAGGTAAAACATAAGATAAATTCGACTATAAATATTAATTATAAATATATAAATATATCCTACATAACTTTGTTTTATTTATAATTTTTATACGTTAAATAATTAAATTTATTTATGACACGATGATGATGCAGTAATTACCTTATTAATGGAAGATTAAAATAATTGATATTATAAATATCCAAATAATGGTAAATTGTGACTTTTATGAATTACAAAAATTTTATAGGTTAATATGACATTTTATATCTGATTAAGTGATAGTTTTTTGAAGTAACAAAGATTTTAGGACTTTAACAAAAATCAAATACTAAATAGTGTCAAAATTGACATAAATGAGTTTCTAAAACAAATACTATATTATTAAATGATATAATAGTCATAAAAATATAAAGATCATCCAAACGACTTACATAATAATATATATGTCATTCATCAACCATTTGGGGTTCTCTTTTAATTTTATTGTAATTTTATTAACCATATAATATAAATATACAAGGAGACATGGTAAATGTTAAACTATTTAACCAAGAGTTAAATCTAAAAGATAAGGTTAATATGGTGACGTAAACATGTATAAAACCTATTGTTTTAGAGGATTTAGACCCATACCCACATTATAATATAAATAAATCATTTTGGATCCATTATAAACCGAATATTATTCTTTAATAAAATAATATTTCAAGCTTTTCGTAAAGTAACCCTCACCTCTCTTATAAAAGGGTACTTCACCTTCTCTAAAAATCACACCTACAAATCCATTTGTATCGGCCAAACCCTACTCAAATATCCTATCAAATACCCTCACTTATACCTAGTGGCCTTAATTTGATCATAAATCCACCCTAAAGATCCCTTTTGATCAACTCAAAAGAAAACATCCGAAGAAGAGGTAATAATTTCACAACCTCTTTCAAAGTTCTTTTCTTCTTCCACTTCCTCTTTCTTTGTTTTCTCCATACCAAAATAATAACTCCAGTAACTTATATATACATTGATTTTATTATAAATATTGTACAACGATATTCATTATTATATCCATCCTTTGAATGACATGCCACCATATGTGCGTATGTATGGCTTACCCTCTCCACGCTGTGGTGTAGTTTGTTATTCAAACACTTCCTTATTTGGAAGGGTATAATAATGAGTATAACTGATTTAAATAATAAATATAACATGTTAAGTATTATTTATATATGATATAACATCCAATTATATAATATTTCACCACCAATAGAATGATATTGTTGCTCGTGCGTACGTACGGATTACCGTCTCCACGAAAGCGATGAAATTCATTCCTCATCGTAACCATTCAAAAATAATATTCATTTTATGATTAAAAATAATTTTCAAGAACATAATATCATTATGTATATGAATAATATACATCCTATCCAAAACAAAAATGGCTTACGTAACAAAACATATAAAAGAAAACAAATCATTTAACACCTGAAACAATGATACTACTGAAATATTATTAACAATACAATATTAGAAGATCATATATGATATCATATTTATGTATGTGGTTCTTGTATAATTTAATAACAATGATTTAACTATCCTACATGATTCTAATGTACCCTTAATCAAGGAAAAGTATAAGGTAAGGGTTAATTTTACAATCTCTTTATTATCTGTGGTTGTTTATATGGGAGTATCTACTGGGACCTCTTTATCATCAACATTCGTGTTTCTTAAAAATGTATTTCAAATCATTTTCAATATTTCCTAGACTATGGGTTAAATTAATTTATACCATTATTTTAATTTTTATTAAATTTTTATAAAGTAATCTTTCTATCATTTTCCAAACAAGGAACTTTATGACCTTTTCGACAAATTAAGGTAAGAATGTCTTTTTTATCTTATACGGAAGGTGCGGTTATTTTCCACCGTTATAACATCTTAAATGATTCCCTTACATGCTTAAAAGAATAATTTAAAAAAATGTTTTCTTTTATAATTATGTGTGTTTTAAACGATTTTAAAATAGAAAGATATATTTCTATCAAATAGTTTTGATTTTATCTATGTCAACATACTTTGATGGATTTTACACTTGTTTGAAGTTGATTTATTAAGATACAACTTTTCCATATTTTATTGAAGGTTTTGTGATATGTTTGACTGTGGATGTGTTATTTTTATACCATTCATGATTTATAGTTAAAATATTAACATTTTGTATGCAAGTTTTAATAAGAATGTTTATGTTATGTTTCAACCTTTTCATATAAGGAATGCATTGGACTTAGTAAGTGACGGGTGGATCCCACTATAGCTCATCGATGCATCGGTAGGTCTCATGAGACAAACTAGTATCTTGGCATAAGGCCTTGACAAAATATTATTTTTAGTCTTTGCATGGGGCCTTGACTATGTGGTTATGAAGTTTGGAATTATGCATTCCATTATTATAAAATTGGATATTCATATTACATGTGATTATTCGACTAGTAGAGTATCCATGTGAATAAGTAAATGACATTATTTGGTTTATCTTTTCCATTTTATTCTGAAGTTTAAATTTAAAAATCTTTTTTTTAGTCTTATTCATTGCCTTAAATGTTTATGCTTATTTATGAAAGTTTCGGCTATATTGTTATCTTACTAAGTATCTAAGATCACCCTTTCTATTTTTTCCCAGGATGAAAAGAAGTATATTATGAATGACCTGAAGGGATAGTATAAGGGGGATGAATTTGTTAAAAGGAGACACAATGTTGTTTTTTTTCATTTCAAAATGTAATGTAAAACTTATGTATGTATCTAGTACTTCTAAGGCTACTAAACAGATCGGTCTTTCGGGATTCGAACCCTGATGATCATGCCAATGTTATGTAATAATGCACTGAATCTGGGTAACGAGGGTCGGGGCACTGCACATATCCTTTTTTTCTATAGTCAAACCTTCTAGATCCCCAACACCTTAAAATTTTACAAGCATTATTTATTTCCTATACTTTTTCTTTACAGTTGTGATTGGGTTCTCTACCATAATCCGTGGTTCTTAAAAAAATGTTTTCATAGTTGTGACTCGTTTCATTATCCAAGGGTATGACTATAATTGGATTCATGAATGATGATGTGGAACTCCATATATTCAACATATAGTATATATGATCCTCATGAATTTCCCTATTCATCATTAAAATCATGAAAATCCATGCTTACATAGGTTTAATTCATTATGACACAACTAGGATTCGTACTTACACAGCTCTAATTTATGCTTACATACCTGAAGATAATCCTTATCATTTTCAAAATTACATAAAAATGATTTATATGCAGGTATTCATCCTTCTAAGAATCATCCTTATGAGATAATTCTTATAGGAATCATCCTTATTGAAATTCTTTCTCACACGGGCATCTGTCCATATGTAGACATTCATCTTTAAAAAAATCATGCCTAAAAGGGAATTAATCCTTAGAAGATGGACATGGACCACAAACTAAACACAATTGTAACTTTTTCCATAATTCATGGATCATATCATCAAGTAATTTAAAACTATTAAATTTTTAATTCAAAATTATGACCACTATTCCTCGTTCAATGCTACATTCAACATTCCTTTCTTATAATTAACTTGGAGGATGAATACCTAAAAAACCTTCAAGAAAAATTAATTTATTTATTATACACCTCATCCTATGTCACACTAGTTTTCCTAAGACTTAAAAATAACCATATAAAAAATAATCTATATTTTTCCATTCCTTTTATTGAAAAATCATGTAAGTAAATTAAATTTCCAATTTGAACATTTTAAACAATATTAAAAATCTAAAAAACTCGCACTTTGATTCCAAAATTTCTAAAAACTCAATGAATAAACAAATATGTGATAATAAATTTAATTTAAGGTAAACCAAATATAATTAACAACTTCACTATCAATTGCCCTTCACATAAACCTTAGACCTATAGAAAAGTGATCTTCAAATATATTACCTAAGAAAAAATAAAAACACTAGCCAATGTGACTTTATTTTTTTTAATACCATGATTATAAATATCATCAAGCCTCCATAATGTTATTAATTACCTTTTCCTTGTGAATTTTATTCAATTCATGTCCACTTATTTTGTTATCCCATGTTCACTTATACCTACCTTCCCATAAATATCACACTAAACTTTCAAGTGTTAATTTAATGAAATATTTTCCCGATTCCAAGCTCATGTAATGGTCACCAGATTCTTTACGAATTTAGACAAATACATCCTATTATTCATATATTTGTGTATATATTTTTTAATTTTCATGTTTTTTTCTAAGGGTTAAGGATTTCTAGATTTCATTGAGAAAATTCATAGGCCAAATAGAATTTTCAACTCTATATTGAAGAACAATCCATGATTTTTATATTCAATTAAGATAATAGTCCTAACACTATTCCTCTTACATTTATTTATACCCACCCCTTTTAATGTTTTTAGGATAGTCCAGACCTTTTCATTTTAATAGCAACAAAATTTATTCTCTCGGTTTCATTTAGTCGATTATAGTTTTTTTGTTGTTTGCTTATACTGAAGGTAGGTAAATACTTTTGATTCATGAATAAATATACAATATACCTTTACATTGAGTATATAGACACTTTTCTTTAGTCCCTTTTTTCATTATTCTTTTTATGCGATTTATTAAAATATATTTTTCCATTATTTCAAGTTATAATTCCTTAAAATCTCATAGTATTAAGTTGTATTGTTCATAAAACATTAATTTGAAACAAATATCTTCATTTCATAAAACTTTGTAATTTTGTAGGTTAGTCATCACCTAGGATAATATTTATCACCAATATACCCTCCCTCTTCCCTCATTTTTGTAGTAATACAAACTAGATCTGATTTATCTTGAATCTAGTATGTATTTTGTCTTTATTAAAGAAAAGATAGGTATTATTTTGCATTCAAATAGTGGTGTGTCTACAAAACATGTAATAATGATACGTTGTTCATATTGTTATCCTCATATCATGATTTTACAATAAAAATAACAACACATATAATGTGTTACATTTTCACTTCAATTCAATAAGATTATTTAAAACAACTTGAAAAAGCTCACCTTTTTTATCTCCCACTCTTCAATTCAACTTGTATCATGCATCAGCTTCTATAAAAACATGGATATAGATTTTTATCATGTAATAATATTTCTGAAAAATTTCATTCATAGCCACTAAGGGATACAAATTTTGAATTTCAGCGTAATCTAGAATATTTGTTCATTATAATGGAGGTATTTATAATCAGAATAACGACTCAATCATTTAAAGCAGATGGTCATCAATGCTCCAAGGTTCTTACTAGATTACTCAAAAAAATTAATATTTGTACTTACATGCCTTCGTTATCTCAAGGAACCAGGACATAGTAAGAAGATGTAAAATTAGGTTTAAAATTTTATTATGAAATTAATTTAAATTAATATAATATGGCATGACATAAGATTAAAAAATTACTATTCTTTTAATTAATTTATATAAAAAATAATTTTAAATAAAGTTCATTAAAACTTTTTTTTAAGTTAATAAAATGAATAAAATTGGTTTCACACTATTTTCATATATTCAAAAGTTTTAAGGTCACACAAATTGATCTCAATGGATTTTAAAACATTCTAAAAGTGAAAAGGGAACAACTGGTTTTTTTAAAAGGCACTAAAAAATTATAAAGGAATAAAAAGAACATTTAGTAAATATTAAACTATAATTATTACCCTTACACATAAATGATTTCGTGTCCTCAATAAATTATAATAGGTTTATCAATAGAAAAATATTTTTGTTTTAATTTAGTAATGAATTAAGTGTTAAGAAATGGTGAAACTTGATAGTTTTCATCAACAGGAAGGCTAGAAGAGTGTTATCTCCTCCTCTGGTTCTTAGGATATATTTCCATAAAATTTCTTCAACTTCTTCCCATTAAAAATGAATGGGTTATTGTCTCTTTCATTAGTTATCTTCACATAACTAATACTATATTCATTAGTGACCATGATGAGTCGTTCTTATTTGGAATGAAGTTTAACTAGAATATGTTTGAGTCTGATGTTTTCAAGTTACTCTAGGTCCCCTAGATAGAATACTTTATGTTAAATAAATTTATCATAACATACTCTATCTTTTTCTTTGTAAATTTCTCAATTAAAAAAGGCCACTCTTATTATTTCTTCAAACTCTGGTAATTAAATTTTTCTTAGTTTTCCAGCATGTCTAATTCTAGATTCATCTATCTAACTTCTTTGTATACCTTCTTCACCATCTCTATGGATAGGTGATAACACTTTCCATAAAATAATCTGTATGACCTCATTCGAATGGATAAATTTTAATCTAACTTGTAAACACTTCCAATATTTTTCTCTAATATTTTCATGTTGGTTTACAATTTCTTTATAGAATTAATTTGATCTCATTTTTTGAAACATCAGCCTAAACATTTGCTTTACACTGGTTGGGTGTTTATGTCTTTTTTTGTACTCAACACTTCCTCATAAAATATTCCCTTATCATATTACAAAATTGTGTTTCTCAATCATTGATTATGTCAATTATTACTCTAAATCTAGAAAAAAAAATCAACCCTAATAAAAGGAAAAATGGAATTAGCATCATCAGTCTTGGTGATTTTATATTTCACCCATTTAGAAACATAATCAAATGATAATAGAATATAATGGTTTTTAACAAACATGGGGAAGGTTCCCATGAAGTCTATTCCATATAAATCAAAATTTTCCCAAATTATCATGTGTTTTGAGGCATTCCAAGCCTCTTAGATATTTTTCTAGTAAATTAGCATGGATTATATATTTTTAAAAACTCATGTGTATCCTTAAACAATGTAAACTAACAAATTCATGACTTCAAGACTTTTCTAGCAGTCCTTTTAGGTCAAAAGTGGCCTCCATGTCATAGGGTGTGACAAAATTCAAGGATATATTAGATCTCACCCCCATGAAAACATCTTCTTATCTTTTGATCAATAAATTTTTTTGAAAATATGGATATTCCCAAATATTAAATCTTTATTCATATTTGAGCCTAAAAATAATTAGGGTTTTAGGTGAGATGGTTCTTGAGAAGTAACAATTAAATTCACCATATCATCATTCCAGTAAACTTCCCCTTCCATCATGTATAACTAATTTCTTGGAATGTGGTCATTTATTGGGCATGTGGTATGTATCACTACTTCTATTATATTGGGAAACCTACTCAAGTGACATACCACTAGGTTATAATCTACCTTCTTATATTTGATCTCTAGATTAAACACTTGGAGTAGTCACATCCATCTGACCAACCTTGATTTGTCCTATACTTTTTTATTTAAATATATTAGATTTGTATGATTATAAAAAAAAATTATCTTAGTTCCAATAAAAGTTGTTCTAAATTTTTCCAAAGATAAATATGAATTATAAAAAATAATTTTCAAAGGGTTTTTAGTGGGTTTTGGAAGCACCCAATATCCTTGATGCATATGCAGTGACTAGAGATTTAGCTTCATTCCTTTAGGACAACACTACTCACCCAGTACGGTTGGGTGTATCACCAATATGATCAAAATGTGTTCTTAATTTAGGGACATCATTACTATTAGTGTGATAATATTATTCTTCAATTCATCAGAACCTTCCCTAAATTAATTATTTAATATAAATTCAAAATATTTTAATATTATCTTGGAAAAGGGATTGGAAATATTACTGAAGTTTTTTATGAACATCCTTCAAAATCAAAAATTTCCAAGAAATTATCTAACATGATTTATATAGGTTGGATATAGAAATACATTCAGCACTTCAATTTTAGATTTTAATACCTCGATTAATTTTTTTGAAATAAAATGTGCAAGAACTATTCCTCCTAATAAAATGAAATAAAACTTTTTAAAATTGAATACTGGTTCTTCCAATTGTTTTTATTCAAATATTTTTCTACATTTTTCCAAAATTCATCAAACGTAGTACAAAAAAATATTTAAATCTTCCAAAAGAACTTATTGGACATCTTCAATGTGATTGGAAAATATACTTACCAATAATATTTGGAATTTATAAAGGGCATTACATAATCTGAATATAATCCTAATTTATTTCATGGTACCATAGGGACACATAAAGGTTTCTTTATCCCAATATTTAAGTGTAATGGGAACATAAAAGTAACCTAAAATGAGTATAATAAATAGTAGTGAGTTCTACCTGTTTATATTTCTAAGATATAATCATACAAATAAATAGGGAAATTATATTTCCTCATTACTCATTTTAAATTCATATAATATATAAAAACTCTCCAGATATTTTGAACTCTAATAGGGAACACTACATTATTCTCATTTTTTACTATGATCAGCCTAATTTTTTTGGATTCATATGATTGGGGATAACCCGTTATGATCCAAATATAGGGTAAATTATTATTACATATAAAAACTTATTTATATATTTATTTAAAATATTCATTATAGTGATATTCAACATTCTTTGGGTCTCCCTCATTGGTTTTATGTTCTATTCAAGAAGAATTTTCAGCATGTATATTTTTAAGTTTATTCCTGGTGTATCCCCTAGATTCTATCCTATTTATAACACATTATATTTTAAAAGTTTATTAATATTTTTTTATTTGTTGTAAGTGATGTTATTATAAATTATTTCTAGAAAATTATCTACTTCCATTAAGTATACATATGATATGTGGGAATTGGTTTCAAGTACCATATTTGGGAGTTTTTCTAACGATGATTGTAGGGTTGGACATCTTAAGTCACAAGAATGGGTTTAATGTACAAAAATTAACATTTCTATTTTCTCATTATTAAATAAAAAATTAAATCCTTCAAATAATTCAGGTGTATCCACGTGTTCTAAACTATCGAAATATTTTTCAAATTGTTTTATAGTATCATTTGATGCAATTTTTAATTTTATTCTAAATCATAAAAGTCCATTAAATATACATGGTTCTCAACAAGCAGCATCATCCACCTTGTATGATAGTGCGAAGAGTTATTTCTCCTCCTAGGGGTACATCAAAACATAAATTATATTGAAGTGGATATTTTTTTCTCCAAACTTTGTGGTGAGAGTTACTTTATGAACAATTCTTGCCACTTTATTTTAAAGATAAATTGAAAAAAGTAGGCCAAGAAACCAAATAATAAGTCATGCTTCCTTCACCAAGGTGCCCTCTGTTCACTAAAGATTCCTCCCCTAGGGTGAGCTCTAGTACGTAGGACTGACTTTCCCATGGTCACCTCCAGCCACTAGATCTCATAGCCCATGTTCTCTAATGGCTTCCCAGAATACATTGGCCAACTCACCTGCATGAATCGCCTCACCTGCTCGGTATGGGCCACCCAACCTCCAGGTTTTTCCTATAAATATACCTCCTAGGTCACCACATAGTTTCAGATTTCCCAACTTTTTTAAGAGAGATGAATACTCCCTATGACAAACTTCTCAGGCCATCAAAACCTCTCCCATGTAGCTGATTTCACTCCAGCACACAAGAAAATTAACTAAAGCAATATGAAGTGGTGATATAGTGTCATAAACTAGGGCACTGACTAACTGAGGTCCCTCACCTAGTCACACTACTAGAAAAGTTCCCTATCCCCATGGTTCCAAACCATGGGGATAGCCCCCAAAACCATGGGTATAGGCTATACCCACGGTTTTGGGAACTGTGGGCTGGAAAGGCGTCGGGATAGGGGGGTCTACCTATACCCACAGTTTCTCCAAACCGTGGGCATAGGGTGGCCATATCGTTTCAAGCCCGTGACCACGCTGGCACAGCGTTGACCCCACGGTTTGAGAACCCTGGGGATTTAATCCTCAAAAATTGAGTCTGCTGGGAGTGGACCGCGGGACACCTCATCCGTGAAGGCTGTCTTCCTTACCAACTGAGGCAATGAGGTTTTTAGTTTATATAGATATAATTGTCTAAATATATTTATAACGTCACATATTTAAAAAATGAAGCAGCTGGGAATCGATCCCGTGACCTAAGGAATCTGAACATGCTGCGCAACCAACCAAGCTAATAAATTATTATTAATAAATCCATACATCTTCTTTCATATATTAATTTAAAATAATTACCAGAAATAAAAAAATTATCAGGTTTAGAACACAGGATCTGGAGAGAAACGGAGAAGACCTCGACCAACAGAGCTACAAAACTTATCTTCCTTTTTAATCGAACGTTTATAATTATATTAATCAAAACCAAGTTCCCGCCAAGAAAAATCGTCCCGCGTATTTTTTTTCCCGCCATAACGCGGGAAATCTATACCCATGGTTTAGGAGAACTGTGGGTATATCTCTTCAAACAATAAACACAAATACCCACGGTTTTGAAGAACCGTGGGTATAGGTCTTCGCAATACACCCTATACCCACGGTTTTGACTAAAAATGTGGGTATAGGGTTTTGAAAAAACACCTATGCCCACGGTTTTACAAAACCGTGGGTATAGGTCTTTTAAATAAACCTATTCCAACGGTTTTACTCAAAACCATGGGTATAGGTTTTCATAGCACCCCTATCCCCACGGTTTTGGAAAACCGTAGGGATAAGGCACCCCTATACCCACGGTTTTTTGGAAAATCGTGGGTATAGGTCCATTTTTCAGTAGTGTCAACCAACTACCTAAGGTATCTCACCATAGTGTATATCCCCCATTGTATCCCACCTTAGTGTACAGCTACCAAGGGCAACCCACCTTTGCAACTTGTCATCCGGATTGTGTACCTTAGTGTCCTTCTATGTTGAGTATACCATCTTAGAAGCCTTACACACTAGGTTTTACACCTTATAGATTATCTCTTTATGTATTCTTCTTCCCTAAAATTATATCCACTTTCACCTATGTATTCTATTTTGGAATGTTTTCATTGAAGGGATCCCCCATGACAACTAGACTCGCATGTCAAGGGAACAGGGCCCACATGTGTGCACATCCCTTTAGATTATACATTACCTTGGTAAAGGATTTAAAACTATTTAACCTCCCAAATAATTAGGGTCCTTAAGGAATTTTAAAATAATCATCACCTTGGTAACGAGTTCCCAAGTCATTGATGCAATTTTGGGATGCTTCCACGTTCAGGTAGCAATATTCACCTATTTTATTTTTCCTGAAATGTTAAAAGATTCAATAAGTCTCTATACCATCTATTTTATGATTAAAAGATGCATAAGACCCATTTATGGGTATAGAAACAATCAAGAAGATGAAAAATAAGAATCTCCCATTGAGTAATCCCCAAGTTTTTCTCACTAGCTACCTCGCCAAATCCCGAACCTCTTCCATCATTGGAAGAGGATAAAATTATTATGGGTATTCATCATGGATTAATTGTCACGACCCATCCTCCGGGCCCCATGTCATGACTACCCCAATCCTACCTTCCATAGTCCAGGGGCTAGTGACTAGCACCAAAGGCGTAAATCCCTAAAACTGGGAATACATTGCCTTTATAAACTATAAACACACACAATCAGAGTACGAGTTGGAAGTAAACACTAAGTAATGCTGTATAAAAAAAAGAAGTGATGGAAAGTAAAAGGGGCCCAAAATACAAGCCCAACAGGAAAGTAAAGGTACAACTGAAAAGCAAGTACAACTGAATAAAAGTAAAGAATCTACTAGGTCTTCCTCAGGGGTTCCTACCTGATGGGTTGGAACAGATGGCCTCCACAGCACTCCACGCCCATCAGTCTCCTCCGTGTACCGACTCGTTGTTAGGTCCACCTCCGGGTATCGTCCAGTCCTGTTACTCTGATCCTCAGTCAGCGCTATCTGTCGTCTGCAACCAACACAATGTGGTGCAGCATAGCTCGTGCAGGGGTGAGTATAACGATACTCAGTAGAGACCTTGAGACCCGCACAATCTCTCAAATCTGACAAAAATAAATCAAAAAGTAAGAAAAAAACAGATAACCACACATAGGTATATTCCCATACATATACCTAAGTTATCAAGTAATTCTTCTCAATCATGAGGTAAACTAAAAAGTTACTAACTCATCTCAACCGGGATTTTTATTCACATTGTCGAAACCACGGCTGCTGGAGAACTCCTCCTCTATCAAGTACAGTGGGTCTGCCGCCAACTACCAAGCGCTTCCCACTAACCTTGGACTACTGAGGTACTCCTCTTATTGAGTATCGTTGGTCTACCACGCTCACACTATAACGACCCATACTTTACATACATTGTTAATACTTCGAAATTGAAGAACACTTATTACAACATATGACAAAACCACAAAGGACCGTATAGGTATAGTGTCTTTAGAAACTGGGAAACATAAACAACTGGTTCATAAATCTTCTACAGTGTCTCCCATTTATTTCATCATATCAAGGGTCCCTTTTATCATATTCTACTTAATATCCATCTTCCTGACCTGGGGAAAATAAAACATAAAAGGGTGAGCTCAAATGCTCAGCAAGGGCAAATAAAGGAAATAAAAATCATATCATATCTTTATGAAAATCAAAACCTGCAAAAGAGATCATAATATCTTAACATGGAATAAATCATAGAAGTGAAAATGAGATCCCCATAATCATAACATAAAACTTGAAACTTTGTGGCATGCACACATAATCATGGAAAATCATTTCTTGTTAGTCATGACTCATTGCCAAGACTATCATAGTGGACAAAGTCCCTTTCTGAACCGAGTTCACTCCTCGTTTCAGTCCTGTATCACTGAACCGAAATAACCTTCCGTTCCAGCCATGTCTATCTCATGAGATATAAAATCATTACCCAATGCATTGGAGGGAGATATAGGTCCCACCCATCTTATAATGAATCCTTTCTTATGTGTGCCACATAATCATAAAACATACATCATCGCATAACACATGTAACAAAAATTGGATTCTTGAAACATCATGACATCATAAATCAATTCATATAAGATAAAGGAATTCATAAACATAATTCCATCACAACATAGTCAAATCAATGTAAAAATATGGATAGAAACAGAACCCTTTATTATCTTAGATGGAAAATAATTTTGATAAAACACTTGAATTTAATTCTTGAGGAAAATATCCTTTCTTCTTCAAAATCAATTTCTATTCACAAAACATCATGCAATTTTAAAAGAAAGAGATTTCATTGAAAATAGTCATGAAATCTTTTAGAGGAAGCTTCATGAAAATAAGGATTTATAAATCAGTAGAAATTCGTTCGTGCCGTATAAGTTAAAAAAACATTCTTCGTACTTTTGTCGGAAAAGTGAAAAAGTACCTCGTATGACAAAAGATTCCTTTCATAGATATTACTAAAAACTCACCGAAGGGTAAAAATGGATTTAAACAATTGTAGGTGGATGGAAATAATATTACATATTGATGAAACATGGATGTGGATGATAAAATACACCCCAGTAAATACTTATGAATAAACAATCTCGGATAAAAATGAGATTGTGATATTTCCCTTACCTTAGGTTAGATTTGCTTTGTTCGTGTCCGAAGCTCCTGTATAATGGTTTAAATAATGTTATTGACTTATTCCAGAATCATAAATATTGATATTATATCATATATGGTCATATTATTAGCTTCTTGTTAGTAATATTTCATTGTTACTTATTACTCGGGTCTTTATAACTTTTTGTTCTTATGCGTGTTTTGTCGAATAAATTCTTATTCTTATCTTTAGGTTATAGATAATTCATTTACAGAATGGTATTAGTGTAGTATATACCATATTCATTCATTCAATTCATTTATATAATCATTATGAAATGAAGATCATGTAGAACGAGTCGCATCACATCGTGGAGACGGTATTCCGTACGTACGCACGAGTGATGATATCGTTCCTATGATCGTGGAATTGTATTGGAGTATATATATTATTTCAGTATCAATATTACTTCATAATAATCATATATAGTTACTCATTACACCATTATACCCATCCTTGTAAGGTTATGGTGGAAAAATAGATTACACCACGGCGTGGAGACGGTATTTCGTACGTACGCACACGCGGTGATTTCATTTTTCCGTAGGATGGATAGAAGGTGAATTAGGGTTGTTTCATATTTATAATAACATATCAGTATGTAAGTAATACTGATGTTATTACTTTATCATGAAACAACTAAATAATAAGAAGTTGAAGAATAAAGAAATTGAAAAGATCGGTAATGGATATTACCTCTTCTTTGGAACGCCTCTTTGAATCCTCCACTTAAGGAACTAAGATTGGTCTTTGGAGAAGACCAGGACCTCTAGGATTATTCTAGGGAAGTGGAGAGGAGAAAATGTCAGGGGTTGGCCGAGCTTGAGTGCTCAAATTGGTGTGAGGAGGAGGGGGAGGAGGTTCCCTTTTATAAGGGAGGAGAGGGGCACCTTAGGAATATCTCAAAATATTATTTTATATTAAAGTCAAAATCGGTTTATAATGGTTCCAAAGGGTCTTATTTCGAAGCTAAAGTGGGGATGGGTCGAAATCCTATCAACCAATAGGATTTAGACAAGTTTAAGGTATTATTTTAACCTTATCAATTAGATTTAACTCTAAGTTAATTAATTTAACTTTTATCGTGTCTTTTTGTTTTCTTTCACTATATGGTTAATACACTTACTATAACATGCCAAACGAACCCCAAATTGTTTATTATTAATATATATATCCGTATCTAAGTCATTTGTCCGAACCTTAGATTTTTAGGAATAAAATAACAATTAATAATATAATATTTGATTTAAAAACTATTTTGTGTCAATTTTGACACTATTTGATATATGATTTTTGTGAAAGTCATAACAGAATTATATGTTCGAACCAAGTTGATTAAATCAACATTAATATATCATAGTTACCTAGAAAATTAGTGGAATTCATAAAAAGTCTTAAATTACATTTATTTTGGTATTTATATTATCAATTTTGTCAATATTTCATTAATAAGATAATTACTGCATCATCTTTGTGTCATAAATAAATTAAATTATTTGATGTCTAAAAATTACAAATAAAATATCATCATGTAGGAAATCGTTTTATATTTTAATGAATATTTACAATTGAATTTATCTTATGTATAACCCCATATTAAAAATGATTTACTTATTAAACTTTGATTTTAACGATTTTAACCCTTCTTTAAATAAATTAATAATAAATGTCCTAATCTAATCCAAGTGGGCCTAAATGGTCATATTTTATTCCTAAGTTTGTTTTTGGTCGAATTACACGTGTACAATAGAATTAGGACATGTGTTAGGGTAATATTAATATCATATTTACCCTTAGTTACCCTATTTACTATTAACCGCGGTAAAAAAAAGTAAAAAGTTACTATTCACCAAAAAATTATTTTTATCTCATTGAACCACATTTTACTTACTTATATCAACCGTGTCTGTCGGATTTTCGAAATTCCATTCACAGAAGCGGTAAAATTAAGTTTTATGCAAAATTCAGTTTTTAACCTACCACTTAGTGGTTTCACTATTAATCAAAAATTGATAGTTTTCATAAAAATACCAAAATTTCACCATAGGCTAATTTCGATATTCTGAGTCCAAAAATGAAGTCCATTTTGAAAAATAAAATTTATAAAATTTCAAAAAGTGGTTATTACTATTCATAACGGCTAGTTTTAATAGCATATTGTTGTTTAGTGAAACTCGGTATTGCGTACGACGCAAGCTATCGAGGAAGGTCGTGATTGCGTGTAAAGCAATCCAAGCAAGTGTTGTGTAGAAAAAGATCCCTTTGATGATTTATATAACATAAAAGTCTCGGGTGTTACATTCTACCCCCCTTAAAAAGAATTTCGCCCTCGAAATTCGTCACTTTGCAACAAACAGATGAGGATACTTCTCCCTCATCATATCCTCAAGCTCCCATGTAGCTTCTTCAAGTTGGTGGTTTCTCCATAAAACTTTCACCAAGCGAGTGGTCTTGTTTCGTAGGACTTTTTCGCTACGATCCAGAATCTCTATCGGCTGTTCTTCATAAGAAAGATCTTGCTCCAGCGGTACAACTTCTGAGCTGAGTACATGTGAAGGATCTGGTATGTACTTTCTCAGGAGAGATACATGGAACACATCGTGAACTTGAGAGAGATTCGGTGGAAGCGCCAATCGGTAAGCTACCTTCCCAACACGATCCAGTATTTCAAAAGGACCGATATATCTAGGGCTCAACTTCCCCTTCTTTCCAAATCTCATAACCCTCTTCCAGGGAGATATTCGTAAGAACACTTTATCGCCCACTTCAAACTCTAGGTCTTTTCTTCGGTTGTCGGCATAACTTTTTTGTCGACTCTGAGCTGCTCTTATGTTTTGTTGAATAGATCTGACCTTTTCTGCCATTTCATCAACGAGATCAGGTCCTAATAGCTTTCTTTCCCCAACTACATCCCAGCAAGTTGGAGTCCTGCATTTCTTTCCATAGAGAGCTTCATAAGGAGCCATCTGAATACTGGAGTGAAAGCTATTATTATAAGAAAATTCCACCAAAGGTAGGTGTTGATCCCAACCTCCTTTGAAATCCATAGAGCAAGCTCTCAACATATCTTCTAGGGTTTGAATTGTTCTCTCAGACTGACCATCTGTCTGGGGATGATAAGCAGTGCTGAAACTCAACTCTGTATCCAGAGTATGCTGAAGACTTCGCCAGAACTTCGAGGTAAATCTCGGATCTCGATCAGATATAATAGAAAGTGGTACTCCATGCAATCTTACCACTTCCTTTACATATATCCTGGCAAGCTGATCTAGAGAGAAATCCTCTCTAATAGCAATGAAGTGTGCAGACTTTGTAAGACGATCAACTATGACCCAGATAGCATTATTGCCTTTGGATGTTTTAGGAAGTCCTGTGACAAAGTCCATAGTGATGTTTTCCCATTTCCATTCGGGTATGGGTAATGGTTGTAACATCCCCTTAGACTTCTGTCTCTCAGCTTTAACTTGTTGACAAACCAAGCATCGAGAGACATATTCAGCAACATCTCTTTTCATGCCATCCCACCAGAAGTACTCTTTCAGGTCCCTATACATCTTCGTGCTTCCAGGATGAATAGAGAATGATGAACTATGAGCCTCATCCAGCAGATCATTCTTTAATTCGGGGATGGGAGGAACGCAAACCCGATTCCTGAACTTTATTATCCCATCACAATCAAGGTTGAATTCAGGAACATTTCTCACCTTCTTTTGTAACTCGACATCTTCTTTCTGTGCCTCTTTAATCTTCACATGTATAGATGGTTGAACATTCATTTGAGAAAGATAAGATTTTTCCCCTTCCATTATAATTCCAAGATCCATCCTTTGTAAATCCATAAATATTGGATCTTTTGTGATCCTCATCATAGATAAACTAGCATAGTCTTGTCGACTTAATGCATCTGCCACCTTGTTTGCTTTCCCAGGGTGGTAATGGATTGAGTAGTCATAATCCTTAATCAGCTCCAACCATCTTCTTTGACGCATATTCAACTCCTTTTGTGTGAAAATATACTTTAAACTTTTATGATCAGTATAAATATCACACCTTTCACCATAAAGGTAATGCCTCCAAATCTTTAATGCAAAGATTACCGCAGCCAACTCCAAATCATGTGTTGGGTAATTTTTCTCATGGATTTTCAACTGCCGTGAGGCATAAGCTATCACCATATAATTTTGCATAAGAACACACCCCAATCCCTTCTTGGATTCATCACTGTAGATCACAAACCTTTCTCCACTACAAGGCAGTGTGAGCACAGGTGCACTGGATAACCTTCTTTTCAACTCCTTGAAATTCTCTTCACATTCCTCTGTCCAGACAAACTTAACTCCCTTCCGAGTCAACTTGGTGATTGGATTAGATAATCGTGAAAAATCTTTTACAAAACGTCGATAATATCCAGCCAAACCAAGAAAACTTCGGATCTCAGTTACTGTTGTTGGTCTTGACCATCTTTCGATAACCTCTGTTTTTGCTGGATCCACAGATATCCCCTCTTTTGAGATTATATGACCCAAAAATTCAACTTTTTGAAGCCAAAATTCACACTTGGTAAATTTGGCATAAATCTTCTCCTTTCTCAGGGTCTTCAATATAATTCTCAAGTGATCTTCATGCTCTTCCTTTCTCTTTGAATAGACAAGAATATCGTCTATAAAGACTACCACAAATTGATCAAGATAGTCTCTAAAGACTCTATTCATTAGATCCATGAAGATAGCAGGGGCATTAGTAAGACCAAATGGCGTCACTATAAATTCATAGTGTCCATACCTTGTACGGAAAGCCGTCTTTGGTATATCCTCCCTTTTGACCCTTAATTGATGATACCCTGAACGAAGATCAATCTTGGAAAAGTATTGAGCTCCGCGTAGTTGGTCAAATAAGTCATCAATGCGTGGGAGAGGATATTTGTTCTTGATAGTGATCTTGTTAAGTTCTCGATAATCAATGCAAAGTCTCATTGATCCATCTTTCTTCTTAATAAATAGAACAGGTGCTCCCCAAGGTGACGCACTAGGGCGTATGAATCCCTTATCAAGATTCTCTTGGAGTTGCTTCTTCAATTCCTGCAACTCAATTGGGGCCATTCTATAAGGTTTCTTTGAAATAGGCAAAGCACCCGGTACGAGTTCTATTGAAAACTCAACTTCACGATTTGGTGGAAGACCCGGCAATTCCTCCGGAAGACATCATCAAACTCCCGTACAATGGGAATATTCTTAATCGTGAGTTTCTCACCAACCATTTGAGATAAATAACCTTCATTTAGTGGAATCAATACCCATAAGATGGAAGAAATTTCCACTGGAAGGTTATGTTCATCCTTGCATTGATAGACGATCGTAGATTGATCTGGAATATGAAATGTGACTTCCCTTCTTTGGCAATCGATATGAGCTCCATGTAGAGAAATCCAATCCATGCCAAGAATCACATCAAATTCCACTAAAGGAAGGATCACAAGATTTGCAGGAAGCACTTTCCCACAAACTTCGATCGGAGAAGAATTATAAACTTTTGATGCGATTGATGTGCCATTAGGTGTTGTCACAGCTAACTCAACATCTAATTGTTGAGGTAATACGGTGATACCCTTAGAAAAGTCTTCAGAAATAAAAGAGTGGGTGGATCCAGAATCAAATAAAACATTTGCTACTTTAGAGTGGATGGTAAGTGTACCTTTCACCACATCGTTATCGTACTCCACATCGCTGATAGAAATTGCATGTGACTTTCCTTTGTCTTTAGCCTTAAGAGTTTGTTGACGTCGACCATCATCATCAACCCTTGGATTTGGGCATTGATTGGCATAATGCCCCATCTCCTTGCACTTGAAACATTGAAGTGTAGTAGGTTCATTATGTGTATCCCTTCCTTTGTTTGCGTCATTAGACATCTTCTTCCCATTATCACGGCATTCAAATGCCCAATGACCTTCTTTTCCACATTTAAAACATTTACTTGTCCCTTTAAGACAACTCCCTCCATGTTTCTTTCCACACTTTGAGCATAAGGAAAAGCTCATATTCTTTTCCGTGTGCTCTTTAGATTTTTCTTTGAATTCCATCTTCCTCTTCTTATCAAACCCATGTGACTGATGGGTTACTCCAATCTCCATCTCGACTTTGAGAGCACATCGAACGATTTCCTCGTAGCTATTGAAGTCCCTTATGGCTAACGCCCTTCGAAGACTTGGTTTTAAGCCACTAAAGAATCGATCGATCTTACTCTTAGGTTGGATAATAATACCAGAAGCGTACCTTGCAAGTCTTGTAAAATTTGCTTCATAGGTACCAACAGATTCATCATCCCTTTGCTTCAGTTCAAGAAACTCTTTCTCCATCTTTGTTCGGAGAATACGAGGGAAGTACTTATTGAAAAATAAGTTCTTGAACTCGTCCCATTCCATAGACTCAATTTCATCCCTTTGCCTCGTATTCTTAACAAGATTCCACCATTGATCAGAATCTCCTTCCAAACGATACACTGCTAGGATGACTTTATCATGTTCAGAACATTGAAGAACTGAAAATATCTTTTCAGTAGTACTAATCCATTGTTCAGCAACAAATGGATCAGTAGACCCGCTGAAAGAAGGTGGACGCTGCCTCATGAAGGATTCAACAGAATGTTGCTCCCTCCTTTGCTCGTTTGGAAATCCTGCATGATTCATAGCTTGAGAAAGTTGTGTGAACATGGCTACAAGATTTTTCATTCCAGCTCCCATATCGTTTGGTTGCTCAGGGGGACAATCATTGCATTGCCCATCGCATTCCGCATTAACACAGTTCCTTCGGGTTCCAGCCATTGACTAAAACCAAGAAGAATAGTGTGAGCAACACTAATTATAATAGGAAACCACATAATTCAAGAATAAAATTTTCATGCTTAAGGTCTTATCCTAGGTTATTCAAGGCCATTTCTAAAACACTAAGATTGTGTTCTATGCTTAGACTTATCCTTAGGGTTCTTACTAAGGCTTTCACATCCTAGTTTCCAAAGGTTGACTATACCTTTCCTCTGATACCAACTATAACGACCCATACTTTACATACATTGTTAATACTTCGAAATTGAAGCACACTTATTACAACATATTACAAAACCACAAAGGACCGTATAGGTATAGTGTCTTTAGAAACTGGGAAACATAAACAACTGGTTCATAAATCTTCTACAGTGTCTCCCATTTATTTCATCATATCTAGGGTCCCTTTTAGTATATTCTACTTAATATCCATCTTCCTGACCTGGGGAAAAGAAAACATAAAAGGGTGAGCTCAAATGCTCAGCAAGGGCAAATAAAGGAAATAAAAATCATATCATATCTTTATGAAAATCAAAACCTGCAAAAGAGATCATAATATCTTAACATGGAATAAATCATAGAAGTGAAAATGAGATCCCCATAATCATAACATAAAACTTGAAACTTTGTGGCATGCACACATAATCATGGAAAATCATTTCTTGTTAGTCATGACTCATTGCCAAGACTATCTTAGTGTACAAAGTCCCTTTCTGAACCGAGTTCACTCCACGTTTCAGTCCTGTATCACTGAACCGAAATAACCTTCCGTTCCAGCCATGTCTATCTCATGAGATATAAAATCATTACCCAATGCATTGGAGGGAGATATAGGTCCCACCCATATTATAATGAATCCTTTCTTATGTGTGCCACATAATCATAAAACATACATCATCGCATAACACATGTAACAAAAATGGGATTCTTGAAACATCATGACATCATAAATCAATTCATATAAGATAAAGGAATTCATAAACATAATTCCATCACAACATAGTCAAATCAATGTAAAAATATGGATAGAAACAGAACCCTTTATTATCTTAGATGGAAAATAATTTTGATAAAACACTTGAATTGAATTCTTGAGGAAAATATCCTTTCTTCTTCAAAATCAATTTCTTTTCACAAAACATCATGCAATTTTAAAAGAAAGAGATTTTATTGAAAATAGTCATGAAATATTTTAGAGGAAGCTTCATGAAAATAAGGCTTTATAAATCAGTAGAAATCCGTTCGTACCGTATAAGTTAAAAAAAACATTCTTCGTACTTTTGTCGGAAAAGTCAAAAAGTACCTCGTATGACAAAAGATTCCTTTCATAGATATTACTAAAAACTCACCGAAGGGTTAAAATGGATTTAAACAATTGTAGGTGGATGGAAATAATATTACATATTGATGAAACATGGATGTGGATGATAAAATACACCCCAGTAAATACTTATGAATAAACAATCTCGGATAAAAATGAGATTGTGATATTTCCCTTACCTTAGGTCCAATTTGATTTGTTCGTGTCCGAAGCTCCTGTATAATGGTTTAAATAATGTTATTGACTTATTCCAGAATCATAAATATTGATATTATATCATATATGGTCATATTATTAGCTTCTTGTTAGTAATATTTCATTGTTACTTGTTACTCGGGTCTTTATAACTTTTTGTTCTTATGCGTGTTTTGTCGAATAAATTCTTATTCTTATCTTTAGGTTATAGATAATTCATTTACAGAATGGTATTAGTGTAGTATATACCATATTCATTCATTCAATTCATTTATATAATCATTATGAAATGAAGATCATGTAGAACGAGTCGCATCACATCGTGGAGACGATATTCCGTACGTACGCACGAGTGATGATATCGTTCCTATGATCGTGGAATTGTATTGGAGTATATATATTATTTCAGTATCAATATTACTTAATAATAATCATATATAGTTACTCATTACACCATTATACCCATCCTTGTAAGGTTATGGTGGAAAAATAGATTACACCACGGCGTGGAGACGGTATTCCGTACATACGCACGCGCGGTGATTTCATTTTTCCGTAGGATGGATAGAAGGTGAATTAGGGTTGTTTCATATTTATAATAACATATCAGTATGTAAGTAATACTGATGTTATTACTTTATCATGAAACAACTAAAGAAGAAGAAGTTGAAGAAGAATGAAATTGAAAAGATCGGTAATGGATATTACCTCTTCTTTGGAACGCCTCTTTGAATCCTCCACTTAAGGAACTAAGATTGGTCTTTGGAGAATACCCGGACCTCTAGGATTATTCTAGGGAAGTGGAGAGGAGAAAATGTCAGGGGTTGGCCGAGCTTGAGTGCTCAAATTGGTGTGAGGAGGAGGGGGAGGAGGTTCCCTTTTATAAGGGAGGAGAGGGGCACCTTAGGAATATCTCAAAATATTATTTTATATTAAAGTCAAAATCGGTTTATAATGGTTCCAAAGGGTCTTATTTCGAAGCTAAAGTGGGGATGGGTCGAAAGCCTATCAACCAATAGGATTTAGACAAGTTTAGGGTATTATTTTAACCTTATCAATTAGATTTAACTCTAAGTTAATTAATTTAACTTTTACCGTGTCTTTTTGTTTTCTTTCACTATATGGTTAATACACTTACTATAACATGCTAAACGAACCCCAAATTGTTTATTATTAATATATATATCCTTATCTAAGTCATTTGGCCGAACCTTAGATTTTTAGGAATAAAATAACAATTAATAATATAATATTTGATTTAAAAACTATTTTGTGTCAATTTTGACACTATTTGATATATGATTTTTGTGAAAGTCATAACAGAATTATATGTTCGAACCAAGTTGATTAAATCAACATTAATATATCATAGTAACCTAGAAAATTAGTGGAATTCATAAAAAGTCTTAAATTACATTTATTTTGGTATTTATATTATCAATTTTGTCAATATTTCATTAATAAGATAATTACTGCATCATCTTTGTGTCATAAATAAATTAAATTATTTGATGTCTAAAAATTACAAATAAAATATCATCACGTAGGAAATATTTTTAGATTTCTAATGAATATTTACAATTGAATTTATCTTATGTATAAACCCATATTAAAAATGATTTACTTATTAAACTTTGATTTTAACTATTTTAACCCTTCTTTAAATAAATTAATAATAAATGTCCTAATCTAATCCAAGTGGGCCTAAATGGTCATATTTTATTTCTAAGTTTGTTTTTGGTCGAATTACACTTGTCCAATAGAATTAGGACATGTATTAGGGTAATATTAATATCATATTTACCCTTAGTTACCCTATTTACTATTAACCGCGGTAAAAAAAAGTAAAAAGTTACTATTCACCAAAAAATTATTTTTATCTCATTGAACCACATTTTACTTACTGATATCAACCGTGTCTGTCGGATTTTCGAAATTCCATTCACAGAAGCGGTAAAATTAAGTTTTATGCAAAATTCAGTTTTTAACCTACCACTTAGTGGTTTCACTATTCATCAAAAATTGAAAGTTTTCAGAAAAATACCAAAATTTTACCCTAGGCTAATTTCGATATTCTGAGTCCAAAAATGAAGTCCATTTTGAAAAATAAAATTTATAAAATTTCAAAAAGTGGTTATTACTATTCATAACGGCTAGTTTTAATAGCATATTGTTGTTTAGTGAAACTCGGTATTGCGTACGATGCAAGCTATCGAGGAAGGTCGCGATTGCGTGTAAAGCAAGCCAAGAAAGTGTTGTGTAGAAAAAGATCCCTTTGATGATTTATATAACATAAAATTCTCGGGTGTTACACACACAATGGCGCTCCCCACTGTGGGTCTACCGCTAACTACCAGGCGCTCCCTCTAATAGCCTACAGAGGTGCTCCTCCTGTCGAGTACCACGGGTCTGCCGCCAACTACCAGGCATTCCTCTACCGTGGGTGTGTCGTCAACTACCAGGCTCGCCCCACTAGGCTAGTCGAATCACTCCGAGTCGAATCGGTCAAGAAAACGTCAGTTCTCATCCAGCTACTAGGTCTATTTACTCCACTCACTTGTCTCTGGGAGGGCCTGCTCCACGAGCTATAGGTCGACACTCCAACTGTCACGAAGTCCCATGTAGAATTACCTCAAAAGTTTGCCTCGTCATAGGGGTCTCAACTCAATATACGACGTATCAATTGGATGCTCGATTTATGAGTTATAAGATTTATATTCCTGGGGGCCCGGTTGGATTCGTGAACGATCCAAGCTGAGCGTATCAAAACATTACCCTGAACTCTAGTTGGTTATACTCAAAGGGACCATCGTGCTCCAAGAAAACCAGCACCCCTGACGGTTCATCAAACAGTTGTCCGGTGCCAAAGATATGGCCAATGAAAGTATGGGTCGGTATTGGGCCTGGGCACAGTCCGACACGGTCGGACCAACTCGGGCCCACCCGGTCTGGGCCGACCCGGTCTGGGTCGACCCGGTCATCCTACTAGGTTCGGCATGGTCCCCTGGGCCTGGCCCAGTAGACTGCGAAGGCAGTTCGGCTTAGAGAACGCCGCGTAGGCGGCTCATCCCGGAGGCTAGGGTCGGTTCAGCCAGCACCGCGAGGGGCGCGGCTCGGGCGGCACATGAGGCCCGGCGGCCAAGAGGCCGGCGGACAGCCGGTCAGGCCGCGGGGGGGCACGGGCAGGCCGGCGGGGCGCGGACGGCACGCAGGTCGCGGGTAGCGGGCAGCGCACAGGGCGGGCCGCGGGGGGCCGGGCGGCGCGCGGGGCCGACCGCGGGGCGCCGGGGGGCGCGCGGGGTAGGCCGCGGGGCGCCGGGCGGCGCGCGGGGCCGGCCGCGGGGCCGGCGGCGGGGCGCCGGGCGGCGCGCAGGGCCGACCGCGGGGCGCCGTGCAGTGCACGGGGCCGGTCGCGGGCACCGGTCAGGGCATGGGGCAGGCCGCTACAGGGCAGGGGCAACACGCGGGGAGGCCGACGGGGTGAGCGAGCAGCCCCCGGGCTGGCCGGTAGGGCGCCGGGCAGCGTGCGGGCAGGCCGACAGTGTTCGGTCGGGAACACCGGTGCACCGCGTGGGAAGCGCGGTTCACGGAAGCCGTAGGTAGCGTGACCTTTGTCGTTGGTGCCTTCTTCGCCTCATTACTGCTTCATCACCATGTCGAAAGAAACTTCACAAAGAGATCAGAAAAGGGATTCGGGCCATGTTAGTTTGGCCCGCACCCTCTGCATTTAGGGATTATAAAAATTGGTTCAAAACAGAAGAATAATGTTGAACAATAATTGTTTACAATACATCACATCAATTCCTTTTTAAACGTAGATGAGAAGAAGGAAAGGAATAATACTCAAAGTAAACCCTCTACCTTTGATCGTTGCTCGATGGTGAAGTCGCGGCAAGAAGACGATGTTGTCATCATTTGTCGTGTCTACCATACACTTCCAATCCAAGCTCATGTGTCGGTTCGTTGAAGACGAAGAGGAGGAAAGATCGGTCGAAGACGCACCGCGTCAAAGGGGGTTCTAAGGAAGAAAGTCAAGGAAGATCGTTCTTCATTTACAAAGGTGTTCTTCATTAGAAGCGTTCTTTGTTGGGAGCCTTCTCCCAATATTTCTCTCAAGTTCCTCTTTTCTCTCCACTCCACCTAATTAATGCATGAGATTTGTCACAGATTAATTAGGGGAGGTCAATAGGCTCTCCCTCATTAATGAGGGAGAGTTGAGAGGTTTTATCCTCCTCCATCAATAGGGGTTAAGCCCTGTGTGGACCCCACGCTGTAACCTCTCGCGGGAGGTTATGTTCGGGTGGGCCCCACCAGCATAACCTCTCATGGGAGGTTATAGTGTGGTGTTCCCACCTCTAACTCCCAAGATGAGGTTTTAACTACCAGTCAACCACATGTTAGTTCAATAAAATAAAGTGTTATCTCACTTTATTTTATTATTTTTTTACGAAAACCCAAAAACTTACTTCAAATATCGACTAACTACCGTCAAGGTGAATGTCTTCTTAAGTGAATATCAGCAATAAGATTTCAACGGTGTCCTGTTATTTCAGTTCCGATCACCAGTTAAAAAGTTATAAAATCTCGCTTGTGTGATTACTGAACGTACCCAAACAAAACATTAGAAATTGATTCCGAGCACACCGGGCCTCGGAATCATGCGCTGTAAATTTTAGCAGACTCGTAAACTTCCCATGTATTTAAAAAAAATCCACAGAAATATCGGGTCTTTACATTCTCTCCACCTCAGGGATTCACATCCCAATAAGATACAACTCGAACTATGGGAACAAATGGGGGTACTGAGCACGCATCTGATCCTCCCACTCCCATGTGCTCTCTTGGTGGTTCCCATGATGCCAATGAACGCACACCAGAAGTATCGACCATCCACGTAGGACCCATTCCATTCGATCCTTAATCTCCACTAGAACCTCCATAAAAGTCTCCCCATCATCGATGTCCAGCTCTCCATGGTCGATGATGTGGAAAGGGTCATGCACGTCTCTCCTCAATTGAGATACGTGGAAGATGGCGTGCACCCGGTGCAACTAGGGTGGAAGAGCCAGGCGGTAATCCACCTCTCCTACTCTGCTGAGGACCTGTAAAGGTCTGATGAATCTTGGAGATAACTTGCCTCCTTGGCCAAATCTCTGTAGACATCATCGAGGTGAGACCCGTAGGAAGACGTGGTTTCCATCCTAGAACTCCAGAGGCCTCCATCTCATGTCATCAAACGACTTCTGCCTAGTCTGTGCAGTCTTCATCCGCTCCTGGATGATCTGCACCTTCCCCGTGGTAGCTCGTACCATCTATGGTCCCACTAGTGCTGACTCCCCTTGGTTAGTCTAGCACAAAGTTGATCTGCAAGGTCGCTCGTATAACACCTCAAAAGGTGTCATCCCAATGGTGGAGTGATATTTGTTATAGAAAAACTCCACCAAAGGTAATTGATCCTCCCAACTGCGACCGAAGTCAAGGACACATGCACAAAGCATGTCCTCGAGAGTCTGAATGGTCCGCTCAGTCTCACCATCTGTCTAAGTATGGAACGCGGTGCTCATGTGAAGCTGCATCCTGAAAGCCTCCTACAACCCCTTCCATAGCTGGGAAGTAAACTGGGCATCACGATCGGAGAGAATCGTCCAAGTTATACCATGTAAACGCACAATCTCATGCACATGGAGGCTTCCCAAGCTCTCTATTGAACCATGCTCTCTGATTGGTAGGATGTGGACCGACTTGGTGAGTCAGTCAACGATCACCCAAATGGATTCGTGGCCCCTATATGTACATGGATGACCCACCACGAAGACCATGTATATCTCATCCCACTTCCACTATGGAACCTCTAAGGGATGAACCAAGCTTACTGGTACCTGGTGCTCCGCCTTCACTTGTTGACAAGTGAGGAATCGCGAGACCAAGTCTGCTACTACCATCTTTATACCTGGCCACCAATGCTGTCGTTGAAGGTCCTAGTACATCTTTGACACTCTTGGATGTACCGCTAGAGGGGATGTGTGGATCTCCCTCAACACTTCCTCCTGAAGTGCCATTGGTACCAAGGTACGTCCTCTGAAGAGGATGACATGCTCCCTACCTTCAGAAAATCCATCAGGTTCCTGCCCTATGGATATTTGAGCACATTGTGTCTCACAATCAGTGTCCCCATGTTTTTCCTCCCTGAATCGCTGAAGATTTGGAGGAGTGACTGTAAGAGAATGAAGGAAAACTGCTCCATCTCGGTCCACAAAGGATATCTGTAAAGCAGCAAGTTCCTTTGTCGCCTCACCTTGCAGCTGTATAACAGATCTCTTGTTGAGTGAATCTGCTACAACGTTCCCCTTTTCTGGATTATAGTCTATCTCAAAGTCATCGTACTGGAGGAACTCAATCCATCGTCATTGTCTGAGGTTCATGTCCTTCTAGGAGAAGATATACCTGAGACTCTTGTGATTGGAGTACATGATAAAACATTCACCCATCAGAAAGTGTTTCCACATCTTCCAGGAAAAAACCACTACAGCTAATTCTAGGTCATGGGTATCGTAGTTATTTTCATGGTGTCTCAGCTTTCGAGAACCATACATGATAACTAATCTCTTCTACATCAGGACACACCTGAGTCTGGTCCCTGATGCGTTGTAGTAAACTGTGTACCCTACGCCTTCCTCTAGAAGTCTCAAGATAGGTGCACTAGACATCCTCTGCCTCAGCTCCTGAAAGCTCTGCTGGCATTTCTCTATCCACACGAAGGGTTTCCCTTTCTTTGTCAAGGATGATAGTGGTCCTGCAACTCTGTAGAAGTCTTGCACAAATCTCTGATAATAGCCAGCCAATCCCAAAAAACTCTGCACCTCCGTTACACTCATGGGTGGCTCCCAAGAAAGTACCGCTTCAATCTTCGCTGGATCCACTGCAACTCCACCCTCTGAGAAGACATGCCCAAGAAATTGAACCTCTTGAATCCAAAACTGGGACTTGGAGAGCTTACCATAAAGTTGGTGCTCTCGGAGTGTGTCCAGTACTACCCACAAATGGTGGGCATGCTCCTCATCAGTAGTCGAGTAGATCGGAATGTCGTCGATGAAGACTATGACAAAGCGATCGAGGTATGGCTGGAAGATCCTGTTAATGATTCTCATGAACACTGCTGGAGCATTGGTTATGCCAAAAGGCATAACCATGAACTTGTAGTGGTCGTATTGATATCTGAAGGTCATCTTCTGCACATCCTCATCTCAAACTCCGAGCTGGTGATAGCTTGATCTAAGGTATATCTTCAAGAACTATCGTACTCCCGTCAGTTGATCAAAGAGGTCGTCAATCCTTAGGAGTGGGTACTTTTTATTCATGGTCACCAGGTTCAAGCAACAGTAGTCGACACAAATCCTCAAGCTCCCATCTGCTTTCTTGGAGAATAGAATCGGGACTACCCACAGAGAAACACTGGGCCGGATGAATTCCTTCCCCTGTAAGTCCTCCAGCTCTACCAGCAGCTCACGAAGCTCAGTAGGATCTATCTGATATGCTGGTGTAGATATCGGTGTTTTCATGTGGTACAGGTCAATGTAGAATTCCACCTCTCTGTGAAGAGGTATCCCTGGAACATCATCAGGGAAAACATTCGCGTACTGGTCCACCACTATAGGATAGCTCGGACTCTCCACATCAACTGCTCCGAGGGTTAGGCAAGCCAACAAATGAGTGATCGGATGCACCCTCTTTTGAGCAAGTCTGTCATGTGCTACAAAGGCTCCATTCTCACCATTTAAGGTAAACCTGGTCTCATCCGTGCGGACACACAACACTTTGCGCCTAATAAAGTGGATATGAGGATAGACTGTAGATAACCAGTCCATACCCAAGATGTCATCGTAAGGCTTTGACACCACTACGAGGATATCCTAGTCGAAGCTCTCGCCTCCTAGAGTAATCTCACACTTCCGTAACCAGTGTGTAATCATCACGTTTTCTCCCGTAATAGTCTCTAGCCGTAAGGATCGAGCCAATGGCTCTGTCGGAATCTCTGAGCTCTGAACGAGGGCAGTGGAAATGATCGAGTGACTGGCACCTGAGTCTATAAAAGCTGCAGCTAAGTTTGAGTAGACATTGTTCGTACCTCGAATAATCTCCAGGGTTCCATGGTCATATGCTTCAGCTACCTGAAGCTGAGCTCTCGCATGTCCACCTGCTCCTTATGGTCGGGGTGGACGTCTAGGTGGTGGTGGCAGTAACACCTCGAAACTTCATCCACTGCAAACTGCACGGCCAGCTCCTCTACCACATCCGCCTCCTCCCTATTCACTACCTTGATTGAACCTATGCATCTAGTAGGGAGTTCCCTCAACTATATGCCTATCATACGAACAGCGGGCCGAACAGTCAGAAGCCATGTGGCCATGCCCACCGCATGAGTAACATTGTCCGCTCCTGGCATGTCTGGCTCTATCTCCACTCTGGGTGCCCCTCACAACCGATTCTAAGTCATGAAGTAGTCCACCTATAGTTATGGTCCTCTTGGACCTCGACAAAATCTGTCTACTACAATCTGTAGAAGAATCTGCTGCATGTTGACTAGTGGAGGGTCTCACAGCTGGAGACTACTCAGCAAGGAAACTCTCCACTAAGAGGGCTCACTCCAATACCCCTTCCTGAGTAAGGATGATGAGGGAGAACATCGAAGCCCTGATATCTCTCTTGAGTCCATGCTCGAAGGTCTGGGCCCTAAAGAATGGGTCCCATACCATATCAGTGGAGAAGCACGAGAGGTCTGTGAACATCACTGAGTATTCAGCTACAGTCATGATACTCGTCTATAGATGAAGTATCCCCTGTATACGCAATGCGCTGAGGGTGGATGGGACAAAATCCACCCTAAACAGGCTCTCGAAGTCTGTCTATAGTAGAATCATCTCGTCATGAACCTAGAGAATCAATCTCCACCAACTGTCTGCTTCTTTCTAAAGGAGACTCGCGACAAGGATCACCACGAAGTCGGCTGGTGTCCCTACCAGTCTGAAGACTCTCACCACAGCCTCTAGCCAAACCTCAACTACCTATGGTTTCATCTCTCACCTGAACCTAGGTGGCCTCTGGTGCTGGAACTCATGCAACGTGCTCAAGCAGCATGCATCATCAGCTGTTGGGGCTGGTGGCATCGGTCTCCCAACAGGTAGTGGTACCAGTGGTACCACTGCTGGAAGAGGGCCCTGCACCTATGACTCATCACTTGGTGGGCTATATGTGCGTACAACTCTCGGGGATCTAGTCGGTCATCCGCGGGGAGGCATCCTGAAAGAAACAGATGTGACACGGTCAAAAGCTTTATACCTGGTGAGCTAACCTAGTTGAGATGATTTAAAAAAAAAAATTGAAAACACACACGCAGTCAGTGTTTTCGTGCACTGAGTTAGAAATCAAAAGTAAGGCTCCAAGTGTATGGATACGTCGGCCGCCGCACCAACACTAGACACCCTGAACAGAAAACCACACTTAGTACCCTTAACACTATTTCTTCACAGAAAATAAAGATCAGAGTCCTAAGTTCTACGATAGAACCAACTCCTTTAATACCAATTCTCCATGACTCGTCCCCCGGGGCCCATGTCGTGACTACCCCTAGCCCGCCGTCAATAGTTCAGGGGATGGCGACTAGAACAAAAGGCGTAAATCCCTAAAACTGTGAAGGCATTGTCTTTATAAACTATAAACACACACAATCAGAGTATGAGCTGGAAGTAAAAACTAAGTAAAGCTATATACAAAAGAAGTGTTGGAAAGTAAAAGGGGCTGGAAATAAAAGCCAAACAAAAAGTATAGGTACAACTGAAAAAAAATTACAACTGAAGAAAAGTAAAATAGCTACTGGGTCGTCCTCTAGGGTTCCTACCTGAAGGGTAGTTACATATAGCTGCCACAGCACTCCACGTATGTCAGCATCCTCCGTGAACCGACTCGTCGTTAGGTCCACCTCCAGCTACCATCTAGTCCTACTACTCTGATCCTCAGTCGAAATTGTCTCTCATCTGCAACCAACACAATGAGGTGCGGGCATAGCCTGTGCAGGTGTGAGTATAACGATACTCAATAGGGACCCTGAGACCTGCAAGGTCTCTCAAATCCAACAAAGATAAATCAAAAAGTAATAAAACAACATATAACCACACTTAGTTATATACCCATACATATACCTAAGTTATCAAGTAATCCATCTCAATCATGAGATAAACTCAAAAGTTACTGACTCTCCTCAACCAGGATTTTTATTCACATTGTCGAAACCACGGTTGCTGGAGAACTCCTCCTCTGTCGAGTATAGTGGGCCTCCTGCCAACTACCAGGAGCTTCCCACTAACATTGGACTGCTGAGGTACTCCTCTTATCGAGTATCGTGGGTCTTCAGCGCTAACATAGAGGCGCTCCCCACTATGGGTCTGCTTCCAACTACTAGGCGCTCCCCCTAATTTCCTGCAGAGGATACTCCTCCTATCGAGTACCGTGGGTCTACTACCAACTACAAGGTGCTCCTATGTCATGGGTCTACTGCCAACTATCAGGCACTCCACACTGGGCTAGTCAAATCACTCCGAGTTTATTGGTCAAGCAGTTTTAAAGTCTCAGCCAGCTACTAGGTCTCCGTACTCCGCTCGCTCGTCTCCAGGAGGGCCCCCTACACGAGCTACAGTTCAATACTCTAACTGTCACGAAGTCCCACGTAGAAGTATCTCAAAGTTCCACCTTGTCATAGGGGTCTCAATGCAACAGACGGCGCATCAATCGAACACCCAGTCTGTCAGTTATAAGATTTTTAGTCCTGGGGGCCCCGTCGGATTCATGTACAATCCAACCTAATTGTATCTCAACATTACCCCGAACACCAGTGGGGTATACTCAAAGGTACTTTCGTGCTGCAAGAAAACCAGCACCATAGACGGTTCGTCAAACAGTCGTCTAGTGCCAAAGATATGGTCAAAGAAAGTATGGGTCAGTATTCGGCCTAGGCCCGGTCTGACCTAGTCGGACTGACTCGGCCCAACCCAGTCTGGGCCGACCCGAACTGAGTTGACCCAGTAAAACCCGATGGGTCTGACCCGACCTGTTGGGTGGGTCGGCCCACTAGGCTAGTCCCGATCAGCTGGGCCCGGCCCAACATACTACGAGGGTGGTTCGGCCCGGAGGCCGCCTAGTAGGCGGCTCAGCCAGGAGGTCGGGGCCGGTTTGGCCAACACCGCGAGGGGCGGGGCTCGGCCGGCTCGGGAGATCGGGCGGTGGGGACGCCGGCGGATAGACGGGCAGGTCGTGGGGGGTTCGGGAAGGCCGTGCGGGGTGCGGGCAGGCCGCACGGCGCGGGGGCAGGCCACGGGCAGGCCGTAAAGGGCGCGGACAGCTCGTGAGAAAGCCTTCCGGGCGCGGACAGTGCACGGGTAGGCCGGCGGGTACAACGGAGGCAGGCCGACGGGGCGCTGGCAGCGCGCGGGCAGGCCGATGGGGCACAGGCAGCGCACGGGTCATGCCACCGAGTGCCAAGCCGGGCGTGGGCTGCGCGTGAGCAGGCCGGCGGGGTGCCGGGTAGTGCGCGGGCAGGCCGACAGTGTTCGGCTAGGAACACTGATGCACCGCAGGGGCGGCATAGTTCACGGAGGCCGTAGGTACCATGATCTTTGTCGTTTGCACCTTCATCACCACTTTTCTGCTTCATAGCCATGCTGAAAGAAAATTTACAAAGAGATTAGCAAAGGGAGTCGGTCCATGTTACTTTGGCCTACACCCTCCACATTTAGGGATGATAACAATTGGTTCAACAAAGTGGAAGTAAGTTGAACAACAATTGTTTACAATACATTGCATCAATTATTTTTTAAACAAAGCTGAGAAGAAGGAAAGGAATAATACTCAAATTAAACCCCCTACCTTTGATCGTTGCTCGACGATGAAGTCACGGGAAGAAGAAGATATTTTCATCATTCATCGCGTCTACCATGAACTTCCAATACAATCTCATGTGACGGTTCATTGATGATGATAAGGGGGGATGATCGGTCGAATACTTCCCATGTCGAAGGGGGTTCCGAGGAGGAACGTTGAGGAAGATCATTCTTTTTTTTGAAGGTGTTCTTTGTTGGAAGGGTTCTTCATCGGGTGCATTCTCCCAATATTTCTCCCATGTTCCTCCTTTCTCTCCACTACTCCCAAAATGAAATCTTATCCAAATAATATATTAGGATCTATTATTTTCGTTGGCCTAAATTCAAAATGAGTGATTAAATTAAATGATATGACTCTTTTAATTAATCGGGTGGAGTTGGCATAACATTTCAATTTGGAGATTTCAATTAATTGGCTCCACCTAATTAATGCATGAGAGTTGTCACATATTAATTTGGGGAGTTGAAGAGTCTCTCCCTCATTAATGAGGGAGAGTTGAGAGGTTTTATCCTCCTCCATCAATAAGGGGTTAAGCCCCGTGTGGACCTCACGTCGTAACCTCTCGCGGGAGGTTATGTTCAGGTGGCCCCCACCACCATAACCTCTCATGGGAGGTTAAGGTGTGGTGGTCCCATCTCCAAATCTTAAGAGAAGGTTGTAACTACCAGTCACCCACATGGAAGTTTAATATAATAAAGTGTTAGCTCACTTTTTTTATTGTATTTTTACGAAAACCCAAAAACTAACTTCAAATCTCGACCAACTGTCGTCGAGGTGAAAGTCTTTTTAAGTGAATATCGGCGCTATGAGTTCAATGGTACCCTTGGATTTCAGTTTTGAGCACTCGTTCAAAAGTTATAAAATCTCACTCGTACGTTTACTGAACGTACCCAAACAAAACTTAAAAAATTGATTTCGGGCACACCGGGCCTCGGAATCAGGCGCCGTAAATTTTCGCGGACTCGGAAAATTCAAATGAATTTAAAAAATATCCACTGAAATCTCGGGTCTTTACAATAATCCCATAGTATTTATCATAGTATTTCATACACTTCATGCCTTATATATTCTCCTCCCTCATCTACTAGAGGATAATGACAAAAGTTCCACTTTGGGATTCCAACTAAGGTGTAAATTCTAATTGAAAATAATTTTTCAATATGAATATTCTTCCACTGTTTCTTATTTCTCACACAATGCATGATTCATATTGGATTAAGAATTCTAGTCAATCATATCACCAGAATAATTAAAACTTAGGCCTACCCTATAACTGTAATCCTCAGCCCTAATGAGTGTGCGAGATTTGATTCCTGTTCTGATAGGATACATAAGACACTTTCCTGAGATTCAAACCAAATATCTTTAATCGATTATTAACTTTGTTGGTACATATTCTGTTTATGATCATGCACCAACCTAGAGGTACACATTCCTCTCATGTATTCTCATCCATAAAGGGACTCTCATGCATAAGACTCACACCATCATTCGCTACGAACATTTTGAGTAGGCATCCTTGATCCATGATATTAAACACTATGGTTTTGTCTGTTTCACCGGACTATAAAAGGTATGGTGTGTCCCATTTGGTAGAACTAAACTATGTGGTTTCTAATTCCTTTTCTAAAGATACATATGAAAACCCGTTAGGGGCCTGATCCCAACAAAAAATCAAAACAATTATCCCAGGATGATAATAAATTCCAAAAAACCCAATAGTGTTCCTTTCACCCATGGTTACTTTAAGAAAAGCATCACAAAAATAAGAAAAATCAAGACAAATAACCTTGGATATATAGTGAACCTCCATTTTCATGCATTAACATTACAAAACTTTTGCAGAAAACTTAATACATTACAAAAACAGATTCCAAAAAACAGTAATAGTATAGTGCCTTTGGAGGCATGAAAACATAAACACTTATATATAAGTGAGCTACATTATCTCCCACTAGGTTTTTAATTACTTTCACCCTTATTAGAAACATCATACTTAATACATATCATCATATCCTAGTAAATAAAACTCAAAAAGGGGTGAGCTTAGATTCTTAGTAAGGGTAAACAAGGGACATAAGTAAGAATAAACATGAGCAAAGGGTATGAGAACATGATCATAAGATTAGAAGATCATAACTTGCATAACAAATATCATAAACATAAATCATGGAATAGTGATTAGTAGTTCATAAGACATGAATCATAAGGGAAACAAGAGAATAATCCATGAAATCATATCATATGCATAAGAGATGGAATTATGGAATACAAACAAATACGTAATATCAGTACATATAAGTCAAGACACAGTTATATAACATTTTAGGCCACTTAATGAGGACTACACCTACTAGGTGGGATACACCACCATCCCTAGTCATAGTAATTTCTTTATAATGAAATGTGTTTCCCAATCCTCCCATAGTGGATTTGGTTTCCCCATATTACCATAGTTTATTGGGTTACCCTATATTCCAATAGGGGATCATGTTTCCCCATATTCCCATAGTGGATCAGGTTTCCCAATATTCCATCTTCATGGTTACTACACCTACTAGGTGGGACATACCACCATCCCAAGTCAAAGTTCTTTCCTTATAATGGATCGGTTTTCCATAGCTTCCCATAGTGGATCAATCCCTTTAAACTTATTACCATAATTATCTCTTGAAATATAATTCATTATCTAAAGAATTGGAGGGATATATAGGTCACACCCATCTCATAATAAAATCATTCATACATATTCTACAAGATAATAAAACATTCACCATATCATGACCCATTAAAAGATATGGGTTTCATAAACATCTTATTATAACCCATGGAATGAAATGAGTGTCAAAAAATGTAATTATATATCATCCTAAGGAAAAATATAGGTTTCATGATCAATTTATCAGAGTATAACCCATGAAGAGAAGTGGGTTTCAAAAAAATATAACCCATGGGATTGAAACCGGTGTCATAAACATCCTTCTATTAACACATAAATCATTCAAGAAATAATTTCAATTGTATTCCTTGGATCACTTCCCTAAAATCCCTGAGTAACATCAACAGATGAAATCTTAGATGGAAAATAATTTTAAAATAACTTTTAAAAACCATTTCTTGAAGATAATATCCTTTCTTAATTGAATTTTTTTTCCAAACATAAAATCTTTTGAAAACCCATTTCTTTGGAAATAAACATGAAAAATTATAAAGAATGATTGACCATGTTTTGAATCCAATTTATTTGGAAAAAATTTAAATTTATAAAGGAATATATAAATTTTTTTGAAAACCATTTTTTTGAAAACACTTTGGAAACATATAAATAAAGATTCAAAATATGTTGAAAATAATTTATTTCAAAACACTTTGAAGGAATATAAAAAATAATGAAAACCATAAAAAAATTAAATCTTTTTTCCATGAAAATGAATGTAAAATTTAATCTTTGAAAACACTTTTGGAAACATGGTTTGTGAAGTTCATGGAATGTGTCTCAAAGAAGTCAAATTGAGGCAAAACCACATTACGATTTGGTAACTCTTGAAATATAAAACCAATGAAAGATATATAATAAAATAGATACATAAATAACCATAAAATTTAGGATAAAATTCATATAATATATTCATGGTCAGTATAATTACCACACAAAATAAATGAGCTTTGAATAAGACATGTATCTCACAAAAATAAAAAAGTGAGATGAAATTCCCTTACCATATTTCTTGAATAACATCGTACTCATAAAAGCATACTATATAATAAATATAATTTGATTATAAATATTTTATAGAATCAAATTCTTATATATAATACCACATATGGTTTTATTATTAATTTATATTACCTACTTGTTAACAATTCTAACTTAAGGATTCGCTTCGGGTGATATCCGCTTTGTTTTTCGCATGTTTCTTAATTTGTTATGCTTTTTTATCCTCATTATTATATATTGATTTATACAATGAAAAACATGATATAAATTTCATTTATATTAAGTATATATGTATTTATAATAATCCATTAATGATAGAAATATGAAATGGAAGTCACGGTTCATGGAGACAGTATGTTGTACCTACGAATGAACAATGTTTCTGTTTAATTATCAAATTGAAAGAAAGTAAGTATATAAAATATATATATATATATATATATATATATGTATGTATTAATTCTAGTAGATTTATTATTTCATATATAACATATATTTTTTATGAACCCAACCTTTATACATTCCATGTAGAGTGTTAATGAATCGCATCACTTTGAGGAGGTGGTAGTACATGCTTCCCGAAATGAAATTATCGTATTTACAAAAAAAATGGAAAGAATAAAGGTATGTTCTATATAAAAAATAAATAAGAATAAATAAATTACATATCACATATATAATATATAAATTGTGTGTGCATCATAATTCCCAATCATTATAGGAGGTAATGTAAAAATGAACAACATCGTTTCGTGATGTGGTAGTTCATTGTACATAAGAACGGTGAGTTTGTTACCTATTACATAGATGTGTATGTATGTGCTGGTATAAAAATTATAAAAAAAACATATTTGTATATTGAGGATAATTATTCTGTTTTATATACATGAAATAATAATAATTTATGTATTTGAGAAAGAAAATAAAACCAAGGAGCTTGAGAAAGGATGTTACCTCTTTTTGGGTTAACTCCTTTTGGTTTTCCCCAAAGGGATTCCTTAGTTGAATTTGTGCCCAAAGGTAGGCTTACAGGAGGAAGTTAGGGATGTTGGGAAGTTAATTGGGCATATATTGTTATAACATAATTGGCATGAGAGGTGTGTAGAATGGGAAGTGTTAGTGGCCTTTTATGGGGAAGGGAGGGGACACTCTTCACATTTTAGAATACAAGTTATGTTCACCCACGTTTTTACCTAAAAAAGTCATAAAGAAAAAAAACTAAATAATGGGACATTTATAGATGAAATATGTCTATACAATGGGTGTTGTACAAGTCTCTAGGTCATTTTTGCCAATAATATTATGGTTTATTCCCTTGTTAATATTAATTATACCTCAATCACTATAATTAATTTTAATCATTTTCACAAATATATGTGGTCAAAATTGGGTTTAACTTATTAGAAAATAAATATTATACTCATTACAATAATTTATGATTGTTTTTTGAAATTTAGTTCTCAGAATCAGAGAAATTAGGTTTAATTCTAATATCGCAAACATGGTGAGAATGTAGGTTTTTAAAGTGTGAATCTTCAAATGATCATTAAGCTTTTATATCTATATTCAACATAAATATGATAAAAATGTAAAAAAATGGATTAATAGATATATAATTGATCTATTTTGAATGAAAAACCAATATAAAATATAATTCATCTATATAAATAAATTATACAAAAAATATTTTTGAATTAAAATTCTATATTTTTTACTATTCATCCAAAAAATGAAGTTTCTCGGAAAAAATCCCACAAATTCACCATAACATAATTTTGTAATTATGAATTAAAAAATGGAGATTATTTAATAATATTTAATTTCTAAAATTTTATAAAATTAGATTTATTGTTTTTCATATAACGACATAAAAATGATTCATTTAAGAAAATAGTATTTCAAAATATATAAAGACATTACCAAAAATGTATATATTGTGATAAATATGTTTTATTTATATAAACACATTATAAATGATATTTAAAAAAGTTATTTCTATTTATATTATGAAGATTAATGGCTATGTGATAGCTACCTCAATTAAATAATTATAATAATAAAATGTTGTTTCATAGAAACTTGATGTTGCGCGTAACGCAAGCCAAGTTGATGTTATGAGTAATGAAAGATTATCTTGTTGTAGAGTATAAATAAAGTTCGAATTACTGTTGTGTAAAACACATGCCATCAAATAAAATTAAATTATTTGTAAAAAAGGTTCACAAAAAAATTGAGGTGTTTCATTCTACCACCTTTAATATGAATTCTACCCTCAAAATTTGTCATTATGATATAAAAAATGAGGATAATTCAGCCTCGTCAATTCCTCAAGATCCAAATTAGCTTCCTCTAAGTGTATGTTTCTCCAAATAACATTAACTGGGTGATTAGTCCAATTTTGTATAACATTCTCTATATGATCCATAATTTCAACTGGTTGTTTCTTCTAAGAAAGATCACAGTACAGCGGTATAAACTCTGAGTTCATTACATATGAAGGTTCATGTGTGTACTTCCTCTGGATAGATTCATGGAACACATCGTGGTCTTGAGAGAGATTTGGAGGAAGTTCCAAGCAATAGACTATTGTTCTGATATGATCAAGAATCTCCAAGGGGTGGATATACCTAGGGATCAGTTTCCCTTTCTTCCAAAACATCATAACCATCATCCATGGAGAATTAGTAGAAACACCTCCTCACAAACTTCAAATTCTTGGTCACATCTATTATTATCAGTATAAATTTTCTTCCAACTTTTAGCTGACTTGATATGATGTTGAATGGCTCTAACCTTATCTTCCATTTCATCAGTTATCTCAAGTCCCAATAGTTTTCTTTCTCCATTTTCATCCCGTCAAGCTGGAGCTATATATTTCATCTCATAGATGTCTTCATAAAGATCCATCTGAATGCTTTAGTGAAATTTATTTTTGTAAGAAAACTCACCTATAAGAATATTTTGATCCCAAACACCTTTTAAATACAATGAACAATATCTAAAAATATCCTCTAGGGTTTGAATTATTCTTTTAGACTGACAATACACCCGAGTATTATAATAGGTGCTGAAAATTAATTCTGTAACAAGTCCTTAGTGAAGTTTTTACCCAAACATTGAGGTAAATATCAGATCAAAATTAGATATAAAAGAATGTAGTACTTTGTGTAGCCTTACCACCTCCTTAATGTATATCGTGGAAATATGATCCAAATAAAGTCTTATCTAATATCAATAAAGTAAATTACCTTAGTAAGGTGGTCAACTACCCCCATATAGAATTAAACCCTTTTGAAGTGTTGGGGAGTCTAATAAAATAATTCATATGATGTTCTCCCATTTTCATTTTGGTATGGGTAACATATGTAACATCCCTCTAGAGTTTTTTATTTATACATTAACTTACTATAATACCATGAATAAATATACAAACTCAGTGATATCCCTCTTCATTTCATCCCACTAGAAGTATTCTTTCAAGTCTATATACATCTTCATACTTTCCGAATGAATGGATAATGAAGAAATATGATCTTCCTATAATATCTCCTTATTCAAATCCATTATGGAAGGAGCACATATGTGGTTCTTGAAACTTATCATTTCATCCTGACCAATATTAAACTCAGGAACATCTTTAACCTTCTTTTGAAGCTCTATATCTTCCATATGTGCCGGTTTGATCTTTACTATGATAGAGGGTTGAACATTCAATTGATAAAGATAATATTTCCCCCTTCCTTTAAAATTTCCAGATCCATAATTTGGAAATATATAAATATTAGATCCCTTAAATCCTCATCATGGATAAGCTAGTATAAACCTTTCGACTCAAAGAATCATCTACCTTTTTTGATTACCCAGGGTGGTATTGTATTGAGTTGTCATAATCCTTTATCATCTCTAAACGTCGTGTATGGTGCATGTTCAACTCCTTTTATGTTAATATATATTTCAGAAATTAATGAATGGTGTATATATCATACATTTATCCATAAAGATAATTCCTACCTATCTTTAATTCATCCCGATCTTTTATAAATAGTGTATTCTCGTATGCACGAGAATGAATATGTGTACCTATGAGAAGATTCTTCATTGTAATTTCTATGTGAGATAGTTGGAAGTAAATGAGCACTCAGACAAAAGAGTAGTCGTCAATCCACTGTAAATTGTGTCACCTGTAAGTAATAGTAATTATTAAGAAGAAGTTGTGATTATTATCTTTTTTTAGATAGTGTTTTTATAATTTCAAATTATACAAAAATAGTAAGGATTTTATATTTTGTTGAAAAATATGGAACAAGGTAGTTGACAAAAATCATTGTCAAATGATCACACTTGGATAAATCAGCATAGAAACCCAAACAGTTCTAGTTTAAATCCAGTATACGTTGACGATGTTGAAGCTTTCTTATTATTTGCATCATCAAAACCAGAATATGTTTTCGAACTCACAATAAAGTTTCCACATAAAAAATGTGCTCTGAGAATGCATATTTCTTCCAACCGATCATCCTTTTCAGAGGAACAAATATAATTTTAGAAAAGGTACAATTGAAAGGGGTTAACCTCTTAAAATGATCTCAGGTACAGAGTTAAAATCCGTTATATTTTCATTACCTCCCATCACATTTGGGCTAATAGTAAACCAGCAGAAAATTCACGGATTTGGGAAAGAACATAATTGGATAAAATGAAGAATTTTTTGGGATCTTCCATATTGGTATGATTTGTTGGTCTGCCACATGTTGGATGTCATGCACATTGTCAAGAACTATTTTGATAATTTATTTCATATCATTTTGGATACACCAGGTAAGACCAAATATACTGTAAAGGTGCGATTAGATCTTGCCCAAATTTGCAGGCAACCAGAACTTAAACTATTTCAAAATGTCAGATCACAGAGGTTAATAAAGCCAGAAGCAGATTATACATTTTCCAAAGAGAGTCGCTTACTATTTTGTCTGTGGATTACATATTTGAGACTTCCAGATGGCTATGCGTCAAATTTAGGCAGATGAGTTAAGAATGGTTATTTTACCGAATTAAAAAGTCATGATTGTCATGTTATAATGGAAAGACTTACGCCGATTGGATTCAAAGATTTTTTGAATTCTATGATTAGGGATTCGATAACAGACATATCATATTTTTTCGAGACATTTGTGCGGCGACAACAGACTATGATGTGCTAAGTAAACTAGAAGAATATGTTGCTGTAATTATATATTAAATAGAAAAAATCACTCCTCCATCTTACTTTGACTCAATGGAACTTCAGATATTACATTTTTTCCATGAAGATAAATGTAGAGGTCCAGTACAGTTTTGATAGATGTACCCATTCAAGAGATGCATGTAGAAATTGAAGAAAAAATTATGTAACAAAGCATCAGTTGAAGGATCAATTTCTGAAGCTTATTTGTAAGAGGAAATTGATTTAATCTTCTCCCATTATTTTGAATCTCAATATCCATGTTGACGCTCCTTTTAATCATAGATTCCAAAGGAATGTAAAGGGAAACGACTTAGCACAAATTGATTCATACTTTGAAGAAAACCACAAAAATCGACAAAGGCATGAACAAGGCTTCAAAAGCACATGTGTCGTGCAAGTTCCATCACTGTCGCGCAAGTCCACCTGCGCGACGCCTAATGGTCGTGCAAGTGACTTGTGTTCCCAAAGTGATAAATGCCCGGGGTCTTCTCCAGCCTATAAATAGACCATGTGGGCCCCCCATTTCAGGAGGAATATTTTCAGAATTCACATACAGAGATCTGAATTCCCAAGTCTCTTCTTCAGATCTTCCAAACACTTTTAAGGTAATTCTTTACCTAGAATGGAAGGTATAAACAAGAGGAGTAAGATCTAAGTGTTATAATTCACTAACACTTGCGTGCCTAAGTGTTTTACCCTTAACGGAAATGGACACACTTGTACACCTCCCTACTTCTTCACCAGAACTTGGGCGCCCTCTTCTGGAAAGCCTCTAGGGATAATACCAAGGGTTTGAGCCATGTCTCACCCAAGTATTACCCTAATGACTGACAACCACACCAGTACCCATGTGATGTGCAGGTATACCTATGCGACCAGGACTTGCGCGCCCACGTAGTACCTGTGCACCAGCCATGACTTGCGTGCCCCTGCCTTTTTGGGTGCCTTTTTTGCCCATTTCACCACTCTTATACCATTCTACCTCTCCTATTCAAGATTCAGTCTTCAAAACATTATTCAAATCCATTTATGGCATATTTTATTGATTTAATTCCTTATCTGATAGGAATTCTGTGGAAAATATCTCAAAACCTACTGATTTACACATCTTAATGTCACTAAAGGTTGAGATTTCATTCATTCAACCTCATCCTTTAAGATGAGAGATTCTCTTAACCTGGGCATCCTTTTCAGGAGTAAGCCCCAGTCATAATTCCTTTCTCCTAGGCCTCCTTTTCAGAAATAAGCCCCAGTTGTAATTCTCAAATCTGGGCATCCTCCTTAAGAGTAAGCCCCAAGTCCTCTAACCTAGGCCTCCTTTTCAGGAGTAATCACCAGTCATAATTCCTTTAACCTGGGCCTCCTTTTCTGGAGTAATCCCTAGTCTCAAAGGTCCCCTAATCTGGGAATCCTCCTTAGGAGTAAGCCCCAATCATAATCCTTATAATCTGGGCATCCTCCTCAAGAGTAATCCCCAATCATAATCCTCTTAACCTGGGCATCTTCCTCAAGAGTAATCCCCAATCATAATCCTCTTAATCTGGGCATCCTCCTCAGGAGTAAGCCCCAATCATAATCCTCTTAACCTGGGCCTCCTTTTCAAGAGTAAGCCCCAGTCATAATCCTCTTAACCAGTCCTAAATTACTTTTGATCTAAGTATCCTTCTCTGGATTAAAACTCAATCATAAGTCCCCTCATAATTTGGGCCTCCTTTTCAAGAGTAAGCCCCAAGTTAGAGTATCCAAATCTCCATAAAGTACATATACCTTTATGGACCATGTTCTTGGATTTCTTCCCTGATGTAAATCCAAATATTTATCTATTTGGGCAGTCATACATACATAAGCCCCACTTCATTTCTTATGATTGCATCTTTTATAGAACAATTGTCGAGTTTTACCAATACCTCCTGTTTCTCACACCGGGCATGACTCACGTGAGCTTCCAGTGTAAAATTAATTATGAAATCTTTCTTTGATCCATCAATCATAAAAATAATATTCCCTTACTCGAACTACGTGTGTTCTGATTCCTTTTCCTAAACAAACGATACGTAGGTAGCCCATCTGTGGGTACAATCCCAACTTTAAAATAATCATTGTCCTTCTGAATAACAATAAACTTAAAGTTCCACACTGAGTGGCTTTAAAACCAGTATGGTCATCATAATGACCAAGAGACTTTTATGTATCAAAGGATACCATTGAATAAGAATCTATAATAAATACAGATGATTCTCTATCAATGAAGAACCTCGAATACATATAAATGATTCTCTAAATTTTCTACATATCAATCATTGATTGTCATATCTAAAGGAAACCCCATTTTATACTTGGTAATGTAATAAGGATTCACGAACATAACTTCAATCTATAAAGATAGTCTCGGAGTAGACAATAATTCCTCTCAAAAAGGTCTGATGAGTCCAACCTCCCATCCTCTCGACCAATGCAAATTCCTAAGCCTCATCAGTCTATAACTAATGAGTGCCTACCTTTGGATAGTAGGTTCAAATGGATATGGAATCATTGGATGTTTTCGTTTCTACGAACAAACCTGTTATAAACCTCTTGGAATGTTTGAATCTTAAATCAATGAGATCGTCCCCAATTCCAGAGGGAAAGAAAAAATGGTGAACCCGACGTGAATCCTTAACCAAGTTAAAATGATGTTTTGCTTATTTGTTAGGCCCTTATTTAAAACTCAATGAGAGGGCCAAAAAAATAATCATTGACATATGTGATCATCCAAAAGATATAGTGGCTGAATTTATCTTGATTACTTATGTTCTATCAAACAGGAACCCCTTTCCAAAATCTTTTATGGCTTCTCTTAATTTCACATCCGTGAATACATTTGCTGTGAAAACTTCTACTGCAAATTCCACTGCTGCTACTCCTGCTGGATCATCATCCCCTCTGAGGAAGATATCACCTACTCAGCATCTTCAACGCTGGGTATAAAATGCGCTGGTTAAGGAGTACCGTCAAAACGTTACTATTCCAACTCTGGAGGCTTCCCGACAAGCCCTACAAGTAAACAATTCACCCTGGTTGTCCAGACCGCAATGACCAGTGATCAAGACATAGGTGGTGCTAACCACCGTCTCCAACCGTTTCAGGTCATTATCCCTGGAACACAATCACCATTAACTCCCATATTCTGAGGAGGTGAATGAGAGGGTCCTTCAGGGCCTTAATTCCAGGAGACATGAGTCCTTCCCGAGGGCTCCCACCAATAATCGCCACCAGACTCATGCGGAAATGCGCCCTCAACATGATGAGGGTACCGACTCCAGGCGTTCGGCTCAGGTTTCTCAAACCCTAGAAGGTAAGACGAATTGTCAGATGCGAAATCTGGTTAACAGTGAGTAGGTTCTCATCTCTATTATCTCCGGAAAAGTCCACCAACCTAACTTGGTGGCAAGCAACGAGCAGGCACACACACCTTCCGGTTTTAATTCCACTGTCCAGCAGAATCGTCTGGAAGCTTCACGCCAATCCCATTAGGCAATTCCGACGGAGTATTATAGGCAGGAACATACACCTTTTTATATGTCATCAGCTAGTCAGCAGGGTCGTTTGACTACATACGATGGATCTCATCAACTACGTTCGACGAAGCGCAATCAGCAGGCACATACACATGCTAGTACTGATCAAGCCTACCAACGATCTCGCTTGGTATCATTCAGAGAAGTTAGTCGGAAATCTCCGGTAACAAACAGGAGGCAGACTCAACTCTCTGCCCCTACAGTTGAGTACTATCAGGATTCACTGACATGAAAAGGAGGACAAGAGCATGCACATACACCTACTCCAAGCATGGAATGGACGTATATCCCCGTTCCGGCAGCTGAAGTCACCAAGCATATTCTATCAATGGTGAAAGCGTAGAAGAAAATCCCTACTCATATTCTGGATGCTTGCCAGGATATTATAACAGCTTCAGTAACATCTTAGGGAAAGACACATAAATCTATCCCTACCAGTGGAGTGACACATCAACAGTTCACTTCGGAGCAGATACACACATCTGTTCCAGTCCAAGAGGGTTGTGGGGCGTACTCCCCCATATCATACGGACAACCAAGTCATGAAAATAAACCTGATTTGAGTGGGGATCATCAGCCTAACCTGGCCATCTCTCTTGATCAGGCACATACACCTGCTCAGAGCATCCACTTTCGTCAACAAGTGGTTTCCAAGGCGAGTAAGAAGGCGTCTAATAAGAAGACCCGCCCATCCCAGTCAAGAGATCAAGAGCCAATCTGTAACAAGGCCTTACTCGATGCTGTAATTCTTGAAGCTCTCAAAAATTTATCTATTGGAATGCAAGATTCTACTCCCTCATTTCCCAATAGTGGGAACATTAATTCCGAAGTTCATCAACAGACACTTCCTCGTGAGGTCTTGCTTTATGACAATTCGGTCGATCTCGAAGTTTCATCTTCAGATGAAAGCCACATGAACCCTCTGTGTGGCCAGAAGACCAAGGAGAAAGAGATCTCACCTTTTGTTGTAACCCACCATGGTGGTCCTCCCCATGATGATGAATTTTGCTGTGAAAGTCCTCTCCGCAGTAGTGATTCACATTGCCCAGAAAATGCTCCAGTAGACAATGTAGTACCGAGAAAGCCCTCTTATCTTGAGGCACTTGCAAATGTGAAACCAGTCATGTCTGATGCTTCATCGCTAGAAGGTGAAATAATTTCTCAATCAGAAGATAGCCCAGGGTGTAGGTCATTCTCCGAACCACCCTTAAGTCAAGCATCTTCTAGCTTGATCAGTGGTTTCTCTACCAATCTTGTTTAATATGATGAAGCAACAAGGAAGCACCGGCTCTGGTCAAATCAGGTTGAAGAATTTTCATTGAATGACAAAGAGGAAATGCTGAACATGAGAAAACAACTGGCTAAAGGTGAAGTGACAGTCATGTTTTGGACTTTGGCTGACTCTCAATATGACATTCCAAAGATGTTGACGGAAGATGGAATTCATGATATTCGTCTCAACATATGGAAAAATCTTTGTCAGTTGAAAATTAAATTATTATCTTATGATGAATATGAAAATCATGTTAAGATAATAGAAGGGTTACAACACCAGATTGACTTAGAATCTCTATCAGTCTCTCGATATCTGAAGGCTGAAAATCAGCAGAGATCCCTTTAGTGTTCATGCCTTGGCACACTAAGAAGATTGCACCAGTTAATTGCCAATGACCCATCTGGTATTCATGTCAGAGGATGGGGTGTTCATGGAGCACTGCATTTCACGGTGCTCTCCAGTCAGCAAAGCCCGCCGAAAATGGTCTCATGCAATGTTATTTACCATGGTCGGCCAAAAATACCTGGCTTTTTTTGTAATAAAAAGCTTTCCCAAGAACAAGCTTCAACTATTTCCTCTCAAAATCAAGAGTACAGGGAACAAGTTGTTGAATTACTCCTGCATCAAGCAAACGAGAATATTGAACAGGCCTCTCGTATATAGCAAGCACATCATCAAGTGACAGAAGTGTCAGAAATCATCCAACGGTCTTTTGAGTCGGGTGATAAAATTGGATGTCTATTGATGCATCCAGATAATTTCCGGACCAAGGTCCGCAAGATCAGAAGATATTTTAAGAAAGTCTCAGACATAGCATGTCAAGAGCCACCCCATCTTTCTAGACTAGGGACTCTTTTAAACCAACCCTCAGAATCAACAAATAGGATTCGAGGAGTTGAGAAAAGATAGCAGGAACAGACCCAGTCCACCGGACTGGGGATTTTTTCAAATCATCAATACCCTCCTTAGTGGAATTAGGTCTTCTCTCGATTGGGGAAGAAGCTACAAGAGGAACGAAGAGCCAAATCATCAAGAGATTCTCTCCAAATTACAGTTCGTTAAGAAGTTCCTGAGGGATCGAATCAACAAAAGGCAATGTCTCATCAAAGACATGGAAGAAGACAATATCACAGAAATTCTGATAGAAGGGATGTGATGCCTTATGAATCAATCAATTTCATCAATGTTGTTGTTGCTGATCCACCAGATGAGGCTCACTCAGGGGATTCAGATGAGGAGGTTCCTGCTCAAGAAGATGTACGCACCAACACAAATGAAGAAGGTGTGCGTACACGAAATCAAAGGATTACTCAGAACCTAGGTATTCCTTCCAGTAACACACTTCCCCCTCTCCGAAAGGTATCAAACAAGGGGAAGGGAAAGAATCCGGTTACATATCCTTCCTATGGAGAAGGGTAATCGTTTTCACTAGAGAAAAGGATTGCACAACAGGAGGAAGAGATGAAAAAATTGAGGATGTTGAATGCAAAACTACTTCAGGGTAGTCTTCTTCTTAAGTGTGATGGAGTCAGTTAGCCAAGGGAGCTTGTTTTAGCTACTGAGATAGATCAAGAATATCCTCCTTTATCAGTAAACCCTCACAGGTCTAATCATAGAGGTCATGTGCAACAACAATTGGCAGTGCTTCCATCAGTTGCAGTACTAGCTTCCATACCTGTCCAAACTCCAATCATTGCACCTTCCCAAGTACAAGTTCAACCGGATGTTTCTCGAAAGTTAATAACTACCATTGAGTCATTAACAGCTTGGTTAGAGTCTATGTAAGTGAAGCGTGTGCAGTTTCAACCATAAAAAAATCTTACCCTAAATGGGTAGATGCAATCACTCTCCCATCAAGTTTTGGGAACCTTGTATTCCCTATTTTCAGTGGATCTGGTGATCCTGAACTGCATTTGACGTATTACATGTCTTGTTGCGATCCAATGATGGGAACTCCGGAGTAGCAAGAAGTAGTGAAACTCAGACGCTTCATGCGAACCTTTCAAGGACCAGCCTTTGTCTGGTACACAAGCTTGCAATCTCAGTCAATTACCGGATGGGAAGATCTCCGTCAACGATTTCTTCTTTAATTCAGATCAACATTGCCAAAGACAACAATTTTCGATCTTACAAACTGTAAGAAAAGGGAGAATGAAAGATCCTCTAATTTCATTTCTCGCTGGAAGGGATTAACATATTCCCTAAGCATAGCACTCCCTCAAGAGGAACTGTTGCCAATATTTGTGGCAAATCTACATGACGAATTACACACGCCATTGATCCCTGTGAAATACGCAGAAGGTTTTTGAGACCATACTTCAATCGCTCAACAGATTGAAGATTCTCTTATACAGAATAAGGCTAAATCTCATGTTATTCCATTAGCTCCAGGAAGGAGAATGGGTAAAGCAGAGACTGCTACATTTATGCTTAAATAAGCACCTGTACCTGCTTCTACCTCAAAACCTTCATCTTCTCAAAGGGCTCCACCTCCTGAGCACCAAAAACAATGGTCATTTAATCAAGATGATCAAAGAGATCAATGAAGGAAACAGTTTGATGAGTTTAAGAGAAAAGTTTACTCTTTCCGAAATGAACAAGTTCATGGCTACTTCATTTCGGATCTGGAAAATAATCTGGTTCAATTGCCAAGGCCCAAGAGGCCAAACAAGAAAGGAGATGAAGACTGTCTCAATTATTTCCCATTCCATCAAATGTTGGGGAATCCCATCCAGGAGTGTTTTGTCTTCAAGGACCTCCTACAAAATATGGTTGACTCAGGACAAGTCAAACTGAAAGGTTATTCAGCTCACGTAGCATGTGTTACTGCTACAGTTCCAGAGGAGGAAGGCGAGTGGCAAGAAGTTAAAAGCAAAAATGCACAAAAATATGATGATTGGATGGTCAGAAAGATGATCAACCGAACTCATGATATTTTGCGAACACAATTGAAGAAACCAATTGTACCTTCCTGTATGAATGCCGCATCAAAAACCTCTTCATCAGAGCGAAAATCCTTAAAGAAACGGCACAATTCCGAGAAATAGGAACAATCAGAAAAAGATGATTATGTGTCAAAGCCTAAGTTGTCTTTGACTCTGGTAGATTTCATGACATCTAGTTCGAAGCAACGGGCACCGCCCCATAAAACGGCACAGCCAAAATTGCCTATTCAGGCAGAGTCTTCATTAGATGAAGAGTTGATTTTCGGTTCTGTTAATATGATTCAATTAACAGATTCATATGCCAGTTGCAGTTTCGATTATGCTGAGCCTGAATTCCCTATATCAAATAGAGTAATCAGAGGAAGTTCTAGAGGCTCAGGATATAGAGGAAGACATGGATCTTTTAGAATCCACTATTCCAATTCTACCCCTTCTAGAACTGTGTACACAGCAGAAACTCGTGGTAGAGCCCTTCATAGAGCTCAGAAAGAACAAGAATGATCTTCTACCAATAACCAATTCAGTCCTGTCACAGTTATTCTGGAAGACCGGTTGAAGGTTCCATATTCTTCCTCTCAGCAAGTAAATGGATCTAATTGGTCTAATCTTCCAAAACCAGAAATATTGCCAACTCCTATACCGATACAAGATACATCAACTTCCAAAGCATCTACTTCCAAGTAACCTGCTAAACCACATGTTCCTGTTGGGAAACGAAGACCTCTAGATCAAAAGTATGATATATTGAAACACCTGGCCCAAGTACCAGCCAAATTATCAATTTTGGGTGCTTTGAATCTATCAAAAGATCTTAGGGAGGCACTCATCGAGGCTTTGTCAAGTCCTCAGAAGTTTGAAACTGAAATTTCGGCAGTCGAAGTCTATCACATAGAGAATAATCCTGCAGAATGCCATGCAGTAATATCTTTTACTGATGAAGATGAAAATGATGTCGTGCATGGACATATTAGACCTCTGTAATTATCTGGAAAGTTCAATGGCGTAGACGTACGAAGATCTTTCACTGATAATGGTTCAGGAGTCAACCACATGCCCATTCGTACACTTCATTGATTGGGCCTCACAGACTCTAATTTATCTCCTTCTTTTATGATGTTACAAGGATATGATAAAAATGAACAATAACCATTGGGCGATGTTACACTCAGAACTCAGTTTGTAGATCTTTTATCCAATTCAGATTTCATGGTTGTTGATCAAGACTCATCCTTCAACATATTTCTTGGAAGAACCTGGCTACATCAACATACGAATATACCTTCATCATACCATCAATATCTCAAATATTGTTTTGATGGTCATGTTGGGACAATATATGGTGATAAGGCCTCATTCAAGACATGTGAGTCTCAATACATTGAGGCGGAATTCTATCACATGAAGGGAATGAATAAATCCATAATAAGGGAACTTACCAAAGTTAATTCTTCATATGGTTTGGAAAAGATTCCAGTAAATCCATTTGCGCATGTGAGTACATATTATGTGTTGCCTATCAGTCAAATTGACAAGATAGACCCAAATCAAAATACTCTTATAGAAAGATCCATAATGTCAATTACGGCAATTGAGCCAGCCAACATGAGAGAAATTGGTGATCCTCTAGGCAATGATGAAAGCTCAAATAGTGATGTCTTCATTTCATTTGCTGAAATCCAACAAGTCTATACTTCTCTAATCAGGCCAGAAGAAGTTATAGAAACATCAGAGGTGAACCATGATGTCGATTATCAATCCATCATCTCCTCTTTATTACCCATGGAAGACCCTTCATCATCAATTGGGTCAGAAATGGAAGCTTTTTCTTCAAGATGTTCAAATTTTAACATCTCTTCTGATCATGGAAATTATGCTTTATCATCTACAATGCAAGTAGAAATGAAAGAAATAACACATGATGAAGAAGAAGAGTAAGATCTCAGAGGTGATCCTCCATCATTTGAAGAGGGTGTCTCTACCACCGTGGATGAACTCGGGGAAATAAATCTGGGTACAAAATAAGATCCATAACCCACTTTAATCAGTGCGGCCATGACTCTTGAAGAACAAGAGATGTATAATTCCTTTTTAAATAAAAATCGAGATATATTTTCTTGGAACTATACAGAGATGCTTGGGCTTGATCCTGATGTTGCTACTCATCATTTGGGTTTACTAGAAGAGCATCGAGGATTTAAGTAAGCCACGAGAAGATCACACCCAACTTATGCTTCCAAAATTGAAGTTGAAGTGGATAAGCTTATCAAATATAACTTCGTCAGAGAAGTTCAATATCTCAAGTCGTTGGCTAATATTGTACCTTAGAAGAAGAAGAACAGACAAATTAGAGTTTGCATCGATTTCAGAGATCTTAATCGGCATTGTTCTAAGGATGATTTCACAGTTCCGATTATATAACTTTTAATTGATAAAATAGCTGGCTATGAAGCACTTTCCTTCATGGATGGATATTTTTGATATAATCAAATCCGAATGGCTCCAGAAGATGAGGAATCCATAGCCTTCAGAGCCCCTCAAGGTGTGTTTTGCTACTGGGTAATGCCCTTTGGCTTAAAGAATTAAGGCGCAACATATCATTGCTCCATGCATCGTATCTTCAAACCCTTTTTAGGGATGTTTGGTGAATTCTATGTGGAATATTTGGTGGTTAAATCCAAACAACGTTCTAATTACTTGGATGATTTAGAAGTCATATTTTGCAAACTCCGGAAACATAATTTGAAGGTGAAACCCTTAAAATGTGCTTTTGGGGTGACCTCAAGAAAATTTCTCGGCTTTTTTTCACGCCATAGTGGTATTGAAGTCGATCCTCGGAAGACAAATTCAATCCTTGGAATGTCACCTCCTCTAAATTTTAAAGAATTAAGAGGACTTCAAGGACACTTAGCCTATATTCGGCGTTTCATCTCTAATTTTGCAGGCAAAAGTTTACCCTTCACCAAATTGATGAAGAAGGGAGTCACATACCAGTGGACTAAAGAATGTCAAGAAGCATTAGATATTCTCAAGAAATACCTCTTGAGTCCACCTGTACTCGTTCCACTTGTTGAAGGAAGACCACTTATCCTCTATGTGACAGCTCTAGAGTGATCATTGGGTGCATTTCTTGCTCAGAAGAATGATGCTGGGAATGAAAACAGCCTCTACTTCCTTAGTCAGACTATGCTTGAAATAGAAATCCAGTATTCAAGTATTGAGAAGTACTTCCTGGCATTAATCTTTGCAGTTCAAAAGTTGAGACACTACCTGCAACATCACGAGGTCCAATTGGTATCTTGCAATAACCCACTCAAATTCATCCTTAGTCATCTAATGCTTACAGGACGTCTGGCAAGGTGGGCAGTTATTTTGTAGCAATTCGACATTCAGTATGTGTCTCAAAAGGCAATAAAGGGCCAAGATCTGGATGATTTCCTAGTTGAACACCCTTCAGTGGAAGACACATCTTCATATATTGAACTCCCTGATGAGGAAATCTTCTCTATTCAAGAAAGTCCTCAGGCATGGGAAATGTATTTTGATGGTGCTTCCAGAAGTCCAACAGGGAGGAAAATGGAAAATCCTAAATTCAACAAAGTTGGCTTAGGAATTGAGCTCATTTCTCTAGAAAATGAAGTGTTACCTTATTCCTTCTTATTATGGGAAGGTGGTACCAATAATGAAGCAGAATACCAAGCTCTCATTGCAGGCTTGGAATTGGCGCTTCAAGCACAAGTGAATCACTTAAAGGTAAAAGGTTATTCAAACATGGTAATCAAACAAGTAAATGGGGATTATGACATAAGTAAAGAAGAAAAAATCCCTTTGTATGATTACGTCAGAGAGTTAATGGCAGAATTCCCTTCGGAACTGACATTTTCTTATGTCATGCGATCACAAAATTCTCAAGATGATGCACTGGATAATATAGACACAGCTCTGGCAGATCCAAATCGGGACGAGACAACCATCAGTATTTCCCACCGTCGTGCAATTTCACCTTATGTTCAAATCAGAAAAGAGGAAATTAATGAAATTAGTCCCATTCCTGAACCATATGGTCATACTACAGGATGGATGTCACCTATCAGGGAATACCTTCAAAATGGAACACTTCCACCTGATAGAGCCGAGAAAGAACAAATTCGGCGACGTGTGGTCAATTTTACTCTTTATGATAGCCCAGATCACTTAGAGAAAATTCTCTACAAACTTTGTTTTGATGGAGATCTCTTTAGATGCATTGATGGTGAAGAGACAATGGCTGTCATGAAAGAAGTGCATGCAGGAGTCTGTGCTGCCCACCAGTCTGTACATAGACTGTCTGATTGGATTCGAAGGCTTGGCTACTTTTGGCCTTCAATGATACAAGATTGTGTTGATTTCACAAATAAGTATCATTCATGCCAAGTACATGCCAACCTCATTCATCAACCTCCAGAGTTTCTTCATACAGCTAAATACTCGTGGATATTTTCCACATGGGGAATGGATGTGGTGGAACCTTACCCTTCAGCTACGGCCAAGGAGTTTAAGTATATTCTTACTACTACTGACTTCTTTTCCAAATGGTCAGAGGAAATACCTCTCAAATAAGTCAGTTCTAAATGCATTGTTAGCTTCATCAAGTCTAACATCATTACCAGATTTGGTGTCCCTCATACCATATTGACGGACAATGGCACAAACTTATGTTCATCCAAGGTGAAGAAGTTGTATCAAGAATAAAACATCAAATCCAATAATTCATCTCGGTATCAAGCAGCGGTCAATGTCCAGATAGAAGCCTTCAACAAGACTCTTTCAAATATACTACAAAAGATGGTGGATAAAGATAAGAAGTCATGGCCTGATAAACTCTTTCATGCTTTATGGGATTATCGGACTACCACCCGCACTGCAACGCGGTCAACTCCATATTCATTGGTATATGGAATGGAAGCCATCTTGCCTATTGAATTTCAAATTCCCTCACTCAGAGTATCCATTTGTGATCAGTCATCTATAGATGAACAATCTCAAAAGAGATTGAATGAATTGGAAAGTTTAGATGAGAAAAGAGTGTGCACTTTACACCACTTGGAAGTCTATCAGAATCGAATAGCACAAGATTTCAACAAAAAAGTTCCTCTTCATTTATTCACTCAGGGAGAATTGGTATTAGTTCTCAGAACTCCAATGATACCAGCAAAGAAACCTCCCAAGCATGAGCCAAAATGGGAAGGACCTTACTCAATACATAGGGTCTACTCCAATAGAGCTTATTCATTAATCTCGATGGATGGAGAACTCATCACTACTCCAACCAATGCCATATTTTTGAAGAAGTATTTTGTATAAACATAAAATATATCATCAATGGTTCGGTATGACCATAAATTGCACCAGGGACCGGAATGACCTTAAACTGCACCACGGTCTGGTATGACCTTAAACTGCACCATGGTCCAGTATGACCTTAAACTGCACCATGGTCCCGTATGACCTTAAACGACACCTTGGTCTGGTATGACCTTAAACTACACCATCGTCCTGCATGACATTAAAACTGCTCATCATGTCCAGAAAACTTGATGTTAAACTGTGTAACCCTTCATTGTCCTTACTATATGACGTTAAACTATATAGAAGTCCCTTACGTCTAGTAAGACGTTAAACTGCATAACCATCCATGTTCCATGCATACGACCTTAAACTATTCGTACTTTAGACCAACATGATGCTAAACTGTATCGTCCCTTTTTCGTCCAACATGACGTTAAACTGTGAAAAAGTCCCTAATTCATCCAACATGATGTTAAATGGTGTACTCTTTTGTCCTTACTGAATGACATTAAACTATAAAGTCCTTCTTTTTCCAACATGACATTAAACTATATTGTTCCCATCGTCCTAACTACATGACGCTAAACTTTATAGAAATCCATTAATATGTCCTATATGACGTTAAACTGTATTTTGTCCCTACTACATGACACTAAACTGTGCAGCACCAATAGTCCTAACTGCAAGACTTTAAACTGCATAGTCCCTTTATATGTCCTACGCGACATTAAATTGTGCATCGTTAGGGTTGTTTCTACCTCTTGTTTCTCACACCAAGTATGACCCACGTGAGCTTAGAGAAAACTTCAATCATAACACTCTCTCTAGGATACTAACCATGTGTAAGTCCCAACACTATTTTTTAGATCTTTGTCCCCAAGTAAAACTCAATCACCAATTCATTTTCAATTTAACTACACGGACTTTGATCCTTGCCTTCTAGGCTGGGTATGTAGGCAACCTCCCAAGGTTCAAGTCCAAAACCAATCTCTTCACATTGGTTCACCTCCATCTCATACGATGTTGATTCGTGAAATCGACTCTAGAATCAATATCTTTACATTGGTTCACTTTCATCCTTGTTATACGACGTTACACTATACAATACTTTTGTCCAGTGTGACAATAAACAAAAATATTCTTTGATACCCTCACCTGAGAGGGAATCATTACTTAAATTGGTTTTCAATCATGTTTCATCTCAAAGACTACGTGCATACATGGAAATACCTGAACCTTTTATCTTGGGTTAAACCATCATTGCACTAAAGTCCCCTTTCACCCTTCACATATACGAACCAAATCTGTACAAAGGGTATTTCTAGAACTACGTGGGCTTGATTCCCATCCTTATGGGATACGTAGGAACGTTCGAGTGTCCCTCGAATCCAGCCCCAAGTCTTTTGGGCCTAACCCTAAATTCCTCTTTCAGTCCCCTGGCTGAAAAGTCCCCATGAAAACACACACTGTGTATTTCTTATAATGGTTCAAGATTTATGAACCTAAACTAAGATCTCCAATCCTTTTGTCCCACATGACGTTAAAATGTAGTTCAAGAACTATGTATGGCTTGATTCCCATCCTTATGGGATACGTAGTGAAGTCCAACATTTCTATTTAAGACCCAGCCACAACATGATTATGGTTAGTATTGATTTGTGTATCTCTGCATACATTGGAAAATACCCATCTTTATGTGTCATAATCCTAACCTTAAATATTTTCAGATCTTCATAACCCTTTTCTTGACTTCTAGTCACAAAAATGTCAAAATTCTGAGATTTCTTTTGCCTGACTATACACTACGTGCCCTTAGGCGGCCTTGCATAAACAGTCTCCATAACAGATTTGTCATCCAAAAGACACTATTATTTGACTATGCATCCAATTCCCTTAGGTGGACCTGCATAATTCAACCCCCTAACAGGTTTTTCGGATACTGGTAACTTAATTCTTGGGAAGAAAGCCTCCTTTGTCCTTATTTGTCTTAAATAACAATATGTATAGATCCACCAAAATAGTCATGCTTAACATATTTGTCCCATATCCTTTTTCATGATCTGAAAGTATTCAAGTCTATGGCTTATATTCTCCTTCCCTAAGTTTGGGTTAGACCTTCGTAGGAGTGATATCCATCCAGTTCTTCTATAATCTTTTTTGGAAATATCTTCTCCATATTCAAGTACCTCTTTCTATACTACAAACTATATACTTTGGAAAATTTGAATCTCCATAAACTTTCAATGGATTTCTAGCACTAGGAAAGTAAATTTCTGAGAGTTCTTTTTCCTGACTATGCAGCATGTGCCCTTAGGTGGCCTTGCATAATTAGTCTACATAACGGACCTGTCATCCAAAAGATTCTATTTATTTGACAATGCATCCAATTCCCTTAGGTGTCCCTATATAATTCAACACCCTATCAGGTTTGTTAAATAATGGTAACTTCATTCTTGGGGACTACTTATTCTAATGCCTTTTTAGCTCTTTTTCATATCATTCGTCATATTCAAATATTCTTAAGTCATAGTTTACATCTTTTCCTTCATACTTGAGTATGGTAATATGTTTTCTGGTGAATTTTCAAGGAATTGAGTCAATTCTAACTAATTCGGTCCAATCTATTTCGACCTTAAACATTAGCCTCTTTATGTCCGACGTGCATGACTTTAATCTTCCCACAAAAGACAAAGGAACTCTGAATAAAATTCAAGTTCCAGCTCACTAAACATATATTTTTTATGATTTAGGTAATATTGAGCAATTAAAATATTCAAAGTTTGTAGGGTTATTTATAATAATCCTAGTAAAAATCAAACTACGCTTACTAGGCCCATTGGATTAGGTAAAATTTAAATCAGGTAGCAGGAAAATACGTGCACAGGTGATTGAAGATGAAAACATTCTCTCCATTGATGCACAAGAATTAGAAGGAAATCCACATATTGGAGTCTCTTCTCTTTTTTTCAGGAAATTACAAAAGACTATCAACATAAGTCTTCACTTGATGTACAGAATCCCGAGCATCATCAACATCCACTTGAAGCTCATGCACCCAACCAACTTCACTCTTTTCAGCCTGATGGAGTGATTTCTTGGCATCCGCAATAGTCTTCATACCATTCGTTTGAACTCCCTCCAGTGAATTATTGAGTTGTCCAAGTTCCCCAGTAACAGCATCTATCTGTTGCTGAAGGTGCATCTTCTGGACAACTTTTTCTTTGATCTTATGCTCCAGCTCCTTCATCTTGGAAGTATAGTTAGCCTCAGCTCGGGAAACCACAGCCTCAAATTCTCTGATGTTGACTGACAGTTTCACCCTAGTCAGATCTCCGTGACACTTTTTCTCTTGCTCCCTCCTGAAGATGACTTGTTTCACTGCGGTATGGATCTCTTGGTATCCAAAACCGCCAAGTCCTAGCATGATGAACTGGGACGAAAATCGAGGGATCTTCGATGATAGATCTTCTAAAGGCACCTCAGATATTATTTTCCATATATTGTTCCATGCCTTGCATCGTGAAAAGCTGAGTGCCTTAAGCACCTCTGGGTCTTATTCTACATCATCATCACAGGGGGGCATGTAATCTGGGATTAATGCACTTAAGGAAGTGCCTTGTTCTGCTCCTTCCTCCCTAACCTGTGCTTCTTTTCTTTCAATTCCCGTTGGGGAAGAGGTTGAGGCCTCACCTCCAGATCTAGCCACTATAGTTTATGGCCCTGCATAATTAATTGAAAGCTTTGGTTAGTTTCAAAGGATAAAAAAATAATCGATTTTCTTGAAAATTAAGTACAATCACATATATTGTTATCCCTTACCCAACGGTAGATCAGAAACCTGAGAAGACTCCACCCCATCTTTCCCTGTCTCAACAGGATCTTCAAGATGGGTCTCAGGAGGATTTACTGGGTTTATCTCTACTGGAGATAATGTTTCTATAATGTTAGGGTTGACATCAATGTCTACACCCTCTTCAGGAATTGGCAGTTCAGCAGCTTCTATGGATGGAACTACATATTATTTTCAGTCATGATTAGAAGTGTAAATTATAAGAAAATTTATTGGGAGAAGGATAACACTCACACCAATGATCTTCTAAATCACATGATAACATAGCATGATCATAAAATTCATCGAAAGACATTCCACGATTCATCATTTCATCCAATGATATTTCAGAATCATGATTAGTCTCACCAGTGGGAGCATTGGATGTGTCTTCTTGGAAACTTACGTCCTGCGGCCCCTGAACCTGAACAACATCTTCGGATAAAATCGCGGCATCAATTGAAAAGCCTCCATAAGCTCTGATGTAGGAGTTGAACCTGAAGTATAGCAGAATAGAAGTCAGTATATGTTTCGTTCAAAATTTTTATGAAGCATTGTTAACTTATCAGAAACAGGTTCTTCTCTTCTTGCAACAGTAGCAGGAGGGATACTGGGAACAGATGATGGCTCTTATCCAAGAGCAGCCAAGTCAGCCTGAATTTGAATTTGTTCCACAACACCCTCCGTGGTCCTTGAAGGAGGATCAGTCCTTTCCCTCATGGGGGAAATTGAAGAAGCCCCTAAAATCCCTAGAAATATGAGCAAACTCTTCATGGTTATGGACTCGTGATTATCTGAAGGACTTACCGTTGTTAATGAAGCATGTAGCTGTGGACTTCCTCCTTCGTTGAATTTGAATATTTGGTTTTTTGGGAGTATCGGCAGTCTCCATTACAGGTACCTGGATGGGAGAGGGGAAATCCGTGTGCAACTCCTTATCCATGGCCTGTTGGCCGGGAGATATCTCTCCCAGTTCGCGAGGAGATTCATCAAAAGCCCCAATGGCAGTACCACCAGGGCCATACTGTGGTGAAGGAACCTCAATAGTTCCTTTCTTTGCAAGCTACAAGATAAAGAAAATAACTTCCTTAAGTATAAAATCTTTGACTGGAATCAAGTTTCAAAGAAAATAAAGAAAATAAAACTTACATATTCAGGAGCCACGTAATCGTGCCACTCCTCATCAGTCCCCTCAGCGGCGCCACGATCAATCAATTCCTTCATTTTCCTGGTGACAGGAATGGAATCATCGGTGGAATATATGAGAATTTCCAACTCTCTGATGTATGCCCACACTTCATTGGGTTTATCCTCGTATTGGATATCTTTAGAAGCCAGAAGATTCCCTATTCCAAGAAGTTATAGGCCCTCACACAAATCCATCCAGGCAGTCTCAGTACCATACTATAAAATCTTCTATAATTGGACATCCTCTGGTCTTAGATATGAAGGGTGCAAGGAAGGTCCTACAATCTTTGATTTCGGTTTCTTCCCATCTCCTACAACTGCAGATAGAGAATAAGAAAATAAGACTTATTGCTTTATAAAGTAGCAGTGATTAAATTACCACAATGAACTAACTCACCAGGAGTTGATGGAGTAGGTCTTTTAATTCTAACCAGAGGATTATATCGGTCACGTGGCCTCTTTTCCACTTGTTTTTCCTCATCATCCCCATCATGGGAATCCGGTGAATCAATCCTAGAAGAGGAATCTGGCGAATCAGCATCAGGTGGGGAAGCATCACCTTCATGAGGAAGGGATTCTTTCTCTACAGTCCTCTTCCTTTTCCCCACCTGATAAACTAGGTGATTCAGCACCCCTTTGGGGTATTATGCTATCCAGTGCTCGGAATACCATGTAGTCAGGTTATGTGTCGCTTTTTCAACTGGCAAATCAAATACCGCCCCATTATTCTCCTTTGATGTCAGCAGCCACAGTTGCCGAGCAACCATCGGATGTTGCTCTAACCTGACATGTACTGGGGGAGATACATCAATTTTTTGTAGACACTTGAATTTACGTGCAAATATATATGGAGCATAGGCATCGCATGTAATTTCTCTGTCAATCCTAGCAACTAGCACACCATCTCTACAAGCTATCATGTATGCCCTCGAATCCAAATGGGCTGTTCCATCATCAACAAACCGCCCGGTTGGTGGATTTCCATAGGGAAAAAATTTGAATTCCTTAAACATGCTCAGCATCACTTTCATGTCATAGGCATTAACATCTAATGTAGCAACTCCAGAGAATGCATGCACTGACGTCCTGAAAGAACTTCCAGGAATTTATAATCCATTCTGTACATTGTATGTCCTGAAGGGAGTGGCGATCCATCCCCATAAAACATGGAATGGTCCCACTATTCTTAACGAATATTTAACCTTGAAGACATGAAGTAAACTCCTGTGAATATTTCCTAAAATGGGGGTAGCCAACCCAACCATTTTTTCCTCATCCAACTTTCCTGCAATGATGAAGGTCCCTGGGCTGACACCTCCCTTTGAATCCCTAACTGGAAAGAGATAAACGTTGAGCCACATAGCCAAGAATCCTTCTAGACGAGTCTTCTTCGGGATCCTTTGATTCACCTTATACCCCCATTTATCAAACTCTCCTCCTTTTAGAGTTGTCCAGAATGTGCGAGGAGCACCCCTCTTCTCAGGTTTTGGGCAGGTGGTAGGACGTTTGGGCCTCTTAGCCTGGGATTTCTTTTTCTTGGATCCTTTCTCCTTCGGCTCCTTCTCCTTTGGTTCCTTCTCTTTCTTCTCAATAAGAAATATATTCATCCACTCCTCCATATTAATATCCTTTATAGAATGAGTTAATGAGGTCTCTGAAATCTTGAGCCTATGGAATATTTTAAATAATTCTCGAGCTAAAGCAGGAGTCTTCTCTGAATCATTCCAAGTCACCTTGGAAGGAATGAATTCATCATACATGTCACCCAAAATTGGAGCCCCTGAGATCTTATGGACATCCCACTGACTGATGCCTACTTCTCCATGAGTCAGATGGAAAGAATTAGTTTCAGGGCTCCAGTGTCTGAGTATCTCCGGCACGAAGTTATCATGTCTATAAACATATGTTTTCCCAACCGAGACAGCTTCTTATATCGCCACTCCTTTCAGATCCTCGACAAACACTGCACAGGTTTGTTGCACCCAGTATGCCCACATCCAAGTTGGCTTCACACCTCCCCTAGGATGGAAGTCCAAACATTTCTTCCAGCCTTTGGATTGATCCATCTGAGTATTTCGGAAGATTGAAGGATGACAATGTGGTTGCAGCTTAGGCGTATGAGGTTTCAGATCTGGCGTACAAGGGCTATGATGCATCATGTGGGCCTTCTCCACTGTTAAAACACTTATAAATACTCCTCCACATGAGATATTTGCAAAAGCAAAGTTGGTATAATTCTAAAACCATGAAAATGGGAGATAATTCTTTGCTTCTGGAATAGTAACTTCTCGCAAATGACCATAGCCATACAAAGGAAAATAAATTCTTTGGGGGAAGTTGCGATTATATTTCTTTAGATACTTAGCCAAATCCGGAAGAGTGCTACTTTTGACGGTATAATAATCGTGGCCAATGATGTTCATCATATCATCATTCCGCTTGCTAGCTAGTTCATCAGCTATTCCGGTTCTAAGAATCATTGATTCTGCACAAAAGTTGAATAAATTAACTTTTAAGTAAGTTGATTTTTGGTAAAATTTGTGAAGGAATTTCAGAAAAATTGAAAAGGAATTAAGGTGTGCAAGTCTAAACATGGCGTGCAAGTATGGATGTGTCGTGCAAGTTTTTGTCATGCAAGTATCACCATGAAAGTCTTATTACCTTGACAATAGCGCGACAATGAAGAAACAGCAGAAAACGATCAACCTACGCGGTGAAGGAGACCTGCGCGGTGAGAGCTCGACAATCCGGAAGTCAGGTGCTATGCGCAATAAATGATCGCATTTTTATAGGCTAGGCTACCCACCTGCGCGCTTCCAACCGGCGCGCTCTAGCCTTGTGCGACTCGCACCTGCGCGACGAGTGTTGCGCACTGAATACTTGTGCACCGCCTTTTCTTTGGTTAATTCTTTTCCTCAGAGTCACATCCTCATTTCTTTCGGATCCAACTCTCAGGGGGGACTTTTGTTGATGCTTCTTTTCGTCACAGAGTTCAAAGGAAGTTAAAGGGAAATGACTTAGCACAAATTGTTTCATACTTTGAAGAAAACCTCAAAAATCGACAAAGACATGAACAAGGCTTCAAAAGCACATGCACCGCGCAGGTTCCATCAATATCGCACAAGTCCACTTGCATGACACCTAATGGTCGCGCAAGTGACTTGCGCGCCATAAGTGATAACTGCCCGGGGTCTTCTCCAGCCTATAAATAGACCCTGTGGGCCCCCCATTTCAGGAGGAATTTTTCCAGAATTCACATATAGATCTCTGAAAGCCCAAGTCTCTTCTTCAGGTCTTCCGAACACTTCTAAGGTAATTATTTAACTAGAATAGAAGGTCTAAACAAGAGGAGTAAGGTCTAAGTGTTAGAATTAACTAACACTTGCGCGCCTAAGTGTTTTACCCTTAAGGGAAATGGACACACTAGCGCGCCGCCCTACTTCTTCACCAGAACTTGCACGCCCTCTTTTGGAAAGCCTCTAGGGATAATACCAAGGGTTTGAGCCAAGTCTCCCCCAAGTATGACCCTAAGGACTGACAACCGCAGAAGTACCCATGTGCCGCGCAGGTATACCTGTGCGGCCAGGACTTGCATGCCCACACAGTACCTGCATGCCTGCCAAGACTTGTGTGCCTCTGCCTTTTTGGGTGCCTTTATTGCCCATTTCACCCCTATTATACAATTCCACCTCTCCTATTAAAGATTCAGTCTTCAAAACATTCTTCAAATCCATTTATGGCATATTTTCATGATTTACTTCCTTATCTGAAAGGAATTCTGTGGAATATCTCTCAAAACCTAGTGATTTACACATATTTATGTCACTAAAGGTTGAGATTTCATTCATTCAACCTCATACTTTAAGATGAGAAATTCTCTTAACCTAGGCCTCCTTTTCAGGAGTAAGCCCCAATCATAATTCTTTTAACATGGTCCTCCTTTTTAGGAATAACCCCCGGTCATAATTCTCAAATCTAGGCATCCTCTTTAGGAGTAAGCCCCAAGTCCTCTAACCTGGGCCACCTTTTCAAGAGTAACCTCAGTCATAATTCCTTTAACATGGGCCTCCTTTTCAGGAGTAAGCCCCAGTCTCAAAGGTCCCCTAATCTGGGCATCCTCCTCAGAAGGAAGCCCCAATCATAATCCTCTTAATCTGGGCATCCTCCTCAAGAGTAAGCCCCAATCATAATCCTCATAACATGGGCATCCTCCTCAGGAGTAAGTCCCAATCATAATCCTCTTAATCTGGGAATCCTCCTCAGGAGTAAGACCCAATCATAATCCTCTAAACCTGGGCCTCATTTTCAGGAGTAATCCCCTGTCATAATCCTCTTAAACAGTCCTAAATTACTTTTGATCCGGGTCTCCTTTTCAGAAGTAAAACTCAATCATAAGTCCCCTCCTAATTTGGACCTCCTTTTTAGGAGTAAGCACCAAGTTAGAGTATCCAAATCTCCATAAAGTACATATACCTTTATGGACCCTGTTCTAGATTTCTTCCCTGAAGTAACTCCTAATATTCATCTATTTGGGCAGTCTTACATACATAATCCCAACATCATTTCTTATGATTGCATCTTTTATGGCACAATTGTCTAGTTTTACCAATACCTCTTGTTTCTCACACTGAGCATGACTCACGTGAGCTTCTAGTGTAAAAGTAATTATGACATCTTTATTTGAGACATCAATCATAAAAATCATATTCCCTTACTCGAACTACGTGGGTTCTGATTCCTTTTCCTAAACAAAGGATACGTAGGTAGCCCATCTGCAGGTACAATCCCAACTCTAAAATAATCAATGTCATTCTGAATGACAATAAACTTCAAGTGCCCCAATGAGTGGCTTTAAAACCTGTATGGGCATCATAATGACCAAGAGAATTTTATGTATCAAAGGATACCATTGACTAAGAATCTCTAACAAATACAGATGATTCTCTATCAATGAAGAACCTCGAATACATATAAGAGATTCTTTAAATTTCCTACATATCAATCATTGATTTTTATATCTAAAGGAAAACAAATTTTATACTTGGTAATGTAATAAGGATTCTCGAACATAACATAAATCTATAAAGAGAGCCATGTAGTTGATAATAATTCCCCTAAAAGGTGTGATGAGTCCGACCTCCCATCCTCTCGACCAATGCAAATTCCAAAGCCTCGTCAGCCCACAACTAATGAGCGCATACCTTTGGAAAGTAGGTTCAAATGCATATGGAATCATTGGATGTTTCCAAATCTACGAAAAAACCCATTAGAAACCACTTGGAATGTTTGAATATTAAATCAATGAGATCATCCCCAATTCCAGAGGGAAACAATCAATAAAAACACAATCGCATGGGACAAAATGAGAGGAATGTTATTTATAAAATGGACAATAAATTCTCAGTTTTTAATCATCCAAATCTTGGTTTTGATGGAGTTGTTTAACTATGGATTTCAGATGATGACCATCGTAGTGCTCATACATATGTTCTGTTCAACTATGAAGAAATGACATTATTTTTACTGTGAGTGATTCTATCACTTATTATATAATTGATGTTACATTATGTAAAATTATTTTATTTTTTGGTTATATGATAATAATATCATGAAAAAACATCCACAAATTACAGCAGCTGCTCTTGAAAAATGCAGGAAAAAAATTCTCAATGGTTTCAAAAACTAGTAACATAAATTATTGATGGTTTAATATCAATTTTGTTTATTATTTATCATAATAATAAATTTTTTACAAATTTTTAGGTGTCTCAACACGATGATAAAATTGAAAAGGGACTATGTATATTGAGTAACCCTCCATCCAAAATGGTTAAATATTATAATTCATATGTGGTGAATGGTATTAGATTTCATACATGTGCATATGGGGAATAAAAAAACAATGAACAGTGGAGTTTTCTTGAGAGGATCGCATCACAGAGATACTAAAGTTGGATTTTATGGCATTGTGGATGAAATTATTGAGCTGTGTTATCTAGGACATATTTATATAATGATGTTTAAATGTTGGTGGTTGGATACTGAGAGAGGCTTGTGTGTTCATCTGACTCATGAAATTGTCGATATTAAATATAAAAGTATTCTTGTAGTAAATGAACCATTTTTACTGGCTCAACAGACACATCAAATTTATTATGCAAAGTACTGTGCTACTTTAAGAGACTTGAGTGATTGGTGGAGCATAATAAAAATTAATTCTTAGGAAAATTAGTTTACTCAAACTGAATGTGGTTCCGCTGAAGTGGAAGGAATTGAAATTTTTCAAGATACTGCCCAAAATCAATCTTTTTTAAAAATAGACGTGAATATCGATGATAACACTCCACAATTAAGGATTGATCATGATGAACATGTTAATGATGTTAAAAATGAATTTGAAATGACAAAAATGATGAAACTGAAACTCATATGGATATTGACGATGCTGGGGAGGAAGGTAAAGACATTGACATGGACAGCTATGGAGATAAGGATAAAGATGGACATTGACACAGTTAAATGCTGGTAATAATCATAACTAATATATATCTATATATAATAGTTATTTTCAATTATCTTCTAAAAACAATCATTTTTTGTTTTAGATGGATCCGGATCTATTTCGCGAGTTACAGGAGGCTGATCTACCTTTGGAGGATGGGGACTGTGGACCATCTGACCCTCAGCCTACTGACTGTTCAGGGGGTACGCAGAGGGGGTGTGGTCTTGCACGAATGATAATTCCTGACCCCATCCCCAAGTGACATCCACATCTTGGCTTAGATCCAAGCACACGGAGGTATGGTAACCTATATGTTTTAGTTAGCTTTCATTAATTTATTTATATATATACTAATTATTTGATTATTTATTCTTTTTTCATAGTTTTGCGCATGTAGCTATTGGACAGGGGAGCGCTATCTTGCGCCATTATTTTTCTCAGCCATGGATCACATGGGAATAGATTCTCATTGATGTGCGGTGCGGCATGTTCGATCATTAGCTGGTACATAAATAAAGAATATTTATTTGGAAATTTATTTTATTAATAACTTGATATTATAAATTATTTGTACGGTTTATGTTATCCCATTGATGATAGCATGTGTGATGTTATCCGCACGGCATGGCAGGTGTCTATGTGTGACCATTTCCGTCAGTTTTTTCACAATTTGAGAAGAACAGCCATTAAGAAAGCGGGAGTGACAGAATTTGATGATTCGTGTAGAGCCCACCGACCAGAGTACATTTCATCTCATGATTTGGATGGATTATGTTTACACTAGTTGGGTGGTGGATTTCAGAGGAGATATTCAGTGGGAAGACATAACCGGGGGAGACAGGAGGTGACACGTCAAGCTGGTAGCCGTATATTCAGTACTCATAGAAATAATATGGTAATTATATTTTTTAAATATTTTATATAACATTAAATATAAACAGTTTATTTCATATTTATGCAGGTTTTCAAGCATCCTGATATTATAGAGTTCGGCGTTTATCAGAGGATGTATAGTGATCCATCCACTAGAGAGATTAGAGGTGATCGCCAGTGTTGTATTGTGGTTAGTATTATTATTTTTTCAGTTTGACAATTAAGTACATATAATATTTTAACCATTTTAATTTCAAATTGGAATTGAAAGAGTTATATGAGGTTGCGAACTCTCAAACACAGGCTGAGAGTTAGGATGAGATGACTGAGCAGACCAGTGCCCACCATTTTGATGAGGCGGCATGGATGCAGGTGACACAGTATGGCTTTGAGAAGGGCAGAGTAGTTGGTTTCGGCTCTCATTTGACTCCTGATATTTATTATGGTACTACTGCGATGTCGACGTCCATCCTGAGAGGAGCTCGTGGAGAGGAATCATCTTCTACCACACAATATGAGGAGCAGTTACGAACTCAGTCTGATCTTATAGAGTGCTTTCAGAAGCAGCATAAAGAGATGTGTCAGCGACAACAACAACAACAGCAGTAGTACAAGGAGGAGATACTTTGATGGCAGTAGTAGCAGCAACAGCATCACGAGCAGATGAAGTACAAACGATGTCTAACTCGTAGTTTAGGGATGGAGTTTTCTCCACCATCTCCTACAGCTCCTTCACCTCCTCCAGAAGACGAACCCCCAGTTATTTGTTTTCTATGTTAAAAACATTTGAATTTAAGATTTAGTGTAATATGAACTATTTAAAGTTTCTCTATTTTATATTGGTACAAATATTGCAAAATTTAATTTTTTTATTTTTAATATTATATTATTTATTATTAGTATTATATTTTTTAATATTTTTTTAATTTACTAATAATAATAACATTTTATGATTTTTTATATATTTTTTTCAAAATATTGAGAATTGTAATAATTTTTATTTTTTATTATTTTTATAATATTAATATTATATTTTTATTAATCATAATTTTATTAAATATCTATTTTTTAGTATTATATTTTTTAATCTCTTTTTATTTTAGTAATATTAATTTTTTTTTATTTCTTTATTATTTTAATAATATTAATATAATTTTTTCATTAATCATAATTTTATTAAACTAGTACTCGCTTGTGCTATTGCACAGTCTATTCGATTACTGGGTTGTTCTTTTAATAAGAGATTAATATTTATAAAATTTTAGAAGAAACAATAATGTTGAAAAAAACATCACAATGATGTCCACATTAGAATGATGATAATCGTAGGTAAAAAACATTAAAAAGGCATATCATTTAAATAACTACCAAAAATATGAAATGTAGAAATGGAAAATACAACACTCCAGTTGACGAACATCAGAAATCTTAAATATGAAAAATTCCATCTAGATCCACCATTTGAAAACACCATTTGGAACCACCCAATGGATATCATAATTTGTCACCAAAACCCGTATTCAAAGCATTCAAACACCATACCTACAAAATAATATTAGCAAAAACATCACCATCTATATCACTAATCACAACACAACACCATTTCATCTTTAAATTTATAAACAAACCAATAATTATAGAAGCCGCTCTTGGTAAAGGTAAAGAGAATCACAACATTTTGAAATGGGAGGGAATCAGCAGAAATATAAGGTGAGCTGTATCCAGAATCTTGTAATAAATATGATAGAATTGGAATGAAACCCTGAAGAAAAAGACTAAACTTATTCAGAGTAACACATAGGATGGGCGTGATCACAAAAAGTATCTCCTTTATGCATCAACTCTTCTTAAATTCCAACACCTTCCAACGATTCTTTAATTCCAAGACCTGCACACTAAGGCAATTCAGAATAATGAGATCTACTTGGCAAGCCAACAATAGTTTCATTCATTCTGTAGAAATAAATAAACTTGGGATATCATAACATAGGATATAATTTTTTCTACAATGAAACATGTGTACTCTTAAAATGTTAAATCTAGAAACAAACATTAGTATTGAGAAAATGGTTTTCTTGTTTAACCAGAATCTATAATAATATTTCATTTTATGGGGTTTCAGTTTTACTGGAGGGAAACATGACCAATATGAATTATTTTAATCTGGTACTAGAAATAGACAAGACATCATCAAATCAGTGTTCTTTTTTATAATAATCATATATTACAAGTCAGAATAGAAAATAAATTGATAGGTAAAAATGCCTAATAACAAAATGGTAAATCACTAATAATGGAAACAAACAAAAGAAGACATAAATTTGGTACAATTTGTTGCAGGAAATAGAAATCTATAATTAAAAATAGTTAAATCTATTTTAGTAAAAAAATCTTAATAACAATATGTAAAATTAGTTTAATTGGAAACATACATAATAATTTAGAATATTGGAATTCTATTTTACAGGAAACAGAAATCATAATTAAAATAGTGCAAAAAATGTTTTTATGGAAAAAAACTTGAAAACTAAAAAAAATGAAATTTCTTTTACTGAAAAAAAAATCAGTGAAAAATATTAGAATGGTAAATCTATTCAAGTGGAGAAAACATTGAGATATCATATTATGAGAACACTAAATTGCTCGAAACTATCAATACATATCAGAACATGGATTATCTGTTTTAATGTATATAAATTTTACATCGAGGAAATTCATTTTATGATTTTATAATCTCATTGTAGTGTAATAGTAAACTATGGTATAAGTAGACATAAATACAGGAATCAAAAACTACAACATGAAGTTATATTGAAAGAGCTATAAAAATAGGATGCAAAACTGCAATTTCAGTGCAACATGAACTAATATAAAGCAAAATATGCATGATTATATAAATGGAAGTATAATTTAATATAAAATTCAGTTCTAGTTGAAGTTAGAATTAGTCAGAAACTATAAAATTCATGGTATTCATGAACCACTATGTTCTTATGTATTTTAGGTTTTTTCATGTTCCATAATTTTACCAGAAGGGATTTGATATAATCATGCATGGATTCTGACCAGAATGGATTGGAAAAGGATAATAAAATAACCTATGATTTTCATTGAGATTTATACACTGTTAGACTTCCTTGATTTCTAGCAGTCAATTGTATAAGAGCACAACATTGCAACAAAACATGTTGATGAAAAAGATATAGCAATGGATAAATTACAGCACATATAGCCCAATCACATAAATGGACTTCTATAATGGAAAACAGTGTAGAGATAATTACATCAATTCATCAAAAAATACATAACAATATAGAATATTAATGATAAAAAAAATACAATGAGTAAAAACATAAAAACATACCCGCATGAAGACTAATATCATCACCTGAAATCAAACACCCTAAATAGGAAAGTTAATTTTTTCATAACAGGTCGAGAACTGAAATAAAATAAACTATTTCCAAAGTAAATTTAAATAAACCATAGCCAATGAGAGATTAAAAACAAAGGAAAAATGGATAAACAATTAGAATAGAAATTGATACTATCAAATATTCCAGTACTGGTATATTGACTAGATATTACAGTACAGGAAGTATTCAAGTACCTGTAAACTTGTTCAGTTGTAGATAAATTTCTTTCACTACAAAACCTAAAAAATAGTGTCAAATCCATGAAATGTAAATCTGTAGAACTTGGATCCCATAACCTATAATTTAAATATATGTTAGGTTCACCCACATAACGTCAGACTATTTCTAGGATCATGTTAATGGAAAAAAATTGATTTCGTAAAGATGAAACTATTAAACTGGTAATTTTGTGATAATGGAAAACAAAAATAGCCCTAACCAAATTGAATATTCCAGTACTGGTAAAGTGACCAGATTTTACAATTCTAGTAACAATTCCAGTACTGGTTAATCTGTTCAGTTGTGGTTAAATGTGTCTCCCTACAAAACATAAAAAATACAAGAAGTTCCATGAAATTTAAATATGTTCAACTGGGATCGTATAAATTGATATCCCCATCTATGTTTGGGTCACCACATAATGTCAGAGTCTTTCCAAGATTAAGTTAATGGAACAAAAATGACTATAGTAAAGATGAAACTACTAAACTATTAATTCTGTTATACTGGAAAACAAAATTGACCATAACATCATTGAATATGTGTAATGTTAAATTGAAAGGAATTTACAGTACTGTAAAATATTCCAGTACTAGTAAATCCGTTCAGTTTTAGATTCAAATGTTTCGCAAAAAAAAAAGTTTCAATTCCATTAAATGTAAATCTGTTCAACCGGAGACAAATATAACAATTCATAATGTGGGACTACTTTATTACTGGAAACTATCAATACATATCAGAACTTGGATTATATGTCTTAATGTATATAATTTTCCCATAAAGATTAATGTTTTTAGGATATTATCCTTTCATTATAGTGTATTACCAAACTACTTTATAAGTAGAGCTAACACTGGAGAATATTTCTGTAACAGCCCATTTTAAACTAAAAGATTGTAGAATGTGTGTTACCAAATCGGAGTGCGGAATGACAAACCTTTAGTCATGTATGTTTTTTTTATCTATATGGTTTCTTTTATATGAATACAAATATTAGTGGCACCAATTTATGGTGGTTTTGAGTCACTAGTTAGTGAAATAAAAGATGATATATTAACATATTAGATAGTATAAATGAATTTATCACATACCCTGATCGATCTAGGAGGCTGTAGGAATGATGGAGTAGTGAATTATTCACGGTGGGAAGTACTCTTCCTATTCACAATTCCTGAAAGTGTTATTTTGCAACTGCAAAATGAATTCATATTTTATGGTACTCAAGAACCTAGAAATAGTAGGTACCTTTAGAATTGGTAGCTCAAGTGTTCTGGTGGAGATGCATTTCAGTTCAATGTCGTGGGAAGCTCAGGCATTTTGGTGGAAGAACATTACATCAGGAAGACACCTTCTATTTGCAAAAGTAGTAGGCCATGCACTGCAACACCCTTCGAATCACATAAGGGAATTTCTGTTTACATCAAATTGGACATCATTGCACAGAAACATATTAAATAAATAGTAAAGAGTAGATCTGGTTTTGGAAAAAGCGTATCTGGATACATACAGACAAGGAATGATGGGATGAACAGGGGTCATTCCAAGAAAGTATCTCTTCTTCTATCGTTCCCCATGTCTGAAGAAATTAGTTGTGAGTGAAAAAAGATAGCCTGTTGATGTTACTTCTAAGTCCAGTAAATTGGAAACATTTTAAATCCCATAAATATATATAAATCCTATGTTACTGTAGTAGGTTTCATTACAGTTCATTCCAATTATTTTAAAATCACAGAATCTAGTGCATGATCAATTTCACACTGCCCTAATTTCCACTTGCAATAAAATTTCATCATACTGTTGTAGGTGTAAACATTCTAGTATGTTTCAGACATCTTTAATTCCATGAAAACATATTTAGTGAATTGTATTTCATTTTTGGTATCCAAACACTTCAATAAATACTTACAGGGCCTGCTGCTTGGGTAAAAACCATCTTTTATAGACTGAAAAAACACATCAGTTGCATCCTTGAGCATTAAATTAGCTTCTAGGAACCTGATGATTGGATTCAACCAAAATTCATAAGATAAGGTTATATTTAAGGTACATATTATGCTGATATTTACCTACCTTTAAGAAAGAATGTATGTCCCTTCCTGATATCTTGTAGGAATGAGTCCTCCAGGATCATTCTGAATAGATGTTATCCTTTTCAGGATCTTTCTAAACCTTGATTGTTTTGAAATGTTTTCGTGTCCTAATATCAAAATAAATATGACATGCAATGACTTCTTCATTCATATGATACAATTATAACTTGTTCACTTGATATTTTATTTCAAGCAATGAGATGCCTTAAAAAGTGCTTATGATCAAATTGTCCAGGGAACAAATCCAAATCCTAGGGTGGACCAATTAAAATTTTCTGTTGGAGTTCCAAATACTTAGGCACCACTAGTTCAGCTTCCTGGCCCCATGTTGAGAAATATCTTTGTAGTACCATCTTTACCACGACAAGATATAACAGGTAGAAATGGTGAGGAATTACTTCAATAAAAGAGGAAAAAAAAGATTCAGGTCGGATATAAACATCATAGATGAAACATTAATGGCTAGAAACATACCATGGCAGCATAGGCATCTGATTTTACCCGATGCATAGACTTATTAAGGCCTCTGGAAGAATTTACAAAAGGTAAATCAAATTCCCATAAATTAAAAAATAAAACATGTGAATATGAAAGCTCATGATTTGGTACACCCTTCCCTCTTCTCTTCAAGACAAATTTCTCTGTTACCCACAAATAAAAAATGAAAAGGGAAATCCAAGAAGTTAATAAACCAATACAGCAATAAATGGTCTTTTAAAATCAGAAAAATAAACATGCAGTTGGATATGAACATGGTAAATTGAAATGTAAATGGAATAAGTTGTGCTTGGAACCTCATACAGGAAACCAATGTATAACTAACGCTAAGTGAATGCGAACAGTTATATTGGATAAGTAGATCCAGACATGCGGTTTAAAGGATTTACTTTTTCCATTATGAATCTACGTTATTACCTGTAGTGCAAAGATGAAGCGGGGGTGAATTCGAATAGCCTAAAGGCTGTGAATATCGAAATGACAGTAGCGCTGAAATAGGAATCCAAACAATTCTTGGAATTCCAGACTGAGATTACAATATACAGGGCGTGTCGACTGTATGTAAATGGAGCGGTTAAATCAGATATTATGGAACTAAATCGAACTTAAAGGAAGTAGTATAGGTTTTTGAACGATTACCGGGAGGTTGAGATGTTTGGTTCAAAGGGTTCCGTGAGTCAGTCCTGAATGTTGGAAATCCGAGTGCGCCTTAAAGAAGAATAGAGGTGTGTGCTGCAACCGGTGCAAGGATGAAGACGATGTGTGAGAACGATGGTCTTCAAGATATCCGGGAGGTAGATAACGGCCGCCTTCATAGACAAACGGAACCCTAGGTCATCAATAAACTTACCCCAACCCAAACCGAGAGAACCCTAAATCGCCGAGAACGCAGTAGAAAATAGGTCATGGTGGTCGGCAGAGGATAGCTTCTAGATATGTGGTTGGTGGTGAAACAGGGGGCATTCGAGGGATCGAGAGGTCCAGAGGGGAGAGGATTCAGTTGTGAGAGGTAGCGGGAGGCGGATGAAATTTTTTGACTCCCGCGGTGTGCACGAGACTGAAATGGGAGACGATGCGGGGAGTGCAGCCGTGGAGCTCTGTTTGAGCGGTACGTATGATTGTTTTTATGTGGAATAACTGTAGGTTGACTCGTGTAGGTAGGAAATCCAGGATTAGTAGATATAGTAGATATTTTTTTATTATGTTTAGTTTTTGCGACGGGACCTTTTGCGACGGGCTCCCATTGCAAATAATCTAAATATAATTTTTTATTAACAGTATTTACGACGGGACGGTGGGCCTGTCGCAAATACTATTTGGGAAAGGCTTGTCACAAAAGGTTTTTAGATATATAATGTATATAATTTAAGGCTTAGTTGTGATGGGATAGTTCCCCGTCACAAATAGTATTTGCGACGGGCCATTGAAAAAGGTTTATTTATATATATAATGTATATAATAAGAGGATTATTTGCGACACCGTTTTCTGCAACGGGCTATTTGTTACGGGGCATCATCGCTAAATCCTATTTGCGACAGGATCCTGTTGCAAAAACCCCGTTGCAAATACCTCTAATACCAATAGTGAAAAATTATAGCTGATAAGATCAAATCATGAGTTAGGTAACTTTCTTCATGAATCTTCAACTGTCATGAGGCATAAGAGATAACCTTATTATTATTCATAATAACACATCTCAATGCATTATTAGATGCATAACTATAGATAAGAAACCCTTATCTACTATAGGGTAATGTAAACATAGGTTCACTGACTAGTCTTCTCATCAGTCCCTAGAAATTTTCCACATATTCATCCATACAGAGGAACTTGGCACTCTTCAAATTTAACTCTGTCAGGGTATTAGATATTCATGAGAAATTCTCAACAAACCATCGATAATATCAATATAAATCCAGAAAACTGCTGATCTCAATCACCATGGTCGTTCTAGGTCAATATTAAATATCCTCTATCATTTATGGATCTTCTATTTTACCATCTCTTGAGATTACGTGATACAAAAATGAATCCTTTTATAGCCAAAATTCACACATTGTAAATTTTTCATATAATTTATCCTTCCTCAGGGACTTTATTACAATTATAAAGTGTTACTCTTGCTCTTCCTTTATCTTTGAATAAATAATTAATATCATTTATAAAGACTACCAAAAACTGATCGAGGTAATATCAAAAGATTTTATTCATTAAATCCCTGAATTTATTAGGGGGATTAGTAAGAAAAAATGGAATCACTATATATTCAGAGTACCCATACCATGTAAAAAATTTAATCTGGGGTGTGTCCTCTTTCTTGAAAGTCAATTGGTGACATCCAGAATAAAGTTAATCCTTGGAAAAGTATTGAGATCAATGCAGTTGATCAAACATGTCATTAACACATGGAAGAGGATACTTATTCTTGATCATGATCTTGTTTAACTCCTAATGATCAATACCAAGTCACATTGATCCATATTTCTTTTTCACAAAGATGATAGGTGCACCCCCATGTCACACACTTGGCCAAATGAATCCCTTATCAAGGGTTTCTTCGAATTTCTTCATCAATTCTTGTAATCCAATCAGGGCCATTCTATAGAAATTCTTTGAAATTAGTGTGGAACCATATATGATTTCTATCGAGAACTCAACATCACACATTGATGAAAGGCTAAGAAACTCTTCTAGAAACACAAGAACATATTTTTCGAACAATAAGAATATTATCAGTGTAGAGTTTCTCCCCAAACATTTGAGAAAAACTCTCTTTCTGAATGGGAATTAAGACCCATACACTGTATATAAGGAAGGTCATACTTATCATCACATTTAAAGACTATCATAGGATGGTTTAAAATATCAAATGAAACTTCCATTCCTCAAAAATTGATTTGGGATTTATATAGAGAAATATAATACATATATAATATGATATCAAATTCAACCAAATAATGAATGATAGTATTTGAAGGAAGCACATTCCCAAAAAATTAAACTAGAGAGGAATCATAGACTTGAGAAGAAATCTTCGTAACATTAGGGGTTTTCACTTATAATTCCATATCTAATCATATTTGTGAAATATTAAGGACCTTAGAAAATTATTTAGATATGAAATATTTGGCATATCCATAATCAAAAAATACATTATCATTTCTAGAGTGGATGATAAGTGTAACTTTCACCACGTCATTATCACACCCATTGTTAGAAATAGTGATCACATGATATTTCCCCATGTCCCTCAGTTTGATTAGTTGCTGACGCTGATCATCTTCACCAATCCTTGTGTTTGGGAATTGGTTATCATAATTTACATCCTCCTTACAATTAAAGCACTAAAGTGTGGGAGGTGTATTCTGTGTAACTTTTCCTCCATTTTTAACATTGTCCAACTTCATCCCATTAGTGCAGTAATAAATTTATTGATGTCCTCCCATTACAAACTTAAAACACTTGTTATACCCAATAATACAATTCCATCCATGATTATTTATACACTTAGAGCATAAGTAAGGCTCAACTTCTTCCCATCAATTTTTTTAAACTTTAATTTTAACTCTATTTTACTTTTCTTATTAATACCATGATATTGTTATGTAAATCCAACCTCCATTTCAACTTTTAATGTAAAATGCACAATATATTCAAAGCTAATAAAGTCATTATTTATAACACTCATCTTTCAATTTAATGTAAGACACTAAGGAACCTATTAAACTTACTTTAATGTTATATGATAATAATTCCATAAGTATAGCTCACAGGTCTTGTGAAATTAGCCTCATAGGTACTGATGGATTCATCATCATTTTTCTTCAACAAAAGAACTCATTTTCCATATTCGTACAAAAACTATGAGGAAAGTAATTATTGAATAATAATTTCTTGAACCAATCCCAATCCATGGATTCATTTTATCCTTGATTCCTCGTATTCTTGATTATAGTCCACCACTGGTATACTTCAACTTCTAACCAATAAACAACCAAAATGAATTTCTCATGATTAGAACACTTGAAAATTGAGGATATGTTTTAAATGGTACTAATACCTTGTTTATGAACTAGTGGGTTAGAATACCTAATAAAATAAGGTAGATGTGGGCTCATGAAGGACTAAACATAATTTTGTTCCCCCATTTTCTCATTTGGAAGCTTAGAATGATTCATAGATTGAGAAAGTTGTGTGAGCATATCTACAAGGTTTTTCATTCCAAATCCTATAAAATTCGAATGTTGAGGATAAAAATCATTTAATTTGTAAATTTAAATCACCATTTACATAGTTCCTTTGAGTTCTATCTATTGACTAAAACCAAAATTCATTGAGTAATAAATAGTTTTCATTATGAGGAACCACATAATTATGAAAAATCACTTAAATTATGTCTAAATTATGACACATCCCTTATTTTATGAAACCCTAGATTTATCTTATGTTATTAATATACAACTTATATTTAAATCCTTCATGATTTTTTGTGAAGAGTTTTTGAATTTCCAAAGAATATCACCCGAGAGTGTCAAACTAGGTAGGTAGTAAGGACTGTTTTTGTGTACTGGTTTACTCTCGAGTCGCACCTGGTTTACATTTTCAGAGCTGTAACTCCGTGGTAAATATATTCTAGTAGTACATATACTTGTAGTATCTAGATATGGATGTATTTCTACAAACCACTTTCTTTATCCTTTACCAAAATTCCAAGACATTTTCCTATACTTTTACTCATCCTTATAATTATACTTGGGCATGTCCATAGGGTTATCACTAAGTTTTTCTCATATAATTTTCGAAAGGTTAACTAAACATTCCTTTTGAAAAAAATTATAGTGACCATTGAATTTCTTAAATTAACATTATAACACATTTTCTAAAAATATAATATAATACACAAATAGCTTCCAAAATACCATATTATTCTTGTGCCTTTGGAAACATGAAAACATAAACACTGGTACAAAAGTGAGATACCTTATCTCCCATTGAGTTCTTCATGACTATCACTATTCTTAGACACATTATACTAAATACGTATCTTCATATCATGTGGAACAAAAGATAAAAAGCGGTGATCTCAAATGCTTAGTAAGGGTAAAAAATGGAAATGAGAATGCATAAACATGACCATAAGGGTATGATAATATGATCATAACATTATAAGATCATAAACATCATATTAAGGATCATAAATTTAAATTATGGAATAAAGATTAACAATTTATAAGACATGAATATAAGGGAAATAAGATCACAATCCATGAAAGCATAATAAAGGAATAAGACATGGAATTGTGGAATACACATAACTAGTTAATACCATTCTCTATAAGTCATAACACATTTCCAGAACATATCAGGTCATTTCATGGGGACTACACATATTGGGCGAGACACACCACCATCCCCAATCACGGTCCTTTCCTTGTAAGGGACCAGGTTTTCTCATCTTCCCATATTGGATCGGGCTTCCCTATATCACCATAGTTGATCGGGTTTCACCATATTCCCATAGTTTATTCAGTTTCCCAATCTTACCATAGTGTATCGGGTTTCCCTATATTCCATCTTCATGGTGGCTACACGTACTGAGTGGGACACTCCACCATCCCCAGTCGCAATCCTTTCCATATAAGGGGTCTGGTTTCCCCATATTCTCATAGTTAATCAAGCCTACTGAATTGATTCGCATCATTATCTCATGAGATATAAATCATCACCCAATTAATTAGAGGGATATAAATGTATCTCTAATATCATAATAAAATCATTCACACATATGCCACAAGATAATAAATATTTCCTCATATCATGACCCATAGAAAAAGACGGGTTTTATAAAAATCAGATTATAACCCAAGAAATGAAATAGGTGTCATAAACATGCAATAATAACTCATCCTAAGGAAAAAAGGATAGGTTTCATAATCATTTCATCAAATCATAACCCATGAAAAGAAGCGTGTTTAAAAATCATATGACTCGTGGGAGAAAAATGAGTGTCATAAACAACATGTTATTAAGACATAAAACATTCAAGAATTTGTATGAATGGTATTCATTGGATAATTTCACATAAATTCACGAGTAAAATAAATATATTTAATCATATATGGATAATAATTTTGAAATATCTTTTAAAAAAATATTTCTTGAGAAAAATATCATTTCTTCTTTGGAAAATTGTTTTACAAACATAAAACCATTAGAAAACACATTTATTTGAAAATAAACATGAAACATTATGAATTAGTATTGAAAACGTTTGGAAACCCTTTTCTTTAGAAACACGTTGAAAACATATAAATAATATTGATAACATTTTGAAACCCATTTCTTTGAAAACATATTGAAAATTGTAAACAGAGTTTGAAAATAGTTTAAAACCATTTCTTTAAAAACATTTTAAAAACTTATAAAGAAAGCTTCAAACCATAAAAAAAAATTTAAAATAATTTTCCCTTGAAAATATACTTAAAATTTTATCTTTGAAAACATTTTTTAAAACAAGTTTTAGGATTTTAAGGCATGTGTATAAAAAATTGAAAATTGAGACAAAACTACTTTACAGATTTGGTAACTCTTGAAACATAAACCGCATGAATGTGAGATCATAAATTGTATTATTAAATACCCATAAAATTAAGGATAAAAATAATATAATATATTACTAGGTATTATAATCTCTACATAAAATAAATGAGTCACGAATAATACATGTATCTCATAGATATAAAAAATGAGATGAAATTACCTTGCCACATGTCTTGAATCTATTTGTAAATATAAAAAACTCTTATATAATAAAAATAAGTTTATTATAAATCTTTTAAATAACCATATTATTATATCTAATCCCATATATGGTTTTATTCGGAATTTATATTATCCTCTTATGAACAATTCCAAAGTAAGGTTTCGCTTCAGGTAATATTTGTTTTATTTTTTACATGTGTCTTAATTTGTTATGTTTTTTAGTCCTCATACTTATACATGATTTAAATAATGTAAAAAATGATATAAATTTCATGTATATTAAGTATATATGTATTTATAATAATCTATTAATGATAGAAATATGAAATGGAAGACACCGTTCACAGAGACGGTAGGTCATACATATGCATGAACATTGTTTCCGTTAAATTATCGTATTGGAAGAAAGAAAGTAAATGAAATTTAAGTATATATATATATGTATATATATATATATATAATAATTCTAGTTGAATTATTTTTTCTTATATATCATATAAATTTATTGAAACCAACCTTAAGACATTCCATGTACAATGTAAGTGAATGACATTGCTTTGAGGAAGTAGTATTTCACATTTCCCCGAACGAAATTCTCATAGTTACATAAAATTGAAACCAAAAAATAATGTTCAATATGAAAATTACAGAAGAATAAATAAATTATTAATATCACATATATCATATATTAATACTGTTTCCATCATAATTCCCATCCATGAATGTTGGTAAAAGAAAAAAACAAGAATACGCGTTTCGTGAGGCGGTAGTTCTCCGTACACAATAACGTAAGTTCGTTACCCATTAGATGGATGTGTGTGTAAGAGAGGGAATAAAAATTATCATAAAAACATATTAGTATATCAAGGATACTGAGGATATTATATATACATCAAATAAGAATAATTGAGATAGTGGAGAAAGAAAATAAAATAAAGGAGCTTGAAGAAGGATGTCACATCTTCTTTGGGTAACTCCTTTTGGTTTTCCCCAAAGGGATTCCTTGGTTGTATTTATTATAAAAGGGATGATTCAAGGAGTAATTTAGGGCTTTGGGGAAGTTAATTGCGTAGATATTTTACAAAGTTAATTGGCTTGATATTTGTGAAAAAGGGGGAGTGATTGTGACCTTTTGAAACCCATTTCTTTGAAAACATATTGATAACATTTATGGTAGAAATATTTCCATCCAATTTTTTGGATAAGTGGATAGGTCATTTTTTCCCTAATGTTTAAGGTTTAGTCCCTTGTCAAGCTTAATTTTACCTTAATCCCTGTAATTAATTTTAATCGATTTCACTAATATTTTTTATCCAAAATTAAGTTCATTTTATTAAAATATAAATATTATACTAATTTAAATCTTTCATGTAATTTTGTATAAATTTAGTTCATAGAATCATAAAAATTAGGTTCAATGTTAATCTCAGAGATGTGGAGAGAAACCGAGTTTTAAAAGTGAGAATGTTCAAATTTTCATTAAGATTTTATATATATATTCAATACAAAAATGATTCTAATGAACTAAATTGTCTTTATAGATATATAATTGATTTATTGTGACTTTAAAACTAAAATAAAATATAATTAAACTATATTAATAATTTTTTCTAAAATGTACTTTTGAATCACAATTCAGTATTTTCACTATTCATCCAAAAATGAAGTTTCTCGGACAAATCCCAAAAATTAACCCCAAGAATATTTTCACATTTTGAATTAAAAAATGAATTTTATTTTATAAATTTCAATTTATAAAATTTTCTAAAATTAATTTTTTTATTTTTCACATAAGGACATAAAAAATTATTTCTTTTAAAAAAATAATATTTTCAAACATAAAAAGACATTACTAAAAATGTATGAATTAATATAAATATGATTTATTAATATATAAAATTATAAAAAAATATTTAAAAAATATTTAAAAAATATTTATTGAAATTTATATTATTACATTTAATGGTTATGTTATAACTATATTGTTCAAATAATTATAATTATAATAATAATTTGTTTTTTAGAAACTCTGTGTTGTGTGTAATGTAAGACAAGTCGATGTTTCATGTAACGCAAGATTATCTTGGTGTATAGTATAAAGATATTTTTATTTAGTGTATCCTTAAACATAAGAAATCAATGAAAATTAATTTATTCTATAAAAAGGTTCACAAAAACTCGGGGTGTTACAAGATACACAAAGATGTTACATTGATGGAGAAACTCTAATACATACAAATGGATCCATTGATGGAGAACCTATGATACATAAATATATTCACATAACAATATGTAGATAACTAATTAAAAAGGTACATGGTGACTAGTCTTGTATTTGGATTTATAAAAGATTTTAGAACATGGACTAAATCTATAAGTAAGCCCCAAAGTAAGCAATAATTTCCCCCAACAGATTAAAATGAGACCGACCTCCCATCCTCTCATCAATTATAGTTACTAAAAATCATTTAAAAATCCCCAACGACCACCTGTGTATGAAAAAAAATATGTAGCCCATCATGGATGTTGGAACCATTGGGTGTCACAGGTTCCATTAATAATCCCCATTGGGAACCGTCCCAAGCATGTGGTAAATTATTAAAATATAAATATATACAACACTCTGGGGGAGTGAAAAAAAATTGTAAACCCAAAGTGAATCTTTATTTAACCCAAGTAACTGAGTATCCCACATGTGAGACCCTTTTTTCTTTCAAAATAAAAATGAGTACAACATGCATTCTTTGAATAAACTAGTCATGTATGAATTTTATTACCTGTTATGCTACTTTAATTGGTTTATTTATATATATTTTTTAACCGTAGTCACAACTACCAGAACTCCATTTGATCCAAATATTGTTCTAGATATCACAAAAAATTTATACGTCTACTACCATATTAGCTTAGTAATCATCAAACCAGAAGACAAAATCACCCACTCAACACCTTTAACGTCAGTTAGAGAACAAACTGATTAAGGTGTGCCACCTAAATGGTATTTTACTACCATTTGAGGTTTCACATGAATCCCTCAATGACATAAAGCACCACCAACAATCCTCCCAATTATAAGGATTTCAAAGAATCAAGTATTTACCATTTCCATTTATAATCACTTCAGATGACACTACCCAGAAAAAATAAAAAGTACCTCCATTATATTAGGAAGGTGGACCAAGAGGTCATCTGCAACCTCACCTTATCATAGGAGATCCATCAAAGGGATCCTTCCTACAAAAACCACTACTATTGTCATAAAACATCAAACCCAATACCCACTAAGGAAACCTCCCCATGGATTATAACTCAGTTCATCAAGTCCTAAGCACCAAGGAAATAACATCAAGGGAGGTGAATCATCAACAACTGAGGGAGGTATTACATATCTACTTCTACTAAATAAATCCACCAATATATTTTGGAAACAATTTTTGTGTAATAACACATGCCTAACTACACCCATCAACCATGCCAGCATAGTATGGAATCACTTGTAGAATTTTTTAGGCATATTATAATAGTGAATAGTGGTAAAGAACACATACCTACCCCCACGCATGAAACTAGTCAGTATATTCCAGAATGAACTTGAAGATAGTATAGGCACACATCCTTAATCCATCCAAGGATTGGGAATATATTCTCATTCTATATGAAGAAGTCTGCATGCACATCCTGGTGGAAATAGAGGGTTATAATTATATCCCTTTACATATTATAAAAAAATATCAATATATATTGGTAGTAATGGTAATTAGAGATTAAACAAAAAAACCCCACCCCCACCACTGCAGTATCTCATTATCATACTACAAAAAATACTCTAGAGTATGCACATATTCTTTCTCTCGTCTAACAAATCGTCAATAAGTTTCCACAATAAATAGATAGCAATATTGGGAACACATTCTCATTCCAACTGGAGGTCATTGGCTGGTTCCAATTAACGCTTCAGGGTAGGCACACATTCCATCTAGAACCACAAATATTTTTCAAAACAATACAAAAAAACAAAAGATACACCAAGGTTGCCTCATAATAATGAAATTCATTTTTCACAACATTCGACTATGAATTCATGGTGAAGATTGTTTAAGAAGCAATCACACCAAGGGTAGGTTGAAATAAATATGTAATACCATGTCACTACTCTGTTGAGTGATGATTTTCTTGAGTCCCTTTAACATTTATCAATAGTGGCCCAATATCCTATTGACTCATTATATGATCAAGGAAGTAGAATTTTGTATTGAGAAGGTCCTCCTTGAAATTTCACCCCCAACATCTCTAGAGGTACTCCCCATAGAAATTACAATGAATTACTATATCATGACATACTAAGATCCATCACGAGAACATGTTTCATGATTATTACAATAAAATATGTAATTTTGATCTAAAGTTAAAATGTCAAGAAGTTTCTCCCCTTACCACCATCCACACTGATTCCCCCCCATGGAATATATTGTAGTACTCCTCCTTGTGTCTAGACATTGAGATAAGATGGTATTCCTACCAAAGATAGTTCTTACTACGGAGTTCCTCCCTACAATATTCATTTATTTCAATTAGAAGTATATCCCCTTTAGAATTAATAATGAGAAATCCCACATATATTGAGTCATGTGAGAATATGAATCCATAAATTATTGAGGTGTTATCTTTGAAAAGTGACATTATTTATCAGTTGTAAGACACCCCAAGGAAATGGTTACTCTTCTAACCTCCCTTTGATTTTATAGATTCCAATATAACATAGAAGATTAATGTCAAACCTACCTCCTATAATAAGGCAGTAAAGAAATGACACCTTTAGTTAGAGAGGTAAATTAATTTCTCCTTCATATAATCTTAATTCATTGTTTATGTGGAAATAATAAGCCAAATATAATATATCAGTTATGTTTCGGCCCCTGTCCACTTCCCAGTATGATATTCTAAAAAAATTGGAAGAGAAAATCATACATAATATTAATCTAAATCTTTTGAGTACTCTTCTATATTTTAAAGTGAAATTATTTCCTTACTAATGATATGTTGATCACATAAAGGAAATATAAGAATATCTCCATTATAATGACATAGATTCCATTTTAGTTGTAAAATTACAGAAACTGGGAAAGTAGTGTGTGGGTCTTTAATGTGAATGTATTAATGTTTTATGAAATCTATATTGGTATATCATTTAATCCCCACTCATGATCCATATTAAGGGATAGGTTGAATATGAAGAATTTCATTTCACCCTGGTCTATGATCATCAAATCCCACCATATGGGACATCATTCAATGATATCTCATCAAGAAGACTCTCATAAGAAGGCACTACCCACAATATATGGTATAATCAGTTGAAATTTACTACAACTAAATTATAGAAATGTTAGGATCAATGAGAGAGGTCTATTAAAATACACCTACAATAAGCATCAGAAAATATAGTGAAATATTATCTTTTAAGGATAGAAAAATCCTAAGTGGTAGTATTACCCTTGGAAGAAAGAATCTCGCATACAAAGAATACATTACAACCAAATCATGCTTGAAAGAATATTTGCTATATTAATAATGATACAAAAAAATAGTAGTATTGAAAATCTAAGAGAAACCCCAACGCATAGGTCTATGCGATTTTTTATCTCAATCAACACCCCAATTGAGATTATTATTTTCTTGGTTAGGAGGCGTGTCACAAAATGGGTCCTCATAAATTTCCTCATCTATTTACCCATAATTCTATTTGTAAATGAATAAAATAAGGTTTTCTAGAGACTATATTTAGATTATTCATCCCAATGTATTACTGGTAGAATCCTCAAAAGAAAATATGAGTCCTCGTTGAGGTCACAAGTCATAGTGACTCATCATGAGTGAAACTTCTCCTAAAGATTGTGAGTTTTCACTCAATGGATATACAAAGGGAGACCAACCCTCCTATCAATATAATGGTGATTATACACCTAAAATGAATTATTTTTTGATAAAAATCCCCAGAACTATCCATAAAGATGCAAAAAATATGAAACTAGTATATAAGAAAAAAAAACAAAAATGTTTCAATTCAAAATAAGTCCACACCAAAATTATAGAGTAAGGTGTGCATACCAAAAAATAAAGTCTTGCTAAAAAATTTGGGAATCCCTCAAATTTTATTCTACCACATATTTGGTAGGATTAAATCAAAGAAATTCATAATTTTGTGGTTATATCCCACCCGTTTCCAAATGAAATTAAACATCTTATTCTTGAGGAAAGCTTTTTTCTATTAGAAAGTATAAATGAATGAGTTGAAAAGTATTGGTGTTGAATTACTTCACGGAAATATCCCAGATATATATATTCATTAAAAAGTGCCTCACCTTTATCTTTAAAAAAATACAATTCAATAGGAAGATTGTATCATTCCAAAAAATGTGGGCCCAGTACATCTACTCAATTTGGGATCTAGAAAAAAAAATTGGATCCAATGGTAACAAGATGCATGGAGTTCCCACTATTTGGAAAACTACCAAAACTATGTTAGGAGAATTATCCTAAAACAAACCACGCTGAATTCTAGCCTCAAATTATAGAAATATTTCCATTCTAGGGCATGCCCATTGTAACCCCTACTCAAGTATCTACCCATCTAGTTATCCCATCAGAACACATTGACATAGTTAATTCACTGACAAGCCTGCTAGAATCTATGGAAGGGAGGCATACATAAGAAAATCCAAAGATATAGTATTACCCTAAATAGTAATATAAAAATTTTCCACACCAAACATTTGGAATCCAACATTTCCAACTTTCAATGGATCAGTAGATTCAGAGGATCATTTGATGTATTTTGAGTCTCCATGAGGTCCCATAATGGGAACCCCTGATAAAAAAGAAGCATCAAAACTCAGATTCTTCATACAACCTCTAGAAGGACTAACTCCTATATGGTATAATATATTTCTATCTATGTTGATCATAATATGGTAATACCTCCACTATAAACTTCTTTAATGATTCATCTCTATATAGAAAAAAATGATATTCCTCAACCTCCCAAGTTGAAAATAGTGTGAGAAAGATATAATCTCAAATTTGATTGCTTGGTATAGGGGTTTTACCTACACCATGAACCTACTACTCCCCCATGATGATATATTGGGTCTATACATAGAGAAACTCCATGATAAGTTGTAAATTTGACTCATCCCAGTCAAATATCCAGGAGAATTTCATGTACTTTACATGGTCCTGAAAAGATTGAAAGATTTAATTTGGTGAACAAAATAAAAGTCTTAACCAATTCCAGAAGATCGAGGTAATAGAATGGATTAAATAGAAACCAAACAATCACAATCTAGACAGATATCACACAATATCCTACGGTGTTTCCTCATTATTGGATACAATAACAATGATATCCTGATCGGGAGGAGAGAAAGGAATAGAAATGTGTTCTATATATGGATCAGAAAAACAGAATTCTATTACTTCCAAGATAAAAAATGACTCTAACTACTTCATTTCATCCATAAAGAACAATATTTAATTATTTCTAGATCCCAAAAAGCATGATTAGGTTTAACTTAGTGTCCACCTGAATTATTTCCCATTTCAACGAACATTAGGGAACAACATCTAGAAGTGATGCGTTTTTAAGGATTCCCTCAAAAATATCATTTATTGTGGATAAGTAAAATAAAGAAATCCAACAACACAAGTGGTATGTGTTTCTACATTCTTTCCATAAGAATTTGACGAATGAAAAGAATTCAGGGGTAATGGTTCCCATAATTTAAATGATTGGATGATTACAAATACGTTCAATCAAACTCATTCTATCCTTAGGGAATAGTTAAACTAGGTAGTTATTCCCATAGTATATTCTTCATGTAATGACCAAGCTCATCAACACCAGAGTATTCTACGATCCAGTCCTCTAAAAATTGTGTAACTGAAAATCCAAGAGGAAATAACATGAATATGAACCCGTACTGATTACAAAACCATTATTATCCCTCTTATAATTCATGATTTTGGTCTTGAGATAACTAGCGTTATCCCACTGAATTTCATAATGGGAATTGTGCCACAAAACAATACAACTTGAACTATCCCCACCAAATGGAATCCTTGTTGGATGAATAATTTCTCTCTAGACATGTAAATTTAATTCATTTAATGGATCCCTTATCTAGTGATGAATATGCTTAAGAAACTGAGTCCCCTCTTCCTAATCAGGGAACCAGAGGGAGAGACTAAAAGAGATGAGAAAATAGGGGAATACATGATCAAGTTTGAGCTTAATATCCCAAATGCATCTCCTATGAAGCCATATACATAGTTGAAACCCATGGGAAAGCACTTCAGTTTGCATAAAAGAAGTATAGAGACACTTCGATATCTATTATTGGTCATCCAAATCCAATTATTTTTTAATATTTACTGATAAATGTTCAATAATCGTATCCACCTATGAGAGTTGGGAGACCAAATCAGTATAATCCATTAGTGATAAGAGTTCTTTTAACTTCTAATCAAGTGAATAATCTATCTAGATCATACACTTTATCCTCTAAGTCACCTTCTATGGAAAAACACCAAAAATGTAATTGTAGAATTTTGGATAAAAAATATGATATATTAAACCAAATAGTTATGGTTCAATCCAAGCATTCAATCTTTTATTCTCTTAACCTATCTAAAGAGCAATGAGAATCACTTGTGGTGGACTTAAGAATGCTATAATAATTCAAATATGAGGTTACCATTGTTGAATTTTATCACATAGTGTATGATCCCAGAGAATTCCATGTAGTCATCTCTTTCACAAAGAAATATCGGGATACTATAACGTAGGGACACATTAGGCACTTCTATGTATCTATAATGCGGGATTACATTGAAATATGGTGAAATTTTATAAATAATGGATCAAGAATTTAACACATTATACTTTGTATTCTTGGTCATATGATTTATTAAGAACATGTCTTATACACCTATGTTTTAACAATTCAGGGTTGTGATAAGAGTGATAAAAATCCTCACATCCAAATCAACCTTGGAACTCAATTTGGGGACCATTTATCCAACTGTGAATTCCTATTTATTCATTAAGAAACAACTTTCAATGCTTGATAGGGAATACTTGGTTGAATAAACATAAGTTAGTCCCTTTATAATACCATCAATGCCTCAAATATTGTGTTAATAGATAAATAAGAACATTTCATAGTGATAAATATCTATTTTAATATTGTAGTTAATAATAAATTGATGAGGTATTTTAATGGAGATAAGAAAAATAACCCAAGACTAATGATATTTCTCAAGTTAATGACCTGAATGGTCAAAAAATGACACCAGTTAACCCATTTAAAGAGTATGGTGATGAATACGTATGATTTAATCAGAATAGTTAATTAATAAGTATTACTAATCAATAAAATCACAAGATTAAATGAATAAATATTACTAATAAATCAAATCAACGATACAATTTCATATTTGGGAATGTATATTGTTAGCCCAATTTGGTAAAATACCTTGAGAAGGGGGTGATCAGGGTATGATAGATTAAAAAAACTACCCCTTTGGATATTTTGTTTCCATTAAAAAACTATCTTCTCTATTCTTACAATAGAAATATATGAACAAAAATTAAATCATAGACGAGATAATGATTTTTACTTTGTTCAGCCTCACTATGCTACATCCAAAGTGCATACAATGGGGTTGTGCTGATATACCAAATCCACTAAAACTCACTTCCAATTACAAGGTTTAGGATAGATCGATTATATGCCTAGGATCACTACCTTTACATGAGTTAGGGTCTACTCACTACATTCCCAAGGGTCACTCCCTTTGTCTCCTTCTCTGGCACACTACTGGTAGAAAGGATCATTGTCTTCCTTTTCTCACTTCACTTAGAAGGCATCCAATCATAGATTATGGACATGTAGTTCCCTTATTTTGAATTAAATCACACATCATAAACTGTAATTAGATTCTCTGTTGAAGTTAATTATTCACCCATATATGAAATTCTCTTTTTCGCATACTCTTAGTTAGTGAAAATTACTTCCATGAACTGTTTTAGTGCTTTTGTGAACCACCTGCTTCTTCTGAGAACCACATAGCACATATGCTTCTTGGACAACTTCTTCCATGAAATGCCTCTCCTTATAGCTCCATGTACCACCTCTGCATACTGTCTCTACAAATCACTTCTTCATACCACCTCCATGTACCACTTCTGTGTATCACTTCCACGTACTTCCTTCAATTACCACTTCAGCTTCTGCAAACTTCCTTCTTTAATGGACCGCTTCTTTAGAGAACATCCATCTTCTTTTGAAGAATACAATTCTCCATAAACACCCATTCATAGAATTTCTTCCACAAACTGTTTCACCCTTCATACAGTCGTCCTCATAGACATCTTTCATACTTAGCCAAATTATCATAGAAAAGATGTTTTCTTATGAAACTTTCTCTAAGTAATGATGGTATTTGCACTCCTTATGTGGGAAAATAGATCGGAAAAATCCACTAATCTGAGACTCACCCAAATATTCACCACATACTACTCTTTATTTGAACTATTTCCATATAAATTTTGTGTACTACATTTCTTCCTTCTTAGTTTCCCAAATAACCATCTCACTTTTACCAACGATTCCCTTCATGACTTCTCAAATCACCAACTAGTTTTTGTGACTAATAAGACATCCCACATTTTATAAGGCCTCCGCATACTTATATCCGTCCCATAAATCATCATTTCTCCATGATCCATTCCTCCTACTTGGTATGCATACTTTTCTTCGCGGTCTTCATAGCACTGCTCTGTGTAATCCTTCATTTGCGGAAATACATTCGTTGTTCCGCATACCACCTTATGTGTTACACAAAATATGGTCTGCGGACCATGTACCATGTACCCCTATCTAGAAATAATCCTTTTCCAAAAACCAAAGTCATGATTTTAAGGCCCAAAAAATTGGCAAACACCAGGAAATTGCTCCACCTTAAATGCATGCTTTGACAAACACCAACCATGCTCATTCGCTGTCATCTGGCTTTCTCAACAAACACAATCAAACCCAAAACATATTGAGAGGATACTTTGAGCGATTTTTTTCTCAACATATACATTAATAATTATGATTTCAGTTATATTAATTGAACCTTACAATACAGAAAAGGTCTCTAATTTTCACAACAACAGTAATTCCCCAGGTGAAAATTCCCTTGTTTCCCCCATAACATTAGAAGACCCCTATTTTATCATCTAAATCAGAAGAAACTATCATATCACTAATAGAGAGTTATAATACCCCTAATTAATCATATTAATATTAGGATATTGGTTCTTCTTCAAGATTAATGGAACCCTCTTCATCACATATTCCTCTTGATATTATAATAGTGGAAGAGGAAGATGAAGATTACACAAACACCCTCAAACATTTGAGGAATGTGTCTCTACAACCATTGATAATATCCAATAGATAAATATTGGTATAAAAGAAGATCCACTGCCCATATTTATCAGTGAAGCCAAGACCTCTATGGAGAAAGAGGTGTATACCTATTTTTAAAGAATCATTGATAAGTGTTCACCTAGAATTGCATAGAAATTTTAGGCCTCAAACCCAATGCAGTTACCCACAACTTAGTTTTAATGGAGGATCATTGTGGTTATAATCTATGATCCAAAAATAAAATATCCATATCATGCTACCAATGTTGAATATAAATTTGATAAAATTATCAAATAAAACTTTAGTCTGGAGGCCTAATACCCAAAATGTCTTGAAAACGTTGTCTCAATCAAAAAAAAGAATAGATATATTAGGATTTTCATAAACTTTAGAGATCTTAATTGATAATTTCCAAAAGATGGTTTATTATTTAAAATAATAGAATTTGTTATTGATACTAACACTAACTATCAATACGTTTCCTTTATGGATGTCTATTAAAAATAAAACCAAATCTGAATAGACCATAAAGATGAAAATACACTACTTTCAAGGAACCCCAAGGAATACATTTCCATTGATTAACATCTTTAAATTTGAAGAACAATGGAACCACATATCAATGTTTCATTTACTATATATTCAATCCCTTATTGTGTATGATCATTGAATGTTACATAGATGATTTGGTAGTAAAATTCTAGTAGTGTTCTGATTGTATTTATGATGTATAGTCTATTTTCAGAGATATAAGAAAGAATATTTTGAATATGAACCCCTTAAAATGCATTTTTCGGTTCACCTCAAGAACCATTCTTGGCTTTATAGTACGTCATCATGCCATTGAATTCAATCCTGATAATTTCGAGGTTATCCTTGATATGTAACCCCTTCAAGATATTAAATAATTAAGAGGGATTTGGGAATGTCTTGCCTACATTGGACACCTTATAGTGATCCTCATAGAAAATCTTTTACCCTTCACTAGGATTAAAAAAGGGAGAGTCACCAATCAACAAATAGATGATTGTCAAGAATCCTTTGTTAGTCTCAAGAAATATCTTTTGAGTCCACTAGTATTAATGTATCATGTTGAAGAGAAGAAAAAAATTCTATATGTGACAACCTTAGAGAGATTATTAATTGTATTTATTGTGTAGAATAATGATGTAAGGAATGGGAATAGTCTCTATTATCTCAAAATAAATTTAATAGCACTAATTCTAGATAATAATATATCAATAAGACTTATCTTGCGTTAATATTTTTAGTTTAGACACTAAATCATAAATGGCAACACCACAGGTTCCACTCTGACATATTGTAATAACCCACTCAAGTATATCCTCAATCATCTCATGTTTACTGAATTTTTTCCATGATGGGTGGTAATTCTACCGTAATTTAACATTTAGTTCAAGCTGGAAGAAAAATATCATTTGTATATTTTATTTTAGAACACCCCTTCATAGAAAAGGATCCATTGAACATTTAATTACCTGATGAAGTGGTACACTTTATTCAATAATTTACCAATACAATGGATATATGATTTGATGGATCTTCTAGAATCCCAATAGGGAAAACAAAGGAAGTCCCCAAACTCAACAGAGTCAATTTCAAATTTATTCTTATCTCTCTAGAAAATGTATTTCAACCTTATTCCTTCTTATTTTCATAAGGTTAAACTAACTATGAAGAGTAATATAAAGCCCTCATTGTAGTTTTAAAAATAGAAATACAAATACGAGTAACCCACTTAAAATTTAAATGTGATTCAGAGTTGGTGATCAAGTATATTAATGGTCATTATTCCATCAGAAAAGAATAATTCATTCCCTATATTGAAAATATATAGAGGATGATGAAAGAAATAAACATAGAGCCATCACTGACTCATGTCTCATGCTCATGAAATGACCAGGTAGATGCATTAGTTAATGCGGCTATAGCCTTGGCAGAACCAGACCAAGAAGAAATAGTAATTAGTTTTACTCTTTATAGAAAGGTATCAACTTCCATTGGTACTATCGTATAAGATTTTAATGAGTTAAATAACATCCCAAAAGAAGATAATTTTTAAACTAATGGAAAAACCCCATTATGTACTTCCTTCAAAGAGGGATTATTTGGTCAGAACGAGTAAGAAAAAAGAAAATCTGATGGCAGGAATCCAGCTTTACTCTCTATGATGACTTGAATTCCCAGAATTCCCTCTACCAATTAGGATTTGATAGAGTTATCCTAGGATGCATTGAAAGAGGGTAAAACCTAATTTTATATAAGACTCAAAGTAGGTGGATGTGGTTCTCATCAGTCAAGAATCAATCTTTCCTATCAAATTAGGAGGCTTGAATATTTATGGCCTTAAATGATATAGAATTTTGAAGAGTCCACCAAGAAATTCCATTCCTACCAAATAAATTCAAGATTCATTAATAATCCTCATAGTGTCAACATAATTCCAAATATTCATGTCCATTTCTTTTCTAGGGAATGGATTTTATGGGGCTATATCCACTAGTTATAACCAAGAAGTTCAAGTACATCCTTACTACTTCCAGCTTTTTCTCCAAATAGGATTACTTCATACACCTCAAGGAATTTGAAATAAAGAATATCATAAACTTCATGAAGTACAACATAATTACCAAATTTGGTTTAACTCACACAATATTGATGGAAAACGACACCAAATTCTATTATTCTGAGTTGAGAAGGCTTTATCAGGGGTATAACATTGAGTCCAAACATTCATCTTCCTACCATGAGGTTAAAATAGGTATATATTGTCTTTAAATAAAACCCTATCAAATATATAGAAGAAGATGGTGTACAAAGACAAGAAATTTTAAAACAAAAAACTTTTCATTCTTTATCAGATTACCTCACTACAAACCATAAAACTATGAAAGTGTCCCCATATTCACTTGTATGTGGGATAAAAGAAAATTCTACCCATTTATTTCTAATAAATGTTTCATCACATTTCCATTAGTGATCAGTTATCCCTAGAAGAGAAATATCAAAAGTGATTATATTAGTTAGAATAGATTTATGAGAAAATATTTTATACCTTACACTATATAGAAGTTCACTAAAACCAATTAGCATGAGAATTTAACAAGAAAGTTTTCCTTTATTCATTCCTCCAAGAAGAATAGTTTTTGGATCTCAGAACCCCAATTTTACTTGAGAAGAAAACTCCAAATACTAAACCAAATTGTCTGGAGGCTTTTTTCATTCACAAGTTTTACTCCAGATTTACATATTCACCGATCACCATGGATGGGGAGCATATCACGACCCCTACCAATGAATGATTTATCAATAAATATTTCATGTAATCCAAAATTATTAATCTTGGTCACATGACATAAAACTTTTGGAAAATATCTTGGTCACATAATGTTAAAATGTATGTCACCATGGTCTTAGCATTGTGAACATAAAATAATTGAAAACCTTTAGTCAAAGCTATGATACATTAAACTGCAGCGACCATTCATAATCAAAACATAACATAAAAATGTAGGAAAATTCCTCCACAATAAGATAAAAAATAATGTGGTGTGAATTAAAAATAATCCATGACTATAACATTAACTTATATTAAATAACCCTCTAATTTCCCCATGTTTATAACACCGAGAGCAAATCACATGAGCTTAGAGATTTCATACAATTATTCTAATTTTCATAATTAAACTGCACCATAAAAAAGTAAATGAATATTTGGTCTAGCTTTCATGGCCTTAAATGTATCTTGGTGGACTTCATCATATTTAATCCCCCTCTTTACATATAATCCAATATATCTATGGAATTTTTGATGAACTTTACTTCGATTTATTCTCATTCTGATGGGATATGTAGTGATGCCCAAATTCTTTATCATGGGTCAACCCACAAAGTAAAAAAAATACTCCCCCTTACGGACGAGCTGGATCTACACATGGGATTTATTTTCAACAACTATGTGTAGGCTCTATTCTTAGTCCATTGGTATATATAGTGACCTATAGACCTTTCACAATAGGCGAAACGACAAATTATAAAAATGGTAATTGATAAGTCCCCCCCCCCACTTACACTAAAAAATTAAAATTCCTCCACATTTTATTAGTGATTGACCCTTATTCATTTATAATGGGTCATTTATTTACCCAACATGGATACATGATTTTTACACTTCGCCTATGAATCATAACCATGAGAAACAAACAATCAGTTCTAGAAGTAACATTTTAAACTACATAACATCCATGTCTTTACCATATGATGTTAAACTACATGGTCATCGGCCCTACCACATGACTTGAAAATATGAGGTGGAAATACAATGATCATGACCTTAAACTTTTTATGGTGGAACATTCCCATTTAGAATATTTCTACCTACATGAGTATTAAATATATGTCTATTTATTTAATTCATGGTGGTTCCAATCCTTAGAACACTAATGCACTCTATTACTTGTGTTTCATCCTAATCTATAGAGGGGATTTTTTACCAAATAACTACATGTAGATTTATTCTCATTCTGGTGAGATATGTAGTGATTCCTAAATCCCCCATCCCATTCCAAGTCATACACAAACAAATGTCTCCTCGCCTATGTAAAAAATAAAATCAAGGTGGGATATTTAAACATAGATTCTCCCTCTTATGGACCTGTGATGAAAGTAAAATATCCCATTTACAGCATGCTATGTAGATCTCTACGGGATATTTCGACATGGGATATTCCATTTATGGACCAATTCACAAGATAAAATTCCCTCTCCCCATATATAAGATAGATCAATATGGGGAATTTCCCTTCAAATAACTGCACGTGGATTTATTCCCATTGTGATGAGATATGTAGTGACGCATGGATCCATCATCCTAGGCTCAGCCGTAAAGTCTAAAAAACTTGCTTCTGCTATATATGAGTCAGATTTGTGTAGGGGGTCTTCTTACCTAAGAACTATGTGTGTATTGATTCTTGTTCCAATGAGATATGTAGTGATGCTTAGATCCCTCATCCTTTGTTGAACCATAAGAAAAAAAAACATCTTTTCAATGTATATGAATAAGATATAGGATATTAACTCATTATTAGATCCACAAAGAGTCTATTCCCTACCTCTTTATAAGATCCTAATTCCTTGTTCATGGAAATCGTAGGTCTAAATGATTTCATCAAATTTTTGGGACATCTTCTTTTATTAAACCATACTTTGTGACTCAAAATTTCATTGACTGTTGGTAGTAACAGCATCTGACTCAGAAGGACAACTCACTTTTGACTATTCATACTACACCCTCAATATGTATTTTCATATGCGCACCTTGCAAGGCCACTCAACCAAATGCATCTACATTCTATGGATAAAATTCATTTTCTCTTTGTAAACTTCGTCAACATCACAATGTAATTATCTATTCAAATATAGTCCAAAAATATTTCTTATATACGTGACCCATTCCATCTTTTTTGTATCAGTGAGCCTCAATCTATGATTTACAATTTAGGGCCTCATGTACAAAATATATTGTAGAATAATCCACATAATTGACCTATTTGTTTCATGATCACCATAAACGTTGATAAAATATATGTGATCTTAAACTACAGTAACTATTATTCCAAGAACCATAACCTTAAATTGTTTTCACAATTTCATGGGATTAGTTCAAAACGATATCTACCCAAATTTAATTTGTTTTCTGTATGAAAGAATGTCATTTATGAGGTATTTAATTATATTTTTAAATATTATTGTTCCCCATGAACCCACTTCACATCACTAATTTCTAATTCAAGTCTAGCTAAACCTTGAGGTTATTAGAATTATTGGTTCCCCCAATTCATAGAAAAATTTATAATAGGAATGGACTGAGTGTGGTAATGGATAACCTACTCTCACTAATACACATTGAATAAGAATGAAATTATTTTTCTACCTTTATTAATCATCATTCTACTCATACTGGTCTCTTATGAATCCCCACATGCTATTAATGACTTGATTGTGGTAACGGCCAGCCTAATCCTACTTTTCCCCATTGACTAAGCATGGAATTATTTTTATTCCATTACTGATAATAATTCTAATACCTCAATTCTTTGTCACTAGTTTACTTATACATTGATGGGGAATGATTTAAACATTCCCTGATCTAATTATTCAATTATATTCAGCACCCTCAGTATTGTACACTTGTGTATTATACTCATTTTCATAACAGAAACCTTTTGTAAAAGATATATGACCAAAAACTCAAGCAACTATAGTTTTAAGATGTTTGACATTAAACATCATCCATGATGATCTCACATGCATAACCTTAAACTTCCTAAGGAAAGAGTCATAGTGATCACTATAATAAAAACCCACAAATGAGATTATATACCAAAATCCCAGTTTTTGCCGACTACACATGCACTTTTCATGATCTAGGCAAAATTGAGTAGCTAAAATTAAAAAGCTACAAAAACATTTAGGTCAAAAAAACTCAAAAAAGTGTGGCCTAAGTAAAATACAATATTTTCCAACTATTCCTTTATATTAGACTTATCTGAAAAAGTAGGTGAAAGATAGAAAAATCAAAAAGCTTGTAGGGCCCATCAGTAGCCCCAACAGTGGTCATGATTCCCTCACTAGGCCTCTAGTCAAGAAAAGAGTTAGAGGATCTTCTTTTTATTGATATATTGTTTTAGATTCTACTATAAAAAACTTTAAAAAAGGTGATACAAGATCATTCAACCAAATAAAACAACTCTATTGTTATGGTGATTAAAGAATACACATATACCCATCTGTGAGCCATGTCCAGGGAGAGATCATTTCAACTCAATAATTATAGACAAAACATGCACATTGTAATTCATTTTATAAATATCAAATGATTTAGGATGTCTTGATTTTATTTTTAAAATCATTTTAATTTTATAGAAAAGCTGAATATTTGAGAATAAACTAAATTTTCATTTATTTGTTTCAAATGAATAATGAGAAGAGCGTCCAGAAGTTGGAGTCTCTCTTTTTTGGAAAAAAATAATATGATATAAAATGAAGTTGAGTCAAGAACTAATCCATGAGAAATATCATGTTACATAGTTCATGGTGAGAAGTATTAATCATTTTTTTGAATAAGAATTCATTTCTCAACTTTAACCTCGAATAAATAATGCATCTCTCATACTAGATTAGATAGATCCCACCACCTTTTCTAGGTGACCTCAAGATAAGTCATTTCTTCTAAGATTTGTGCCCTTACATTTAGTATGAGGGCCTCATGTCACTTATATTCCATACTTGAAGAAGATATATTCTCATATATTCATGATTCCTCACTGGTTCATTAAGTCAACTCATGGGTAATTTTCTCTACCATCCTACCTTAGTGATTCACATCTTTGAGTTTATAAAGGTCTTTCTCCTAAGTATCTATTTTCTCATAGATGGTCACCATATGATGAATGTTCAAATATAAATATTGATATTCAAAACCACATGTGCTGAGACCAATGAAAAGTTTATGGGATGACCATACTTGTTCTTCATTTGGATAATAGGGGCCCATGATGTTAGAAAATACTAATGTTTCCAAGATCATTGGTGAGATGAATGGTTCATGGAAGCAACCTCATCATCCGGAATGGATTCAGCATTAGGGACTAGAATGTATTCCGGAATAAGTTATCTATCTAAGCCACCCCAAGTCACTAAAAAGGACATGATTAGAAAAGGATTTTATATTTATCCATCAATATATTTTTGATGTAGAGAATCTCAACTAACACCAGTTTTAGGAATATCGATAGTCATGTGTATCCAATGATATTTTATGCTTATTCTTTGATTCCCATTATTAGAAATTATAAGGTTATGTCTAAGTGTAAGAATATTTTATTTATTATTTTATAAATATTTCTCAACAATATCTATATCATGTGATGTTTCTTCTTAGGCTTCACATATAATCATAAGTGGGGGTTTTTTATCCAAGGATTGGATATACTTAGGGGAAATATTTAATAAAATTCAATCCACACTTAATCATACCCCATAGATAATCCAATTGCGGCTCCAATTGGTGGTAGATTAATGAAAACATTTCTATCTATCTGCATGAAAATAAACCAAAACTGATAATGGATCAATGCATGCTTGTCACCATATGATTCATAGAAATTAGATCTCCACATATCCTAAATTCATTTAAAGTAGAACCCAAACCAGGATTCTATATAGGTTTTTTAAATTTTTACACCATCAACCCTCACCTTGACAACCCCATCCTCTAGTAAGCTCTAATATTATTTGTTGATGATAGATTAATGGATTCCATGCACCTATGCACTGATAGGATTCCTATAATAATTGAATGAAAATGAATAAAGAACTACCAATAGTTCAACTATGGATTTTGAATCTATGATTATTGGTTTCACACCCATAATATCAAGAAATTTGGGAATATGTGAAAATTAGCGACACAATATCAAGTATCTTAGGTCATAGTCACCAAGATTCACTATTATCCAACCATGTAAGAGTAGTAATTGGATATAGGTACTATATAGATACTTTCCCTATTATACTTATCCTAAAACATATAAAATCATCCCTATAGATGGCATAGTGAGACTCATTGGTGTACTAGATTCCAATTGTGATTCCATTATTAAAGTTGTTTTAGTTACCCCAGTGCTTTCATCATGGTCTGGTAAAGGCTATACACTATGGAACATGGACAACATCCCTACCAGTTGAAGATATGAGAATAATTATATCCTAATTAGATAACCATCTGTTATATATTGACCATCATCGAGGATGGAACTGTATATTTTCTATTAACCACTAATTTGTTTAGTAGTAAAAAGTCCTCGACCTCTTTTCATTGGGTCTCATCACATGAGGGGCTAAGACAAGTTTGGTCCATTCACTAAAAGGAATATTAATAGAGGGAATAAAATATTCCTTTAACCCTCTTCCAACCAATGAAAGCAAGTATTTATCTAGTACATAAGTTCTCTTTACATCCTTCCATGCATTTATAGGGGAAAGGAATTCATCATACATATCCCCAAATATGGGGATTCATCTAATTTCATGAACATCCCAGATGCTAATAACAACTTAATCATGTGTAATATGGAATGTTTTGGTCTCAGATCACCATATAATGACCACCTAATGAATATGGATAGTTATTGATAGACAATTATAAATTATAGAGAGCTTCATAATGTTCAACAGCTCATAGATGGTCCTCTTGTACAATAAAACATTATATTAACCAATAAGGACATTCCCACTCCTCAAAAAAATTCCCTCCAGGACAAAAGTCCCATTGAAGACTCCATCCTTTCCTCTAGATCTACATAAAGGACTTTTTAATTTCCTAATCAATCTTGAATGAAATTTCCTTCAATACTAATGCACAGACCATGAGATATGAATTTAACTACCAAATTCACTAATTACCTACCCATCAATCGAAATATTCTCCCTAAAAGTAATCTCATAAAAATAAAAATGAATGTTGAAGAAATATCCTGAAGGACTCAATGTATCAATCAGATGTTTAAACCCATATAATATAATTCTATTAAAAAATGGGTAGTTGAGAAAATTTGTCATGATAATCTTGCTAAATATTTATGACATGGGTGATCATGTTTAATGAGTTGGGTATAACATCCATGATAATAGGATTGATATGAATGGAAACATAAACATTTGAAACAATAGTCGAAGGGTGGTTCATTTTAAAATACACAAAGTAAATTGATAAGCATGTAAGTAAAATAAAATTATAAATTATAAATTAATACCTTAAAAAAGAAAACTAAGGTGTGTGGGAAAACTTCAAGAAAATATAATAAATTCAAAATTTTCACTATGGTGGCCCCGCTAAGGCCCCCTCGCTCAAGTGATATTTCTAACACATAGAAATAACCATCACAAAAAATAGAGGAAAATATGAATAAAGTGAAAAACAAAATGAGGATTACATGCTTAGGTAATAGGGGGACCACTTCTATTTATTGGGAAGTAATTCATCTAGCTCAGTCCATCTAGTGTGGCCCACTTAGCTGACAAGTGAGGACCAATCAGATCGACCAGTGTGGCTCATCCCAAGTACCTCAGTGAACAAGAATAGGATAAAAATGCACAATTATAATACTATATGTGGGGGTGACCCGATAATATGATCCTCATCATTCAACTCAAATCTAATTCTGAGGGGTGGGGGTATTTTTTGACATTTCATTTTAAAGAAAAAGTGAAAAGAATGAGGATAATAAGAAATACCAGTGTGAGTCCTATCGCCTCACCCATGGTACCCTTTGGTCACTAGTCTTTCCTCACCCAAGGTGCCCTTTGGTCTCTAGGGATGCCTCACTCAGGGTCACATCTAGCTACCAGGTTTCCCCCACGTAGGATCTATTTCATCAGCCCAGCATGTGCCTCTCAAATCACATACATGCACCACTTCAATTGTTCAACCTACTCTGCCCAACTTCTATATTTTCCCTATAAATATACCCCCTAAGTCACCACATAGTGCATGACTTTACCACTTTGGGAAGACAGATAATGCTTCCCCTAAATGATTTTCTCAGGCCTTTAGAACCTCTCCAAGTTATTCTGTTGCACTCTAAGATAATATAAAAGTAACTTAAGTAATAGGGAGTGGTTATATAAAGTTTTCACCTTGGAGACCAACTTCTCAGGGTCCCACAACTTAGAGGATTGTTATTGAGGGTATCCCCTCTTAGTGGTTATTGTAACACCCGAGTCTTGTATGTTATATAAATCATCAAAGGAATCTTTTTCTACACAACACTTGCTTGGCTTTCTTTACACGCAATCGCGACCTTCCTCGATAGCTTGCGTCGTACGCATTACCGAGTTTCACTAAACAATAATATACTATTAAAACTAGCCGTTATGAATAGTAATAACCACTTTTTGAAATTTTATAAATTTTATTTTTCAAAATGGACCTCATTTTTGGACTCAGAATATCGAAATTAGCTTAGGGTGAAATTTTGGTATTTTTCTGAAAACTTTCAATTTTTGATGAATAGTGAAACCACTAAGTGGTAGGTTAAAAACTGAATTTTGCATAAAACTTAATTTTACCGCTTCTGTGAATGGAATTTCGAAAATCCGACAGACACGGTTGATATCAGTAAGTAAAATGTGGTTCAATGAGATAAAAATAATTTTTTGGTGAATAGTAACTTTTTACGATTTTTACCGCGGTTAATAGTAAATAGGGTAACTAAGGGTAAATATGATATTAATATTACCCTAACACATGTCCTAATTCTATTGGAAAAGTGTAATTCGACCAAAAACAAACTTAGGAATAAAATATGACCATTTAGGCCCACTTGGATTAGATTAGGACATTTATTATTAATTTATTTAAAGAAGGGTTAAAATAGTTAAAATCAAAGTTTAATAAGTAAATCATTTTTAATATGGGGTTATACATAAGATAAATTCAATTGTAAATATTAATTGGAAAGCTAAAACGATTTCCTACATGATGATATTTTATTTGTAATTTTTAGACATCAAATAATTTAATTTATTTATGACACAAAGATGATGCAGTAATTATCTTATTAATGAAATATTGACAAAATTGATAATATAAATACCAAAATAAATATAATTTAATACTTTTTATGAATTCCAATACTTTTATAGGTTACTATGATATATTAGTGTTAATTTAATCAACTTATTTCGAACATATAATTCTGTTATGACTTTCACAAAAATCATATATCAAATAGTGTCAAAATTGACACAAAATAGTTTTTAAATCAAATATTATATTATTAATTATTATTGTATTCCTAAAAATCTAAGGTTCGGCCAAATGACTTAGATAAGGATATATATATTAATAATAAACAACTTGGGGTTCGTTTGGCATGTTATAGTAAGTGTATTAACCATATAGTGAAAGAAAACAAAAAGACATGGTAAAAGTTAAATTATTTAACTTAGAGTTAAATCTAATTGATAAGGTTAAAATAATATCCTAAACTTGTCTAAATTCTATTGGTTGGTAGTATTTCGACCCTTCCCCACTTTATCTTCGAAATAAGACCCTTTGGAACAATTATAAACCGATTTTGACTTTAATATAAAATAATATTTTGAGATATTCCTAAGGTGCCCCTCTCCTCCCTTATAAAAGGGCACCTCCTCCCCCTCCTCCTCACACCAAATTGAGCACTCAAGCTCGGCCAACCCCTGACATTTTCTCCTCTTCACTTCCCTAGAATAGTCCTATAGGTCCTGTTCTTCTCCAAAGACCACTCTTAGTTCCTTAAGTGGAGGATTCAAAGAGGCGTTCCAAAGAAGAGGTAATATCCATTACCGATCTTTTCAATTTCTTTCTTCTTCAACTTCTTCTTCTTTAGTTGTTTCATGATGAAGTAATAACATCAGTATTACTTACATACTAATATGTTATTATAAATATGAAACAACCCTAATTCACCTTCTATCCATCCTACGGAAAAATGAAATCACCGCGCGTGCGTACGTACGGAATACCGTCTCCACGCCGTGGTGTAATCTATTTTTCCACCATCACTTTACAAGGATGGGTATAATGGTGTAATGAGTAACTATTTATGATTATTATAAAGTAATATTGATACTGAAATAATATATATATACTCCAATACATTTCCACGATCATAGGAACGATATCATCACTCGTGCGTACGTACGGAATACCGTCTCCACGATGTGATGCGACTCGTTCTACATGATCATCATTACATAGTAATTATATAAATGAATTGAATGAATAAATATGATATATGTTACACTAATACCATTCTGGATATAAGGTATCTATAACCTTGAAATAAGAATAAGAATTTATTCGGCAAAACACGCGTAAGAACAAAAGGCAATAAAGACCCGAGTAACAAGTAACAATGAAATATTACTAACAAGAAGCTAAGAATATGACCATATATGATATCATATCAATATGTATGATTCTGTAATAAGTCAATAACATTATTTAAACCATTATACAGGAGCTTCGGACACATACAAGGCAAATTGGACCTAAGGTAAGGGAAATATTACAATCTCATTTTTATCCGAGATTGTTTATTCGTAAGTATTTACTGGGGTGTATTTTATCATCCACATCCATGTTTCATCAATATGTAATATTATTTCCATCCACCTAAAATTGTTTAAATCCATTTTTACCCTTCGGTGAGTTTTTAGTAATATGTATGAAAGGAATCTTTTGTCGTTTTTCGTACGAGGTACTTTTTGACTTTTCCGACAAAAGTACGAAGAATGTTTTTTTTAACTTATACGGCATGAATGGATTTTTAAAACATTATTTCCAAGAAGCTTCCTTTACAAGTTTTCAAGTTTATTTTTAATCAACTTCTTTTATTTTAAAGTTGTATGACATGTTATGAAAGGAAAAATGTTTTTGAAGAAGAAAGGATATTTTCCTCAACAATGGAGTTCAAGTGTTTTATCAAAATTATTTTCCATCTAAGATAATAAAGGGTTCTGTTTTTATCCCTATTATTAAATTGATTTGATCATGTTGTGATGGAATTATTTTTATGAATTCCTTTATCTTATATGAATTGTTTTATGATGTCATGTTGTTTAAGAATCCCATTTTTATTACATGGGTTATGTGATGATGTAAGATTTATGATTATGTGGCACACATAAGAAAGGATTCATTATAAGATGGGTGGGACCTATATCTCCCTCCAATGCATTGGGTAAAGATTTTATATCTCATGAGATAGACATGGCTGGAACGGAAGGTTATTTCGGTTCAGTGATACAGGACTGAAACGAGGAGTGAACTCGGTTCAGAAAGGGACTTCGTCCACTAAGATAGTCTTGGCAATGAGTCATGACTAACAAGAAATGATTTTCCATGATTATGTGTGCATGCCACAAAGTTTCAAGTTTTATGTTATGATTATGGGGATCTCATTTTCACTTCTATGATTTATTCCATGTTAAGATATTATGATCTCTTTTGCAGGTTTTGATTTTCAAAAAGATATGATATGATTTTTATTTCCTTTATTTGCCCTTGCTGAGCATTTGAGCTCACCCTTTTATGTTTTCTTTTCCCCAGGTCAGGAAGATGGATATTAAGTAGAATATGCTAAAAGGGACCCTAGATATGATGAAATAAATGGGAGACACTGTAGAAGATTTATGAACCAGTTGTTTATGTTTCCCAGTTTCTAAAGACACTATACCTATACGGTCCTTTGGGGTTTTGTCATATGTTGTAATAAGTGTGCTTCAATTTTGAAGTATTAACAATGTATGTAAAGTATGGGTCGTTATAGTTGGTATCAGAGGAAAGGTATAGTCAACCTTTGGAAACTAGGATGTGAAAGCCTTAGTAAGAACCCTAAGGATAAGTCTAAGCATAGAACACAATCTTAGTGTTTTAGAAATGTCCTTGAATAACCTAGGATAAGACCTTAAGCATGAAAATTTTATTCTTGAATTATGTGGTTTTCCTATTATAATTAGTGTTGCTCACACTATTCTTCTTGGTTTTAGTCAATGGCTGGAACCCGAAGGAACCGTGTTAATATGGAATGTGATGGGCAATGCAATGATTGTCCCCCTGAGCAACCAAACGATATGGGAGCTGGAATGAAAAATCTTGTAGCCATGCTCACACAACTTTCTCAAGCTATGAATCATGCAGGATTTCCAAACGAGCAAAGGAGGGAGCAACATTCTGTTGAATCCTTCATGAGGCAGCGTCCACCTTCTTTCAGCGGGTCTACTGATCCATTAGTTGCTCAACAATGGATTAGTACTACTGAAAAGATATTTTCAGTTATTCAATGTTCTGAACATGATAAAGTCATCCTAGCAGTGTATCGTTTGGAAGGAGATGCTGATCAATGGTGGAATCTTGTTAAGAATACGAGGCAAAGGGATGAAATTGAGTCTATGGAATGGGACGAGTTCAAGAACTTATTTTTCAATAAGTACTTCCCTCGTATTCTCCGAACAAAGATGGATAAATAGTTTCTTGAACTGAAGCAAAGGGATGATGAATCTGTTGGTACCTATGAAGCAAATTTTACAAGACTTGCAAGGTACGCTTCTGGTATTATTATCCAACCTGAGAGTAAGATCGATCGATTCTTTAGTGGCTTAAAATCAAGTCTTCGAAGGGCGTTATCCATAAGGGACTTCAATAGCTACGAGGAAATCGTTCGATGTGCTCTCAAAGTCGAGATGGAGATTGGAGTAACCCATCAGTCACATGGGTTTGATAAGAAGAGGAAGATGGAATTCAAAGGAAACTCTAAAGAGCACACTGAAAAGAAGATGAACTTTCCCTTATGCTCAAAGTGTGGAAAGAAACATGGAGGGAGTTGTCTTAAAGGGACAAGTAAATGTTTCAAATGTGGAAAGGAAGGTCATCGAGCATTTGAATGCCGCGATAATGGGAAGAAGATGTCTAATGATGCAAACAAAGGAAGGGATACACAAAATGAACCTACTACACTTCAATGTTTCAAGTGCAAGGAGATGAGGCATTATGCCAATCAATGCCCAAATCCAAGGGTTGATGATGATGGTCGACTTCAACAAAATATCAAGGCTAAAGACAAAGGAAAGTCACATGCAATTTCTATCAGCGATGTGGAGTACGATAACGATGTGGTGAAAGGTACACTTACCATCCACTCTAAAGTAGCAAATGTTTTATTTGATTCTGGATCCACCCACTCTTTTATTTCTGAAGACTTTTCTAAGGGTATCACCGTATTACCTCAACAATTAGATGTTGAGTTAGCTGTGACAACACCTAATGGCACATCAATCGCATCAAAAGTTTATAATTCTTCTCCGATCGAAGTTTGTGGGAAAGAGCTTCCTGCAAATCTTGTGATCCTTCCTATAGTGGAATTTGATGTGATTCTTGGCATGGATTGGCTTTCTTTATACGGAGCTCATATCAATTTCCAAAGAAGGGAAGTCACATTTCATATTCCAGATCAATCTATGATCGTCTATCAATGCATGGATGAACATAACCTTCCAGTGGAAATTTCTTCCATTTTATGGGTATTGATTCCACTAAATGAGGGTTATTTATCTCAAATGGTTGGTGAGAAACTCACGATTAAGAATATGACCATTGTACGGGAGTTTGATGATGTCTTTCCAGATGAATTACCGGGTCTTCCACCAAATCGTGAAGTTGAGTTTTCAATAGAACTCGTACCGGGTGCTTTGCCTATTTCAAAGACACCTTATAGAATGGCCCCAATTGAGTTGCAGGAATTGAAGAATCAACTCCAAGAGAATATTGATAAGGGATTCATTCGCCCTAGTGCGTCACCTTGGGGAGCACCTATTCTATTTGTTAAGAAGAAAGATGGATCAATGAGACTCTGCATTGATTATCGAGAACTTAACAAGATCACTATCAAGAACAAATATCCTCTCCCACGCATTGATGACTTGTTTGACCAACTACGTGGAGCTCAATAATTTTCCAAGATTGATCTTCGTTCAGGGTATCATCAATTAAGGGTCAAAAGGGAGGATATACCAAAGACGGATTTCCGTACAAGGTATGGACACTATTAATTTATAGTGATGCCATTTGGTCTTACTAATGCTCCTGCTATCTTCATGGATCTAATGAATAGAGTCTTTAGAGAGTATCTTGATCAATTTGTGGTAGTCTTTATAGACGATATTCTTGTCTATTCAAAGAGCATGGAAGAGCATGAAGATCACTTGAGAATTATATTGAAGACCCTGAGAAAGGAGAAGCTTTATGCCAAATTTACCAAGTGTGAATTTTGGCTTCAAAAAGTTTCATTTTTGGGTCACATAATCTCAAAAGAGGGGATATCTGTGGATCCAGCAAAAACAGAGGTTATCGAAAGATGGTCGAGACCAACAACAGTAACTGAGATCCGAAGTTTTCTTGGTTTGGCTGGATATTATCGACGTTTTGTAAAAGATTTTTCACGATTATCTAATCCACTCACCAAGTTGACTCAGAAAGGAGTTAAGTTTGTCTGGACAGAGGAATGTGAAGAGAATTTCAAGGAGTTGAAAAGAAGGTTATCCAGTGCACCTGTGCTCACACTGCCTTGTAGTGGAGAAAGGTTTGTGATCTACAGTGATGCATCCAAGAAGGGATTGGGGTGTGTTCTTATGCAAAATGATATGGTGATAGCTTATGCCTCACGACAGTTGAAAATCCATGAGCAAAATTACCCAACACATGATTTGGAGTTGGCTGCGGTAATCTTTGCATTAAAGATTTGGAGGCATTACCTTTATGGTGAAAGGTGTGATATTTATACTGATCATAAAAGTTTAAAGTATATTTTCACACAAAAGGAGTTGAATATGCGTCAAAGAAGATGGTTGGAGCTGATTAAGGATTATGACTGCTCAATCCATTACCACCCTGGGAAAGCAAACAAGGTGGCAGATGCATTAAGTCGACAAGACCATGCTAGTTTATCCATGATGAGGATCACAAAAGATCCAATATTTATGGATTTACAAAGGATGGATCTTGGAATTATAATGGAAGGGGAAAAATCTTATCTTTCTCAAATGAATGTTCAACCATCTATACATGTGAAGATTAAAGAGGCACAGAAAGAAGATGTCGAGTTACAAAAGAAGGTGAGAAATGTTCCTGAATTCAACCTTGATTGTGATGGGATAATAAAATTCAGGAATCGGGTTTGTGTTCCTCCCATCCCCGAATTAAAGAAAGAGCTGTTGGATGAGGCTCATAGTTCTTCATTCTCTATTCATCCTGGAAGCACGAAGATGTATAGGGACCTGAAAGATTACTTCTGGTGGGATGGCATGAGAAGAGATGTTGCTGAATATGTCTCTCGATGCTTGGTTTGTCAACAAGTTAAAGCTGAGAGACAGAAGTCTAAGGGGATGTTACAACCATTACCCATACCCGAATGGAAATGGGAAAACATCACTATGGACTTTGTCACAGGACTTCCTAAAACATCCAAAGGCAATAATGCTATCTGGGTCATAGTTGATCATCTTACAAAGTCTGCACACTTCATTGCTATTAGAGAGGATTTCTCTCTAGATCAGCTTGCCAGGATATATGTAAAGGAAGTGGTAAGATTGCATGGAGTACAACTTTCTATTATATCTGATCGAGATCCGAGATTTACCTCGAAGTTCTGGCGAAGTCTTCAGCATACTCTGGATACAGAGTTGAGTTTCAGCACTGCTTATCATCCCCAGACAGACGGTCAGTCTGAGAGAACAATTCAAACCCTAGAAGATATGTTGAGAGCTTGCTCTATGGATTTCAAAGGAGGTTGGGATCAACACCTAACTTTGGTGGAATTTTCTTATAACAATAGCTTTCACTCCAGTATTCAGATGGCTCCTTATGAAGCTCTCTATGGAAAGAAATACAGGACTCCAACTTGCTGGGATGAAGTTGGGGAAGGAAAGCTATTAGGACCTGATCTCGTTGATGAAATGGAAGAAAAGGTCAGATCTATTCAACAACACATAAGAGCAGCTCAGAGTCGACAGAAAAGTTATGCCGACAACCGAAGAAAAGACCTAGAGTTTGAAGTGGGTGATAAAGTGTTCTTACGAATATCTCCCTGGAAGAGGGTTATGAGATTTGGAAAGAAGGGGAAGTTGAGCCCTAGATATATCGGTCCTTTCGAAATACTGGATCCTGTTGGGAAGGTAGCTTATCGATTGGCGCTTCCACCGAATCTCTCTCAAGTTCACGATGTGTTCCATGTATCTCTCCTGAGAAAGTACATACCTGATCCTTCACATGTACTCATCTCAGAAGTTGTACCGCTGGAGCAAGATCTTTCTTATGAAGAACAGCCGATAGAGATTCTGGATCGTAGCGAAAAAGTTCTACGAAACAAGACCACTCGATTGGTGAAAGTTTTATGGAGGAACCACCAACTTGAAGAAGCTACATGGGAGCTTGAGGATATGATGAAGGAGAAGTATCCTCATCTATTTGTTACAAAGTGACGAATTTCGAGGGCGAAATTCTTTTTAAGGGGGGTAGAATGTAACACCCGAGTCTTGTATGTTATATAAATCATCAAAGGAATCTTTTTCTACACAACACTTGCTTGGCTTTCTTTACACGCAATCGCGACCTTCCTCGATAGCTTGCGTCGTACGCAATACCGAGTTTCACTAAACAATAATATACTATTAAAACTAGCCGTTATGAATAGTAATAACCACTTTTTGAAATTTTATAAATTTTATTTTTCAAAATGGACCTCATTTTTGGACTCAGAATATCGAAATTAGCTTAGGGTGAAATTTTGGTATTTTTCTGAAAACTTTCAATTTTTGATGAATAGTGAAACCACTAAGTGGTAGGTTAAAAACTGAATTTTGCATAAAACTTAATTTTACCGCTTCTGTGAATGGAATTTCGAAAATCCGACAGACACGGTTGATATCAGTAAGTAAAATGTGGTTCAATGAGATAAAAATAATTTTTTGGTGAATAGTAACTTTTTACGATTTTTACCGCGGTTAATAGTAAATAGGGTAACTAAGGGTAAATATGATATTAATATTACCCTAACACATGTACTAATTCTATTGGAAAAGTGTAATTCGACCAAAAAAAAACTTAGGAATAAAATATGACCATTTAGGCCCACTTGGATTAGATTAGGACATTTATTATTAATTTATTTAAAGAAGGGTTAAAATAGTTAAAATCAAAGTTTAATAAGTAAATCATTTTTAATATGGGGTTATACATAAGATAAATTCAATTGTAAATATTCATTGGAAATCTAAAACGATTTCCTACATGATGATATTTTATTTGTAATTTTTAGACATTAAATAATTTAATTTATTTATGACACAAATATGATGCAGTAATTATCTTATTAATGAAATATTGAAAAAATTGATAATATAAATACCAAAATAAATATAATTTAATACTTTTTATGAATTCCACTAATTTTCTAGGTTACTATGATATATTAGTGTTAATTTAATAAACTTATTTCGAACATATAATTCTGTTATGACTTTCACAAAAATCATATATCAAATAGTGTCAAAATTGACACAAAATAGTTTTTAAATCAAATATTATATTATTAATTGTTATTGTATTCCTAAAAATCTAAGGTTCGGCCAAATGACTTAGATAAGGATATATATATTAATAATAAACAATTTGGGGTTCGTTTGGCATGTTATAGTAAGTGTATTAACCATATAGTGAAAGAAAACAAAAAGACATGGTAAAAGTTAAATTATTTAACTTAGAGTTAAATCTAATTGATAAGGTTAAAATAATATCCTAAACTTGTCTAAATTATTTTGGTTGATAGGATTTCGACCCTTCCCCACTTTATCTTCAAAATAAGACCCTTTGGAACCATTATAAACCGATTTTGACTTTAATATAAAATAATATTTTGAGATATTCCTAAGGTGCCCCTCTCCTCCCTTATAAAAGGGCACCTCCTCCCCCTCCTCCTCACACCAAATTGAGCACTCAAGCTCGGCCAACCCCTGCCATTTTCTCCTCTACAATTCCCTAGAATAGTCCTAGAGGTCCTGTTCTTCTCCAAAGACCACTCTTAGTTCCTTAAGTGGAGGATTCAAAGAGGCGTTCCAAAGAAGAGGTAATATCCATTACCGATCTTTTCAATTTCTTTCTTCTTCAACTTCTTCTTCTTTAGTTGTTTCATGATGAAGTAATAACATCAGTATTACTTACATACTGATATGTTATTATAAATATGAAACAACCCTAATTCACCTTCTATCCATCCTACGGAAAAATGAAATCACCGCCCGTGCGTACGTACGGAATACCGTCTCCACGCCGTGGTGTAATCTATTTTTCCACCATCACTTTACAAGGATGGGTATAATGGTGTAATGAGTAACTATTTATGATTATTATAAAGTAATATTGATACTGAAATAATATATATATACTCCAATACATTTCCACGATCATAGGAACGATATCATCACTCGTGCGTACGTACGGAATACCGTCTCCACGATGTGATGCGACTCGTTCTACATGATCATCATTACATAGTAATTATATAAATGAATTGAATGAATAAATATGATATATGTTACACTAATACCATTCTGGATATAAGGTATCTATAACCTTGAAATAAGAATAAGAATTTATTCGGCAAAACACGCGTAAGAACAAAAGGCAATAAAGACCCGAGTAACAAGTAACAATGAAATATTACTAACAAGAAGCTAAGAATATGACCATATATGATATCATATCAATATGTATGATTCTGGAATAAGTCAATAACATTATTTAAACCATTATACAGGATCTTCGGACACATACAAGGCAAATTGGACCTAAGGAAAGGGAAATATCACAATCTCATTTTTATCCGAGATTTTTTATTCGTAAGTATTTACTGGGGTGTATTTTATCATCCACATCCATGTTTCATCAATATGTAATATTATTTCCATCCACCTACAATTGTTTAAATCCATTTTTACCCTTCGGTGAGTTTTTAGTAATATGTATGAAAGGAATCTTTTGTCGTTTTTCGTACGAGGTACTTTTTGACTTTTCCGACAAAAGTACGAAGAATGTTTTTTTTTAACTTATACGGCATGAATGGATTTTTAAAACATTATTTCCAAGAAGCTTCCTTTACAAGTTTTCAAGTTTATTTTTAATCAACTTCTTTTATTTTAAAGTTGTATGACATGTTATGAAAGGAAAAATGTTTTTGAAGAAGAAAGGATATTTTCCTCAAGAATGGAGTTCAAGTGTTTTATCAAAATTATTTTCCATCTAAGATAATAAAGGGTTCTGTTTTTATCCCTATTATTAAATTGATTTGATCATGTTGTGATGGAATTATTTTTATGAATTCCTTTATCTTATATGAATTGTTTTATGATGTCATGTTGTTTAAGAATCCCATTTTTATTACATGGGTTATGTGATGATGTAAGATTTATGATTATGTGGCACACATAAGAAAGGATTCATTATAAGATGGGTGGGACCTATATCTCCCTCCAATGCATTGGGTAAAGATTTTATATCTCATGAGATAGACATGGCTGGAACGGAAGGTTATTTCGGTTCAGTGATACAGGACTGAAACGAGGAGTGAACTCGGTTCAGAAAGGGACTTCGTCCACTAAGATAGTCTTGGCAATGAGTCATGACTAACAAGAAATGATTTTCCATGATTATGTGTGCATGCCACAAAGTTTCAAGTTTTATGTTATGATTATGGGGATCTCATTTTCACTTCTATGATTTATTCCATGTTAAGATATTATGATCTCTTTTGCAGGTTTTGATTTTCAAAAAGATATGATATGATTTTTATTTCCTTTATTTGCCCTTGCTGAGCATTTGAGCTCACCCTTTTATGTTTTCTTTTCCCCAGGTCAGGAAGATGGATATTAAGTAGAATATGCTAAAAGGGACCCTAGATATGATGAAATAAATGGGAGACACTGTAGAAGATTTATGAACCAGTTGTTTATGTTTCCCAGTTTCTAAAGACACTATACCTATACGGTCCTTTGTGGTTTTTTCATATGTTGTAATAAGTGTGCTTCAATTTTGAAGTATTAACAATGTATGTAAAGTATGGGTCGTTATAGTTATCAACCCCGGGCATCCCATTTTAGTGAAAAAATGCCAAAGTCTTCCCACCTTAGCATCCTTCTTCCCAAGGTTACCCATATTAGTGGACTTATTCCTAGGGTTTCTCGACATAGCGACTAGAATATCAAGGTTTCTTATTCCCTAAAATTATATCCTCATTTACCCAAGTCTCTTATTTAAGAATGTTTTCATCAAGGCCTCCCCTATGACTACCAGACTCACATGGTTGTGGTATGGGCCACACAAACATTACACTTCCATTTGATTATACATTACCTTGGTAAAATATTTCTCTCCATTTAATCTCCCTAATAGTAAGTGTCCTTGGGTAATTATCAATTATGCATCCCATGGTGATGATGACCCCAATCCTAGAGGAACTGCTGGGATGTATCCTGGTTCGTGTAGTGGTATTCACCTCCAACATGTTACCTGAAATGTGGAGTGAATCAGGATGCATATGTACCTTCTATTTTCCAATTAACAGATGTGTTATCCCCACTATGGGGTTTTTAAATAGGCATGATGATAAAATAATATGCATCCCTCATTGAGTAAGCCCCTAGTATTTCTCATTGGCTTCCCTTACATAGCCCCACACTCATCCATCAGTGGATGAGGAGAAAATTGTTATGGTAATTCATTTTGTAGTAAGCCCTTATTCCTTTTCAAAGTATATCATACTCTTCCTACCTTAGATATTCTACTCCCTTGTCTACTGATAGATGAGGAAGGAAGTTCAACTTTAGGCTTCCAACTGAGCAGTTAATCCCATTTGAAAAAAATATGGAATGTGACAAATCTTTTCTAATTCCCTATTTCTCACACCAATCAGGAATCATATTGGATTAGGGACTCAAGTATACCATATCACTACTATAATTCCATCTTGGTCCACCCCATAGTGGAATAATCCCCAACCTCAATGAACTATGTGGTCTTTGATTCCCATCCCAATGGAATACATAGGATTCATTCGTGAGGTTCAAACCCAACATATTCAACCCATTATCTTTATTATGGGGTCATATTCTTGATAAGATAACCCCCCCCCCCCACCTAGAGATCCACATTCCTCTGAGGTCCTCCAGACCAAAATCTTTTTCTCATGTCTAAGTCCCACACAACCTTAACTGGGAACCTTTCACCTTGAAATCCTTATCATATGACATTAAACCACATGGTCTAGTCCCTATAAAATGACATTAAAAGGTATGAAGTGTCCTGTTGAAATGTACCAAACTATGGGTGTTCCAATTCCTCTCATGAGGATACATAGGAAACCCCATCAAGGGACTGATATCAATATCAAAAAAAATCTCCTTAGATAATAATAATGTTCCTAACTCCCATCTGTATGGATTTAAAAAATAGTTACTTCAAGGAATCCATCATAAAAAAAATAAATGAAGTAGGATGGAGAACCTGTGATACATACAGATGGTACCATTTAGGGAGAACCTATGATACAAATATATGGATCCATTATAGAGAACCTCTTTTGTGAACATCTACTCATATTTTCAGATGTAAATAATTGATTGATTTGGGAAGGATATATGAACCTAAATTAAATCTATAATAGAGTGTAAGATTAGGTAATATTTCCCCTAAATAAGGTGTGATTAGTCTGAACTCCCATCATATTGACCAATTTTAGTTCCTAATAATGATGGTAAAAAATCCTAGTGACAACCTGCCTTTGAAAAGAAGACCTAAAACTCATCATGGATTTAGGAACTGTTAAATATTTTTGGTTCTATGAGAAAATCCTATAGGAAACTATCCCAAGAGTGGGGGTAATCCCTCACAAATGAATGTCTGTGACCCTCGAGGGGCATGATACACCACTAGTGATGGTCATTATAGTCTTAAAAAGGGATTACCCAGATAAATTTTTGAATTAGATGTACTTATACCTTACTCTTTGTTTAGAACATAGAAAAATGATAGAAATATAAAATTATTGACTATTACCAATACATATTCTTGTATTCCAACTAAGAAAGTAGAGGACCATATTCAAGTTATACCTCTAGTATCATTGACTTAAAATATTAATTATACAAATAAGAAAAAACATTGTAAGGAAGAAAACTTATAGACGCACCTAATTCATATAAAGAATCTAAATAATCCATATAACCAATTTTGCTAGGTATAAAAAATGACCTTATATCCTGACATTTTTTTAGAAATTGTGGGGTGGTAAGGTCTAAAACACTTCTTCCAAAATTTATTCATTCATTCCCATGAATTTTCTACATATTTTCACACATTTCATCAACGAACTTATCATTATTAAGGATTTTATTGATTTATTATAGAAGAGGTATGTTGATGTAAACATTATAAAAAGTTTCTAGAATTTTATTTTGAAGTTCCTCTACAAAGATATTATTATATTGAATAATTCTTGAGGGGAATGGGAGTGTAAAATCTTTTTTATCCCTTTGTAAAATTTATAAGGATTTTATATATATATTTTTATTTCTCATATAATTATCTTACTTTCTCTTATTTTATTCCCCCATAGATTTGTTATCAGGATTCTATCCAAGTTTTTGAGACACAAGTTCTTCAATTTCTAGAAGACATTTCCCTAGATCAGGTGAGACTTTGGAGTGTATTTTTTTACACTTCTAATAGTTAACATAATCACTTATTTACTTGTGATTTATGACTATTTTTTCTATCATATTTCCTAGATGTTTGGAAAATATTTTCACTAAATTGGTGGGTAAGTCCTTTAACTCCATTACTCTATTCATCAAGTCCAAAACTTCATATCCTTACTAATTTTTTACTGGATGATGTATACTAATTGAGGGCTACTGAAGCTATCTCTTTAACTAGAATTTTCGGGATTGATAAGCTAGTAGGATATTGGTTATCAAGTATGGTGTTTGAGAAGGGGATTTTTCCTATATTATTATTGGTAAGGTGGTATTACTTCCTCATGACGAATCCCAAATCCATGGTGGATATGAGAATTATTTCTCTATACTTAGTGTGGATATTAAAATTTCCGTTGTTGGTTGGTATAAACACAACATTCTGTACCCTTCACCTCAATAAATTTATTAGTTTAATGATTAAGATATTCATATAAATCATATACCTTCATTAGAGGTAACTGTTCACTATATTTATAGAGTTTTATTTTTCTAACAAGACTAGTTAGTTCCTAATGTTTAAATTATAGCAATGGAGATGAGTTAAAAGAGCCCACCTCATAAAAACTTATGGTACCAATACTTATTATACTAAACAACTACATGTTTTGGGATACCTTATCAATAATACCCTTATCTAATTCTCATAATTTTTATATTATTTCTCCTCTAGAAGATTCATCTTATGGGTTTATATCATTGTTCATAAAGTCTTAATATTATAATACAAGTAAATGATGATATGTAAAGGCTTGATGTGGGAAACTCACACAATGTTTCTGAAACGAATCCCAATAGTCATAAAGAGTCTCATTGTAATCTATTAAAATGGAATAAATATCCTTCCTACTGGTAATTATCCTATAGGTATAGAATATTCTTGGAAGATATCATCTTTATAGGTCATAATAGTTATATAATTATCCTAGTTGTAAACTACACATCCACACTTTCTCTACTCCTTCGGCTGTGAATGGGAATTTTCTTACCTTTTCTTGTTCTTATTATACTCCTTTGGGATCCAATGTAGAGAAAAAAACTGTCAAATCATTTATGTGCTTATCGGGATCATCACTTATTAGACCATTGAAAATTGGTAATAGTTGGGTCAAACTTGTTTTTAATTAAAAATCATTCTATGTAATAGGAATTATAATTTTATTATGTTAGTTTATGAACTGAGGTACACAAAGATCTCTTAAGGATTGAATGTGATTTTTTGTCGTGGTTCTATGCTCATAGTTTACACTTGTAGTTTCACACGGGGTCTATTAGTGTTGCCAACGAGCCTGTACCCAAGTGGTAAGGGCTCATGCTTGTAATCCAAGAGACCCGGGTTCAAAACCGAGGGGAGGCGAATTTCAAGGTTATTGTAGTAGTACTGTAGCAGTCACCTTAGCAGTCATTGTAGCAGTCACTGTTCGGTACTATAGCTGCCGGAACTATTCACCCGATTTGGGCCTTCGGGCCACCGGTTTGGGCCTACGGGTCTCCAAGGCCTTCAGGTCATCAAAGGCCTTCGGGCCACAGGGCCTTCGGATCACATAGACTATAGAGTAGCCTTGTTCACACAGAATAGGCCCCATAAGAGGATTAGATCAACATGAGTAGCAGCCACCAGATGCAGAGCACACCGGATTGGAAGATTGAGAGGGTATGACAGCCGCTATCAGGACCAGGCACCGTGCAGCTTTGTACGGGGAAATGCTAACCGATTATCAATGCAAGGTGGGGATCTATGGAGATCAATGATTCAAGATGCTGGGGAGGGGAAGTTCTAGTGGGCTAGGTCTATGGGTCATGTAATGGGAATGGTATGCCTCTGGGCCTTCGGGTCATGTATTTAGGGTCATGTCGGGCCTTGTGCCTTGGTACTACGGGTCATGTACGGGTTCCCCTTCAACCCTTAAAAGGGGAATTATCTATAATAAAATAAAAAGAAGAAGGCCTTCGAGCCATTTGGGTATTAGTGTTATTTCTTCAAATTTAGTTTTTAGGATTAAAATCCCCCACCATAGTTTGCAAAGTTCTTCCAATTTATTACTCAATGATAATTAATTTGTAACTTGAATATTGTTTCATATAATTTTATGAGTTAGTATTTGGAATGACCTCCCTGATAAAGGCACCAAGTTTTTGACATACCTGTCCTAGGGTAGTGTGAATATATTTTTAATCCTAGGAGAGGAATATATTTTGGGTGGAAACCTAGGGTTTCCTCCATATAGGGATTGTCAAATTTAGTTTTCATATTAAGTTATAAATGAGTTTTTTTTTGTTTTTACATTTTGAAAAAAATTCAACTTAATGAAAGTAATTGATTGAAAATATATTTATGAGCAAGTGATTGGTTCAAAGTTGGTTATAAATTTATAATTCCATTACAGTCTTAAACACTTTACTCTTCTTCTTATTAACTAATTAATGATAGGTTATGCATTAGATTAACCCCTCAAACTCCGTTTGAATGGATGTGGAGATGTTTTATTTTTCTCAGATTCTCTTTCCTATGCATGTAATGTAGTTAGGTTTGGATCTTCTAGTTCACCAGGAAATACCCAATAAGGTTTTTGGGTTTCCTTAATAACCCAAGAATGTTCTATATTATTTACACATGTGCCTAAAATCACTAATAACTTCACCACCAATCCTAGTCAATTCCATCATATATAGTTTAAACCGAGTGGAGGGAGATGAGTGTCCATCAAGGTTGTATAAAATAGTAGATTAAAATTATAATATAATCACATTCAAAAATATAAATAGTTAATAAACACTAAAATACATTAACAGAGGAAAGATATTTTTTTCATTGAACTCTAAAAATCATGTGTTACAATGGAATAACTTCCCACCCCTAGTCACTGAGTGTTTTAACTCTCCATGTGAGGGATAAAAATGGTGAAGGAAGATGGATATTCATGGTGGGATATAAAAATATAAAAAATAAAACTCTCAAAACATAGAAAAGAAGAACTAGAGAAAAAAAATTCCACTTTCTATTTCATCCTCATTCACTTTTTATATATCTTGGTTACCTATTTCTTTGGATTACAATAAAATTTAGTAGATACATACTCACATGAAATTTTAAAACATTTCCTTATTTCTCACAATTTTCCATCATGACTGTGAATTCATCATCCACCAAATCCATAGTTCATATAATAATTATAAAACCACTTCATTATCAAAGAAGAATCAATGAGAGGGGTGAATCAGTGATTCAATGATATTTTTATATTTCTTTGGAAATAATGTTATCCACCTATAAGGATATAGTGATTATTTCTACAACACACTCAAACACACACTAACACAATGTAACTTAACAAATTTACAAGGTTCACCTCTCAATTTGTGAAGGTTCATCCTTATTGTAATATAGATTCCTCCAATATCACACTACCATCTAAAATCATTATTTGAGTACAAATGAGTGGGGTTTAACTTTAAAAATCATGTTTACACATCTCTTAATTATTCTTCGGTGTATCCTACACTATAAATTAATTAATGTTTAGATAAAAATAGAATAGTATTCAACCAAAATTTAATTCCTCTAAGTAGTTGAGTGTGGTAAAATCATCTACTTCCACTCTACTTTCATTTCATAAGACAAGAAAAAATTCTCCTTCAACCTTCCATAATAACAAGTTGTTTATTTAATTTTTGTGCACAACACATACACAAAACCACTTAAACATTATTCTTCTTCTTCTTTTATTATACTATAGATAATCACATAATTTAATCTATATTTTAAATTTCCAAAACATCTAATTTCTTTTCTCTCTAAGAACTTTATCTTCCCAATAATCCAATTTATTCAAATATACATAAGAGTCCATCATTAACAGAAAATAGATTTGAATTTGAATTTCAAATTCAAATCCATATTTTTAATCATAGCACTTGTATCATCAATAATCATCATCCTAACCATTAAATTTTAATTTTTAGTTTTAATAGGATGAAATATATTCTCAAATTAAAATATGAATTCATGTCAGCACCCCTTGTAAACCTATCTATATTTTTTTTTAAAACCCACTTCTATAGTGCATCCTAAACCATTATGGAATGATTTCGTATTTCAAAAAAAAATTAACAGCCATAACATATTGTGTGGTATCATTCCTAGTTTGGAATGTCTGTATTGAATTCTATATTAAAAAATGAAAATCAGTCCTCCTCTAAATCATGATCTATGAACAACATAAACTACTTCCACATTTTCTCCTGACTTCGATGTGGAATATGTGTTGTAGCAAGGAAGTCCCAAATTCTACATATCCATTTAATTAAAACATTTTATTCATTGTCTCATGGACCTCTATTGTGGAAGGATATCCTATATACCATTTTTCATCTTACTAAAAAATTTAGCATATTTTTGGCTTATACACCTCTTCTACGGTGTATTCTAACATGAAGTCAATTGGATGTTCCATGGAAATAAATTATATCATAATATGTCTTCCCTAAGAAACTTTTAGGATGCGATACCAGGATTTGCGATATGGAACTCCTTTTATTTAACCCTTAAAAATGATAGAACAATGAAATCCATTCAAGATATTTATATACTTTGAACAAGATTAAGTAACATATAAATTAGTGTTTAAGATTATTCAACTTAAAAAAATGTAAGATTGAAAATGATTTATGCATTGAAAAAAAATCAACATGAAGTATCAAACCCACTCCAACCAATTTCATTAAATTCTCACTAAATTATCTCAATAGATTTTTGTGTAAAAAATATCCCCTTTTGTTTCTTTCAACCAAGGAATAAAATTTGCTGTAAAAAACTAAAATCTTGGTAATGGGTCACCATTAAATAATTTTAATCCTACATGAGTTAACTTTGTGTAGGAAATAAGAGCATTGAATAAATATTACCATGTTGTCCAAAACATAGTAGTGATCAAAACTCTGATTCCTTTAAACTTGACCAAAATAATTGATTATGAAATATAAACACATGTATATACTTTATCATCACAACCAGTGTGTACTTAAATAAAATATTATAATATTTTAGACAAATGCCAAAATCATAGATTTCAACATTTAAAGAAATACCAAAAAATATGCTTCCACTTAAAAGTGAAAAATATAATGATGGATACACCCCCCCTGATAAATATTCTCTTCCTTTTTCTCAAAAATTCAAGGAGATAGATATAAATAAATATATATGTAGTCGTTTTTCAACCCCTTTGATAACAATACTTAAAGATAAGATGATATAGGGAACTACTCAACCATAAATTAGCCTTGATATGGATAAGGTCAAATTCCCAACATCAACCTTGTATTCTGAAATGATTCATTTGGAAATGGATTGGTGAATTCACTAGTAATTTGTTACTTTATAAGAATAAATTCCACATATAACTCATTTGTATGTACAATATCCTTGATGAAATTATATTTGATATTGTAGTTCTTTATTATTGAATGATGGTCTGTAACATCTTGTTAATGTCATTATGCATTCTTAAATCCCAGTTTTTACCATCCATTAGTTGGGTTTCGTTTGGGGTTTTTTGGGTGAAATAAAATTTTGCATGTTTCTGGGTTGTGCATGGTTGGACCACAGTTTTCCTTAATTGTGCATCTGGCTTGAGAAACCCATGAAAATCCTATCAGTGAGGTTTTTCACAGTTGGAAGAATGTTTGACAAGTCATGCACCCACATTAGAGAAATTGTGAAACCCATTAAAATGTGTGTACGGTTAGAGTGCATGATTTTGTTTAACCATGCTGCCCTACCCAACTAACCGTGATTACGAGATTTTTTAATCATAATTTTTATTTTAAAATTCCCAAAACTCTCCTTTTAGGTCCTCGAGGAGCTAGTATGACCCCATATAATTTTATTCTTCCTTGGAGGCTCCCAATATGTGATTTTGGACCCTCTACACCCTTCTAGAAGAAGATTGAAGCTTGGTGAACAATGTTTGATCTTCACTCGATAGGTTTCTATTCCCAATCTCTTTGTCATAATCTATATTCTCTTCTCCCAATGGTTTTGTAGATATCTTTATTGTTTGGAGGATCTAATACCCATATTTTCTGACTTGTATCTTGGTTATTACACATATTTTCATTGATGTAATTATTTATAGTGTTTTCTAGCTATGGTTTGGCATTTTGAGATCTCGTGTTTCCAACAGTAGGTGGTTCCTTTATGTGGGCCAATTTTTATTAACCCTAAATTTCATGATTTAAATTCATTTGTTTGGTTTAAATTTAATTTCATGATATAAATTAAATTTATTTTGATTCGTTGATTTAGAAATCAATTCCATTAAATTGGGGTTCTAAAATTGAATTTGGCATAAAATTGAAAAAATCCACAAATTCTATTGAATTGGAGTGTGTTGGTGAAATTGGATAGAATTTGGTTAAATTTAATTTTTGAATTTAATTTTTTGAATTTGAATTATGAAATTAATTTGATGAAATTAAATTCAAATTGGAATTTTCCGTGAAATGGTCTTGATAGAAACTCCTTGTTTTTATCTTCAAAAAGCTATGTTTTGATTAAAAACTTGTTTTGGTTATTAAATAGAAAATTGGAATATTTGAAATTGGAGAATGCGATGAATTTTATTTTAATAAGTTTTAAAATAAATCTCCCATCATTAATTGTTGTTTGACAACATGAAGGTCCAGGTAGGTAGTGAGTTATTAGAGACAAACATGCTAAGATGGGGATGATATAGAACTAGATTGAAGCTTTAAAACTCTACATAAATTTCTTAAGACATTTTATTCCTCAGTAGGATGTTGATGAGTCTTTTTTGACCCGTGTCGAGGGACGTGTGTATACATTACCATTATCATAATATAAATATATGAGGATCCCATAACCTGAAACATTCATACATTTTGGTAGATGATCAAAGTTGTTCATTTTTGTATTTGAGTTATATACCAATGTTTTTGAATTTTTTTTCCATGACTTATGAATTTATATAAACTTTTAAATATAAAATATTTATTAAGAAATTTTTTTAAATTATTTTCATCATTTGAAATGTAAGCATGATTTGTTTAAATTTTATTTTGAAATTTCATGCCAATTTTTTTTAAATTGAAATATCTATTTGGATAATTAAATGTTGTCATATTTTTATGGAATCCTTGGTAAGACTCTACTAGGATTTTATCACACACCCTACATGTGCCTTCAGGTGTTTGTAGATTATCTTATTCTAGGTTCGAGTAATGGTAAGGTGCCACTTGGTGGTTGTTGTTGTTGTTGTTCCTTAGGCTAGGATTGTTGTTTTCATTAGTACATGGTTTTTTTGGATTCCTATTTTTTTGGAACATTGTTGTAGTGCTTTGGGTTTTTTACCTATTAAAATTATGGTATGGTTCTCCCTATGGAGTTTTTCTTGTATGAAAATTAACTTGTTTATCTTTTTTCCATTGTGCTTGTAGAAAATTCACCCCCAATTTCATATTGTCTGATTCCAAGTGCTTTTCACCAATCCACGGGGATTGAAAATTATATTCAGACCATGTTAGTATCATATGGTTATTAGTTTACCACGGTATTTGGGATTATTTGACAATAAATGCTATCAAAGGTGTGGGTTTTCCATATTTCCTTGATGTTAGTATGCAGTTGTGTAATCCTTTTTGGACTTTAGGGGTAGTTTTTATTGAGTTCATGGTTAGCTCTCACTACAATTAGACTTATGTCGCCAAGGTATTTATGGGAATGAAATTTAGAGGATTTGTTTTATTCTTTTTTTTATGATTTTGATTTAGATAGATTAAATTCCATATCTTGGGTTCTTATTTTTTTGGATTAATTTACATTTTTTCTATGTTTGAGTGCTAATTTGATATCTTTAATGTTTTTTATAGATTTTTTTTTTTGCATCATGGCTCTGAGAATACATGGGAATAAGATCCTTGAGGAAGATTTTGTTTAACTACACCGATCAAATCCTCTATTGGATCTGAGTTTAGTTAAGGTGATTGTGAGTAATAACCAAGATTGGGGACATGAACCACCACCGATTCCCATTCAGTCTCTAGCTGTGGACCCGTAGAAGGATGTTTTATAAAATTGTTCTCAAGATTTCCTTCTCTATAAGAAACCAGAATTCAAAGGATCCAATGATCCTCAAGAGTCTTAGGAATAGTTGAGTAGGATATAGAGTTTGATTGAGTTCTTGGAGACACCTAATGATATAAAGGTGAATTGTTCCACTTTAGTTCTAGTTGGGCTGAACTGGAGATGGTGGGACACGAAGTTGATGATGATAGATTATAGTGTAAATACTTCAATGTTCTTTTCACCAATGAGTTCTACCCAAGGTCGATGATGTTACCCAGGTCTTGTGAGATTTTCAAACATTAACATGATGAAAAGGCCATGATAGAGTATGAGTACCATTTTTCTGATTTAGTGCAATTTTCACCTGACATTTTTTTTAATTTAGAGATTAAGACATTATTGTTTGAGCTGGGACACCGATATAATATTTTATCTTAGTTTTTATTATTTAATAATCCTTCTTATGCTGATGTGATGGATAGAGTGTGTATGGTCAAAATGGACCTAGAAGGAAAGTCAGGGTTGACAAGAGATTCCTTCTCTCCTAGTAGAAACATGAGTTAATTTAAAGGAAAGAGGAAGTGTGGTGATTCTTATTGTGGTTCTCAACAGCATGTTCATTCTAGACCTCATGTGGTTCCTAACTGAGGCCCTATGATTTTCTACTGATGTAAAATACAAGGCATTCTAAGAGGGTTTTTACCAAGGCACCCAATATATGTGGTTCTTATAGAGATTTAGGTCACTTTCAGAAGTTATACCATATCTATTATACTCCTTGTAGTGGAATTGGATCATCAACACCAATTAAAACTATAGTTCAATCAGATTATTCATAAAAGAAATGGGTTCTAGAATTCGGAATCTATAAAAAAAACATCCTTATGCAATGGAAGAGTCTCTAGGGGAAGCATATACCAGTCTAGTGACTGTGAGAGATACCATCACTATATCTTAATAATTAGTGACTCCTTTATTAGATACTGGTGCATCTCATTTATTTATTTCAATATGTGTTGTTAATCTGATAAATCTTCCTAGGAATATTTTATCTTATGTGATGGACATTACTACACCCCTTTAAATTAACAGAGGGTTGGGCTTTTATAGTCCTTCTAGTTTTTATCATTGTTAGATATCAAGATTGCTTGTTGTTTTTTGGTTCTCAACAAGAAATAACTTAACTCGATATTTAGGATGGATTAGATCATTGACAATAAAGCATGGATTGATTTTCATATTCGATAGGTCTCCTTCACTACATCTAGTGGTGTATAATGTATCTTCCAAAAAGAATGGGACCCAGGGTCAAGTAGAGATAGACCTTATTTTATGTATTTAGGTAAAGTAATATCTATGACTTGTTTTGACCTAGAGAAGGCATATTTGAGTGATGAACCTCCTCCAGTTATCATCGAGTTTCATAACATTTTTCTTTCTGAATTATCTGATTTTCCATCGGTCAGATAGGAAAAGTTATCTATATAATTAGTGAACTGTAATCGACCAGTATCTAATCCTTATTATCAAATGGCACCAGCTAAAATGAAAGTTCCGAGTAGTCAGCTCGGTGATCTTCTAGAGAAATGAATTATACACTCGAGTGTGTCACCTTGGGCGGTGCCAGTTTTTCTTTCTAATAAATCTAATGGTTCACTTCACCTTATTTTGGATTACCTAAAATTCAATCAAGTTATAGTGGAGAACAAGTGTTTTTTTCATAGATTGAAGACCTATTTGATCAGTTGAAAAGGGAGAATTGGTTCTATAAGATTGACATTCTATTTGGTCACCATCATTTGAGGATAAAAAAATCTAATATTTAGAAAATCATATTTAGGAGTAAGTATGTCCAATATGATTACCTTATCAATAATTTTGGTCTAACTAGTGCCCATTCAGTCTTTAAGGATATAATTGATAGGATTTTCCATGAGTATATTGATACCTTCGTGGTTGCCTTTGTGGATGACATCCTTGTTTACCCTAAATCTAAGGAAGATCATGTTAAACATCTAAGAGAAGTTCAAGAATTGTCGAGAAATCACCAAAATTATTTCAATATACCAAATGTGATTTCTGGATTTGGGAAGTGAAGTTCTTGGGACACATGGTGTCCAAACTTGGTATAATAGTTGAACCTGATAAGGTGGAGTCTGTTATGACATGGGAACAACTGTGAAATGTTTTTGAGATTTAGAGATTCTTGGGTTTATATTGGTGCTATCACTATTTTGTAAAGCAATTCTCAATGTTGGAACCTTTAATGAATTATCTAACTCAAAAAGGAGTGAAGTTTTATTGGGATGAGAAATGTTAGAGTTCTTTTGTTGAGATGAATCCACTTTTGACTATTATGCTAGTGTTGACTCTTCCAGAGTCCACGCAGGGTTACATGGTCTTCTTTGACGAATCACATTCGGGTTTGGGATGAATTATTATTAAGGGTGATAATTTTGTTTCTTATGGATCTCTTCATCTTGAGCCGCACAAGAAGAATTATCTAACCTTTGTCCTTGAACATGCACCTACGATGAATGCACTTAAGAGTTGGTGGCACTACCTTTTCATATAAAGACATACATGTATTTAAACAACGAGAAATTGGGTTATATCTTCTCCAAAAATATTTGAATCTCTTCCAAAGGCATTGGGTAGAATACCTACAATATTTATACTTTCACATCACCTATACCTCGGGGAAAGGGAATTTCAGTACAGATGAGTTGAGTAGGAAATTTCCAACTGGGGCCATAAATGAATAATCAGAAGAGTGGAACTTGATGGTTCCTTTTTCACAATTTCATTTTGGAGTTCAGGAATAAGGGGTTGTGGTTTATTTGGATAGTGTTTAATTGATATCCTCTCTTCTCAAGATGATTATTCAAGAACAATAGCTTGATGATGATTTTTGTAGCATTAGACTCTCTTTACGGTAGGGGGACTCAAGATGATTGTTCATTCACCAAATAGTTAATTCTATGATATCAGAACCACTTTTTTTCTATTAGTGTTAAGGAAAGATATTATGGGGGATTTCCATAAATCTTAGTGGTCAGTGAACCAAATATCCATGAAGACATTCTATGACATGCGGTGTATATTCTAGGGGCTAGGTAGGAGATGGGGAATTTTTGAGTTTGTCTCTCGTTGGTATACATGTCAACAGGTAATGGTAAAGAACTATAAATCTTTAGGTTTTCTTCTACCAATTTTATTACCTAATTTTAAGTGGAAAAATATCTCTATAGAATTTTTTTGGGGTTTCTATGCACCCATATAAAGAAGAATGTGATATGGGTTGTGATCAATTAGATGACTAAATTAGCTCACTTTATACCCATTCATAATATAACCAAAGTTGATGAGTTTTGAAATATATATATATATATATAATAGATTTTTAGTTTTCATGGAGTTACATATATTATAGTCTCTTTTATGGATCCTTCGTTCGCTTCACACTTTTGGAGAGGCCTTTAGGAGGCACTGAGATCTCAGGTTCGTTTTAGTATGGAATGCCATCCGCATTCGAATGGCAAGACAATAGGTGATATAAAGATTATTGAGGATATAATATGAAAATGTATTATCAAATTTGGTGGGTCTTGGGATGAACACTACGGTCTGGTTGATTTTTCCTATAACAATAGTTAGCATTATGCAATAAGAATGGCTCCTTTTGAGGCCTTGTATGGTCATCCTTGCAGATCTCTTTTGTTTGGGTCAGAGATTGGTATATGTTACTTGGTTAGACCAAACATGGTTCAAGATACAAAACAATATTATATTTATTAGTTATATAATGATAATTTAATAGAGCTTATATAAATGTTATGGTGATCTTCATCTTAAATTGTAGGATTTTACAGTTACTGACTAGGTGTTATTGAAATTTTCACCTCTTTTGGGTCATTGATGGCTTGGGAGGAAAGGGAAGCTTTCTCCTCATTTTTTTGGGCATTTTGAGGTTTTGGAACATGTTGGGAAATTTTATTACCATTTACAACTACTACCATAGTTTATGTCTATACATAACATGTTCTATGTATCTGATATACGAAATTATCTATCGGATCCATCTCATGTTCTGAGACAGAGTGATCTTGAGGTTGAACATGATTTATCTTTGAATGAACATCCAATTAGGATAATTTATTCTGAAACCAAGGAACACCATGGGAGTATATTCCCTTTGGTTCATGTTCTATTCCATCATGGTTCTTATTTTAATGAGATGTGGGGGATGGATACACTCATGAGAAAGTTTTGGCCTTATCTTTTTGGCATGGAAGCTTCTAAGTAGGACTTATGGGGACATAAAGATTATATAGTGGGGAGGTTATAAAATCCTATTATTATATTTAGGTATTCTTAATCCTCCATTTTTACCATGATTTGGTTGGGTTTTTTTGGTTTTGTTTTAAGTGATTTTTTTAAATTTTTAACAGTTTCTAGGTTGTGCGTAGTTGGCACATAGTTTTCCCAAATTATGCGTCCTACAGGAGAAAATCATGCAAACCAAGGTAGTGATGTTTTTCATGGTCGGGCCATGGTTTTCCAAGTCATTAAGCTATAAAGGAGAAACTTTGCAACCCATTAAATGGGTTCATGGCATGGTCATACTCTTTTTTCAAACCGTGCAACCCTGCCAAGGTAACTGTGCTTATGGGATTTCTTAATCTAATTTATTATTTTAAAATTTATCAAACCCGCCTTTTAATTACCCAATGGGCTAGGAAAACCCCGTATCACTTTATGCTTCCTAATATTCTCCCAATAAGAAATATTTGACCCTATGAACCCTTCCAAAAGAGGGTCAAACCTTGGAAAACAAATTTTGATCTCCATCGAGTAGGATTACTCTTCTAGATCTCTTTATCCCACTCTCTATGATTTTCTCCCTAGGGTTTTGTATATATTCATGTTGTTTGGAGGATCCAATATCTACTATTTTAGGTCTTACATCTATTTTGTTTCTTAGATCTTCATTATTGACATTCTTTATAGGATTTTCCCAGCTAGGGTTTTACGTTTTGAGATCCCATGTTTACACGGTAGGTATTTCCATTATGAAAGCCAATTTTTTTAACACAAAATTGATTGATTTAAATTAAATTGTTTCATTTAAATTTAATTTCATTATATAAATAAAATTATATTCAATTGTTTGATTAAAAACCAAGTTCCATTTATCTGTGGTATTGAAATTTAATATGGCATGTTTAGGGTCCTAAGAATATTGCTAAGGGATGTAAATACTCCCGCAAGCACTTTGTATAAGGAATCTAGCATTCCCAAAGGTTTAGAAAAGAAAATGGATGAAAATTTAATTAAAAACATGGAAAAAAAACTTGAAGGAATCAATTTTTCAACATTTTTAAGTGACCCACGAACTATCACTGAGATGGGTTAGCAGAACGCATGAAAAGCAGACCACCGGTACATGGAAGGCTATGGCCAGCGAACCCAGGAAGCAGCAAACCACATCGTTCATGGAATCATGTTCATGAAATCCATCCGCATACCATCTTATGAACATGTAAGTTTGTGGATGAAGTAAATAGGCATGGTTCTGTGAACCAAGACTCGTGAACCGTTGCCTCTGCAAACCTCGGTTGACCGAGTCTTCCATGGATTGACATATATCTTAATGGGATTATACAAGAGGTGTTTCATGCCAGTAGATGTGATTTCCCCAATGCTCTATAAAATTAACACAGGAGGAAGAAGTGGACTATGGATGAAGAAAGCATAGAGGACACCCTATAGATTAGAATAAATATTTTGGAGAGGATTCCATCTTCAGTCTTGAATCATCACTAAAGTGAAAACCGTAAACCATGTTTCCGTAGGTATAACCAGTCGCACACCATAAAAAGAAGGAACATTATAATAATGGGTAAACAAAAAAATTAACCGGTGTCACTAAGAACCAAAACTTTCTCATAGATGAAATCCCCATGAACCACAAGTTCTAGGACCCTCTTTCAATACAGGGATCTTCATAGTGCATTGCTATGTGGATCGAACCTCACATCGTGTATTGAATCAGTATGTGGATGGAACCAAAATAAGCATGGTAGAATGAATCTAGGACAATGTATCACTTCTGTATGTGGTGTTCCATACCCATTCATGCGTACTTCTTTGGTATGCAGATGAACCCTCTACCTACACACCACTATGGTATGCAAAGCTCCCCCCATCCCGCATGAGAAAACAGTATGCAGAATGTGGTGTCTTTAGGTGACTTTCACTTCAGTTCCAATCTTTACCCTCTATTACTGTCCAGTCCTCCAAATCTCCTCCACTAACTAGTCCACCAGCATTAGACCAAAGCCTCCTCTAAATCCACTAGACCAGTATGATTAGATAATCAGGTGCATCGACACTCCCATTTGAATCTATACACCCATGGTAATCGGAGTCAAAAATCTTGTCCCCACAACGATTCGAAATCCCTGGATGTCTGTAAGTCTATATTCCCATGGTAACCAAGATTCCAACCATTGGATTCTAACATGAACATCCTTGGTCTAGGGATTAAGGGTGATCACTTGATTTTCCATTCTATGAAGAATGGTGATCAGTTGAATGAATCATGATTTCTTATCCTTTTGGTGAGAGGTGACATTCCTCCCCTTTCCCAAAGCACATTATGGGGTACTCCCACTAAGTTAAGTCCCTAACCTTATGATGTTTGATCTTCATGACCCCAATTTCATCCCACATTGAAGGTTTCATTGCTCCACACCCTCTCCCACCATCATCTCGGCTTCTTCCATCATTGGCCTACCCTCACCCATTAGCAGGAGAGAAGGTGTGTGGTTGGTTGAATATCTCATATACTCTTGTTTCTCACACCGAGTGTGACTCACATGATCTTAGATATTTGTGAAGATTACAACATCCACACAATCAACCCATAATGAACAATGAGAACTCTGATTCCTGTTCAAATCATGATACGTAAGAAGCCTTCTTGAAGGCCTGAGCTCAAAAGGGTTCCCTTCCAAAAGGGTCCACCAATCATGTCCCCTCAAATAGGCAGCTTCCATTCATAATCCCTAACCCATTATAAACTATGAGAACTCTTATTCCTAGTCAAACTAGTATACGTAGGATGCCTTCTTGAAGGACCGAGCTCAAAGGGGTACCATTCCAAATGGGCCCACCCCAATTAGGCACTCAGTAAATTGGCCTCCTCCCAAGTCCAATCCCAAAGATAAACGAACTACGTGGGCTCTTATTATTCTCTAGAGAATATGTAAGAAGCTCATATTATGGTTCTAATACCAACATCAAATCACCTTTTGTCCCTCCTGGATGATAATAAACTCTAGAGTTCCTTATTGCATGGATTATGTTATCATTTCCTCCATTGTATAAATTTTTGTATATCCATGATGATATTGTAACTCAGGGGTAGTTCATGGATACACTCTTCAGGAATGAACTTTGGATTCATGACCATATGAACAAGGCTTAAATCTATAAGAGAGCGCCGTAATAGGAAATAATTCAACCCAAAAGGGTGTGATGAGTCTGACCTCTCATCCTATCAACTAATGGAGTCCTTAAGTGTCATTGGCCAAATCATCATCCAATGATCACCTGCCTTTGGAAAGATGGTGCATGAATCATGGATACCATGTTTGTTGGGTGTTTCTGGCTCCACAAACAAACCTTTTGGAGACCATCCAAGGAATTCATATCCTAATAGGACAAATTGCAAAATATCTTAACCCCATGAAATCGCTCGTTGGGACCAACTGACTATGGAACTTCCATCATAATGCGGAGGGGATAAACATACCAGTCCCTATAGGGTCAATTTAATTACCCTAAAGTATAATGATGTTGATTGGATTGAAACAAAGAAGTCAACAGGAAGTTCCCTATCATAACGGATGAATGCTCCTCACATGTTGGACCATTAATTGAATTTTCCCCAAACCCATAAACGTACTTCCAAGGAGGAAAAAAAATGGTAAATCTAACTTGAATCCTCAACCAAGGTTGTTTTTTTATCTCACTCAAGTCCCTTCACCCAAAAAATGGGGAAAGGGGGCCAATACAAATCATCAAATATGAATATGTTCAAGAGATTCTACTTTGATGGGGTATTGTTTTAGAATATGTCATACATATTTGTGTGTGTGTGTGTGTATTTCAGGTTCATGCAGAGTAACCTTAAATCCAAATGATATTTCAATGACCAATATAGACACATGCCTCAGCGATCCCACAGGTGGTTGGGGCCCCGATGAAGAGCAGGACCCCCTCCCCAACCTAGTGTCTTCAACAATGGGTTTCCATCACTCTGATTTAAGAGTTCCAAAAAAATGTTACTCTATCTATAGTGGACGCCGCAAGACAAGCCCTATGATCTGAAAAATCTTGTTGGCATCCTCTTCAGCCACGACTAGCACCCCAGCACTAGGTGGCCCCAGTGGTCATCTCGACCGTTTCGGAAGCCTATACCTGGAGTGCGATAATAAGTACATATCTTATCTCAAGGAGGCATATGAAATAAATGTTGATGACTTATTCTTAGCTGCAAAAGGGTCCTAATCATGGTCCCCTCCTAGAGACCATCGCCCCCAACACTAGATGACCATGTATCCTCATTCTGAAGAGGATCTTATACTAATGGAACCTGCTGAAGTACAAAAGACACTATCCACTCGGGCCACCTGTCGAGGGTGGAAGACAAGAATTTATAAATAGGATTTAACCATGATTCATGAGGTGGAACACCTCTATAAAAATGCAATGGAATTCAATGGGCAGACACACAACTCTACCCCCTCCACTCAAGCATGTCATAGAAATTGTGTGGAACAATACGAGCCCGTGCACATTTCTTCTAGTGCTCTCCTGTCCCACCGTGCAGATATAGAAAACATTTATAGGTAGATTTAGATATCTACCGATGCACAAAAAGTCCATAATCCAAATATGATGAAAACTAGCAACATTCAGACACAAATACCTGCTGATGTGTATCGGGACAAGCTTCCAAATAGGGCGATAAACAAACATGATCAGAGTCAAATTCCTGCATATGTATACAAATACCATGAGATAAATACAGTGGAAAGAGAGAAGATGAAAATTCCAACTCATGAATATGAATCCAACCAGTCGAATACAATGGAAACTAAAGAAAAAAACTAGTGGTAGACTCATGCCTCTTCCCGGACATAGGGAAAATGCCAATATCTACTAGCAACCCACTGAGGACCAGTGTAGTCAAAAACTCCAGCTTCGACATATGAATGGGACTTCATAACCATTCCAGCAAAATATGTATCTCATCACATCCTAGAAATGATGGAAGATCAGATGTCGATTCCAAACCATATCTTCCAAACATCCCAACATATCATTATATCGGTAGAAAAGGGGAGGAAATAGGACCACGACCCGATTTCCTAAAATGTAATTAATTAACCTCAAAATGGGTAAGTCACTCAAGAGTAGTTATGCATCCCTATTTTAGTCAAGGAGGGTCGACGGAAGTATCCCATGATACGCGGGAACCAGAACGGGAACAAATACCTATTTCAACTGAGGGACACCAGCCCAACATGCAGGCCACTCCAGGGAAGGCATATATCCCTGCCCAAACTCAAGCTATCCATCAGCAAATCCCAGTACTATAACAGGAACCAAAAAAATAGATGCCCATGTATCAAGGCCGTTACCAGCAGCAGATGGCCCCATTTACCCACCAGAGAGCACCCAAAAATAAAATGTGTCAAAGGAAACTAGAAGATGAAGAGAACATACGTGATCCTGATCTACAGGAATATGGAGTTCTTGATTCCCTTGAGAGTATATCAATAAACGATCAAGACCCTGTCAATCCATTACCAAATTATGGTAGTGGAAGTAGCAGTTTTGAGGGATCTCCCTGCAATATTACTACAAATAACTCTGAAGTTCCTCCCCAGAACACACACGGGGGGCTTACTCCATGGGCCAGGAATGATTGATCATGAAAGTATATCTTCTCATGTGTGTTTAGGTAGCCCTCCACTTGATCAGATGATTAGATAGTAATATGGTTCTTTTCTTGATGTCATCCACCCTGATGGTCCTCCCCAGGTTATCTACTACAGATATGCTTCTCCTTATAGTGTACATCGAGTTATAATGGTATTTATTTCCATGATGACAGTCACTGTGAAGGCCCTAACCACAATGGAAGATGCTATGAAGGCCCTCCCAATTGTAACATCAATCAACGAGAAGGTTCTCCCCTCATTGAAATACATCCTGAAGTCACTCACCAAGATTTACACTACAGAAATTCTCCATTCATCCAGATATAAATATGTAATAACAGTCATTACCATCATATAAGTCATCGAGAAGGCCCTCCCATCAGTTTCATCAAGTAGCCAATAGGTCCTCCCCTCACTGTAGCCCTCCCTGAAGGTCCTCCCCAGGGTATACCCAATAGGGAAATTCCCCATGGGCAGGAATCAAGTTGCAATGGTATCTTTCACCATTATAGCACCAATTGTGAATTTCCTCCCCGTAATCAAAATTCACACTGGAAATATGGCCATCCCCTTATTGTAGAAAATCCGAGAAATATATCCTATGATGAGGTGCTCATAATGATAGAGTCGAACATATCAGACACTCTGTATATAATGAGTGATATCCTTTCTCAACTAGAGAAAGGTCTGGATCCACTCTTATCTTCGAGACACCCCCACGCTACTCACATATCGATGAGGATCCCACCAACCCTGTAAATTAGAAATAAATCATTAATAAGATGGCAAGATGGGAATACCAAGTAGAGGATTCCCCGAAAGAACAACAACATGATATGTTTATCTTGAGAATACAACTAGCTAAGGATAATATACCAGTTATGTATTAGCCGATGGCAACATCTCACTTTGACATACCAAGGGATCTGTCTAAGGAATGTATGAATAACATTCACCTTAATATCTAGACAACTATTCTCTAACTAAAATAAAAGTTCTTGAACTATAAAGGGTATATAGACCAGGTCAACATATTAGGAGAGATTCTCCATCTAATTGACCTAGAATCCTTCCTGTTTTTATGGAGACCATGATCCGAAAGGTGAAAAAAACAACTAGAAATGGATTGCCTCAATGCACTACAAAAGTTGTGTTGCCTCATCGATGATGCCTCATCTGGAGTTAATATTCGAGGATGGGGAGAAAGAAACCAGTGCTTATGTCTTCAAAATTCAATAAATACCATGTGGATCCATAGCCATACTCATCTCACACCTTCATGGGAGTGGATAAAATAAAAAAGGTGGAAATAGCGGCAGCTACTACTACAATACGGGAAAATCCTTAGCCTATAGGGTTGGGGGAATTTTTAACTCAAATTTCCCCAGTAAAACCAAAAAATCCAGGTTAGAGTGCATCAGTGGAAGAACAGGAGCAACCCCAACCCACAGGACTCATGGAATTTTTAACTCAAGTTCTTGCACAATGGATATATGTCTTCTCTTGTCTCGGAAGAACGAGGAGCAGGGAGGTCACCCATTAAACCCCATATAATTGTTCATACCCTCCAAGATGAAAGAACATTGTGAGGTTAGATCAGGGCTCCCTTTGGGTCAATTTTCATCATGAAACCCGAAGAATACCGTAGAAGGGATGGATAAAGTCCACCAAAGGGTGCAGAAACCATTCCTACCATTCAAAATTGGGTACACCACCCCCAATTCAATATGAATCAGTAAATGTGGTAAACTTAAACCCCATAGATCTCACAAGAAATGATATAAAGGGAGAAGACACAAGTGAATGTGGGTCCCTCCCATAGGTGGCCCACCCAGAGCCTCATTGTGTGAATTCCTAAAACCAGAGAGTTGTACTAATTTTTTGAATCCCCATAGTAAATATTCCATTACTTCCTACACAAATCCCCAACAAAGAGAAGAATAAATCCCAGGTCATCTATGACCCACCACCTCCTCCTCCTGATAATGTGCCCCTCACACTCGAGGAATGATTCTCCAAGTAGGAGGAAGAAATAAAAGAACATAGGGGAATAAATGCCGAGCTACATCAAGGGAGTTATTTTTTCATATGCATTCCTCAAGTGGAATGTCAACATGTGCTCCAAGAAGAGGTTCCCCTACAACAAGCACTCATCATGGTACATGAAGTTAAGCTCATATTCCCATCCAATCTAGTACTGAGACCATTAAAATACTTAAATCCATCCCTATAAAGACATCAAGAATTCCCTCCACTAGGAAGGCAGCTAGAGTATATTCAAGAGAACCCAAAAAAGGATAACCCCAGCTGTGTATCCCCCCCAAATTTCAGCTGTGTCAGAACATCTAGTTTTCCCCTGTTGTACCCACTCAAACTCATGTCTAGAAGGAAATGTATTAAAGGATCTTGAATACCGTTGAGAATCTAACAGATTGGCTAGAATCCATAGATGGTTGAATCTCTCTAATACAACTAGATCGCAAACCCGATGCTAATTGGGTGAGCAACGTTCTACCACTTCCAAACTATAGGAACCCCATATTCTTAGTTTTCAATGGCTCGAGGGACCCAGAAAAACATCAAATTCACTATGCCTCTTACTATGACCCCATGATGGGCACCCTGGAGTAGTAGAAATTAGTGAAACATAGGTGCTTTTTGTGAACCCTTCATATTTTAGCCTTCGTATGCTATATTATCTTGATAGCTAACTCAATAACATTTTGTAAGGACTTCTAGTGATAGTTTGTCTTCCATTTGAATTCAACATTTCCTAAGATAATGGTCAGTGATCTCAGGAACTATAATCAGTAAGAGAATGAAAGAGTTTCAAACTTCAATTCCAGATGAAAGGGTCTAACTTACTTCCTGAATCGGCCACTCCCCTATGATGAAATGATCTCTATGTGTATCGATATTATCTATGATTAATTGTGAACACCCCTCATCCCAGTGAAGTACCAAAGTAGGTTCCAATATTTCTCCACAATTACCCAAATGATACAACACTCTTTCTAGAGGACCAATCTCATGTCCCGGGTGGCCCCAACATCCCTAGTGAAAAATAACGGGAAAAGATGAAGCGGTTTCTATCATGAACATGCCACCCTCAGCACCAGATCTAGTTATGAGGCCTCCACCAAACCATGGGGGACTCTGTGGACACCAATAGACACCCCCACCCCATTAAGATAAGAAAAGGGGTTCTAAAAGAAATCAGTTTGAGGAACAAAAAAATAAAGTCTACCCATTACGATATGACCATGTCTACAGCTAGTTCATAGCCACCATGAACTAAAAATTTCTCCAGCTACCATATCGAAATAGATTTGATGAAGTGTGTCTTGAGGACTGTCCAAAATGTTGTACCTGTCACCAGATACTGGGTAACACCATCCAGGAGTGCTTTGTATTCAAGGACCTCCTGCAAAAGATGGAGGATTTTGGACAGGTCATGTTGGGTTTGCCTCTAGCACAAGTGGCATATGTTTCCACCATTGAACTAAGTGAGGAAGAGGAATGGAAAGCAGTTACACGGAAAAGGAGAAAAAATTGGACAATTGGATGACTTGAAAAATAGTCAGCTGAGATCACGACATCCTCTAGGCATAGTTGAAGCAACCAATCGTGCCTCCAATAGCTCCTGATGCAACATATACATTATCCATAGCCCCACAGTCCTCTGGTGGATTGAAGGTAAGAAATTAAGAGCAAGAAGATGAGCCGACACTAAAGTTGAAGCCTATATTGACACTTTTATACTTTATTCCAACAGACTTGAAAGAAAGGGCACTACTCCGCCAAATGGGACAAAAGGCACCACAACGCAAAATGAAACCATCATAAGAAAATGACATACATAAGCATTGTCAGATCAATAATTGATCTTTGATTCCATAATTTCATTCACTTGATTGATCGCTTATCTAATGGAGACTATGGCCTTGAACTTGAATTTCCCACATTTAATAGGAGAGTTGGAGGAAGGGGTTACAGAGCCTGGGGGTTTCCTAGAAGTTATGATCATGGAAAGATTCAAATTATTGGCCACACCTTATCTCAAACCATTATTGTTGTATAAAATCATATAAGAACCCTCCATAAGACACAATTGGAACCGGAGTGTTTATCCTCCCTCGTCGGAAGAAATCTAAGACCAGCCATCTTGGAGTATCTATTGGTGGAGGAAAAAATGTCCAATTGCCCAAGGCGTATAGGAATAATAGTTCAGACAAACTTAAAAAGTATCGTAGTGCCATCATCTCCTGTCACATAGGTCGAAACATCTACAGCCAAAGCTCATGCCCCTAAATCACCCATGAGAGAGCATCCTAGAGCCAAGAATCACTGATCATTAGAAGGAAAATATGATATTTTGAAGTAGAAAGCCTTAGTACTGCCAATGTTATTAATCTTATATGCCTTAACTCAATCAGTAGACCTTAGGGAGGCACTCATCGAATCCTTACTAAGTACCCATGAATATAAGGCCAAAGTATCAGCGTCTGAAATCTATCAGTCAGAGGCCAATCTCAAATAATTCTATGCCATCATCTCCTTCACATATCCGGATTAAGACTCCATCATGCAAGGACACATAAAAGCCTTATATGTGTCTAAAAATATACACGACATTTACGTTCAAAGATTTTTTATCGACAATGGATTTGGACTAAACCTCCTCCCACTATGAACACTTCGTTTGTTAGGCTATGATGGGGATATTCGGACACCATGCCCCACAACTCTTTTGGGATTTGACAAAAGTGAGGAGAATCCATTATGAAGAATAGAGCATAAAACTTATCTTTGAGACCTCGTGTCTAATTCTGAGTTTTTTGTAGTGTATAAAAGTACGACCTTTAATTTTCAGTTTGGAAGGCCTTGGCTGCATCAACATAATTTGATTCCCTCATCATACCATCAATGCATCAAATATTGAGCTAATGAGAAAAACGGGACATTTCATGGTGACAAATTATCATTCGAATCATGTGAGTCGCATTACATCGATGCAGTCATCTATGAAATGAAGTATAAGTAGCCTTTGGTCGATGAAATTTATTAGACTACCACCCCAAATGTATTTGAAATGGCTCCCTCTGATCCCCTCTAACAGCTTGGAGAAGAGAATGTATTACCCATCAACCTGGTTGAATACATAAGTTCAAGCTCGGATGCAGACTTATTTGTTAGCATGATTTTTGTTATGGATGACAAGTCCAAAGAAACTTAGGAGCTCGTTGGCCTCTATGATGTTAGGGAAGGCCCAAAAAAATATTCTCTCAGACCATCCACAGGACCCCAGACGGTTACCACCTTATTTACTAATATAGAAGTAAATTTCACTCCCATCACCGGATAATTCATCTCGAGAATCCTATATCCATAAAAAGAGGAAGTAGATGGTGAAGATGATGCTAGTGATGAAAAATAAGAAGACCTAAAAGTTTCCCTTCCTACATTTGAATAAGGTGTCTCCACTACAATCAATGAACTTAGAAAGATAAATTTCGGCACCGAATATGACTCGCGGCCCACTCTGATTTGTGTGGCTATTCCTTTTGAAGAACAAGAGACATATACCTCCTTCATAAAGAGGAATTGAGATGTGTTTGCCTTGAATTACATAGAAATGTCAAGCCTCAATCCAGAGGTCTCTACTCACCATCTGGGTCTGCCAGAAGACCATCATGGCTATAAGAAGGATTTTAGGACCCACCTGGCACATGCTTCCAAAATTGAGGCTGAAGTTGACAAACTAATCGAAGCTAACTTCATTCGGGAATTCTAATATCTTGATATGGATAGAAAACATCATCCCTTTTAAAAAGAAGAATGTAAATATTAGAGTCTATATTAACATCTGGGGCCTCAATCAGCATGGCCCAAAAGATGATTTCCCGGTTCTGATCCCAGATTTTTTGATCGATGCAATTGTTGGATATGAGGACCTATCATTCATAGATGGCTATTCTGGATACAACAAGATCCAAATGGCCTAAGATGATGAAGAATCCATTACATTCAAGGCCCCCAGGGATTGTTTTTCTATAAGGTAATTCCCTTTGGTCTGAAAAATGCTGGCCCTACACATCAGCACACCATGCATTGCATTTTCAAGACCTTCTTGGGAAAATTCATTGAGTGCTACATCAACGATCTTGTGGTTAAATCATTGAAGTTCTCATACAACCTGAAAGATCTTCAAACTGTCTTCAACAAACTCCGACAACATAGTTTAAAGATGAATCCCCTAAAGTATTCCTTCAGCATTACCTATGGGAAATTCCTCGGCTTTGTTGTATACCTTCACGGCATAGAATTTGACCCTAAAATACAAATTCCATCCTTGGAATGTCTCCACCTCACAACCTAACTGAATTGAGGGGTCTCCAAGGGCACCTGCCCTACATCCGCACTTCAAAGAAAGCCTTATAGGTTAATGTTTATCTTTCACCAGGTTAATGAAAAAAGAGATTATATACAATTTTAATAATGATTATTAATAATAATTCGGGGATCTCAAAAGATATATCCTAATCCCACCGGTCCTAATGCTGTCAATTAAGGGGAGACCACTAATTTTCTGTGTAACCACCTTGGAATGGTCATTAGAAGCTTTCTTCACAGAGAATAATTATATTGGTAGAGATAATAATATCTATTACCTCATCCAAACAATGATCAATGCTAAGACTTGATATTCAAGAATCAAAAATAATTGTTTGGACCTAATCTTCATGATTCAAAAATTCAAGCATTACATGTAGCACCATGAGGTCCATCTGGTCTATCGCTACAAACTACTCAAGCATATCCTTATCCAACCTATGCTAAGTGGACTCCTATCATAGTGGGTAGTCATCCTAAAACAGTTTTACAAATGGTACATTCCTCAAAAATCCATCAAAGTACAGGAGTTATCAGAATTCGTGGAGGAGTACCCCTTGGAAGAAACAACCCCATTAGATACTGAACATCTAGATGAAGATATATTCTCTATCCATGAAGGCCCCCATGGATGGGAAATGTAATTAAATGGTGTTTCTAGAATACTAACAGGGAAAAGGATGTAGGATCCCAAGCTCAAAAAATATGGGCTGGGAGTTATACTCATATCCCCAAAAAAGGACATCGTGCCTTATTCCTTCCTTCATTTAGAGGGGTGCACAAACAATGAAGCAGAATACCAGGACCTCATTGTAGGCCTGGAGCTGGAACTTCATATGCGATCCAAATTCCTGAGGATAAAAGGTGATTCGGAGGTAGTCATAAAGCAAGTCAATAAAGAATATGACATTTAGAAAGATGTATTGGTACCTTTTATTTACCGTTTTCGAGAACTAATGGTAGAATTCCCACCAGATCTGATGCTGAATCACGTCCCCCAGTCACAAAAGGCTCAAGAATATGCTTTGGAAAATGTAGCTACAACCCAAGAAGATCCACACCGGGATGAAATGATTATCATAATTTCCCACCATCGTATGTTCTTGTCATTAATTAAGAAAAATGCGGAGGAAGTCGTTGATATTAGCCCCGTTTCTGAGCCCTATGGTCACACCACTGGCAGGATGACTCCCATTGAAAATTACCACCGAAGGGGGGAAATCCCATTAGTTAAGGTTGTAAGGTCATAGATATGGATGTGGGAAGTCAACTTTTTATTATACAATAGTGTGAACCAATAAAAGTTTCTTTACAAATGAGGCCTTGATAGAGTCCTCCATAGGTGCATCGATGGTGAAGAGACTACTACCGTCATGAAAGAAGTGCATGTATGAGCCTGTAGAGAACACCAATCGACAACTAATCTCTACCTTCAAATTTTAACTCTTGGATACTATTGGCACACTATCATATAGTATTTTACCACTTTTACCAAGAAGTGTCATTCCTTCCAAGTTCATGCCGATTTTATTCACTAACCCCTAGAGATACTTCACATAGCTAAGTACTCCTATCCATTATCCATTTAGATGATGGATATTGTGGGACCATATCCTCCTGCCACATCCAGACAATTCAAGTTCATTCTCATAATGATCGAATTCTTCTCCAAATGGGACGAATCCATACCCCTTAATGAGGTTAGGGAAAAAAATAATTGTTAGATTTTTGAAAGCCTACATTACTACCCCATTTCGTGTCCCGCATACAATACTAACAGAAAATGGCACAAACTTCTATTCTGCTAAATTGGACAACTTATACCAGAATTATGGAATCAAATCCAACCATTCATCCCACTACCATGTAGTGGACAAAGAGTAGATAGAGACATTTAATAAGACTATGTCCAAAATACTCTAGAAGATGGTGGATAAGGATATGAAATTATGACCAGATAATCACCTTAATGCTTTATGGGAATACTGGACCATGACCCCAACTTCCACCCAGGTAAGACAGTACTCACTAGTGTACGAGACCGAGGAAGGTTTTCCCTTCAAAGTTCAATTGTCATTGCTTCACATTACTATTTGTGATCAAATGAATATGGATGAGAGATCATATAAATGGTTTGATGAGTTGTAACAACTGGATGAGAAAATCCTCCCCACTTTGCACCATTTGAAAGTCTACCAAAATCGGATCGCATGAGCCTTCAACAGAAAGGTTTGCCTATGGTATTTCCTAAAAGGAGAGATGGTGTTAATCCATATAACCCCAATGATTCTCGAGAAGAAATTCCCAAAGATTGATCCAAAAGGGAGGGACCATATGTCCTATATAAATTCTAATCAAATGGAGAATATTCATTGATATCAATGGATGGACATCTCATCATAGCTCCCACAAATGCAAGGTTTCTAAATAAGTACTCATCATAATGGAGAATAAATGTCCTTGTTGCATGACTCTAAACTGAATAGCATCACATCCTTTCTACAATATTTTAAACCAAATATCATAAATTTTCAAAATCGTATGATGATAAATTGTGAATCCAGAAGTGTCCTAGCTGCAAGAAGTTAAACCGTATAGCATAAATTTTCCTAATTGTATGCCACTAAACTATAAATCCATAAGTTTCCTAACTGCAAGATGTTAAATAACATAGAATAAATCATCCTAATTTCACAATGATAAAATGTAGGATTAAACTTTTCCAAACCAAATGACATTAAACTATATGGATTCCTTCATCCTGCAAGATGTTAAATTGAACGGCTTCCAAATAACTACGTACAACTTGATTCTAATTCGTGAGTGGGATATGTAGCGATGACTCGACCATCAATATTAGTTTATCCCTCACATGAAAAAAAAAAATCCTCAATTGTATCCTATATCACCCTGTATTATGAGGGAAATTATTTTCACTCATTTTTTCTCACATTGATTATAACTCATGTGATATTAGGATTCGTGGTAAGATATCCCTTATGTTAACAAACTATAAAGGAATATGATATACCTAACACCTATAGCGGATGAAACCAAAATTCCCCTACTCCTATGTCTAAGTTAGATCGGTATAGGGAAAATTTAGAACTACGTATTGATTGATTCCTTCCCTTGGTGGATACGTAGTGACTCCCATATTTAACAGTCATACCCATCCATAAATTAAAGTAAACAATTCCATCTCATGTACCTACAAGTGGACTAGACCTTTGTAGCGAACATTCAAAACTACATACAACTTAATTCCCATTCATTATAGGGATACTTAGTAACACCTTAATCCTTTATCCTAGTCCAACCACCCAAATAAAAAAACAATTCCCCTTATTTCATGCATAGGTCATACATGTATAGGGGAATCCATGAAAGGTTCTAAACACATGACATTACACAGAAAGGTTCCTCAAGAGTAATATGTGGCCAAATTCTCAGTGTTACAAGATCTCGTACATGCCCCAATTTCCTATAAAACAAATTTAAGGAGATTAAAGAAATTATAAGTTTGAATTCTGATACTCATAAGGAGTCAAAAGATTATTCTTCCTCCTGCATATGATTCGGATCTATGTAGAAGATTCAGTAGTCCACGGTCGATCACTGTCTGGATTATTATTACATTCCCTAACACATCTTTCCCATTTTTCAAACTCCATACTCTGAGAATACTTGGGCCCCAATAAACATTCATGGCCATCAGATATGGAAGGAAATTTTCCTCATGAAACCTTTGTTTCACTATGCACATCATGCCCTATGGTTCTACATATGTTGCCAATAAAACATCCGTCAATCAAATGAAAATTATTCCTCATGAGAGTCATTTCCTACCTCTATATGCACAATGTCTTCCAAGACCCATGTTTTTCTTCCTGACCCAAGGACCCCTCAGGACAATGTTTTACACCTTATATCATCACTCATGTCTAAGGAATGCAATAAAATCCTGACCATGATTAACACAAATCTATTTAAAGACTTTTTGATAAGACACTAAACTACAAGGCCAGAAGTGTCATGGCTGCACGACATTAAAATACGCCACTAAATGGAAATTATTAGATTTCTATATTGGCTTGGCCTCCTCAAAATAAATTCCTTCCCTTACCACGTAAGGGAAAAATATCCACAAGGAATTTTCATTGGGAATCTTGTGTAACTTGGATTCCCCCTAAGAAGATATGTATTGGACCCGAACTCTACAATCTGGACCTAGCCACAAAAGATTTTGAAATGTCCCCTTTCTCTGCACACAAATTAAATCAAAGTAGAGAATCCATGGACAACTCCTGTCTACAGGGTTTATTAAAAGTGGTCATATTTCCATTCTTTGACATTGAGATTACCCTAAATTTACCCCACATGATGATAAATTGTGTGAAATGCTTTCTTGGTACATGAGGTTAAACTAAAAATCATTGGTCTAAGCATAAAATTCTCCCAGATAATGATTATGCTATTCTTAAGTGGTGATCTGGAATCTTCATAATCACTTGTCTCTCACACTGATAATAGCTCACGTGATCTTAGGTACCTCAGTAGAGGATCCACCATGACATCATGGTGAATCAACCCAGGAGATTTGGTCCTAGAAGAACGACCCTAAAAGGCTTGTTGTGGTTCCCTTTCCCATAAGGAAACCCAGGTCTTGGCCTTGCAACCTTAAACTATAGGGTACTCTATGGATGGGATGATTTCCTCACCCTGCGTATGAGTTAGATCTATGTATGGGATTACCATTACCATGAGTGAATCATAGACCGAAAGGTTCTAACATATCCAAATAAACTCCTTACATATATCAAATTTCATGCTTTGAGTAATCTTGAATCCCCATAATCCTCCATGCAATCAGATATGGAAGGCCAGAGTCCTGCAGACACCTTTGTTGACTATTCACATCATGACCCGGTGGCTCTACATATATCACCTACAAAATGATCATCAACCAAAGGAAAATTCCTCGTCAAGAGAGTCCTCTCTTACCCTAGTACGCCGAATAGCTTCCCGGCCACGGGACATCCCTTCTAATTCAAAAACACTTAGAGTCATGGTTTACATTATCTTTCCGACCCACGCCCTAGATATATCAGAATATCTTGGCTTGATTCACCTCTTTTTTCTCTTAAGGCTTCTACAAAATAAAGACTCTCCACCCCTATGTGTGAATTTGATCTGCGTACGAAAAATAAAATGCCCCGCTTATTTTTGGTTTTACCGATAAGGTTCAGCCAAAAGAATTCCACCTTTCATGTTTAGGTGCACCCCTTTTCAGAAGCCATATTCCATGTTCAGAAAGGTCTCAATCTCCATAATCCTTCATGGCTATCGAATCTATAAGGATAGTCTCTTGCACACTCCTTTTTTTGAATATTCACATCATGCCCCAGTGGCTCTGCATATTTTTCCAACAAAACGGACGTTATTTAATGGTAAATTCTTCACAAGGAGAGTCTTTTCCAATTTTCATATACTCGTATGACATTTTTGTCCAATCTCACTCCCCAGATTTGGAAACCCCCTAGATTACATCTTACATATCTTTCCCTTTTTAAATTACCAAACATAAAAATCATTTCTAATTGAACTCAGGATTCACTGGCTCTCCCCTACACCAGAAAACTTTTCATGGAATCGGTTTCCCATTAAAAGCGGATACAAATTCTAATAATCCTTTTCGGACATTATCCCTCAAATAGGCCACCCAATGTGGTCCCCAACCTAAAAACAAACCCAAAGTGTTATAAATCACACCCCCCCACGCCATCAGAGATTGAAATCTAGTGTCTTACGAAAACCTTTTTTGACTATTCACATCTTTCCCAAATGGCTCTGTATATGATGCCTAAAAGACGATCATAAATCAATGGAAAATCCATCCTTAGGAGAGTCCTATCCTACCTCTATATGCCAAACATGACTCCCAAACCTCGTGTGCATCCAAAACATAAAAATTCTGGGTCAATAAAAATCTCTCATTTATGTTTAAAAGTTATTAGGACATTCCCAGCTGATGAATCCCAAATTGGGGCCCCTACCTCATCAATTTTTTCCAAAGATGTTCGACCTAAAACATCAGTAATAAGTATGAGTGGAGAGACTATAAACCATTGGTGAAAAATGCCCAATACTCACCAGAGTGAAAACCACAAAGGGATCCCCAAGATATAAGTAGAGTACCAGCTCAATAAACCTATATTGTGTATGGTTTAGGAAAAACAATGTTCAGATATCAAATATTCAAAAAAGATATACATATTTTTAGGTCTAAAACCCACAAAGGGATGCCTAGGAAAAAGTCAAGTTATACCCTCTAAGCCTGTATCAAACAGGCTTGGGAAAAAATTATGGGGACAATGAAAAATACACAAAAGTTTGTGTGGTTTTCCATAAAACCCCAGTAATATCCGAAATACGCTCGCTAAGTCCCGCAACTCATACAAAAAATAGAGATGAATTCAATTATTTAAATTTACAAGTTTCGAATCACCATTTAATAATAATATATGTTTATATGATTAATTGTGATTAATTAACCTGACAAGAAAAGGAAAGGAAGAAGAATCAGAGGAAAAAATAATTAAATCTTATTTCATAAAGATTTTGAGGGTGTTCATAGCCTAGAGCCTCTCTTAGAAAGTGGTACATGATGGTTACATGAGATGTTTAGAAAAATCACAAATCTGTATCAACAATTGATGCAACTCCTCAATGGCTCGATGGGGTTTTAACAAATTTGTGGTCTCATCCTCCACACCTACCCGCAATTCCTCTGAGTCTCTCATAGATCCAAGGCATGTCCTTTACCCTTCTTTCATCTTCCATCACCCCTCCTAAATGGTGACTATAGCCCATACCCACACCTGTTTAAGTCGCTTCGGCTTCGGTCTCTACTACTCCACTTCTTGTTCGAGTTGTTCTGCAAAATACCCTTGCTACATTAGCTCATTTTTCAACCTCGCAACTACTCTAGCTTGATTGGAAGCTTCATCAATAAGAATTTTCCACGTAGAAGCAAGAAGAGTTGTAACGCCCCGACCCCACTTACCCAGAGTCGGTGTATTATTACATAACATTGGCATGATCACAAAAAGATCAAAACTCGAAAGACTAATTGGTTTAGTAGCTTTGGAAACACTAGATATATTCATAAGTCTTACATTACATCATAAAGTGAAAAACTACTACAATAACATATTGTCTCCATAATCCACACTCATATCCCCACATAATATCCCTGCAAGTCATTCATAATTTACTTCTTCATACCCTGGGAAAAATAAAACATAGAAAAGGGGTGAGCTCAAATGCCCAGTAAGGATAACAATATAGCGGAAACTTTCATAAATAAGAATAAACATTTAAGGCAATTTATAACTAAAAAAACCCTTTTAAACTTGAACTTCAACATAGTATAGAAAAAATAAAATGAAATAATTCCATTTACTTATTCACATGGATATTCTACTAATCTAATAATCACATGCAATATCAATAACCACTTTCATAATGATGGAATGCATAATGTCAGACTATCATAACCATATATCCAAGGCCTCGTGCCAAGACTACAAATAAGATTTTTTCAGGGCCTTGTGCCAAGACACTAGTTTGTCTCATGAGACCTACCGATGCATCGAGGAGCTATAGCGGGCTCCACCCATCACATATTAAGTCCAATGCATTCCCATATGAAAAGGTTTAAACATAACATACACATTCGTATTAAAACTAGCATACGAAATGTCAATACTTTCACCATAAACAATGAATGGTATAAAAATAGCACATCCATAGTCAAACATATCACAAAACCTTCAATACAATATAGAAGTTTTGTATCATAATAAATCAACTTCAAATAAGCGTAAAATCCATCAAAGGATGTTGACATAGATGAAATCAAAACTCTTTTTAGAGAAATATCTCTTTCTATTTTGAAATCATTTAAGAGTCATATATTTATAAAATAAAAAATTTTCTATTAAAATATTCTTATAATCTTGTAAGGGAAGCTTTGACGATTTTATAACGGAGGAAAATAACTGCACCCGTCGTATAAGTTAAAAAAACATTCTTACCTTAATTCTGTCGAAAAGGTTAAAAGCACCTTGTTTGGAAAATGACGGAAAGATTCCTTTATAAACCTCTTATAAAAAGTCAAACAATGGTATAAATGAATTTAACCCATATTCTAGTAAATAGTAAAAATGTTTTGAAATTCATTTTTAAGAAACATGGATGTGGATGATAAAGAGATCCCAGTATATTATTACGTATAAACAACCTCGGATAATGAAGAGATTGTGAAATAAACCCTTACCTTGTAATTTTCCTTGGATGGGGTAGGTTAACCTCCTGTATAGTAGTGAAATAATTGTTATTAAATTATAAAATAATCATATACATTCATATGATATCATATATGAATTTTTAACATTTCTTTGTTAATAATATCTTATTATTATCGTCGTTTCGGTTGTTAACTTACTCGTTTTCTTTTATATGTTTTGTTACATAAGCCATGTTTTTCATGGATAGGTTGTATATTATTCATATACAGAATGATATCAAGTCCTTAAACATTATTTTTAAATCATCAAATGATAATTATACTTGAATGAATATGATGGAGAATGAATCTCATCGTGTTCGTGGAGATGGTAGTCCGTACGTACGCATGAGCGACAATATCATTATTTTGATATTAAAATAATATATAAATGGATGTTATATAATATATAAAGAATCATTAACGTGTTATATTTATTATTTACATGAGTTACACATCATTATTACACCCATCCAAATAATAATATATTGAATAACAATTACACCACGACGTGGAGACGGTAAGTCGTACGTACGCACGTATGGTGACATGTTATTCAAAGGTTGGATAGAATACTGAATATGTTTAGACCATATTTATAATAACATCATAGTATATATATGATACTGGAGTTATTATTTTAGAATGGTAATAACAAAGGAAGAAGAAGTGGAATAAGAAAGGAACTTGGAAAAGGGTGGTGAAATCATTACCTCTTCTTCGGGTTCTTCCTTTTGATTTGATCAAAAGGTCTCCTTAGGTTGGCTTTCTGATCAAACTAAGGCCTCTAGGTTGTAGTGAGGGAAGTTTGGAGAGTATTTTGGCAGAGTTTGGCCGAACCAAAAGGCTTTTAAGGTGTGAAGAAAAAGAGAAGGAGGAGTGCCCTTTTATAAGAGGGGTGAGGGGCACCTTTGGAAAAGCTAGAAATATTAATTTATAATAAATTCATATTCGGTTTCTAATGGCTCCAAAGTTTATTATTTAAATTTTAAGGTGGGGATGGGTCGAAAACAACTCAAACAATAGAATTTAGATAGGTTTGGGTCATTATATTAACCTTATCTTTAAGTATTAACTCTTAGTTAATTAGTTTCACTTTTACAATGTCTCTTTGTAGTTTTATATAATATGGTTAATAAACTTACTATATTACTCCAAGACACCCCAAAGTGGTCCATTAATAATACTCCTATCATTATATAAGTCTCTTCGCCTAACCTTATATTTTTAGGAATTTAATATCAATTAATAATATATTACTTGTTTTAAAAACTCTTTTATGTTAATTTTGACACTATTCAATAGTTGATTTTTGTGAAACTCATAACAGAATGATTACTTCGAAAAAGTTTAATTAAATCATTCCTAACATGTCATATTAACTTATAAAATTAGTGTAATTCATAAAAAAGTCTCAAATTATATTTATTTGTGTATTTATAATATCAATTATTTTAATTTTTCACTATTATGGTAATTACTGCATCATTATTGTGTCATAAATAAATTAAATTATTTAATGTCTAAAAATTATAAATAAAATATAATTATGTAGGAAATCGTCTTATCTTTCTAATGAATATTCATAGTTGAAAATACAACATATATAACCCTATGTAAATATTTGTTTGCTAAAAGATATATGCTTGTGTCATTTTTGTATTCATTTTAACTTAATTAAAATAAAGTGTCTCTATCACCTACAAGTGGTTCCATGGGGTCCCAAAATCGGCCCAAAGATGACTATGGTCGAAAATGTATCAACCAATAAGGTTAGGACACGTTTTAGGGTAATTTAGTATTATTATAATATTATTTTTTACCCTTATTTACCGGATTTACCCTTAACCATGGTAAATAAAATATTTACCGCAGTAATTATTCAAAAAGTCTAAAAATAAAAGTTACCTATTCACACAATATGAACATCCTGATTCCAAATATGGAATCCATTTTTCCAAATTCAAAACACAGAAGTGGCAGAAATTAATTTAAAAATAATTCCCGTTGTTAAATCAAAAAGTGTGTTTTTAAATTATAATAACTATCAAAAGATTGATACTTGTTTATGTTCGGTTTAATTGTGAAATTATGTCTAATGACCAAAATTGTATTAAATGGTAAAAATATATTCTAAATATACTTTAAAACCACTCAAATTAATAATTTATCACTATTAATTATTTTGATTAAAAAAGTTGTTTTTAATCAAAATTTAGTAATTTTCACTATTCCTCAAAATATTAAAGTTATCCAAAAAGTACCAAAATTTCATCTTAGGGTAAATTCGACACTCTGAATCCCAAAATGAAGTCCATTTTGAAATATAAAATATATCTAATTTCAAAAAGTAGGTATTACTATTCATAACGGCTAGTTTGATCGGTTGTGGTGTGGGTTAAAACTCGAAGTTGCGTACAACACACGCTACTGTATTATTCAAAGGAAAGCGTATCGTGGAAGCTTGGGATGTTTCATTTTAAATTTTTGATGTCCCCATTTAGTCAAAAAGTTTAAAATATTGTATTTAAAAAGGTTTCACTCTTTAAAGTTGATAAAAGTGCAATACTGAAAATGAATTTGTTCTTGCATTATATCTAAGAAACTCATAATATGGATTCTAAAATTATTAGGATAATATAAAGTTTAAAATTTAATTAATAATATTCATAACCTCTTTTGAATGGATTTTTTTTTTGGTAAGTCATGGTGCGATTGAACTCGGTGTTGCGTATAGTAGAAGTTATTGAATTATTTTGAAGAAATAACACACTATGAAATCTTGGGGTGTTACATTCTCCCCTCCTTCAATAAATTGCGTCCTCGCAATTTGAAATTGTTCTTAGAAAATAAAAGGTTGAAAATAGAAAATATATTTGTGGGAAAACCCACATCGGAAATTGGGTTACTAAAATTTAGTCTTAATATGAGGAAAAGGGAAATGAAAGGGTCACCACCAAATTATGATCTCGATTAGAAGAACATTGGTGGCAATTAGAGCCATATAATTTGAGGAAAACGTAAATATTTATAGGTAGTGATTGAGGTCATAAATCACAAACAAGTATAAAATTGAGGTCCTGAAATTCATCAATCTATTATGATTTGAAATACCATCGGTTCAACAAAACATAGGGTATTGGGATAACACATTTTTTACGTTTCAAAATATCGTAGTTGAAATCCCACATCGAAAAATGAATTAATGAGGCCTCTATTTAAAATAAAGAGTGGAAAGTATGAAGATTACCAAAAATAAAACATACTAGGGTTCCATGTAGGAAAATATGGATATCAAATAGAAATATAACCATCAATTATCTGATGGAGAGTGGTAGAGAACATGGCTATGAAAAGGCCAACAATCCCAAAGCCATAAATTAGTGATGATTTAAGGTACCATATAGGACAACATTTTTGTTCTAAGTTCCTTTTCTTAATATTGAGGAATTTATTTATGAGATTGGCTAAGATCTTAAGGAGATATACTTAATTTATAATTAGAGTTTTATCCATTAATAAATTTCTACCACAAACTCATCTTTCACTCTAAAAGATAATAGAACGTAAAAAAATTATATTTATACTATTCGTACAGGGTTTCAAAATAAACGAATTTATAATTCATCTACCAGATCTTTTAATAAAAACTATATTATTTAATCCAGGACATCTCGTGGGCCAGTGGTAGGTGATACACCCTTGTCGCCCTTCGGTTGCGGGTTTAAGTCTCTCGGCCTTGCTAGTCGCGACGGGTTGCCACCCGACCTCCGGGTTGTCCTTTTATGGTAATCCAAAATTAATCTCAAACTACAATTTATCCAAAATACTTCTGTCCAAACTCACAGTCCAACATTTATAAGGAAGGTAAACATAATGTAGATCCTTTTTACCCCATAATAGCATATTAATACCTTCATCATGTATTCTTTTAAAACACTGAAACATCCTGAATTACCATAATCCTTATTGATTACATTCATGCTCCCTTATTCCATATAGAATACTGGATATACTTCATCAATCCAAAGATGTTTTAAACCCCAACAATGATGGAATATAAAAATCATTAATCAACTTCAAGGTAGTCAAGAATATCCAATGTAATTTATCCAAATCAATCATGTATTATTCTAAAATCACTACCTCGGTATCAGAACCATATTATGGTTTATCTTTCTCTCAACCATATATTTTCCAAAACTTTAACCTGATATTGAGTCACTTTTCTTTGTTCCACACAATCTCAAGTCCTTAATGAAATAGTACTGTTGTGCAATCCTTATATACTCCATAATTATTATAACAAGTACATTGTTGATACAACACTCAAATGACATAATCAACATAAGAACTCTAATCATTCCTCTTCATCTGTGGTAGTATCATAACTTGATTATTATCTAATACCATCATTTGTGGCATAGTCTGACGATTGGGACATAGGTTCGCGTAGTGTCCAAACTCCTTGCAAATGAAGCATTGTACATTTGAAACCATTTTCTTACCCTTGCAGTCACATACTTTGTGCCCTTTTCCTCCACACCTATAACAAACTCACATTCCTTTCAGGTAAGTTCCAGGGTGTTTCTTCCCACAGTTATCACATATGGGAAAATTCTTCTTTTCCCTCTTCCCTTTATCCATCTTTCTCTCTTCCATCCTTTTCTTCTCTTGATTCCCTTCAAAGCCATAGGACTCAGTAAAATATTTACTTATCTTATCAACACATGATCTTTTTCTTCATATGATGATAATACATGGGAGAATATTTCTATTATAAATTCTGGCTTAATACCATGAAAGATATGATCTTTCTTTCTCTTTGGATCATATGCATTGCTGGAGTTCTCATTCCTTCTACTGGGAGCCATTTCTAAACAATGGCATAAACTAGATCATTTTATGAATCAAAATACTTAATTCCATACTTATAAAACACTTAACATAAATTGAACTATTTATGGATATAATCCATAATCATAAAAATGTTTTCTTTGAGGAAGTATATACTCATAAACCCTTCATAATTATTTGTAAAGAAAATGAGAGTTATCCTAAGCATATCCCCCGGGAGTGTCATAACCAAGAGTGAAGTAAGGCCCTTTGTCATGCACCAATTCCCGTTTGAGTCTATCTCAAAGAGGTGTTTTCAGTTTTTACCCCTAGGTACATCTGTGCCAGAGCCACCTCTACCTGCTCGTATCCAGATAGGGATGTATTGCTCGGAAAACTCACAAAATCTCTACAATACCAAAATTCTAGGAAGTTCTTCTATACTAATACTCAAATTTTATCTTAGGTCTACGAGCTCTAATCAGAGTTTGTCTAAATCTAGCTTCTAAGGTTTGTATTAAACTTCCTCTGATACCAACTGTAACGCCCCGACCCTAGTTACCCAGAGTCGGTGCATTATTACATAACATTGGCATGATCACAAAAAAGATCAAATCTCAAAAGACCGATTGGTTTAGAAGCCTTGGAAACACTATATATATTCATAAGTCTTACATTACATCATAAAGTGAAAAACTACTACAACAACATATTGTCTCCATAATCCACACTCATATCCCCACATAATATCCCGACAAGTCATTCATAATTTACTTCTTCATACCCTGGGAAAAATAAAACATAGAAAAGGGGTGACCTCAAATGCCCAGTAAGGATAACAATATAGTGGAAACTTTCATAAATAATAATAAACATTTAAGGAAATGTATAACTAAAACAGAAGCCTTTTAAACTTGAACTTCAACATAGTATTGAAAAAATAAAATGAAATAATTCTATTTACTTATTCACATGGATATTCTACTAATAGAATAATCACATGCAATATCAATAACCACTTTCATAATGATGGAATTCATAATGCCAGACTATCATAACCACATAGCCAAGGCCTTGTGCCAAGACTACAAATAAGATTTTGTCAAGGCCTTGTGCCAAGACACTAGTTTGTCTCATGAGACCTTCCGATTCATCGAGGAGCTATAGCGAGCTCCACCCGTCACATATTAAGTCCAATGCATTCCCATATGAAAAGGTTTAAACATAACATACACATTCGTATTAAAACTAGCATATGAAATGTCAATACTTTCACCATAAACTATGAATGGTATAAAAATAGCACATCCACAGTCAAACATATCACAAAACCTTCAATACAATATAGAAGTTTTGTACGATAATAAATCAACTTCAAATAAGCGTAAAATCTATCAAAGGATGTTGATATAGATGAAATCAAAACTCTTTTTAGAGAAATATCTCTTTCTATTTTGAAATAATTTAAGAGTCATATATTTATAAAATAAAACATTTTCTTTGAAAATATTCTTATATGCTTGTAAGGGAAGCTTCGACGATTTTATAACGACAGAAAATAACCGCACCCGCCGTATAAGTTAAAAAAACATTCTTACCTTAATTCTGTCGAAAAGGGTAAAAGCAGCTTGTTTGGAAAACGACGGAAAGATTCCTCTATAAACCTCTTATAAAAAGTCAAACAAGGGTATAAATGACTTTAACCCATATTCTATTAAATAGTAAAAATGTTTTTAAATTCATTTTTAAGAAACATGGATGTGGATGATAAAGAGATCCCAGTAGATTATTACGTATAAACAACCTCGGATAATGAAGAGATTGTGAAATAAATCATTACCTTGTACTTTTCCTTGGTTGGGGTAGGTTAAACACCTGTATAATAGTGAAATAATTGTTATTAAATTATAAAATAATCATATACATTCATATGATATCATATATGATCTTTTAACATTGCTTTGTTAATAATATCTTAGTATTATCGTCGTTTCGGGTGTTAACTTACTCATTTTCTTTTATATGTTTTGTTACATAAGCCATTTTTGTCATGGATAGGTTGTATATTATTCAAATACAGAATGATATCATGTCCTTAAACATTATTTTTAAATCATCAAATGATAATTATACTTGAATGGATACGATGGAGAATGAATCTCATCGCGTTCGTGGAGACGGTAGTCCGTACGTACGCACGAGCGACAATATCATTCTTTTGATATTAAAATAATATATAAATGGATGTTATATCATATATAAAGAATAATTAACATGTTATATTTTTTATTTACATGAGTTACACATGATTATTATACCCATCCATATAATAATATATTGAATAATAATTACACCATGATGTGGAGACGGTAAGTCGTACGTACGCACGTATGGTGACATGTTATTCAAAGGGTGGATAGAATACTGAATATGGTTGGACAATATTTATAATAACATCACAGTATATATATGATACTGGAGTTATTATTTTAGAATGGTAATAACAAAGGAAGAAGAAGTGGATGAAGAAAGGAACTTGGAAAAGGGTGGTGAAATCATTACCTCTTCTCCGGGTTCTTCCTTTTGATTTGATCAAAAGGGAACCTTAGGTTGGCTTTCTGATCAAACTAAGGCCTCTAGGTTGTAGTGAGGGAAGTTGAGAGAGTATTTGGGCATAGGTTTTCCGAACCAAAAGTCTTTGAAGGTGTGAAGAAATGATAAGGAGGAGTGCCCTTTTATAAGAGAGGTGAGAGGCACCTTTGGAAAAGCTAGAAATATTAATTTATAATAAATTCATATCCGGTTTCTAATAGCTCCAAAGTTGATTATTTAAATTTTAAGGTTTGGATGGGTCTAAATAAACTCAACAAATAAAATTTAGATAGGTTTGGGTCATTATATTAACCTTATCTTTAAGTATTAACTCTTAGTTAATTAGTTTCACTTTTACAATTTCTCTTTGTATTTTTATATAATATGGTTAATAAACTTACTATATACATCCAATAGACCCCAAAGTGGTCCATTAATGATACACTTATCATTATATAAGTCTCTTGGCCGAACCATATATTTCTAAGAATTTAATATCAATTAATAATATAATATTTGTTTTAAAAAATCTTTTATGTCAATTTTGACACTATTCAATAGTTGATTTTTGTGAAACTCATAACAGAATGATTACTTCGAAAACAGTTAATTAAATCATTCTTAACATGTCATATTAACTTAGAAAATTATTTTATTTCATAAAAAGTCTCAGATTATATTTATTTGTGTATTTATAATATCAATTATTTTAATTTTTCACAATTATGGTAATTACTGCATCATCTTTGTGTCATCAATAAATTAAATTATTTAATGTCTAAAAATTATAAATTAAATATCATTATGTAGGAAATCGTTTTATCTTTCTAATGAAAATTTTTAGTCGAAAATCAAACATATATAACCCTCTGTAAAAATTATGTTTCTAAAAGATATATGCTTGTGTCATTTTTTTATACATTTTAACTTAATTAAAATAAAGTGTCCCTATCACCTACAAGTGGCTCCATGGGGTCCCAAAATCGACCCAAATATGCCTATGGTCTACAATGTATCAACCAATAAGGTTAGGACACGTTTTAGGGTAATTTAATATTATTATAAAATTATTTGTTAACCCTTATTTACCGGATTTACCCTTAACCATGGTAAATAAAATATTTACCACAGTAATTATTCAAAATGTCTAAAAATAAAAGTTACCTATTCAAACAATATGAACTCCTGATTCCAAATATGGAATCCATTTGTCCAAATTCAAAACACAGAAGTGGCAGAAATTAATTTAAATATAATTCCCGCTGTTAAAACAAAAAGCATGTTTTTAAGATATGATAACCATCAAAAGATTGATACTTGTTTATGTTTGGTTTAATTGTGAAATTTTGTCCAATGACCAACATTGTATTAAATGGTAAAAATATATTATAAATATACTTTGAAACCACTGAAATTCATAATTTATCACTATTAATTATTTTGATTAAAAAAGTTGTTTTTAATCAAAATTTATTAATTTTCACTATTCATCAAAATATTAAAGTTATCCAAAAAGTACCAAAATTTCACCTTAGGGTAAATTCGACACTCCGAATCCCAAAATGAAGTCCATTTTGAAATATAAAATATATATAATTTCAAAAAGTAGGTATTACTATTCATAACGGCTAGTTTGATCGGTTGTGGTGTGTGTTAAAACTCAAAGTTGCGTACAACACACACTACTGTATTATTCAAAGGAAAGCGTACCGTGGAAGTTTGGGATGTTTCATTTTAAATTTTTGATGTCCCCATTTAGTAAAAAAGTTTAAAATATTGTATTTAAAAAGGGTTCACTATTAAAAGTTGATAAAATTGCAATACTGAAAATGAATTTGTTCTTGCATTATATCTAAGAAACTCATAATATGGATTCTAAAATTATAAGGATTATATAAATTTTAAAATTTAGTTAATACTATTCATAACCTCTTTTGAATGGCTTTTTTTTGGTAAGTCATGGTGCGATTGAACTCGGTGTTGCGTGTGGTGGAATTTATTGAATTATTTTGAAGAAATAACACACTATGAAATCTTGGGGTGTTACATGAGTCATTGACTCTACACCGAAAGTTGAGACTCAAGTGTACCTATTACTTCCCGAGCACCAACCAACTGCCTCACTATATCATGGATTCCATGATAATCTAATATATCAAATCCCATGACCAAAAACTTTTGTTGTAGTTTCAGAAACTTCATTGGCATCTCATCCGGTGGGGTCTGAGAGATAAATCTCCAAATGTTACTCCATGCCTTTTTATAGATGGGAAGAAGGCCGGACAAGACTTCTAAGTTAGTCTTTGAGTCACTCCCTGATGATGAAATATAACCAGGGATGAACATCATAAGAGAGGCACTCGATTTAGCGGCGACAGCATGACTCGACCCCGGAGTAGCCTTGCCTCTGATAATTGCAATGGGGGATAGATTGGGAGAGTCCCATGAAACTTCTAATGCTCATGGTTGAAATTATAAGAATAGAGGAGAGATGACTTCAGTGCCTCCCACCTCTTCGGCAATATCTCTACCCAAAAAAGGTGGCACTTCAACTTCAATTAGCAGCTGTGCTCCGTGGTTTCTTGGGAACAATAATGGCCTAGGATCATGCCTAACTAGAACAGTAATCCCTAGGGAAACCCTCAAAAGGTATCTTATTGATATCAGGCCTATAGAGATAGTCATACCAGAAAAGGGAACTATCCTTAATATTTTGGGATTCGAAAACACAACTTCTATCCGAATTTGAGAAAATGCACAATAGCCTACTCCCAATTTTCAAGGGCTCGGACAGCCTCCGTGGTGATTTTGACTTCTTCAGAGTTAGAAAGTGTAAGCGGAGTACCAATAAACAAAGGGATTCCCTCGATGGGGGTAAGTACCATTGGATCAGGATTCATTAGTTGCTCAATATTTAAAATCCCTCTAATATCTTGTTGGTCTTGGGGTTCGTCAATGGATTCAACCCCTTCTATAAAGGTTTTCTTATCTATCTCTATTGGAAACTTCTCGACATAGTTAGAAGTATCCCCATCCCCTTTGGTTTTCCATGTTCCTCTACTACATTCAATCATAATGGCTGGAGATCCTTCCTCTTCCATAAAGGTAACGAGACCCGTAGATGCCTGAGCAACCGTCATCTGGTTACCGATAGGACCTGTATTGAAATATGCACACAACAATGAGTCTACAAGATAAAGGTACTCAGTTCAACCACCGAGTAAATAGATGAATACTTGTTATTCCCCTCATTATGTGTCTTAATAGTTGGGAGGCTCGCTTTAATTTCTTCGATTGTCAGAGAGATGAATCTTAAATAAGAAAAACCATAGGATCTTGAGGGGGAAATGCCTTGGAAGGGTCTGCAATGACCACTTCTTTGTGTTCTCAGGATCCAAGGCATCCTTCCACATCTCCCACCACAATCGGTAGGGAACACTCCCTAGCTACGGTTCCCATGGGGAATAAATCATTGATATAACCACTTCTCGAGACCCAGCGAGCTCTTGTAAAATAAAAAATGGGGACCTTTAGCATCGCCACAACAAAGGAATTTAAAGACAATGATTTTAGAGAGAACAACCTCTCCTCGATGATCGTCTATCATGGGAGTAATACCATCTGTGCCACGTGGTAAGACCAGTAATTCCTGTCTTTGGGGGTGTGAAGACACTTGCCTATTTCGTTCAAGTACTCAGCCACCTCATCAAACTATTTTTTAGAAGAAATACAGGTAGTAGCAATGGATCCCCCAAAACATGGAAGGCAGAAACTTCTTCCCTAAAGAAGCCTCCAAATATGTTCATCAGAAGTGTTCACCCACAATTCATCTCAAACCTTCCAGGTGTCGGGAAAGGCAATTGTGATTGGGATGGCCAGTGCTGGAGGATTGGTACGGCGGAGCGAAGCAGGTTTCCTCAGCAGAAAATGTCTCCTAAGTGCTCCTAAAAACTCGAGACCCCAATAGATAAGCGCTTATAAAACTTTGGGAGAATCTAAGAAGCTTCTCCCACCATAGCTGTAATAGGAGGGCCAGTGACATCGTCATCCTCATCATCAGTTTCTGGCTACAGCATGGCAAGTACCGATTTGAGTAGTTGTGAAGACCATTTTGGGAATTGATGAGGGTATCTATTTCCTCCAGGTAATGAACTACTTTATTAGTATCCTCATAAAAAGAGACATCAGTGTGTGCAAACACATAACCATTTTCGGTAAAGAGAAACTTCCCTAGTCCCGAAGAGCTGCCATAAAGCACAATGGGACTGGTCGCGAGTAGATTGGTGGCCTTTTAAAAGTTCCCATTGCCTTTAGGACACCGAGAAATCAGCCCCAGGAGGGGTAGATGGTGGGATCCCAGTAGGAACATCCGAAGCTCGTTCGGCCATCCATGAATTCATGACCCTGTATTTCACAAATTTTCTTGGGGGAGAGTCAGGAGGCTTTTAAAGGACTTTTCCTGGCTGAGAGTGCCTCACAAATCCATGTTTCTTCTCCTTACACTTGGCCCCAAATTCATTGGAATTTTTCATGATAGGAACTCAATCTTCTAATTGGTCATCGAGGTATGATTTAACCTAGGCCTCAACATAGCTTCTGGTAATAAAGGGAACGGAATCCCCAGAGTCCGCAAGTCTGACCTGGCACTGGGTATCCTCTCAGGAAACATCTTCCACAATTGATGGGATATCATCAGTTACTTCTCTTTATGGGCACTATTGCGAGCTGTAGGACACAACTTTTGTACAGAGTTAAATTGATGACTAAATATAGAAGGTGCATATCCCTCGAAGATGATCTTCCCTCTAATACGGGCCACCAAGACCCATTCCCTCAAAGAAAAAAAGTATTCTTAGTTGAAAAAGTCTTCAGATGAATTATTTGTAATTTTATTTCTAGGTGAATCGTAAAGATGATCATAAACATTCTTATGGACATTGAGATGAGCCATTAAGTCTTGATCATTATTTTTAGTATGCTCCTCTTGCTTATCCTGCGAGGCCCAATCCAAGGGCATAACCTCACTGGTACTCTGAATATATGATCAGAGAATTAAATGTGGAATTGGTAAATAATATATAAATGTATAACCTCCTATCTGAGCTTTTATCCACCATAAAAGGATTTGGAAGGGCCCAATCATCTGGTAAGGTGGCCCCCCTTTACTGATCCAACCTAGAAAGTGATAAATCTTGGCCAGTATTGGAATAGCTATATTGAGGAATCTACCAGTGGTTAACTAAGCTGCCATGATAAAGTTTCAAGCTCTCACACCACTAGATTCCCATATGGGTAAGAGCCACCCACTCAAAAACATGGCCAAGATGGATGCTATTTGAAATAGTTAGTCAGCATTATGGACGAGCCCCCATCCCCACTCATGAAATTTTCCCACTTCCATGGTGGTCCAATAGGTACCTGCTCGCCTCTGGGTTGTCTTGGTAGGACAGGCCCTATGTCTATGAGGACTGGGCTATAGACCAATTTTCTTAAAAAACACCAAACCACTCAACAAAAGGAATTTCCTTATTTTAACAAGGATTGACTTCCCTCAAAAGTTTATTTGCCCGAAAAAAGTGTTCCTTGGTAAAAGGAGGGGTCATATCCTCGTCATCATAAGCAGAGGAAGGAGGAAGGAATTCATCATACATGTCCCTACCTATAGGGACTCCCAAAATCAGTCGGATATCCCAAAGACTAATGTCGACTTTAATATGTGTTCAATGAAAGGTATTAGTGTCTAGGATCCACCCACTTAGGAGTTTTCAAATAAGGGCGTCGGGTTGGTGAATGTATTTCTGTGATACCTAGGTGGGCCTTATATAATTCCACAGCCTGCAGCTCAGCCCGAAATTCTTTGAAACTCTGGAGAACCAAAAAGGGCCACCTCCAGTATAAGTTGAATGAGCCTCCAGAGCAATGATTCATGCCTGGATGACCAGCTGTGTTGTTTGTTCTTTGTAGCCTTTCACACAATGCTTGGATAACAACGGCCCATCTTTTCTGGCTTCTGTTGCACCACCCCAAAGGTTCTAGGTGCATAGATCAATAGGGACCCAACAATTACATCTCTTTGAATGTATCACCCCCTGAAATAAATCAAGGCCCTTGGGATGGAGGGGTTAGTTATCTATGCAGTAGGCTGATCGGCTAGATTTGGTGCTGGAATATTTTTATTGGACAAAAGTCCAAACTCATAAGTTGGAATCCTGTCGAAAGTCGGGCATTCCCTTTGACTCACCATAAGTATATTTTCCAGAGATTGATATAATGGAATGACCATAATTTTTTCATCGACCAAATGATTCATGTTCTTCAATATTTCATCAGCATTAGAAAGATAGGCAGTAGCGGTAGCCTCAAAAGGAACAACGACATCAGCAGTAGTCTATGGAAGATCCATTTCAGCCAGCATTGAAAGATTAAAATGCCCATAAAAGTTCATTCCAATGATAAAATATTTGGATAAGGGCTACAAAAATAACCCAAGGGTCTTGAAAGAGGGTCTGTATAGGGCTTTGCATACTTCTCCTGAAAATGGTACACAGAAATCATTACCCACGTATTGTACGGTATGTGAAGGCCATTTCCCACATACTACAATGGTATGCAAAAGGTATATACCACGTACATCTGTGGTATCTGAAAGTCTTGTGAGGTGCTAGCTCACAATGTGTAGGCCAGAAAACCGAAGGGTTCAGGGAAAAAATAAACTAATAACCAAGGCATCCCCATGATGATATTCAAAGAATGATGATTAAGAGTTTATGTTCGGTTTACTAAGGCTTAAAGTTCAGTTATCTGTTTTAAGTTTGGTGTGTGGAACATGAAAATCCTGTAGCATTCTCTTACGCGGATGTCTGTACTTTAGTATGCAAATTTTACAACGCGTTTTGAGAAAACCAAAATTCGTTTCATGGGCTGAGGAAATTTTGAAAAGTTCAGTTCGAGCAACATATAGAGAGGTTCAAAAATGTGGATTTTCCAAAGTAATCAGTACAAAAACACAGAGGAAGAAAAGGGATACTCAAGAGAACTTTTATCCATGAAAAATGGTAAAGGACTAATGACATGGGCTCATATAAACAGGTGTGGTCCCCTTCTACTGGATCTATTTTTACCACTGCAAACCACTTCATTCCAGGATAACTTTCTATATCAAAATAGTCTCTACTTCATTCTGAATAGACCCCATTTTTATGGGGGCATTACTGGGGTCTTAAAAATTTTTCAAAGGGAAGTAAATACTCCCACAAGGCACTTTGTAGAAGAAATCAAGCATTCCCACAGGACTAGAAAAGATAGTGGATGATAATTAAATTTCAAACTTGAGAAGAAACTTGAAGGAATCGATTTTTAGGGTTTTTAAGTGATCCTCAAACCACCACTAAGAAGGGTTTGAAAAATAAATGATCATGGACCACCAGTACGCAGAAGGACCCTTGAGGCACTAGCCCACGGGGTGATGTCCAGAGAACCTAGGAAGCCACAAACTGCATCGTTCACATAATCAAGAGTGTGAAATCTATCTGTATACCATCCCTCGAACTTAGCAGTTCTTTGGGGATTAAAATTGGTAGGGTTCTACAAACTATGACCCACAAACCTCATCCTTTTCTAACCCCGGTTGACCGAGTCTTCCTCGGATTGGGATATCTCGTCATGGACTTCTGCAAATGATGTCACATTTCTATAGATATGATTTCTTTAATTATCTATAAAAGGATCACATTAGGAATAAGAGAAGGATGGAGGGATGAAAAAACCATAGAGGATATCCTAGAGATTGTAGGAAAGAATTCAGAGTGGATTTCGACTTCGGTTTTGAATCATCACTGAAGTGCAAACAGTAAACAATGTTTCCGCAGGTATAACCAACTACACACCATAAAAAGAAATAACTTAACAATAATGGGTAAACCACAAACTTAATTAGTCTCACCACGAACCAAATAATCCTCCTAGATGAACTCCCATCAAATTATAGGTTCCAGGGCCCTCCTTCAATACGGAGCTCTGCAGAGTGCATCGCTATGTGGATCGAACCATGCACCACATAATGCATCTGTATGTTGATGGAACTTGAAGCACTGTGGAAAAATACATACAGGATCGCATACCACTTAGGTATGTAGTGGACCATACTCATGCCCACGTACTAATTCAGTATGTGGATGACCCCTCTTCCTACATACCACTATGGTATGCAGAGATCCCCCATCCCACATGAGAAAATATTATGCAGAATGGGGAAAAATCGGTTATCTTCACCTCCGGATCCAATCTCACCCTCCATTAACATCCAATCCTATATAGCTCCTCCACTAACCAGTCCACTAAAATCAGGCCAAATCCTCATCCAATGCCACTGGACCTGTATGATCATATCATCGGGCGCATCAATGCTCCCCTTTGAGTCTACATACCTATGGGAAGTGGATTCACGAAGGATATCCCCACAACGATTCAGACTCCCGAGATGTTTTTATGTCTACATTTCCATGGTAACCCCGAGTATAAACTTAGGATGATGACGTGAACCACCCCATTCTAGGGATTAAGGGAGATCACTTTATTTTCCATTCAATGAGGAACGATGATTAGTCTAAGGAAACATGCTTTCATTTTCTTTTGGCGAGAGGCGACAATCCTCCCCTTTCCCAAAGTGTAATCTGGGGCACTCCCAGTGAGGTAAGTCCCTAACCTTCCGAGGTCTGAGCCGCTTGACCCACAATGTCTTCCCAAATTAAAGGATTCACTACTCTATGGCCTTTCCCACCATCTCCAAAACTTCTTCCATTGTAGGCCTGCCAACTCCGTTTAGAGGGAGAGATGGTGTGTGGTTGGTTGAATCTCTCACATCCTCTTGTTTCCCACACCGAGTAAGACTCATGAGGGCTTAGAGATTTGTGATGATTAAAACATCAACACAATCAACCCATAATGAACAACAAGAACTCTGATTCCAATTCATATCAAGATACGTAGGACACCTTCTTGAAGGCCCAAGCTCAAAAGGGTTCCCTTCCGAAATGGTCCACCCAATCATGTTTCCCTAAAATGAGAAACTTCCATGCGTATGCCCCAACACATAATGAACTATGAGAACTCTGATTCCCGTTCAAATCAGGATACATAGGACGCCTTCTTGAAGGTCCAAGCTCAAAAGGGTTCTGTAACACCCCGAGATTTTATGAAAAATATTCTTTTAATTTAAATAATGTCTTGTGTTGTATGCTACACCAAGATTACCATGCGCTATATGCAACACCGTATTAGCTTGCAGTATACGCAACACTATTCTTGGATCGTGTTACACACAATTTTGATAATAGTTATTCTACACAACATTGAGTATATGCATATATATATATATTCAATGTATAAATGAAATATGGTTTGATTATGATATACGAAACAATGAAGGATTCTAGCACAGCACGAAACCCTGATTTGTCTTGCATTATATGCAATCGCGACCTTCCTCGATAGCGTGTGTTGTACGCAATACTGGGTTTTACTAAACAACGATATATTACTATAATATTATTATGAACTAGTTTTTATGAATAGTATTAACTAAATTTTTAATCTTATAACATTATTATTTGTCTTACATATTTTCTAAAACATGGTATAGGAACAAAATAAATTTTTCAGGTAAAATAAGTATTTTTTAAAAAATGCAGTTTTGCCACCTTTTGATGGCGCACCCACTTTAAATCTAGTTTTTGACATGTTTATAAGTTAAATTTGAAAAAATAAAATTCTTCTTTTTAATCATGAAATAAAAATTTACTTTGGATAAATTTTTCATATTATTCTGGTAACTTTCATATGTTGATGAATAGTAAAAACACGCTATATTTTAATTAAAAACAACTTTTTTCATCGCAATAATTTATATGGTTAAATTATAATATTTAATGGTTTTAAAGTATAAATAGAATATATTTTTACCATTTAATATAATGTATGTCATTATCATTGATTCTACCTTGAATTCGTAGGGTAAATCAATTCAATCTTTTGCAATGTTTTAAAGAAAAAACCCGTTTTCTTTCGACCACGGGATTAATTTTAATTTAATTTCTGGAACTTTTGTGTATTGAATTTGGAAAAATGGATTCCATATTTGGAATCAGTGGATCCAAATTATGTTAATAATCTTCTTTTTATTTTTGGGAATTATGAATAGTAACTACGGTAAATTTTATTTACCATAGTTAAAGGTAAATCGGGTAATTAAGGGTAAATATAATATTATAAAATTACCCTAACACATGTAAAAATCCTATTGGATGACTAAAAGTCGACCCATATCACCTAAGGGTCGGATTAGATTCATTTAATGGACTTTTATCCATGAAAATAATTTAATTATTATTAGAACCAAAGAATATGACAACATGTCACTTTCTTAAATCTTATAAGTATAATAATTTTAATTTAGTGATACACTTCATGAGACTTAGAACATTAATAGTCTCCAAAAAGATAATAAAAGTATCTACATCATAAGAATTTATTTAAAATTTTTAGGGATTAAATAATTATCATTTATTATGACACAATGATGATGCAGTAATTGCCTTATTAATTAAATATTGACATAATTGATGTTATAATACCCAAATAATTGTAATTTAAGACTTTTTATGAATTCAAATAATTTTATAGGTTAATATGACATTTTATTAATGATTTAACTAACTTTTTTCGAACTAATCATTCTGTTATGATTTTCACAAAAAATCATTTACTAAATAGTGTCAAAATTGACATAAAATAGTTTTTAAAACAAAAATTATATTATTAATTGTTATTTTATACCTAAAAATCTAAGTTTTGGAAACATGACTTATATAAGGTTATATATCTTAATAATAAACAAATTGGGGTTAGTTTGGCTTGATATAGTAAGTTTATTAACCTTATAGTGTAAGAAAACAAGAAGACACAGTAAAAGTAAAATTATCTAACTTAAAGTTAAATATAAATGATAAGGTTAAAATAGGAACCTAAACTTGTCTAAATTCTATTGGATGAAAGTATTTCGACCCATCCCCACCTTATTTTCGAAATAAATCAATTTGGAGATATTTAAAACCGAATTTGGCTTTATAATAAAATAATATTTTTTGTTATTCCAAAGGTGCCCCTCTCCTCCCTTATAAAAGGGCACCCCTACCTCTCTTCCTCACACAACATTGAGCCTTCAAGCTTGGCCAACCCCTCCCAAATTATCTTCTCCACTTCCCTAGCAACATCCTAGAGGTTCTGGTCTTCCTCAAAGACCAATTATAGTACCCTAAGATGAGGACTCAAAGAGGCGCTTCAAAGAAGAGGTAATGTCCGTTACCGATTCTTTCAACTTTATTTCTTCTTCCAATTCTTCTTATTAGGTTGTTTCGTTATGAAGTAATAACATAAGTATCACTCATATACTGATATGTTATTATAAGTATGAAATAACCCTCTTTCACCATCTATCCATCCTACAGAAAATGAAATCACCGCGCGTGCATACGTACGGAATACCGTCTCCACGCCGTGGTGTAATCTATTTTCCACCACCACCTTACTTGGATGGGTATAATGGTGTAAATAATAACTATATATGATTATTGTAAAGTGATATTGATTCTTAAATAGTATACATACACTACAATACAATTCAACGATCATGAGAACGATACCATCGCTCGTGCGTACGTACGGACTACCGTCTCCACGACGCGATGAGATTCATTCTCCACGTTAACCATTCATGAATGATTATAAAGTATATATAATAAGTAGTCATGAAATATATGACATAATAATACTACTTTATTTATGTATATATATATATTTATGTCATCTACTTAATTCCACTCAATTCAATAAGGAAACGAAAACAGCGTTCATGCGTACGTGTGGCCTACCGTCTCCATGAACGGTGTATTTATTTCCATTTATCGATCCATTATATATATGTATATTCTGAAAATATATTATATATAAATCATGTTTTATATTCTGTAATTAAGTAATCATGATCTAAGTAATCATATGAATAATTACAAGTTAAAACACGAACGACAAATGAGACGATTTTACCCAAAACGCTACTTTAACATGAATTTACAAAAGAACAGGTAATATAAAGTCATAAGTGCACCATATATGATATAATAACAGTGAATATGATTCTGTAATAAGTCAATGACATTATTTAAATCATTATACAGGTGGTTCGGACACTTACGAAACAAATCGGACCTAAGGTAAGGGAAATATCACAAATCTCATTTTTATCTGAGATTGTTTATACTTTGGTATTTACTGGGGTGTATTTTATCATCCATATCCATGTTTCCTCAATATTTAATATTATTTCCATCCACCTACAATTTTTTAAATCCAATTTTACCCTTCGGTGAGTTTTTATTAAAAGATATGAATCTTTTGTCGTTTTTCATACGAGGTACTTTTTGAATTTTCCGACAAAAGTACGAGAAGAATGTTTTCTTTTAAATTATACGACATGAATTTTTAAAAAATTATTTCCAAGAATCATCCCTTATAAGTTTTCAAGTTTATTTTTAATCAACTTCTTTTAGTTAGAATTTTATGACATGTTAAGAAAGGAAAAGTGTTTTTGAAGTAGAAAGGATATTTTCCTCAAGAATGGAGTTCAAGTGTTTTATCAAAATTATTTTCCATCTAAGATAATATAGGGTTCTGTTTCTATCCCTATTATTACATTGATTTGATTATGTTGTGATGGAATTATTTTTATGAATTCCTTTATCTTATATGAATTGTTTTATGATGTCATGTTGTTTAAGAATCTCATTTTTATTACATGAGTTATGCAATGATGTATGATTTATGAATTTGTGGCACACATAAGAATGGTATCATTATGAGATGGGTGGGACCTATATCTCCCTCCAATGCATTGGGTAAAGATTTTATATCTCATGAGATTGACATGGCTGGAATGGTAGGTTATACCGGTTCAGTGAAACAGGACTGAAACGAGGGTGACTCGGTTCAGAAATGGACTTTGTCCACTAAGATAGTCTTGTCAATGAGTCTTGACTAATAATAAATGATTCTCTATGATTATGTGTGTATGCCACAATGTTTCATGTTTTAAGTTATGATTATTGGTATTTCATTTCACTAATTTGATTTATCCCTTGTTATGAAATTATGCTCTCTTTTTCAGGTGAAGACTTCCAAAATGTTATGTTCTTATGAATATGTTGTGATTGATATTTCTTTTGTTTATCCTTACTGAGCATTTGAGCTCACCCTTTTATGTTTTCTTTTCCCCAGGATATAAAGAAAGGTTTTAGGTAAAAAGAAAGGAAGATCTTTATGGGAGATGTTGAAGATCTTTCACCACGATTAGAAGATTATATTCCGAGTTTCCAAAGACACTAAACTATTACGATCCTTGTGTGTGTGTTTTTGTTATGTACTAAGTATTCCGCAAAAGTAATGTAATGTCCATGTATGTCATGCTTCGGGTCTCTACAGTTGGTATCATAGGAAAGGTTTAGTCAACCTTTGGAAACTAGGATGCGAAAACGTTAGTGAGATCCCTAGAGATATTTCTAAGGTATGTCTAGGGATGTCCCTAAGGTTAAGTATATGTATAGTTTATAGTACTAGAATTATGTTAACGGTCATAGAATTAAACCTAAGATGTTAGATATTGAAGGTACTCCCACTTTATTATGTTGTTTTCCCTATCATGATTTTTGCCTCTCACACTATTCTTTTTGGGTTTTAGACGATGGCTAGAACCCGAAGGAACTGTGTTGATCAATGAAATGGACAATGCAATCCTCCTGAACAAACAAATGTTATGGGAGATGGAGTGCAAAATATTATTGCTATACTTACAAAAGCTATGAATCATTCTGGACTTCCAAATGAGCAGAGAAGGGAACAATATTCTATTGAGTCCTTCATGAGTCAACGTCCACCTTCTTTCAGTGGGTCTTCTAATCCACTTGTTGCTGAACAATGGATCAGTACCACTGAAAAGATATTTTTAGTTCTTCAATGTTCTGAATATGATAAAGTCATCTTAGCAGTATATCCTTTGGAAGGTGAAGCTGACCAATGGTGGAATCTTATCAAGAATATGAGGCAAAGAGATGAAATTGAGTCCATGGAATGGGACGAGTTCAAGAACTTATTTTTCAATAAGTACTTCCCTCGTATTCTTCGAACAAAGATAGAGAAGGAGTTTCTTGAACAAAAGCAAAAGGATGATGAATCTGTTGGTATATACGAAGAAAATTTTACAAGGCTTGCAAGGTATGCATCTGAATTTATCATCCAACCTGAAAGTAATGTTGATCGATTCTTCAGTGGCTTAAAACCAAATCTTTGAAGGGCATTAGCTATAAGAGACTTCAGTATCTATGAAGAAATTGTGCGTTGTGCTATCAAGGTAGAAATGGAAGTTGGTGTTACTTATCCATCTCATAGTTTTGACAAGAAACGAAAGATGGTGTTCATGGAGAAATGTCTGAATAATGGTGAAAAGAAGATGAATGTTTCCTTATGCTCAAAGTGTGGAAAGAAGCATGGTGGAGATTGTCTTAAAGGGACAAGTAAATGTTTAAAATGTGGAAAGGAAGGTCATCGGGCATTTGAATGCCGCAATGATGGGAAGAAGATGTCTAATGATGCGAACAAAGGAAGGGATACACAGAATAAACCTATTACACTTCAATGCTTCAAGTGTAAGGAAATGGGGCATTATGCTAATAAATTCCCTAATCCAAGGGTTAGTGAGCAACCACTTAAGGCAAAGGACAAAGGGAAGTCACATGGGATCACCATTGGCGATGTTGAATATGACAACGATGTGGTGGAATGATTAAGTGTTTATGTAATGGGTTTCCAAAATAAGGTTGTATATAGTATCGTGGAATATTGGAATATTTATGTTTTGGTCTATTTTGGTTTCCAATAATTTTATGGCATCGGTAACCATGAAAAGTGATTGATATATTTTTGGAAAGATGATGATATGCACATAATTAAGGGATAAAGAGAATCTAATATGTTTGATAGTATTCATGAGCTAATGATTGATATAAGGACTAAGTGATAACATGGTTTGAGTATATAGAATTTCAAGGATTTTGGTATGTGTAAAGTGTTAACTTTTAACTACATTCATGTTTTCACTAAGATTCAATGGGTATTCAAGAGAATACATGATTAAGGCCTTTGAATGTTTGGAATGTGACCAACAAGACATATCTTATGATATATGGGGATCAACGATGGTATTAAATCTCTAGTAATCATTTTCACTATATTATGAGAATGAAATGCAGTATTATGGATAAGACTAAAGATTGGAATGGATTATGTTGGACATAAGTTAGTATTGTTTAAAGATAGAAGTTTTTTTCGATATTATTGAAGGGATGTTATAGTAATATAGTTTTAGAAAAAGGACAACCTGCAGGACGGGCGACAACCCATCACGTCGGAAAAGGTCGTAGGAATCGAACCCACAACCGAAGTGCGACTGGCCTTTATCACCTACCATTGGCCTACCAGAAGTCCCTGGTTAGTAGAAACTAGTTTTATTTTATTAAGCAGTATGATATATGAAGTATAAGTCCATTTTAGGAACCATATGTGATTAATCTCACTATAGATGTACTTATGTATTTTTGATAACTTTTCTAACCTTTTGTTTGAGACAGATGGAATGACCCATCATTCTATCACATGATCTGCTAACACATCACGAATGACAAATTCAACTTCATTTCTGTAAGATATGAAGTGGAAATTGCCCAAACAATGACAAACGGTTAGACTATACCAAAATCACGAAAGTATTTCTTCTAATTCCAATTTCATCAACTTTAGGGAAATGATCTTGAAAACAAAAAATGTTGTCCTAGTGCTCTTATATCTGATGAATCAGATGGTACCTTAGATTATTACAAATTTATGGCTTTGTGATTGCTGGCTTTTCCATAGCCATGTTCTCTACCACTCTCCATCAGAACATGATGGTTAGATTTCTCTTCCAAATCCATATTTTCACCTATGTGGAAACCCAGTGATTAGTTTATTTGGGAAACCATTACGTTTCATACTTTTGTTTTTAAATATTGGTTTTGGTATTCCTTTTTACGATGTGGGTTTCTATTAAAGAAACTTTCGAATAGTAAACCATTTATAACCCCGACGAATTTCGAGGGCGAAATTCATTTTAAGGGGGGAAGAATGTAACACCCCAAGATTTTATGAAAAATATTCTTTTAATTTCAATAATTTCTTGTGTTGTATGCTACACCAAGATTACCTTGCGCTATACACAACACCGTATTAGCTTGCAGTATACGCAACACTATTCTTGGATCGTGTTACACACAATTTTGATAATAGTTATTCTACGCAACATTGAGTATATATATATATATATATATATTCAATGTATAAATGAAATATGGTTGTATTATGATATAAGAAACAACGAAGGATTCTTGCACAGCACGCAGCCCTGACTTGGCTTGCATTACACGCAATCGCGACCTTCCTCGATAGCGTGTGTTGTACGCAATACCGGGTTTTACTAAACAACGATATATTACTATAATATTATTATGAACTAGCCGTTATGAATAGTATTAAATAAATTTTGAATCTTATAACATTATTATTCATCTTACATATTTTCTAAAACATGGTATAAGAACAAAATAAATTTTTCGGGTAAAATAAGTATTTTTCAAAAAATGCAGTTTTGCCGCCTTTTGATGGTGCACCCACATTAAATCTCGTTTTTGACATGTTTATAAGTTCAATTTGACAAAATAAAATTATTCTTTGGAATCATGAAATAAAAATTTACTTTGGATAAATTTTTCATATTATTCTGGCAACTTTCATATTTTGATGAATAGTAAAAGCACGCTATATTTTAATTAAAAACAACTGTTTTCATCGCAATAATTTATATGGTAAAATTATAATATTGAATGGTTTTAAAGTATAAATAGAATATATTTTTACCATTTAATATAATTTATTTCATTATCATTGATTCTACCTTGAATTCGTAGGATAAATCAATTCAATCTTTTGCAATGTTTTAAAGAAAACCCCGTTTTCTTTTGACAACGGGATTAATTTTAATTTAATTTCGGAAACTTTTGTCTATTGAATTTGAAAAAATGGATTCCATATTTGGAATCAGTGGATCCAAATTATGTTAATAAACTTATTTTTATTTTTGGGAATTATGAATAGTAACTACGGAAAATTTTATTTACCATAGTTAAAGGTAAATCGGGTAATTAAGGGTAAATATAATATTATAAAATTACACTAACACATGTAAAAATCCTATTGGATGACTAAACGTCGACCCATATCACCTAAGGGTCGTATCAGATTCATTTAATGGACTTTTTTCCATGAAAATAATTTAATTATTATTAAAACCAAAGAATATGACAACATGTCACTTTCTTAAATCTTATAAGTATAATAATTTTAATTTAGTGATACACTTCATGAAACTTTGAACATGAATAGTCTCCAGAGATATAATACAATTATCTACATTATAGGAATTTATTTAGAATTTTTAGGGATTAAATAATTATCATTTATTATGACACAAAGATGATGCAGTAATTGTCTTGTTAATGAAATATTGACATAATTGATGTTTTAAATACCCAAATAAATGTAATTTAAGGATTTTTATGAATTACACAAATTTTATAGGTTAATATGACATGTTAGTAGTTATTTAATTAACTTTTTTCGAACTAATCATTCTGTTATGATTTTCATAAAAAATCATTTACTAAATAGTGTCAAAATTGACATAAAATAGTTTTTAAAACAAATATTATATTATTAATTGTTATTTTATACATAAAATCTAAAGTTCGGCCAAATAACTTAGATAAGGTTATATATATTAATAATAAACAACTTTGGGTTCGTTTGGCTTGATATAGTAAGTTCATTAACCTTATAGTGTAAGAAAACAAGAAGACACGGTAAAAGTAAAATTATCTAACTTAAAGTTAAATATAAATGATAAGGTTAAAATAGGAACCTAAACTTGTCTAAATTCTATTGGATTAAAGGATTTCGACCCATCCCTACCTTATCTTAGAAATAAATCAATTTGGAGGTATTTAAAACCGAATTTGACTTTATAATAAAATAATATTTTTAGTTATTCCAAAGGTGCCCCTCTCCTCCCTTATAAAAGGGCACCCCCTCCCTCTCTTCCTCACACCACTTTGAGCCTTCAAGATCGCCCAAACCCTACCAAATTATCTTCTACACTTCCCTATAAACATACTAGAGGTTTTGGTCTTCCTCAAAAACCAATTTTAGTACCCTAATAGGAGGACTCAAAGAGGCGCTTCAAAGAAGAGGTAATGTTCGTTACCGATTCTTTCAACATTATTTCTTCTTCCAATTCTTCTTCTTAGGTTGTTTAATTATTAAGTAATAACATAAGTATCACTTATATACGGATATGTTATTATAAGTATGAAACAACCCTATTTCACCATCCATCCATCCTACGGAAAATGAAATCACCGCGCGTGCGTACGTACGGAATACCGTCTCCACGCCGTGGTGTAATCTATTTTCCACCACCACCTTACTTGTATGGGTATAATGGTGTAAATAATAACTATATATGATTATTGTAAAGTGATATTGATTATTAAATAGTATACATACACTAAAATACAATTCAACGATCATGAGAATGATATCATCTCTCGTGCGTACGTACGGACTACCGTCTCCACGACGCGATGAGATTCATTCTCCACGTTAACCATTCATGAATGATTATAAAGTATATATAATAAGTAGTCATGAAATATATGACATAATAATACTACTGGATTTATTTATATATATATATTTATATCATCTACTTAATTCCACTCAATTCAATAAGGAAACGAAAACAGCGTTCTTACGTACGTATGGCATACCGTCTCCATGAACGGTGTATTTCATTCCATTTATCGATCCATTATATATATATGTATATTCTGAATATATATTATATATAAATCATGTTTTATATTCTGGAATTAATTAATCATGATCTAAGTAATCATATGAATAATTACAAGTTAAAACATGAACGACAAATGAGACGATTTTACCCAAAACGCTACTTTAACATGAATTTACAAAAGAACATGTAATATAAAGTCATAAGTGCAACATATATGATATAATAACAGTGAATATGATTCTTTAATAAGTCAATGAAATTATTTAAATCATTATACAGGAGGTTCGGACACTTACGAAGCAAATCGGACCTAAGGTATGGGAAATATCACAAATCTCATTTTTATCTGAGATTGTTTATACTTTGGTATTTACTGGGGTGTATTTTATCATCCACATCCATGTTTCCTCAATATGTAATATTATTTCCATACACCTACAATTTTTTAAATCCAATTTTACCCTTCGGTGAGTTTTTAGTAAAAGATATGAAAGGAATCTTTTGTCGTTTTTCGTACGAGGTACTTTTTGACTTTTCCGAAAAAAGTACAAGAAGAATGTTTTATTTTAACTTATACGACATGAATTTTTAAAACATTATTTCCAAGAAGCTTCCCTTATAAGTTTTCAAGTTTATTTTTAATCAACTTCTTTTAGTTAGAATTTTATGGCATGTTAAGAAAGGAAAAGTGTTTTTGAAGTAGAAAGGATATTTTCCTCAAGAATGGAGTTCAAGTGTTTTATCAAAATTATTTTCCATCTAAGATAATATAGGGTTCTGTTTCTATACCTATTATTACATTGATTTGATTATGTTGTGATGGAATTATTTTTATGAATTCCTTTATCTTATATTAATTGTTTTATGATGTCATGTTGTTTAAGAATCCCATTTTTATTACATGGGTTATGCATTGATGTATGATTTATGAATTTGTGGCACACATAATAATGGTATAATTATGAGATGGGTGGGACCTATATCTCCCTCCAATGCATTGGGTAAAGATTTTATATCTCATGAGATTGACATGGCTGGAACGGTATGTTATACCGGTTCAGTGAAACAGGACTGAAACGAGAGTGACTCGGTTCATAAATGGACTTTGTCCACTAAGATAGTCTTGGAAATGAGTCTTGACTAATAAGAAATGATTCTCTATGATTATGTGTGTATGCCACAAAGTTTAATGTTTTAAGTTATGATTATTGGGATTTCATTTCACTACTATGATTTATCCCTTGTTATGAAATTATGCTCTCTTTTGCAGGTTAAGATTTCCAAAATGTTATGTTCTTATGAATATGATGTGATTGATATTTCTTTTGTTTACCCTTACTGAGCATTTGAGCTCACCCTTTTATGTTTTATTTTCCCCAGGATATAAATAAAGGTTTTAGGTAAAAAAAGGAAGATCTTTTTGGGAGATGTTGAAGATCTTTCACCACGATTAGAAGATTATATTCCGAGTTTCCAAAGACACTAAACTATTACAATCCTTGTGTGTGTGTTTTTGTTATGTACTAAGTATTCCACAAAAGTAATGTAATTTCCATGTACGTCAAGCTTCGGGTATCTACAGGTTCCATTCCAAAAGAGTCCACCCAATCATGTCCCCTCAAATGGGAATTTTCCATATGTAATACCCAAGCCATTCTGCACTACGAGAACAATGATTCCTCATCAAACTTGGATATGTTGGATTCCAGCTTGAAGGCCCAAGCTCAACGGTGTACCCTTTCAAACAGGTCCACCCCAATTATGCCCATTACAAAACGGCTGCCTCCCAAGTCCAAGCCCAAACCTAACTGAACTACATGGGCTCTGATTCCTCTTCCGAAGATATCTAGGAAGCCCATCTTATGGGTCAAATCCCAACATTAAATCACCTTCCATCCCTCTTAGTTGAAAATAAACTCCATATCACCTTATTTCTTGGTATAAGTCAACATTGCCTCTGTAGCATAAAATTTTTGTATATCTACGATGATCCTTCAACTCAAGGGTAGCCCGTGGATACACTCTTCGGGAATGAAATAAGGTTTCAAAAACATATGAACACAACATAAATTTATAAGACAGTCCCAGAATAGATAATAATTCTCCCAAAAATGGTATGATGAAACCGACACCGATCCTCTCAACCAATGGAGTCCTTAGGAGTCATTGGCCAAATCGTAATTCAACGAGCTCCAGTCTTTAGAAAGTAGGCCCATGAATCATGGATACCATTTTTTTTGGGTGTTTCTAGATCTATAAATAAACCTACTAAAGACCATCTGATGAAGTCATTTCCTATGATGACCAATTGAATAAAAACATAACCCCATGCAATCCCTCGCTGCTACCATTTGACTGTGGAACCTCCTTTATAATGTGGACGAGAAAAAATGCCCAATCCTCACGGGGTCAATCCAATTCCACCTAAAGGATAACAATATGGATCGGGTCGAAATAAAGATGGTGATGGGAAATTCTCTATCATAATGGATGAATACTCGTCACCCATTGGACCATTCTTTTCATTTTACACCAACCCTTAAACGTGCCGCCTCGGAGGAGAAACATCATGAAATTGGGAAAAAAAACCCTAATCCATTTAATTGGGGTGTGTTTGTGAAATTAGATATAATTTGGTCAAATTAAATTATGGAATTTAATTTATGGAATTTGAATAATGAAATTGATTTGATGAAATTGATTTCAAATTGGTCTTTGAGAAAAATGGATTTAAATTATTTTAATAGAAACCCATTGGGTTTATCTTCAAAAAGGTATGTTTTGATTAAAACCTCATTTTGGATTTAAATATAAAATTAGAATATTTGAAAGGGGAAAATTGGATGAATTTTAATTTAATTGGTTTTAAAATAAATTTTCCATTATTGATTATTGTCTGATAACATGAAAGACTACGTATTTAGCGAGTTATTAGGGACACACATGATAGAATGGCAATTCCCTATCACCGAATTAATGCTTTGCAACTCTAACATAAACAATTTGGCTCATTTTATTCCCCATTATGACTTTGATGAGTTCTTTTTTAATCGTGTTGAGGGTGTGTGTACACATTTCCATTATCATTATATAAGTGTGTGATGATCCCATAACCAGGAACTATGGTACCTTTTAGAAGATGACCATCTTTCTTGTTGTTTTTATTTGATTTATATGCCAATGTTTATGAATTTTTTACCATGCCGCCTAAATTTATATAAACTATTTTATATAAAATGTTTATTATGTCATTTTTTAAAATTATTTCCATCATTTGAAATGTAATCATAATTTTTTTAAATATTCTTTTGAAATTCCACGCTTGTGTATTTAAAATTTAAATCTCTATTTGGTTAATAATTTTTTTGGATATTATTATGGAATATTTTTTCAGAGCCTTCTGGGATTTTATATCACACCCTGCATGTGCCTTTGGGTGTTTTAGTACTATCTTTCTCTAGGTTCAAGCAAGGGTAATGTTCCACTTAGAGTTGGTAGTATATGTTGATCCTTAGGCATGGAGAGTTGTGTCTATTGGGACTTGGGTTGTTTACCTTATTATTTTTCTAGTTATTTTCAGTAAAACATTGGGTTGTTTACCTATTTTACTTCTGGTATAGTTCTCCATGTAGAGTTTTTCTTATATGCATGTTGACTTGTTCATTTTTATTGCACTGTGTTTGTGGAAAATTATTTTCTTCTAGCATATTTATAGATTCTAGGTGCTTATCTCCAACCCATGGGGATCGAGAATGCCCTTTGGTCCATGTCAGAGATTGAAAGGTTATCGAGTTACAAGGATATACAAGCTAGTCATTCACATGGTATATATTATTTGGTAAATTAATAGAACTTTGATTATCACATTCCAAAAGAAGAAGAAAATTCACTAAAACTTTCAATTATTCCAACTATGTCCTCATCCACATTAACCAAGTCATGGAATGAGTTGCATCCACATATCCTTATTCATTCATGCTTAAAGTCACAGAACATTGCATCATAAATTACCCATAGACAAACTAATCTCCAAGAAAATATGACCCACTAGATTTTGACCTCCTTTAATTAACCCAACCTACCCATTATGAATCTGTATAACCGAAAATATCAAGCATTCATTTTATATTATATTTTAGACCAAAATATGTTAGGCCTTTGGAATATCTAAGAATCCTCTTACTAACTATAAAATTGGGATCTTTTGGATAATTTTTATATTGTGAACAAAGTGTAATATCATACAAAGTATCTTGTCTCGAAGATGTTATATACAGTAGACTTCCAATTTGCCTCTAGGATTCTCATGGATCCACATATCTACCATGTTTTTCTTTGTGAAATTTAGTTCCTACTAAAATTGGTGTAGAAACTGACTTCAAATCCTCTATACCAAACTTTCTAGAAGTTACATGGGATAGTTTTCTTGATAAAAAATTCCCTTTTGAGAGATATGTAAACTAATAAAATATATCATAACTCCAAGAATAAACATCTTAAATAACTTATTTATCTTCATACAAAACTTTTCACACATTTCTAAATAATTCCCATTCAATGTGATTTGGTATAAATAAATAATAACATTAATGGATACTTATTTATCATCTTTAATGTAGATATTTGTTTTCTAGTATTCCTTTTCAAAAATTAAAACCATTCAAGAAGTTTTCTTTATAAAAATACCATACTATTGGGGATTTTCAGAACATAAAAATCCTTTTTCAACTAAAAAACGTTATTGTCATCTTCTATAAGTGAGAAACCACAAGTTTTCACAAAAACACTTCCTTTTCCATTTCAACATTGTGGAAGATTGACTTGGCACCCTTCTAAAAAATCTTTTATTGTTGTCTTGGTGCAATAACAAGATAAATTATTATGGTTTCATAACTTAAAACCAATGAAAATTTGTAATAAAAGTCTTTTCATTAACCTTTGAATAAAATTTTTAAAACAATATTACATTATTTTTGACCACTTCAAATTTCTCATTCATTTTTTTATGAAACACCCACCTTTTCATATAATATTCTTTTCTTTAAAAATTCCCTAGTACCATTATTCACCCTCTGATCAATTTATTCAATTATAAAATCAACCCATTCTTGATACATATTATATTATTCAATATATCTGGGTTTAACTTTAGAAAACAATGACGTATGAGCCTTTTTCTCATAGTCCTCCTATTTTAACTTGCTTTTTGTGATCCCCAATGATGTTTTGAACTCAAACTTTCCTTATCCAACCTGTATGAGTTGAATAAAAATTTTATTCATCACTTTAATAGAAGAATATTCTTCTCTAGCCTATACATATTAAACACTTTCATCATTTTCTAGAATTTCTTGAAATTTTTCAATAGAAAGAGAATTAACATCACTTTTGGAACTTGAATCAATATGAGAAATTTATTTATTTTATTATTCCAACACATTAACATCATAATAATAAATGATATTTTTAATTTCTTTGTTGAAATAACGATAAAATCTTCCATTTGGATGATATCCATTAAAAATACCGTAAAATCCTCAATTCTAAAACTTTACTAGATTATCGCCTTTTAACTTGATAACACAAGGGATAACAAACACCTTAAGGTACTTCAAGTTTAGATATTTTTTATAATACATCTCATATAGGTACATATATGGGTTTTGTTGATGCAAACACTAGTTTTTTATATGAACGGTTTCACCAACAGTTTCCCTCAAGAAATAACAAGAAGTATCATTCCCCAATAGAATTTTCCATGCTATCTCCACTAAGCACCTATTATTTCTTTAAGCCAAACAATTTATTTATATTGTTTATCATGCACTAAGTTCATGTCATATTCTAAATTTCTCTATATAGGCATTGAAATTTATATTTGTATATTTATTTCCATAATATGTATAAATCTTTTCTATAGAAAAGTAACACACTTTCTATGCACTTCTTCAGAAACTATTCTAGGGCCTCGGATTTTTGTTTGATAAATATAAAAAAAGTAATGCTAGATAAGTCATAAATGAAATTAATAAAAAAATATCACCATTGGTTGATTTATTCTTTATGATCCTTCACACATTTGAATGAATAATCTCCAATGGTTGAGTTGATTGAATCTCCTTTTTATTATGTGAAGAGTTAATAATATTTCCATTTTGATATATTGTGAACATTAAATCTCATTCTATTTTCATCGAAGGAACAACTTCAAAATTGTAACCTCAAGTGATCAATTTCATCTTTTTTTTCAAGATGCACATGCCTTAGATTCCTCAATTCATTTCCCTCTTCCATACATAGCTCACAAGAGTTTCCAATATCAACTACTTGGAATAAGTTTCCTTTACTCCGATATTATTTTTTCAAAAAAATCCATATTAAACATTATTAAAAAGGAATACATCTTTTTGGCACACCAATTCATTTCCATCACCATATATCTATGAATAAATTTTGATATTTTGTTTTAATAAATAGAGTGTTTTTGGAGATTAGCGTTTCTTTTACAAAAAATGTTGATCCAACTCTTTTAATCTTGAGGGATCCATTATTAATGAAGGTCACTGAGATATCATTACAATTTTTCACATATTTTAAATGTTTTAATCATTATATCATTTTGTATGACATTTTTTCATCCAAGATCCATGGAATTTCCCCTTTAGATGATTTCATTACTTTTTCCAAAATTAATGTTGTCTCATTTCCTTTCTTCTTCTTATGAGGATATTGAGTACTAAAACTCGAATTTTTATGGGTTGTAAAATTGACAAGGAAATAGTTATCATGATGAATAGGCTGATAAAACATTCCACAAACTTTTCATGTATATCAAAAATTTTCTATGATTTCTATCCATAGTTCTTAACTAGATTATGAACTTCCTTCTATTGAGTAAATAAAATCCCCCAAGATACATTCCTATCATACCTTATACAATGGTTATGATATTGCTGATTGAGCCTATAAATTTTTTATAATCCCAAATACCCTAAAATACAAAAAATATCCCATAAAGCATATTTACCTTTGAAATAACATGTTGTTTATATTTTTTTGACTGTCTTTCACCCTTCTTAGAGTCACCAATTTTTTTCCTTTAATGAAACTGAATTTTTTCGAACTCCAAAATCATTGATATTTATATCAATATTTATTCTAGATCCTTTAGATACACCAATTCTAATATATTTTTCTCTCAAATGGTCTCTCCAAAAGTCTCTATATTTCGGAATATCAAATGATTAAGCCACAACCTTTCTCTTCATTAATTATTTCATATTTAATAAGTTTAAAAAACTTTTCAAAATTCATTACATATTTATGGAATGGTTTATGTTGATCTTCTTAAGATTAAAACTTCTTCAAAAATCCTCTTAATTCAGAAAAATGATTTCTAAAAATTGGATATGCACATCATTAAATATTATTCTGTTTTGATGAAAAAAATATAAATAATAAAACACATTTTATTTTTCACTAATTTTTTATTTTAAATTTTTTTTAAGAGTATTATCGTCATATAAAAACATATTCAAACATTCAAATTCATAAATAAACTTATACTTTTATTTTTGAAATATATATTCATTATTATTAAAATATTTATCATATATCATCAATTTTTTCATCTCTTTATCCAATTTGGAACTATTTGAGAGTTTTTATTTTAATTATCACTTCAGTATGAATTCCATCTGAGTATCTTCTTCTTATATACCTCAATTTATATTCATCAGATGAAATATTTTCATCATTCACATAGAAAAAAATAGTTTTCATAATCTTTATCAAAGTTGGAAAATATATCTTCATCTTCATTCTCATTATCTATATCTTATTTAGATAAGAAGTTTATCCTACTAAATTTAGATAAATTATTATTCTTATCATTATAAGAAACATTTGGACCATTTTGTTAATTATTTGAGAATATATAAGGAATATCATCACCCACATCACTATCTTCATTGGTTTTTCAATTTGTAAAATGTGATTCATAATGTCCAATAACTCCACACCTGAAACATTTTAAGGTAATGTTTCCCTTGTAATTTCCCTTTCCTATTCTTAAGTATCTTGAGATAAGAGACATAACTTCATCAAAATTCTCCTCCAAATCATTATCGTAATATAAAAAAATAAGATTCTTCCTCAATGGAAACATTTTTATTCAACTTCTCTAATTTTTTATATGAAAAGATATTTATTTTTAATCCTTCACCTTTATATTCATAGCATTATATTTACTCATTCCATAAGATATTAATATACTAAGAAATTAAGCAAGAAAATATCACTTGAATCTTTTCCCCCCGTAGTAGATAATTTAGAATCAAAATTATCTAATAAGATATGAAAAATATTCTAAAAAAATCAGCAACTTATAAATCCCCACCATAGACATTGATAGTGCTCATAATTTAATTTAACCTTATGAATAAATAATTAATAGTTTTATCATCATGTATCAAGATATATTCATATTTATGTATCAAAAACAAAAAATTATCTCACTTCAATTCAGAATTTCCTTTATCGTTATTCTAAACTTTATCCCAGGTATCTTTAGTGGTTTTGAATCCTTTGTCTTTCAAAAACACACTTTACGAGAGTGGTGATAGAATTATATTCCTGTAATGACCAAAATTTTCCAAATTCCTTTAATCTATTACTTTTATAGAAACACCTTTATCTTGGGGAACAAACCCATTAGTGGAGACTTTCAAAACATCATAAATGGTAGATAACATGTATGGAAACATCTTATATTTCCATATGTGATAGATTTTATCATTAAATGAAGTAATTATATTATCATAAAGTTAATTTAAATTTTCCATTATAGATATTAAAAATCAGGTACATGTTCTTAAAATCAAGTGAGAGATAGAGAGAGACTTCAAAATCGAATCACAAACGAAGGGAACTGAGCTTTGATGCCACTAGTAGAACCACTTTAGGATCAATGAAAAATCACTGAGATGGGTTATATTATTTTTTTAATACTATTTTCATACTGATTTCAAAATAACCTTCTATGCCTAAGAAGATGTTGTGATGATTTCTACAACACACCCAAACACATACCAGCCCAAGGGAACACAACAGTTTTACATGGTTTATATCCCAACAAAAGAAGGTTAGTCCTTTGTGTGATATAGATTCCACCAAGATCACACTGTCCACTAAAATCATCATGTCAGTACAAACTAATAGGGTATAACCTTGAACCTCTTGGGTAAATTTCACCTACTATGCTTCAGTGCATCCCTCACACAAGTGCATCCAACAATTTACAATAAGAAATTTTTGGGTAACAATAAAAAGTATCCAATAGAAATACAAATCCTCTAAGTTTTTTAGCATACTAAAGTATTTAACTTCCACTATACATTAATTATATAAGACAAATAAAAACTATCCTTCAAAAAATCACAAGAAAAAGTTACTTCTTCTCTTTTTATGCATAGAAAATGCACACAGCCAATTCGATCTTCCTCTTATTCATTTATTATACATTGGATAATCATCGGATATTCATTTTATTTCACATATCTAGAAATTCTTATTATTATTATTCTCTCTCTTTAAACACAATATCTTCAAAATAATCTACTTTATTAAAATCTATATAGAAGCACATCTTTAACAAAAAACAACTTGAAATTTGAATTTCAAATTCATATCCCCTTTTTGAATCACAACCATCAGATCATATCTCATCATCATCTTGACTATTAAATTAAAATTGTTTTTTATAAAATGATGAAATAACATCAAAATTTTAAATATGAATAAAACAATTACCTTCAGTCAAACTATCCATATTTTTCTTTAAAACCCAATTCTATTACATAGCCTCATACATTGTGGAATCACGAGGTTGTTCAAAGAAGTTATTTTTTAACTACCATAACATATTGTGTCATAGAATAACTATTGTTGTGTGGAGGACCCGAATTCTCCGAAAACAAAAAATTCTAATCTATCCTCCTCTATATAATGATACATGAACAACAGCGTGGTTTACACATTTTCTCCTAACATTGAAATTTAATATTAATTATATCATGGAGGTTATAAATTCTATAGATCCATTTAATTACATCTTTTTATTCACTATGAAATGGAACTAACTTCAATGTGGTGGTCCTTGATTTTCTATGGAAAAAATATTCTTGCAGTGAAACCAATTTCACTATGCTATAGAGACCTCTGATTGAGTCTCTTGTATCATGTGGTCACCTACTATATAGTGTGAGATTCTATAGACCACTTATTAATCTACTAAAAATTTTTATTCTTGATGGCTTGGACACCTCTATCATAGCATAGTTCAAATGGATGTTAGCTAGCTATTGTGTTTACATTAATTAGGGTGTAGTGATTCTTCCTTAAAAAACTTCAATAGCACAATACCATGCTTTACATCTTGGAACTACTTATACTTATTCCTTCAATGTGATATTATCATGAACTACATTCATGATATTTGAACACTTTTAACCATCTTAAGAAATGTCAAATTAATCTCCAGGATTCTTCACCTCAAAAAAATGTGAGTTTGAATATGATTTGTGAATTTAATGAGAAATGCAACATAAATTATCATATCCATTCCAACCAATTTCACCAAATTCTCAAAAAAACCTCTCAACACCTATTGGTCTTAAAAAATTTACATGTTTCTATAGTTTTGACTGATTTAATAATCCATGTGGCTGATTGTAGTTAAATGTATGAATTGTGATGTGGTACTCTAAGGTTTCTACCTTCAGTATATATGATCCTTAATAAGGTGTGTTTCTGAGTGTTGGGTATTTCCTCTTCATCGCGTCTAGTGTTTTCATCACAGGAATCATCTCCTCCCCTCCTCCAGTGTGGCTCGACATCTTAGCATTGGATTCATCTAGATCTACGGTGTAGATCAGTGGTGGATTCATGTGGATATCATTTCGTAGGTGGCGTAGCTTGATGATAGATTATACGTGGTTCCAATGTGGCTCAGAATGTCTCTGACTCTCTCTTCTTGGCGACAACAATATTCGGCGATGGATCTGGTGTTATTCTGGTGTGGCTCCTTATCAGCTTCAGAGTGGTTTGAAGGGGGAGAATTGATTTTATCTTCCAGTGTTTCCATGACTCCCTAACATTTTATATTCTATGTTTTTGTGATGGAGTTAAATTAGGTGGATTTATAGTGTCGCATCGCTAGTGTCACTCCCTGCTAGCCTCTTTCGGCTATTTGTAGTCTGCTTACTTCAGAATCTGGTAAGGGTGGGATCATAGTTCTAAATATGAGGGGATCCATGCCGAGAGTGGCATTTTTGTTTCATAGAGGCCTGAATCCCTTCATCGGTAACGATCCCTCAGTGTGGTTTGGGGTCACGTAGTCCTAGCTGACGAAGTATTGGATTCTCATTCCTTGAATCATCTTCTGGTTGCTTCTATGGCTACAGTGGTAGTGAGAACATAGTGGGGTTTGATGATGTCTTCGATGGAGGAAAAAAATATCATAAAGGCTTTGCTGGTCTGGGAATATTTGATATTTTATGGTGATGAATTTTTGTCTTCATGGATTTCATTTTTTATATTTTTGTTTGTGGTCTTTTGGTTCTCATTTTAAGGATCTTGGTAAAAAATTCATCATCAAGTGGCTATTCTAGATGAGGTTTAGGGAGACAGTTTCCAATGGTCATTTCTATCTGAATTTAGGATGTTTGATATATTATGTCATTTCCATCGGGTCTAGGCTTGTGCATCCTTGCACGAGACAGCTAGATGAGAAATGATGCATTGGTGGAAGCTGGTCTTAATGATTTTCATGCATTATAGAGGCTTTTATTAGTAGATTTGAATGGTTTGTTTTGGATTTGATCTTTTTAACCATGGATACATGATTCTTGGTCTTAGTCTTTGATGACATGTTGGGTTCCCCCGTAGCCCTTAAAAGGGGATTCTGATAATAAAAAAAAATTAATTTTCAGTCAGTCATTCAAGTCCCCTAATCGTCCTTACAAGGCATCAAAATTCATCCTGACCATCCAGAATTCATGTTTACATAACTAAATATTATCCTTAAAAATATAAAAAATCCACAAATTAATGATGTTTACAACAGTCTTGATTCTTATGGAAATCGTCCTTATAGTAATCTTTCTTATGGGATCATTATTAATATATTCATCCTTATAGAAAAGCATGCTTATCGTGGAGTTCATCCTTAAAATGGAATTCTTCTTGATCGCAACTAATGCTTTTGAAGTCATTAATACTTACAAGAATTAATTCTTATGAGATGGACTTGACTTTTAAACCAAAATAAATTGATCTTCATCCTGACTTCATGGATGTTCTCATGAACTCCTCCAAATCTAGCAAATTAGTAATTCAAAGTTACAAGAATCACTACTTATGCTAAGCTCCATTCAATATTCCTTTCCAAACCTAACTTAGAGGATTAATCAAAAATAATTATTCAATAATTATTATTTCCATTAATACTTTCCTTATCTAATGTCACACTCCATACTTTAATCCTTCAAAACAACAAGATAAATAACAATCTCTTGTTATACATTCATTTTTCTATAAAAATCAAGAAATTAAACTAAATACCTAATTTTTCCATTTTAAACAATATTCACAAAATCTAATGAATTGGAAATTTAATTCTAAAATTTATTAAAACTGAATGAATTAATTAATATGGAGGAATAAAATAAAATGAAGCTTATAAAATAGAATGAACAAGTTGACTAACTCACTATGATATGTCCTCAAGAAAATTATGATACACGTGTTCTTGATGAAATTAGAAAAATAACATGTTTATTGGTTACTGAATGTGTCCCTAAAACCAATAATCGGTTTTGGAGGATTATAATATTATAATTACTCTAAAAAATCCATTAATATTTTTTATCTATCTTCAAAGAAATAATAAGAAATGAAGTACACAAAATGTAAATAGTTACACCTGAAATGAAACAATATCTATATCCATATAACTTAATGTGTTTTTATCTATCATAATCACCTAAAAAATTCCAATAGACTCTCACTTTGACAAGGATGAAACTAGCCACTAGAACCTCATTCATAATGAATGGACCATAAGATCAATTAAAATGATCTAAAACCTTATCCACTAAGACAAAAGAAAAATAAGGAAGAATAGAGTATTATATATATGTTGTAAGTGTAAAAACAACCCAAAATTAGTATATCATCATTTTTTATAGGATTCATTAATTTAATGAAGGTATACAATAATTTTATTCCACATTCTAAGAGCCAATATATACTAAAATAATGTATAACCATTATTTTCATTCCCATATCACTAGATACAAGTTCGGGTATATCATAAAATATATCATACTACTTTTAGTGAATTTATAATAAACTTTACTCTATATTTTCATCACTATTTTACTATAAAATATAATTATTCTAAATAATAATTATTTATTGAGTTTCAATAATTTTTCTAATCAGTTTATTGAAACATTTTTATGCCTTATTGTACTGAACTTCACCATATTCCTAGCCACCATACTTGTAATGCCACATCACATACCTGAGGCATATTCCTAGTCTCACAAGGCTTGAACAAGTACTTGATAGTATCATAGGTATGAGGGAACAATTTCCCATCTATATAATATATAGAATAAATGAGAAAAATGGAAACCTAATAAGTAAAACAATAACCACCTACATAGAAAAAATGTTATAACATGCACAATAAGAAATAATAGAGTGTAAAATAAAAATATAAAGACTAAAAAGTGATATTCTGTATAAAACCCTTATATTTTTATGAAATATTTCTCATTAAATGATTTTATTTCTTTGATAGCTTATGTTACATGTAACATTATTTTTAGACAAACTGTATAATATTATGAAACTATTTGGTGTTTGTTATCGCCAAGCTGTTGGATTGGTGGGTATAAATAATAAAAACCAAATAAGTAAAAACATATGTTCTACACATTTATAAAATGAATTCAATAGTTATCAAATTATTAGAAATAGAAAGAAAAATTAAAAAAATGATATCTTTTATAAAAAATTATTTTTATGCGTGCAGTGTGTTTTTATAATAATAAATTAAATTAATCACAATTGGTGAATAATTTTAATGAAATATGTATATTATTTACTTGATATAATTTTCTAAATATTCAAAAAGTATTTTTCAAGGCATGGTATAAGAATAAATCTATTTTTATTCTTAAAATTGTATTTTTCTAAAAAGAAGTTTTTTGTCGCATTTTTTCACATACTTTAGAATTTATTTAGTACATTTATAGGTATGGAATTAAAAAAATAAATTCATATTTATAATTATGAGGTTAAAATCTTTTAAATAGTACATTCTATTTTTCATGAATATTATTAGTAACCATGATATAATTTATCACCACATTAAAGGGTAAATCCGGTTAACCAAGGTTAAAATTAATTGGTAAGGCCATAATTTTTTATCCTAATTTTTATTGGATGATTTTAATTATAAAATTAACACCATATTCTATGAATTTAGTTTTTTAATGGATACTTGTATATTAAAATGAATTATATTTGATTTAAATCATATAAAGTTATAAAAAGTCACTCTTTTAGTTTTAAATATCCTTTATGTGTTCAAATAGAGAAAAAAACTAGTTATGAATGAATGTTAATATTAATTTTGCGAAAAATAAAATAATTTTAATGATGGTAATTTATTTATAATATTTAGTTATTATATAATTACGTTAAATTCTTATAAAATGTTAAAACAATATGTATTCAATTAATGAAAAAATAAAATTATGGAATTTAAAAATACTAAAACTGATATATTTGAGTAGTTTATTGTGTTCTGTGAATTTTATTATTAAATATAACATATTATTATTGTTACAAAAAATTATATTCCATTTACAAGTTTTTATTTTTTACTATTAAGTAAAATTAAATTAATAGAGTAAAGATTTCGAATAATTATATTTTATCAAAATAGTATTTTTTTAAATTATTTAAAAATCATTGAAATATTAAAATAAGATAAGGTGTATATGATATGGTCAAAAAGTTAAAAAAAATGTCCATTTATATACCAACTTTCACCTTATAAGTAAAAATTAAAACCATTAGTATTGAAAAAGTAGCTACCATAGTAAAAATTAAAACCGGTTAACTAAGGTTTAATCAAAATGATAAGGTTTAAAATGAAACAAAAACATGTCTAAATTATTTTGGTTAATTGGATTACAACATTATCCTACCTTATCACTAAATATATATCCATTTGGAGTAATTAGTATTTATAATTAATTTATAAAAATTTAATCTTTAATAAAATTACAAAATTGCGTCTCAACTAAATTATAAAAGGGAACCTCCTCCATCACTTCTTTACACCAAATTGAGCCCTGTAGCTCAACCAATATCAGTCAATTTCACTTATAAATGTCCCTACACACATTTTAGAGGTTTAATTATTCCAAAAATACCAACACTTGATCCCATTATAATATATATAAAGGATTAGTTTTAAAGAAGAGGAAGTTACAGTGATTTCAAATCATAGTGAACTCAAGGTATGAGGTTTTATGTTACAATATCATTGTTTATTGGAATTGTTTGTGATTAAGTTTATATGATTTAATCTTATGATCTACCTCTAAAGAACTCATTATGTTTATTCTTCTCTAGTTATTTCTAGAAAAGACATGTTTCCTTTCATTTTACTCACCTTAAGTGCTCATGAGACTGAAAATATGTTTTTAAGGAAATTGAATTCATTTCTATCTTAGATTGAAACAACTTTTTTCTTCCAAATCCATGTCTTCTAAAAATATTTTAAAAAATGTTTATAGTATTCTTCTATAATTTTTTAAATTAATTTTTCCCATGTTTTACTTCTTATAAAATGGTTTGAAAAGAATATTATTTTCATTTTCCAAATGAGGTACTTTGTGACTTTGCTGACAAAAATATGGATGGAATGTTTTTTTAACTTATATGATATAAACAGATTTTCAAGCTATCATGACTAATTTTTTCTTTGAATATTTCTTTATCATTTTAGAAATATATTTTCAAAGAAACTTTTTCCCTTCTTAATTTCACAGTTTTTATTAGAAAAGTGATTTAAGAAAAATAGAAATGTTATTTTCCTCAAAAATGTTTTAATGATATTTTAATGGTATTTATATTCTAAAATGGAAACAACACTTTTTTACTTATGATATATAAAAGATATGATCCAATTATACCATCATTATTCTTTTTTTATATGGTTTATACTTATGATGAAAAGATGTTTATGAAACCCATTTATTTTTCATTATTTATTCTGTGATGAAATAATAATTAGCTTATGAAAACAAATTCATTTCCTTAGGTTATGCTATCATTAATTTTTTATGAATCCAATTTATTTTCATGCATTATGATGTGAATAATGATTTATAATCTTATGTCAAACATATGTATGATTCTCATTATGTGATGGGTTGGACTTATATATCCCTCAAATGCATTGCATAAATATTGATATCTCATGAGATAAATAGGACTATAATAGGAAGTGAACACAATTTAGTTGTGGGAATTATGCACTATGATAGTCTTGGGAGTGAACCATGACTACTATGATATTTTGGTGATTGAACTTATTTTACTATGATATTCTTGGAAAATATACATTAATACTAAGGAAATTATTTTCAATGATTCTATATATTACACAATTCCATGTCTAATTTCAATGTTATTTTCTCATGTATTGGGTTCTTTAAATATTTTATGGTTTATGTCCTATGAATTTACAAGCTTTATTTCATGACTAGATATTTTGATTCATGATATGAAGGGTTTGGTTTTCAAATGTTTAGCTCATATTCCCATACCCTTTTAACATGTTATGATTAAATGGTCATTGATATCTATCTTTTTTACCCCTACTGTACATCAGATCCCACCATTTATTACCTTTCCTTAATCCAAGTTATAAATAATGGTATTCAAGATGATTTGTCAAATAAGAGTGATAGTTATCAATAAATAAGTGTAAGACGATGTATATATTTTATTAACTAGTTGATTATGTTTACCATTTTTCAAAGATACTATATCTAAACAATTGTAGCTTGGTTGGAAATGTTACGTAATGAAGATTTATTTACTATGATGTAATATCTACGTATTAAAATTTTGGGTTTCTATAGTATGTATCATAGTATGGTTTAGTTAAACTTTGAAAACTAGGATAACAGAACTTTAGTAAGAACTCTACGGAAAATTCTAAATATAGGATAAAATCATAAAGTTTTGGTTTTGATCATGAATGAACAAGGTTAAACCTATGGTTTCAAAGATGAAGGTTTCACAATTTAAAAAAAATATAAATGATTTTAAATGATTATTTGGTTTCTTATAATTATTATTGTTCCTCACAAAAAATATTTTTGTTTTAGTCAATAGTTGGAACCTGAAGTAATTATGTTAATGTTGAATGTTATGGAAATGTAGTAAATTTCTTCCAGAGTAACTGAATGTTTTGGGAGGTAGAATAAAAAATCTTATTACAATTCTCAAACAAAAAACTTAATCTATGAATCTCACTAATCTTACAAATGAGAAATGAGGGAACAAAGTTCTATTGAGTCCTTCATGAGGCAACATCCACCTTTTTTAGTGGGTCTACTGATCAATTAGTCACTAAGTAATGGATAAGTACCATTGAAAATATATTTTACATTATTCAAATTTCAAAACATGATAAATTTATTTTGAATATTTATCATTTCAATGGTGAAGCAGATTAGTGGTGGAAACTTATCAATAAAAAAAGAGAACAAGAATAAATTGATTCTAGGGATTGGTATAAATTTTAATGCTTATTTTTCAATAAGTAACTTCCATTTATTCCTCATAAAAAAATATAGAAATAATTACTTGAGTTAAAACATAAGGATTATGAATCTTTTGGTACCTATGAGGAAACTTTTACAATACTTGTGAGGCACACTTCTACTATTATCATCTAAACTCAAATTAAGGTCTATAAATTATTCAAAGGCTTAAAAAATTTTATAAAGGGCGTTATCTATAAGGGACCTTAGTATCCATGAATAAATTTCTCTATGTGCTCTATATGGGAATATAAAAATTAGAGTTACCCATAAATATCATGGTTTTGATAGGAAAATAAAAATATAATTCCAAGTAAATTCTAAAAAACATATAGAGAAGAAGATGATCCTTAATTTATGCTTGAAGTATGGAAGGAAACATGGTGGAAGTTTTCTTAAGGGGAACGTAACAGTTTTCAAGTATTTAAAGTAAGTTGATCAAGAAATCAAATGTGAAAGTTATGTGAAGATGTTAAATAATGATGATAATGTGGATAAACATTCACATAATTCATCACCCACACTCTAGTGTTTTAAATGTAAGGAGTATGGGAATTATGTTAATCAGTGCCGAAATCTGAAGGTTAATGATGATTATTAATTTTAGTAACTTTGTATGCCTTGAGACAAAAGGAAATCTCATTATCTCACTTTTCTAATGATGGGTATGATAACAAAAATGTGAAATGTTCATTTACCATCAACTTTAGAACTGCTAATTTATTATTTGATTCTTGATCTACATGCTCTTTTTATCTAAAGAATTCTATAAGGGTATCATAGTACCACCACAAATATTAGATTCTGAGTTAGCCGTAAAAACCCCTTATTATATAATGATATAATCCCAAGTTTATGATTCTTATCTAATTGGTGTTTATGGTAATGTGTTTCCAAAAATTCTTATCATTCTTATTTTATTTGAATCCAATGTTATTTTGGACATGGATTATCCTTCTTTACATAAATCCTACATAAATTTATGAGGAAGGGAAGTTATGTTTGAAATTCCAAACCAACCAATTATATCATGTTAGTTTAATGACCAAAATGATCTCATGATGGAAATTATATCAATCATATGGGTCCTAATTCCAATACAAAAGGGGAATTTTTATTACATGGTTGGGGAGAAACTAAACATTGAATATTTTCCTATTTTGTGGGATTTTATTGGTTTCATTATGAAATAGTTTCCTGGTCTTTCACTAAATTACGAATTTCAGGTTTAAATAGAACTCATACCGGGTGCTACACCTATTTCCATGACTCCACATAGAATGCTCTTGATTGAGTTGCAAGAATTTACGAAGAAGATCCATAGAATCTTGAAAAGGTATTCATTTGTCCAAGTGTGTCACTTTGAGGTGCACCAGTTCTATTTGATAAGAATAATGATGGATCAATGAGACTTCGTATTTATTATCAATAACTTAACAAGATTACTATCAATAATAAGTTTCTTATACCCTAAACTGATGACTTTTTTGATCAACTAGATGAAGCTTAATAATTTTCCAAGATTTATCTTCATTATTTATATCATCAATTGAGGGTCAAGAAGGAGGATCTACCCATTAAAACGTTTCATAAAACGCATGGATACTAGGAATTTATAGTAATTCCATTTGGACATACTAATGGCTCTACTATCAATATAGATTTAATGAATGGAGTTTTTATATATTATCTTGATCATTTTGGGGTAGTATTTATATATACTATTTTTATTTATTCAAAGAGAAAGTAAGATAAAAAATATCACTTGAGAATTGTTCTAAAGGCCCTAAGTAAGGAGAATCTTTTTGAAAAATTTACTAAGTGTGAATTTTGGATTTATAAATTTTCACTCTTGTTTTATATATTCTCGTGTGAGGGTATATCAATGGACCCTTCATTGATAAGAGTTATTGAACACTATCCCAGACCAACCACTATGAATAAGACTATAGTTTTCTTAGTTTTTATAGATATTATCGGGACTTTTTGAAAAAAAAATCATGGATATTGAATCCACTCACCAAGTTAAATTGAAAAGGATCCAAGTTTATTTAGATAAAGAAATGTGAGTAATGTTTTAAAGAAGTGAAGAAAAGGTTATTTGACTCATTTTTTATTACACTACCTTGTAGTGGAGAAGGGTTTATAATCTATAATGATGCCTCAAATAAGGGACTCAGATACATCCTCATTTAGAACAATATAGTTATATCTTATGCCTTACTATAATTAGAGGTCTATGAGAAAAATTGAACAACTCATGACTTGGAGATAGCTGTAGTAATAATTATATTAAAGATATGGAGGCTTTATCTCTATAGATAATGTTGTGAGATATATACTAATCAAAAAAGTACAAATTATATTTTCACTCAAAAATAATTGAACATTTTAAAAAGAAGATGTTCTGAGATGATTAAATATTATGACTACTCAATAAATTATCACCCTGTGAAAGAGAACAAGGTGGTAGATTATCTAAGTCGAAAGCATCATGATATCTTATCTATCTAGAGGATCAAAAAAGATTTTATATTTTTGAAAATACAATGGATATAGCTATAAATATTAAATTAAATGGATAAATATTATCTAGCTTAAATGAATATTCAACAATTTATTCAAGTAAAGATTAATGAGAAGTAGAAGGAAGATATAGAGTTTTAAAATAAGGTGATAAATGTTCCTGATTTCAACCTTGATTATGAATAAATACAAAGGATTAGGAGCAATGTATATGCCACTTCTGTACCAGATTTGAAGCAGGATCGAATGGATGAAGCTTAGAGTTTCTCATTCTCTATTCATAATATAAGTATGAAGATATATAATCATTTGAAAGAGTATTACAAGGCCCGTAGGCTCAGATATTACATGGCATGTAGGCTTATAAGATTATAGTACACCACTATCAATTGTATCTGATCGGGATCCGAACATTACCTTGATGTTTTGGAGAGTTCTTCAGCAGGTAATATATAAAAATTTAATTTTCATCAATGATTATAATTATTAAAGAGATGGATAGTATGATAGGACCATTAATACATTAAAATAAATTATGATATATTTCTCTATGGAATTCAAAGTTGGTTTAGATCAAAACCTTACTTTGGTGAAATTTTCTTATAATAATATCTTTTACTTCAGAATTTTGATGGCACATTATTAATATCTCTATGATAAGAAGTGAAAGGATCTAACAGTTATAATGTAGTTGGATAATGAAATCTATTGGGTAGTGAACCCATTACACTATGATAGTATTTTAAAAGAGACTTGACTACTAATGAAATGATTTTCTGTAACACCCTGAGATTTTATGAAAAATATTCTTTTAATTTCATTAATGTCTTGTGTTGTATGCTACACCAAGAATACCTTGCACTATACGCAACACCGTATTAGCTTGCAGTATACGCAACACTATTCTTGGATCGTGTTACACACAATTTTGATAACAGTTATTCTACGCAACATTGAGTATATATATATATATTCAATGTATAAATGAAATATGGTTGGATTCTGTTATACGAAACAACGAATGATTCTTGCACAACACCCAACCCTAACTTGGCTTGCATTACACGCAATCGCGACCTTCCTCGATAGCGTGTGTTGTACGTAATATTGGGTGTTACTAAACAACGATATTTTATTATAATATTATTATGAACTAGCCGTTATGAATATTATTAACTAAATTTTGAATTTTATAACATTATTGTTCGTCTTACACATTTTCTATAACATGTTATAAGAACAAAATAAATTTTTCGGGTAAAATAAGTATTTTTCAAAAAATACATATTTGTCGCCTTTTGATGGCGCAACCACTTTAAATCTATTTTTTGAAATGTTTATAAGTTCCATTTGAAAAAATAAAATTATTCTTTGGAATCAAGAAATAAATATTTACTTTGGATAAATTTTTCATTTTATTCTGATGACTTTCATATTTTAATGAATAGTAAAAACACGCTATATTTTAATTAAAAACAACTTTTTTCATCGTAATATATTATGTGGTTAAATTATAATATTGAATGGTTTTAAATTATAAATAGAATATATTTTTACCATTTAATATAATTTATTTCATTATCATTGATTTTACATTGAATTCGTAGGTTAAATCAATTCAATATTTTGCAATGTTTTAAAGAAAAACCCATTTTCTTTCGACAACGGGATTAATTTTAATTTAATTTCTGAAACTTTTGTGTATTGAATTTGAAAAAATGGATTCCATATTTTGAATCAGTGGGTCCAAATTATGTTAATAAGCTACTTTTTATTTTTGGGCATTGTGAATAGTAACTACGGTAAATTTTATTTACTATAGTTAAAGGTAAATCGGGTAATTAAGGGTAACTATAAGATTATAAAATTACCCTAACACTTGGAAAAATCCTAATGTATGACTAAAACTCGACCCATATCACCTAAGGGTCGGATTAGATTTATTTAATGGACTTTTTTCCATGAAAATAATTTAATTATTATTAAAACCAAAGAAAGTGAAAACATGTCACTCTCTTAAATACTATAAGTATAATAATTTTAAGTTAGTGATAAACTTCATAAAACTTCGAACATTAATATTCTACAGAAATCTAACAAAATTATCTACATCATGAGAATTTATTTAGAATTTTTTGGGATTAAATAATTATCATTAATTGTGACACAATAGTGATGCAGAAATTTTTTATCTAGTGAAAAAATCAAGAATATAGTTTTTATTAAACTAATAGTGACCATAAAAGGCACAAAACCCTGACCAAAACTTATTGGTCATGTAAATTTAAACTATAATAATCCAATGGTTGAATATTTGACCATTTTGAGTCTTATACTAGCATTTATGACACTTATATTATTTTATATTAAAAGATGCCAAAGTTGTCACCTTCATAATTTAATAAATATAAGAATTTAACTATTGTGATTTTAAGACGATAAATTCTAGTAAAAGTATTATTGTGAAATTTAATAGATTTATATTCATCATAGGATTTTATTTTTAATTTTTATGCAACATATAAGTATATTAATTAATTATACAAAAATGTTGTAGTAATTATTTTATTAAGAGATAAACCAAATAATTGGTTTTAAAAATAATATAATAAATAATATATGAACTATTTAGTGTTCTCCACTAATTTAATAGATACATATGACCTTATATGAATCTATTAAAGATTTTAGTTTGGACATATCTTTTGTATATATTTTATTTAAATTCAAATAAATTAATAGTGTCAAAATTGACACTATTATTATTTTATAAAAATAACATATTATAAAATTGTTTAAAAATCACAAAAATATTTAAAAATTATAAATTTAAATTTATATGGTCTATAATGTTATAAAGTAAACCATTATGTAAAATTCACAACAAATAAGTAATTATTTGTTATAATTTAAAATTTAGAATTTTATTACCACAAATAAACCTAAATAGATTAAATAAGGATAAATCAAAATGATATGGTTTAAAATAAGATCCAAACATGTATAAATTTGATTGGTTGATTAGATTACAACCCTATCTCATCTAATATTCTAATATGAGTCATTTTTGGAGGTTTTTAAGTGGGGTTAGATTTATTATAAATTAATATTTTTAAGAATTCCAAAGGTGCCCCTCTCCTCCCTTATAAAAGGGCACCTCCTCCCTCTCTTCCACACACCACTTTGAGCCTTCAATCTCGGTCAAACCCTGCCCAATTCTCTTCTCCACTTCCCTAGAAACATCCTAGAGGTCCTGTTCTTTTTCAAAGACCAATTTTAGTTCCCTAAGAGGAGGTCTCAAAGAGGCGCTTCAAAGAAGAGGTAATTTCCGTTACCGATTCTTTCACCTTTATTTCTTTTTCCACTTCTTCTTCATAGGTTGTTTCATTATGAAGTAATAACATCAGTATCACTCATATACTAATATGTTATTATAAGTATGAAACAACCCTGTTTCACCATCTATCCATCCTACGGAAAACGAAATCACCGTACGTGCGTACATACGGAATACCGTCTCCACGCCGTGGTGTAATCTATTTTCCACCACCAACTTACTTGGATGGGTATAATGGTGTAAATAATAACTATATATGATTATTTTAAAGTTATATTGATTCTGAAATATTATACATACACTCCAATACAATTCCAGGATCATGAGAACGATATCATCGCTCGTCCGTACGTACGGACTACCATCTCCACGACGCGATGAGATTCATTCTCCACGTTAACCATTCATGAATGATTATAAATTATATATAATAAGTAATCATGAAATATATGACATAATAATGATACTGGATTTATTTGTATATATATGTATGTCATATACTTAATTCCATTCAACTCAATAAGGAAAAGAAAACAACGTTCATGCGTACGTACAGTCTACCGTCTCCATAAACGGTGTATTTCTTTCCATTTACTTATCTATTATATATATATATATTCTGAATATATATTATATATAAATCATGTTTTATATTCTGGAATTAATTAATCATGATCTAAGTAATCATATGAATAATTACAAGTCAAAACACAGAGGACAAATGAAACGATTTTACCCAAAACGCTCTTTAACATGGAATTTACAAAAGAACGGGTAATATAAAGTCATAAGTGAACCATATATGATATCATAACAATGAGTATGATTCTAGAATAAGTAAATGACATTATTTAAATCATTATACAGTAGGATCGTACACTTACGAAGCAAATCGGACCTAAGGTAAGGGAAAATATCACAATATCATTTTTATCCGAGATTGTTTATTCTTTGAAATTTACTGGGTAGTATTTTATCATCCACATCCATGTTTCATAAATATTTAAAATTATTTCCATCCACCTACAATTTTTTTAAATCCAATTTTACCCTTCGGTGAGTTTTTAGTAAAATATATGAAAGGAATCTTTTGTCGTTTTTCGTACGAGGTACTTTTTGACTTTTCCGACAAAAGTACGAAGAATGTTTTTTTTAACTTATACGGCATGAATGGATTCTTAAAACATTATTTCCAAGAATCTTCCTTTACAAGTTATCATGTTTATTTTTAATCAACTTCTTTTAGTTTATAATTGTATGACATGTTAAGAAAGGAAAAGTGTTTTTGAAAAAGAAAGGATATTTTCCTCAAGAATGGAGTTCAAGTGTTTTATCAAAATTATTTTCCATCTAAGATAATAAAGGGTTCTGTTTTCATACCTATTATTACATTTATTTGATTATGTTGTGATGGAATTATTTTTATGAATTCCTTTATCTTATATGAATTGTTTTATGATGTCATGATGTTTAAGATTCCCATTATTATTTCATGGGTTATGCTATGATGTATGGTTTATGATTTTGTGGCACACATAAGAATGGTATAATTATGAGATGGGTGGGACCTATATCTCCCTCCAATGCATTGGGTAAAGATTTTATATCTCATGAGATAGACATGGCTGGAACGACAGGTTATACCGATTCAGTGAAGCAGGACTGAAACAAGGAATGAACTCGATTCAGAAATGGAGTTTGTCCACTAAGATAGTCTTGAAAATGAGTCTTGACTAACAAGAAATGATTCTCTATGAATATGTGTGTACGCCACAAAGTTTCATGTTTTAAGTTGTGATTATTGGGGTTACATTTCACTACTATGATTTATCCCATGTTATGATATTATGATCTCTTTTGCAGGTTAAGATTTCCAAAATTTTATGTTCTTATGAATATGATGTGATTGATATTTATTTTGTTTAACCTTACTGAGCATTTGAGCTTACCCTTTTATGTTTTCTTTTCCCCAGGATATAAAGAAAGGTTTTAGGTAGAAAAAAAAAGAAGATCTTTTTGGGAGATGTCGAAGATCTTTCACCATGATTAGAAGATTATATTCCGAGTTTCCAAAAACACTAAACTATTACGGTCCTTGTGTGTGTGTTTTTTTATGTACTAAGTATTCCGCAAAAGTAATGTAAGGTCCATGTACGTCAAGCTTCGGGTCTCTACAGTTGGTATCAGAGGAAAGGTTTAGTCAACCTTTGGAAACTAGGATGTGAGAACTTTAGTGATATCCCTATAGATATTTCTAAGGTATGTATAGTTATGTCCCTAAGGTTAAGTATAAGTATAGGTTATAGTGATAGAATTACGGTAACCTAAGATGTTAGATATTGAAGGTACTCCCCCTTTATTATGTTGTTTTCCCTAGCGCGATTTTTGCCTCTCACACTATTCTTTTTGTGTTTTAGACGATGGATGGAACCCGAAGGAACCGTGTTAATCAATGTAATGGACAATGAAATGATTGTCCTACTGAACAAACAAATGTTATGGGAGATGGAGTGAAAAATTTTATTGCTATACTTACACAAGCTGTGAATCATTCTGGACTTCCAAATGAGTAGAGAAGGGAACAATATTCTATTGAGTCCTTCATGAGGCAACGTCCAACTTCTTTCAGTGGGTCTTCTAATCCACTGGTTGCTGAACAATGGATCATTACCACCGAAAAGATATTTTTAGTTCTTCAATGTTCTGACCATGATAAAGTCATCTTAGCAGTATATCGTTTGGAAGGTGATGCTGATCAATTGTGGAATCTTATCAAGAATATGACGCCAAGAGATGAAATTGAATCCATGGAATGGTACGAGTTCAAGAACTTATTTTTCAATAAGTACTTCCCTCGCATTCTTCGAACAAAGATGGAGAAGGAGTTTCTTGAACTAAAGCAAAAGGATGATGAATCTATTGGTATATACGAAGCGAATTTTACAAGGCTTGCAAGGTATGCATCTGGCTTTATCATCCAACCTGAAAGTAAAGTTGATCGATTCTTCAGTGGCTTAAAACCAATTCTTCTAAGGGCATTAGCTATAAGAGACTTCAGTAGATATGAAGAAATTGTGCGTTGTGCTATCAAGGTAGAAATGGAAGTTGGTGTTACTTATCCATCTCATAGTTTTGACAAGAAACGAAAGATGGAGTTCAAGGAGAAATCTCACAATAATGGTGATAAGAAGATGAATGTTTCCTTATGCTCAAAGTGAGGAAAGAAGCATGGTGGAGATTGTCTTAAAGGGACTAGATAATGTTTTAAGTGTGGAAAAGAAGGTCATCGAGCAGCTGAGTGTCGAAGTAATGGAAAAAGGGTTTCTAATGATGTGAATAAAGAAAAGACTACAGAGAACGCACCACCAACACTTCAATGATTCAAGTGCAAGGAAATGGGGAATTATGCTAATAAATGCCCTAATCCAAGGGTTAGTGATGATTGACATGAGCAACCACTTAAGGAAAAGGACAAAGGAAAGTCACATGCGATCACTATTGGCGATGTTGAATATGAAAACGATGTGGTGGAATGATTAAGTGTTTATGTAATGGGATTCCAAAATAATGTTGTATATAGTATCGTGGAATATTGGAATATTTATGTATTTTTCTATTGTGGTTTTCAATAATTTTATGGTACTGGTAACCATGGAAAGGGATTGAGATATTTTTGAAAAAAAAAAGATGATATGTGCATAATGAAGGGAAAATGAGAAAATGAAATGTTTGACAGTATTCATGAGATCATGATTGATATAAGGACTAAGTGATATCATGGTTTGAGTATATAGAATTTTGAGGATTTTGGAATGTGGAAAGTGTTAACTTTTAAATGCATTAATGTTTTCACTATGGTTCAATGGGTATTCATTTTTCAAGAGAATACATGATTAAGGCCTTCGAATGTTTGGAATGTGACCAATAAGACATATCTTATGATATATAGGGATCAACGATGGTATTAAATCTCTGGTAATCGTTTTCACTATATTATGAGAGTGGACTGCAGTATTATGGATAAGCCTAAAGATTCGAATGGATTATGTTGGACATAAGTTAGTATTGTTTAAGGATAGAAGTTTTTTTCGATATTATTGATGGGATGTTATAGTAATATAGTTTTAGAAAAAGGACAACCTGCAGGACGGGCGACAGCCCATCGCGTCAGACAAGGCTGTGGGAATCAAACCCACAACGGAAGTGCGACTGGCCTTTATCGCCTACCACTGGCCTACAGGAATTCCCTGGTTAGTAGAAACTGGTTTTATTTTATTAAGCGATATGATATATGAAGTATAAGTTCACTTTTGTAACCATATACGATTAATCTAACCATAAGATGGAATTATAACTTTTGCTAACCTTTTGTTTGAAAGAGATAGAATGACCCATCATTCTATCACATGATCTGCTAACACATCACGAATTACAAATTCAACTTCATTTCTTTAAGGGATGAAGTGGGAATTGTTCAATTCACGAACAACAGTAAAATTGTACCAAAATCATGCAAGTATTTCTTTTAATTCATCAACTATAGGGAAATGATCTTGAAAACCAAAAATGTTTTCCTAGTTCTCTTATATCCGATTAATCAGATGGTACCTTAGATCATCACAAATCAATAGCTTTGTGATTGTTGGCTTTTTCATAGCCATGTTCTCTACCACTCTCCATCAGAACTTGATGGTTAGATTTTTCTTCCATATCCATATTTTCACCTATGTTCTCCTACCTGGAAACCCCATGATGAGTTAATTTGGGTAACCGTTACATTTCATATTTTAGTTTTTAAAATCCGTGTTTTGGTATTCCTTTTTACGATATGGGTTTCTATTAAACAAACTTTCAAGTAGTAAACCATTTATAACCCCGACGAATTTCGAGGGGGAAATTAATTTTAAGGGGGGTAGAATGTAACACCCTGAGATTTTATGAAAAATATTCTTTTAATTTCATTAATTTCTTGTGTTGTATACTACACCAAGAATACCTTGCGCTATACGCAACACCGTATTAGCTTGCAGTATACGCAACACTATTTTTGGATCGTGTAACACACAATTTTGATAATAGTTATTCTACGGAACATTGAGTATATATATATATATATTCAATGTATAAATGAAATATGGTTGGATTAAGTTATACGAAAAAACAAAGGATTCTTGCATAACACGCAACCCTGACTTGGCTTGCATTACACGCAATCACGACCTTCCTCGATAGCATGTGTTGTATGCAATACCGGGTGTTACTAAACAACGATATATTATTATAATATTATTATGAACTAGCCTTTATGAATAGTATTAACTAAATTTTGATTTTTATAACATTATTATTCATCTTACACATTTTCTAGAACATGTTATAAGAACAAAATAAATTTTTCTGGTAAAATAAGTATTTTTCAAAAAATACAATTTTGTCGTCTTTTGATGGAGCACCCACTTTAAATCTAGTTTTTGAAATTTTTATAAGTTACATTTGACAAAATAAAATTATTCTTTGGAATCAAGAAATAAACATTTACTTTGGATAAATTTTTCATTTTATTCTGATGACTTTCATATTTTAATGAATAGTAAAAACACATTATATTTTAATTAAAAAAAACTTTTTTCATCGTAATATATTATGTGGTTCAATTATAATATTGAATGGTTTTAAAGTATAAATAGAATATATTTTTACCATTTAATATAATTTATGTCATTATCATTGATTTTACCTTGAATTCGTAGGTTAAATCAATTCAATCTTTTGCAATGTTTTAAAGAAAAACCCATTTTCTTTCGACAATGGGATTAATTTTAAGTTAATTTCCGAAACTTTTGTGTATCAAATTTGGAAAAATGGATTCCACATTTGGAATCAGTGGGTCCAAATTATGTTAATAAGCTACTTTTTATTTTTGGGCATTGTGAATAGTAACTACGGTAAATTTTATTTACTATAGTTAAAGGTAAATCGGGTAATTAAGGGTAAATATAAGATTATAAAATTACCTTAACACTTGGAAAAATCCTATTGGATGACTAAAAGTCGACCCATATCACCTAAGGGTCGTATTAGATTCATTTAATGGACTTTTTTCCATGAAAATAATATAATTATTATAAAAACCAAAGAAAGTGACAACATGTCACTCTCTTAAATACTATAAGTATAATAACATAAAGTTAGTGATAAACTTCATGAAACTTCAAACATTAATAGTCTATAGAAATATAAAAAAATTATCTACATCATGAGAATTTATTTAGAATTTTTTGGGATTAAATAATTATCATTAATTGTGACACAATAGTGATGCAGAAATTATTTATCTAGTGAAAAATCAAGAATATAGTTTTTATTAATCTAATAATGACCATGAAAGGCACAAACCCCCGATAAAAACTTATTGTCCATGTAAATTTAAACTATAACCATCCAATGGTAGAATATTTGACCATTTGGAGTCTTATACAAGAAATTATGACACTTATATTATTTTATTTTAAAAGATGCCAAAGTTGTCACCTTCATAATTTAATAAATATAACAATTTAACTACTGTGATTTTAAGATGATAAATTCTATTAAAAGTATTATTGTGAAAGTTAATTGATTTATCTTCATCATAGTATTTTATGTTTAATTTTTATGCAAAATATACGTATATTAAATAATTATACAAAAATGTTGTAGTAATTATTTTATTAAGAGATAAACCAAATCAATGGTTTTAAAAATAATAAAATAAATATTATATGAACTATTTAATGTTCTAAACTAATTTTCTAGACGAATTTGACTTTTTATGAATCTATTAAAGCTTTTAGTTTGAACATATCTTCTGTATATATTTTATTTAAATTCAAATAAATGAATAGTGTCAAAATTGACACTATTGTTATTTTATAAAAATAACATATTATAAAATTGTTTAAAAATCACAAAAAAATATTTAAAAATTATAAATTTAAATTTATATGGTCTATAATGTTATAAAGTAAACAATTATTGAAAATTCACAACAAATAAGTAAATATTTTTTATAATTTAAAATTTCGAATTTTATTACCACAAATAAACCTAAATAGATTAAATAAGGATAAATCAAATTGATAAGGTTTAAAATAAGATCCAAACAAGTCTAAATTTGATTGGTTGATGTGATTACAACCCTATATCATCTAATATTCGAATATGAGTCATTTTTGGAGGTTTTTAAGTGGGGTTAGATTTATTATAAATTAATATTTTTAAGAATTCCAAAGGTGTCCCTCTCCTCCCTTATAAAAGGGCACCTCCTCCCTCTCTTCCACACACCACTTTGAGCCTTCCAGCTCGGCCAACCCCTGCCCAATTCTCTTCTCCACTTCCCTAGAAATATCCTAGAGGTCCTGGTCTTTTTCAAAGACCAATTTTAGTGCCCTAAGAGGAGGTCTCAAAGAGGCGCTTCAAAGAAGAGGTAATTTCCGTTACCGATTCTTTCACCTTTATTTCTTCTTCCACTTCTTCTTCTTAGGTTGTTTCATTATGAAGTAATAACATCATTATCACTCATATACTGATATGTTATTATAAGTATGAAACAACCCTATTTCACTATCTATCCATCCTACATAAAATGAAATCACCGCGCGTGTGTACGTACCGAATACCGTCTCCACGACGTGGTGTAATCTATTTTCCACCACCACCTTACTTGGATGGGTATAATGGTGTAAATAATAACTATATATGATTATTTTAAATTTATATTTATTCTAAAATATTATACATACACTCCAATACAATTCCATGATCATGAGAACGATATCATCGCTCGTGCGTACGTACGAACTACCGTCTCCACAACGCGATGAGATTCATTCTCCACGTTAACCATTCATGAATGATTATAAAGTATATATAATAAGTAATCATGAAATATATGACATAATAATGATACTGGATTTATTTTTATATATATGTATGTCATCTACTTAATTCCATGCAACTCAATAAGGAAAAGAAAACAGCGTTCATGCGTACGTACGTTCTACCGTCTCCATGAATGGTGTATTTCTTTCCATTTAATGATCTATTATATATATATATATATATTATGAATATATATTATATATAAATCATGTTTTATATTCTGGAATTAATTAATCATGATCTAGGTAATCATATGAATAATTACAAGTCAAAACACGGACGACAAATGAATCGATTTTACCCAAAACGCTCTTTAACATGGAATTTACAAAAGAACGGGTAATATAAAGTCATAAGTGAACAATATATGAAATCATAACAATGTTTATGATTCTGGAATAAGTCAATGACATTATTTAAATCATTATATAGGAGTTTCAGACACTTATGAAGCAAATCGGACCTAAGGTAAGGGAAAATATCACAATCTCATTTTTATCTCAAATTGTTTATTCTTTGAAATTTACTGGGGTGTATTTTATCATCCACATCCATGTTTCCTCAATATGTAATATTATTTCCATCCACATACAATTGTTTAAATCCAATTTTACCCTTCGGTGAGTTTTTAGTAAAATATATTAAAGGAATCTTTTGTCATTTTTCGTACGAGGTACTCTTTGACTTTTCTGACAAAAGTACGAAGAATGTTTTTTTTAACTTATACGGCATGAATGGATTTTTAAAACATTATTTCCAAGAAGCTTCCTTTACAAGTTATCAAGTTTATTTTTAATCAACTTTTTTTAGTTTATAATTGTTTGACATGTTATGAAAGGAAAAGTATTTTTGAAAAAGAAAGGATATTTTCCTCAAGAATGGAGTTCAAGTGTTTTATCAAAATTATTTTCCATCTAAGATAATAAAGGGTTCTGTTTTCATACCTATTATTACATTTATTTGATTATGTTGTGATGGAATTATTTTTATGAATTCCTTTATCTTATATGAATTGTTTTATGATGTCATGATGTTTAAGATTCCCATTTTTATTTCATGGGTTATGCTATGATGTATGGTTTATGATTTTGTGGCACACATAAGAATGGTATCATTATGAGATGGGTGGAACCTATATCTCCCTCCAATGAATTGGGTAAAGATTTTCTATCTCATGAGATAGACATGGCCGGAACGGTAGGTTAAACCGGTTCAGTGAAGTAGGACTGAAACAAGGAATGAACTCAGTTCAGAAATGGACTTTGTCCACGAAGATAGTCTTGGAAAGGAGTATTGACTAACAAGAAATGATTCTCTATGATTATTTGTGTATGACACAAAGTTTCATGTTTTAATTTGTGATTATTGGGATTACATTTCACTACTATGATTTATCCCATGTCATGATATTATGATCACTTTTGCAGGTTAAGATTTCCAAAATGTTATGTTCTTATAAATATGATGTGATTGATATTTCTTTTTTTTACCCTTACTGAACATTTGAGCTCACCCTTTTATGTTTTCTTTTCCCCATGATATAAAGAAAGGTTTTAGGTAGAAAAAAAAAGATCTTTATGGGATATGTTGAAGATATTTCACCACGATTAGAAGATTATATTCTGAGTTTCCAAAGACACTAAACTATTACAGTCCTTGTGTGTGTGTTTTTGTTATGTACTAAGTATTCTGAAAAAGTAATGTAATGTCCATATACTTCAAGCTTCGGGTCTCTACATTTTCTATGTTTGTGAGTATGCCACAATTCCATGTATTATGTTACTGTTATGCTATCATGGATCATGTTCTTTGATTCCTTTATGATTAATGTCTTAACAACTTCCAAATTTTATTCCCTAACTCTATATTACAATATATGATATGTGGGGTATAGTTTTTAAATGTTAATATCTAGTTCTAATAACTTTTTTCTCATGTTAAATTTTTATGATCATTGGTTTCTTCCTTGTTTACACTTACTGAGCATTAGAGCTCACCAATTCTTATCTTTACTTTCTCTCAATGATGAAGAAAGGTATTAAGGATGTCATGACAAATAATGGTGCTAGATATGATGAAATATGTGGGATATGATTTAGTTATTTTATAAAGTAGTTGTTAACATTTCCAAGATTACTAATATTCTAGACCTAAATAATTTGGGCATGGATCAAAATATGTAATGAATATTTAACTATTAAGATGTAATATTTATGTATGAAAAGTTCAGGTCACTATAATTGGTATCACAGTAAGGTTTAGTTAACCATTTGAATATAGTATAAGAAAATGTTATTAATAACCAATGGATAAGTCTATGTATAGGATGAAATTCTAATGTTTTGGTAATGATCATGAATGAACTATGTAACAATTTGAGATTTTCAAAGAAGATAATTAGGTTCGAAAACATTTATGACATGCGACACCAATATTAGACAATAATGTAACACCCTGAGACTTTATGATATATTTCTTTTTTAATGAATTCAATCTCTTCAATATCTTATGATTCACGCAACATCGGTTTAAATGAAACTCTATACTCTATTAAAATTTTATTATTTAATAATGATGTTTATAAACTAGTCGTTAAGTTAGAAGGAATGAATAGTAGTAAATAATTATGAAAATTATGGGGTATACACCTGTATAAAATAAATTCAGTGGTTATATATTTATTATAAATAAAATAATAATCATTTGAAACAAAATTAAATGTTTTCCAAAAAAGATTATTTTTTTCTAAAAGGCGGTTTAGGCGGACCTTGCACAGATAATTTAAAATTTATTTTACTTATTTTTGAAAAATTTATTAGAAAAAAAAAATTAATTTTTGAAATCATCATATCAAGATTATCATAGGTTAAATTATTTAAATTTTTCAGAATTGTTTCTTTTTTTAATAAATAGTAAACAATACTGAATTTTATCCATAAATGTCTTTTGTTTGAATTATTTAAAAAGTTAAAATATATTTTAAATTTTTTTAAAATAATATTATTTTAATTATGTTATTATTAATAAATTTTAGGTCAGTTTAATCATTTTTATATTGAATTTTAATATTAAAACCTTCTATATTTATGAAAATTTTCTCTTGGTAAATCCACTTTTCTATCACGTCTATGGGTATAATTTTAAATCTTATTATGCCACTTAAAAATATTAAATTTGGAAAAAAAAGATTCCATATTTTTAATTAGAATATTTTTTATTACCTAATAATTTAAACATTAATTTTTACCATTATTAATAGTAAATGAAGAAATAATTAATGGTCATGGTTAAGGTAAAATGGGTTTACTATAGGGTTAAACTAAGAATATAAGGGTTTAAATGACATAAAAACTTTTAAAAAACCCATGTAATTGAAATATTTAGACCTTATAACTTATAAGGGTATATAATTTCCCATTTTAATCCTTTTTTATGTGAACTATGTTTTTACTCTTTATTCTTTTCAAAAATTCATTGTGTTTCTGCTCCCCCACTTATAAAAGGTCTCCCCTCCCATCCCTTATTCACATATATCAAACCCATCGGCTTGAAAATAATCTTAAAAATATCTCCTGAAAATCCTTATACACATTATAGATCTTGTGGTCTTCTAAAAATACCAATCTTATGTTCCTTAAGATGAGATCCAAATGAGGTTTCTCTAAGAGAAGGTAATTATCTAAATGAATATACGTCCTTTTATTTCTTCTCTTTCCACCGTAAATCATTTATTAAAAATTAAAATATTATAAAAATATTATATTAAATGTACTTATATGTTATTATGTTTATGCTATTATATTTATTCATCTCCTCCTCCATCAAATGGGAAATGAAATCTTTGATCATGTGTATGGTGGACTACCACCTCGCAAACTGATGTAAATATTTTTCCATCAATACATCCAAAAATTGTATATAATTATTTAATTAATGTATATATAGAATAGTTATTATATTATTTTAATTATTTAATTATAAAATCACAAATACCTTCTTACTTTCCATTCCATTTTAAATATGAAAACATTGCTTGTGTGTACGGAGGACTACCACCTCACGAAGTGATGTGATTTGTTTTTCAATTATGATTTACTTTGAAAGTAATAAGGAAAAATTTAATGAATATTTTTCATATATATGAAATAATATTTATTATTTAAAATTAATATATCATCCACTTACTTACCATTTCACTCATTAGGGGAACGGTATTGTCGCTCGTGCATGTGTACGACCAACAATCTCCATGAAGCAATATGATTCATTTTCCATGTCCAACCTTATATAATGATTATAAAAAAGTATATAATGATTAAATATGACATTAATAACATTATTATCATTCTATATATTATTTATCTATATTCTATTCACAATATTCATAACTTTTATGAAAAAACATGTATGAGAAAACAATCCAATTAACACCCTAAACAATCAATATAATGAAATATTATTAACAACAGGTGGTAAAATATTGTAATAGAATAATATATGAAATTATAAATATTAATATTGTTCTAGAATAAATTAATAACATGAATAAAACCATTATAGATGTTCTTCAAGCATGTTCAGTCAAAAAGGAAGTCTGATGTAAGGGACTTCGCCTCAATTTCCCTTCATTGAAGCATATTTTAATATTATAAACATAATTTATTTTTTATGGTGTATACACTACCCATTTCACATTTAGAAACATGATTCACTAATAATTTATGGTATTTTAATTTTCAATTTTAATCATTTCATCCACGGAGATTTTACTTGAAAATTACCATGTGGTAAAGAATTTCATAACTTAATTTCTTTTCCTTGGGTTATATTACCTCTTAATTCTATTTGACAGTATAAGGTTATGGGTGTAAAGAATTTTGAATATATTTCTACGTAATTAAATTTTTTAATAAATATTTACATTTTATAAACATAATAAATTCATTGATTAATTCTCACTTCATTATTAGGATCATTTTAGTGGACTTTGCCTCAATTTCTCTTCATCGAGGATTATTGTAATTTTATTTATATAATCCATTATATATGGTATATACACAGCCTCTTTTATATTTAATATCATGATTCATTAATCTTTAATTTTATTTAAAGTTTCAATTTTAAATATTTAATCCCACGTGATTCGACTTGAAAATTACCAAGTAGTAAATTATTTCATAACCTAATTTATTTCATTGGGTTATATTATATATTCATTGTATTTAACATTCAAATATTATGTGTGTAACAAAGTTTGAATATATTATATTGTATTTTCACTTTTGTATGTTTATTTTCATTTGATACAAATAATATATTCATTTATTAATTCTCACTTCAACTTTATTATCTTTTAAGGGATTTTATCTCAATTTCTATTTCATTGATACATATTTTTTAATATGCACCAATTCACATTTTATGTGGTGTATATACTACCAATTTGATTTATTTTACTTGAATATCTATTTCTTAATTATTTTTAATGTTTCATTTCATGTTAATTGTTTCATGGGGTACAATTTAAAATTTACCCAAGTGGTAAGAAACTTTTTTACAATCACTAATTATTTCAATATTTATCCTATTATTCTTGAAGTAATATTATAATTTGTCCTCTATAAGATCCATTAATTCTCTTAAAAATACATATTATTTGTATATTAGATATTATTATATCCGAAATCATATAGAATTTATAGATATGGTGTTTACTTTTAACTTTGTTTGGTTAAATTGGGAAATATTGATAAATCCATATTCTTTAATAAATGTTAATATTTAATCATAAGGCATGTTGTTCACGAATTAAATCAATAATTAAAAATATGGGGAATGTGTTGGATATGTGGATATGGTTGGGTCCTAGTTATAGATATCCCTTATAGGAATCATCATTCTCATGAGACATATCAATTATCTAGACTTTGTTAAATGAGTTTTTGTTGTATACCTACCCATCAATTTTAAACTATCTACTGAAAGGTATTGATAGTAGAGGCATCATAATTTCTAAGATCATGATGTATAATAATTAATAATTTAATTCATAAAAAATAATCTATTATTATATATAAGAATTTAGAATTCATATTATCTCTAGATGGGTTTCATTTTATATTTATTGACATGTTTTTTCAGTTATTTACCTTTCTATATTGATTATGATATATCAAATAATGTTATTAAAGTTATTGATAAAATGGAATTTTTGTTCATATATTTACATATCTATTTTGATTATTGCTTATATAGTCATGACAGTAAATTTATTTATTAAATAGAACATGTGTTCAAATATTCAAATTTCCATTTTGATTATGACTTATATTATCATGATAGTAATGTTATTTATTAAATAGACAATGTGTTCAGATATTTACCTCTCCATATTGAGTATCCATTGTTCACTCAAGATAACTTCTTATTATGTAACTCTTACTAAGCATTTGAGAACACCGTGATATTCTTGAAAAAAATAAATTATTTTTTAGTTTTTGTTTTCAAAATTAATATAGGAATCATGTATGTGTCTAGTTTGTTAAGACTATTAAACTATTCAGTCATTTGGGATTCTCTTTCTTGTATCCAATTGAAATTTAATAAATCAGACACTAGCTCTGGGTTATTGGGCTCAGGGTTGTTGTAGTCGGTATTAGAGGTAGTTTATAAAAAACCTTGGGAACTAGATTTAGGAATACATATATTAGTGATTATAAACCTATAATAGACTTTGAGTATAAGTACACAAAAACATATTAAAACTTTTGTAAGGTATAGATTATGTGGAATTCCATGGAAACAGATCCTTTTAAGGATTCCACAAGTGAGATTGATTCTGAAATAGATATACCATGGGATAAAAGAATCCAAAAAAGGCAAATCAGGCTTGACTCAAGCATTACCTGATACATACAGTGGGTCTTACTGAGCACTCGGTTTAACACTCTTAGGGGATATTCTTGAGACAATTCACATCTTCTTTAAAACCCATTATGAGGGATTCTAATAGATGATAAAAATTAATTTCCTAGGTCAAAACTAAGGTTTCCTAGATTGAAAATAACATGCCATGATTTAGAAATTCCATAAGTGATTCTTTATGATTATATGGTTTTCCCACTACAATTATTGTTTCTCAAACAATGCCATTTGGTTTTATTCAATGGTTGGAACCTAAAGAAATTTTGTAAACATTGAATATTAAGGATAATGTGGTGAATATGAGAAACCAAATGGGATAATGATTGGATTGAAATATATAATTATTATTACTGATCAGTTATCCTAAAATATGATTAACAACTTGTACCCTAACCAACTATCAGACTCACCAAAGAAGAGTATAATAGAGTTCTCTAAGAGATCTCTTGGTGGAGACTAGAAAGGAAAGTATGATAAGTTTCTTTCATGTTTTAAATATTGAAATATACATCAATGGATGTGTCTCAAAGAAATGGTAAATTTATTTATATGTGTAAAATAATGACATAAAGCAAGGAATTCTAGAGGAAAACAGAAGAATGTGATGGATGGAAATAAATTTCATCTTAGGGATCCATTTATAGTTTTTTATCTTAAATATGGTAAAATTGGGAATTATCCAAGTCGATTATCTCTTTTAATGGTTAACCACTAGACTAAGGAAGGACCTATATTGAAATAAAAAGGTCTAAGTATTAATTTCATTGGATTCTAGAATTATATTGTAGAATTATTATTACAAATGGTATTTTAGTTATAATAAACATGAAACATATAAGGATTGGGTTTAAATTTTATAATCATATATGTATTTATTAAATTAAGAGTTATGGATACCATAATGGGATTATGAGTTTAAGATTTATCATAAGTTCAATGTCTTAAAAACACCTTTACAGGTTTTATGCGATGGGATTCTTCCTAGATAAAGGATATTTTGGAAGGAATTTATGGAAATAAAAGGTTTACTATATGTTTTACTAAAAAATATATTTAAGTAAGAATGTATTTACTTTTTTTGGGCACACGTTTAAAGGTATTTTTAACCTTCAGGGTTTATCTTATCCTTGGTTTTGAAGTAATTATGGGTTATATCACCTTGGTAATGTTATAGGAATTATATCAATATGGTTTTTGAAAAGGGGAAAACTGTGTGTCATGTGGAAACATGCTGTAACCGATAAGTCCATGGGTCTTTAACCCATAACTAAAGGGTGACAAGGGTGTTCTACATACCACTATCCTACATTATGGTCCAGTTAATATATAATAGTTTTTACTAAAACAATTCGATAGATAAATACTAATGTTGAACCAGTGGTGTAACTATTGAGGTTTAGATATTAATGTATTATGTTAGACAAATTCTGATAACCATATTTATTTTTGAAAATATTTAGAGATAGGAGGAAGGACTTTTCACTCTTTTATGGATTTTATGATCCGTTAAAAGTTAATTTTAGTGCTTTGTGCATAAAAAATAATCCTGGGATATTTATTTCTTGGAGTAATATGTGAAGTAGAAATTGATTGAAATGCAACCAAATGATAAAATTATTCTTATGAAAAAGAAATATATCAAGTAATAATATTTCTGTATGTTCATATGAAATATAGTAAATGAATTCCTCAACTTTAGTAAAATGGACTTTGAAAAAATATATTATTCTATTACCTTCATATATGATGAATCAAATGGTATTTTAAATCATCATATATTTATGGTTTTTAGGTCCTTAACATCCCATTGATCATTCAATTTCATGTGATTAATTGACGTTATCACTCTCTATAACTGTTTATGCTTTTCTTCTATGACCAGATCTTCAATTTCCACCAATATTCTCTATTTGGAAATCTGGAATGTGTTATTTCGGATGAGCTTTATACTTCCCTTTCTCTAATATTAAGAGGATGTTTTATTAACCATTTTAAAGATATGGTTTTACAAAAAAGTTATTTTCAAATTTAAAACCCTTGACTACTAAGATCAAAATTAAATTTCAAGGATTAAATTTATTTAAGAGGAATATAATATAACACACCACGATTTTAAAAGAAGAAAATTGGGTTTGATGGAATATTTGACAAGTGAAAATGATATTAGATGCGAAGGTAACACCATGATACTTTATGATATATTTCTTTTTTAATAAATTTAATATCTTTAATAGGTTTCCATGCATACAACACTAGGCTTAAACAAAAAACAATACTCAATTAAAACATTATTACTTAAATATGAACAAAATAACCAGTTGTTAAGTTGGAGAGTATGAATAGTACTAATTAAAATATAAAAATTATATGGTTAATTCCTGTATAAAATAAATTAATTCATTTTATATCCATTATAAATAAAGTTATAATCATTTGAAAGAAAAATAGATGTTTTTTGAAAAGGTGTATTTTTTTTAAAAAAGTGGTTTAGTCATGCTATGCACTCATAATTTAAAAAAATAACACTTTTATAAAATTTATTTGAAAAAATAAAGTTATTTTTTTAAATAATCATATAATAAATTTCTTATATTGAATTTTTTTAATTTTCTGAAATGTTACATTTTTATGAATAGTGAAAAATACGGATTTTAAAAGAAAACTATCTTTTTTATTTAAATTATTTATAAAGTTAAATTATATTTTAATTTTTTTTTAAATAATATTAGTGTAATTATGTTAGAATAAATATAATTTATTTCAACAGAATAAATTTCATATTGAATTTTGATATTAAAACCATCTACACTTAAGAGAATTTTCTCTTTGGAAACTACTTTTTTGTCGCATTTGCGAGTACAATTTTAAATTAGATCCTTCAACTAAAATGAATTAAATTTGGAAAAATATAATCAGTATTTTTAAACAAAAAATTTTATATTATCTGATAATTTCAACTTAATTTTTAAAAATTATGAACAGTAAAAGCAGTAAAAATTAATTACCATGGTTAAGGTAAAAACGGGTTTACATGGAGGTTAAACTAAGAATATAAGGCATAAAATAACATAAAAACTTGTCCAACAATCATTTTATGGAATTATGTTTACCTTTTAAACTATATAGTTCAATAATTACCCATTTTATTAGCTATTGAAATGTGAAAAATGTGGTTACACTTTATTCATTTCAAATATTCTATGTGTTTCCTCTCCCCCATTTATAAAAGGTAACCCCCTCCCTTCACTTATTCGCACCTATCAATCTATTTGGATAGAAAAAAACCTATTAAAACCTATCCTATAAATACTTATACACATTATATATCTAATTTTATTTCAAAAAGGCCAACCCTAGGATCGTTAAGAGGAAATCCAAAGGAGGTTTCTCTAAGAGATGGTAATTGTCTTAACAAAGCACTCTATTTTTCTTCTTTTTCCACATTAAATTATGTATTCAAACTTCCAATATAATAAAACCAGAATATAACATATATTAAGATGTTATGTTTTTTATTCCATTGTATTTATCCATCTCCTCATCAAATGGGAAATGAAATTATTGATCATGTGTATACAAAACTATAGCCTCGTGAACTGATGTAACTCATTCTCCATAAACACATCTCATGATTGTATACAATGATTAATTATATATATATATAATTTATGATATTATTATACTTCTATAATTATAAAATCTCATATACCATCTTACTTTCCATTGCATTTAAAATGTGATAACTCTGCACAACTGTACAGTAGACTACTGCCTCGTGAAGTGTTGTGATTTTTTTGCACTTACACTTTTATTGTAAAGTAATAAAGGGATATTTAATTAATATATTTGATATATATTACATGATATTGATTCTTTAAAATTAATATACTATCTAATTTCTTATCATTTCACTCGTTAATGGAATGATATTGTCGCTCATGTGTACGTATGGCTTGTCATTTCCACAAATTGATACAATTTATTTTCCATATCCAACCTTAAATAATTATTATAAACATAAATATAATGATTAAATATTATATTAATACAATTATAATCATTATGGTGATGATGAACCTATATCCTATGCATAACAACGGTATCTTTAAAGACAAAATGCGCATGAGAAAACAAGGCAATTAACACATGAAATAATGAATATAATATAATATTCTTAAAAAAGGTGGTAAAATGTTATAATAGAATCATATATGATATTATAAATATGAATATTTTTCTGGTATAATCTAATAATATTCTTAAGACCATTATATATGAGGCTAAATCACATTTAACAAAAAGGAAATGTGAGGTAAGGGACTTCATCTCAATTTCCCTTCAATGAGGAATATTGTAATGTAGTGCACCTAATTTATTTTATATGATGTATACACTAACCCTTGGACATATAATATCATTATTACTAAAAAAATTCATGCTATTTTAAGTTTCAATTTCAATTATTTCATCTAATGTGTTTTGACATGAAAATTACCAAGTGGTAAATAATTTCATGACACAATTTCTTTTCTCTTGGTTATATTACTTCTTCATTGTCTTTTTCATTATAAGATTATATGTGTACAGAATTTTGAAGATATTATGTTATAATTCCAGTTGTGTTTTTTATATTTGATACATATAATATATTCATTGATTAATTTTCACTTAAACAATTTTATTATTGTAATGGACTTTATATCAATTTCCTTTCACTAGTGCATATTGTAATATTGTGAACCTAATTTATTTTATATGGTGTATACACCACCCATTTGACACGTAGTATCATGATTCAATAATAATTTGTGGTATTTTAATTTTAAACTTTATTTATTTCATCCAAGTATATTTTACTTGAATATTACCAAGTGGTAAAGAATTTCATAACTCAGTTTATTTTCATTAGGTTATATAACTTCTCAATTGTCTTTGGCATTCTAAGATTATGTGTGTAAATAATTTTAACTACATTATATTTTATTTCTTATTATGTTATGTTCATTTATATTTGATACACATAAATTTTTCATTGATTAATTATCACTTCAACGTGATGATCTTTGTAAGGGATTTCATCTCAATTTCCATTTTAATAACACATATTTGTAAATATGTACCTATAAAATTATTATGTGGTGTATAAAATACCAATTTGATTTAGGTAACATGAATAAATATTTATTCATGATGTTTAATGTTTCAATTCGTTTTTATTCTTTCATGAGGATTAATTTAAATGTTACTGAAGTTATAAGAATCTATTTTATAATCTCTAGTTCTTTTGGTATTGAATTTACTCTTCTTGAAGGAATATTACCATTTATCCTTCATAATCCCAATTAATTTTCTTAAATATCCATATTTTTTTATATGATATGATTATTTCCAAAATTTTATACCATTTATATATACGGTGTTTACTTTTAATGTTGTTTACTCAATATGGATATTTGATTATAATGAATATTACTCATGAATTAAATCGATCATTCAATATTTGAGGAGTGTGTTGGACATGCAGTATGGGTGGGGCAAGATTAAAGATATCCTCTCAATTCATCGGTAATTTCATGAGAGGAATTAGTTTCATAACTCTAGTAAAATAGTTTTATGGTGTCTACATGCACAATAATTTTTAAACTCAATTGTGAAAGATATTGACAGTAGAGGTATCATGTTTCCTGAGATCATGACATACAATAATTAATAATTTCCTTCAATGAGAATTTATTTATTATTATCTTTTATATTTTCATAATGATATTATCTCTATATGCATTTCATTCTTAGTTTATTGATTTAAGGAATGTGTTTTTCAGTTATTTACCTTGACATGTTGATTATGCCTTATCTAATCTTGATAGTCAAGTTATTGATTAAATAGAATGTATGTTCAGACATTTACATTTCTATATTGATTATTCCTTACCTAATATTGATATTAAAGTTATTTATTAAATGGTATGTATGTTCATATTTTTACATTTCCATATTTATTATGCCATACCTAGTCATGATAGTAAAGTTATTGATTAAATGGATTTTGTTTTCAAATATTTATCTTTCTAGTTTGATTATACCTTATTTATTATTCTTCATTTACTCATGATAGATTCTTATTTACATAAATATTACAAAGCATTTGAGATCTCTCTTATTTTGTTTTCTTTTCTAGGAATCCATGAAGTGTACTATAAATGATATACATGGATATGATAGAGGGAATAATGATATTCTCAAAAGAATAAATTATTTTTTATTTTTTTCAAATATAATATGGGAATCATGTATGTATGTAGTTTAACAATATTAGTAAACTATTCAATCTTTCAGGATACAATTCCTTATATATTATGTCAATATAATAAAGAAGACATTAGATATAGGTTACGGTATTTGGGGTCATTACAACCTAGGTTAAACCTAAGGTGTCATAGAAGAATGTTTCAGGATTTAGACATACTATAAATTATTTTTCATGATTTTATGGTTTCCCACCATGATTATTGTTTCTCAATCTATGATTTTTGGTTTTAGTCATTGGATGGAACCTGAAGTAATCCGGTTAATTCTGAATGTGATTGAAAATGAAATGATTCTCCTCTTAAGAAACTAAATGTTATGGGAGTTAGAAAGAAAAATATTATTTTTATTCTCACCAAAATTTCTCAAGTTATTAATCATTTTTAAGCTTCAAATTAATCAAATTAGTGAATAAAATTTGTTTAAGGCCTTTTTGAGCTAATGTATACATTCCTTTAGTTTATCCAATGATCAACTAGTCATAGAGTAATCGATCAGTAAAATTGAAAATATATTTTTCATTATCTAATGTTCATAAGATGAGAAAGTTATTCTTAATTTTTATCATTTGGAAGGAGAAGTATATTAGTAGTGGACTCTTATAATATGAGGGTTACAACTGCGAGATGGATGACCACACACACTATAGGGAAAAAACAGAAAAAAACCAATCTAGGGACTCGAATATATGGAGTGGGAAGAATTTTAAATTTTATTTTTCAACCAGTACTTTCCACATATTATTCATATGAAAATGGAAAAATAATTACTTGAGTTTTAATAGAATAATGATGAATCTATTTGTACCTATGATAAAACTTTTACAAGACTTGTGAGGTACACTTTTGGTATTCCAATCCAACCAAAAAGGTAAGGTTGATCAATCCTTCATTGGATTAAAACCAAGTTTCAGAAGGGAATTATCCATAAGGGAATTCAGCATATGTGAATAAACTTTTTTATGTTCTCTCAATAAGGACATGGAAATCTGATTTACCCATCAATCTCAGGTTTTTTATAAGAAAAGAAAAATGGAGTTAAAAAATTAAAAAAAATAAAATAGATAAAAAGATTAGAATTAGTTTATGCTCAAAGTTTAGAATGAAATATGGGGTAAATTGTCTTAAGGAAGCTAAAAAATTCTTCATGTGTGGAACGAAACTTCATCAAGCAATAAAATGACAAATTGATAGGAGTAAGTTAGCGAATTATATAAATATAGTGAAATATCCACAGAATAAACCACCCACACTCTAGTGTTTTAAATGAAAATAGTATGGTAATTATGATAACCATTTCATAGATATAAAGTTTAATGATGATGATTGAAATCAATAACCTCTTAACCCTAGATAAAAAGGGAAATCTCATGTTATCACTATTTTTGATGAGGGTTATAATAGAAATGTAGTGAAAGGTAAACTTACCATCCACTCTATAAGTGATAAAGGCTTATTTTATTATAGATTTAATCACTCTTTTATAACAAATTACTCTTAAAAGGGTATCACAGTACCAACTCAAAAATTATATATTGAGTTAGAAATAAAAATTTCTAATGGAATGATGATCGCTTCCCAAGTTTATAATTATTATCTGATTAATGTTTGTGGGAATGTTTTTCTGGAAAATATTTTCATTCTTCTTATAGTTTAATTAAATTTTATTTTGTTTATGGATTCGATATTTTATCATAAATCCCACATCAACTGTTGAGTAAGGGAAGTTCAGTTTTATATTCAAAACCAATCTATGATCTCCTATCAATTTGATGAAAAAAATAAAATTCCCATGGAAATTGTATTCATCATATGAGTTATGATTATTATTTAAAAGGGAAATTTATCTCCTACAGTTACATAGAAACTCAACAATAATGATATTCCTATTGTTCAGAAGTATATTGGTGTATTTTTTGAAGATTTTACGGATTTTTCACTGAATCTTGAAGTTCATATTTCAATAAAACTCATATCTGAAGCGACATATATTCACAATAATCCATATAGAATGGCCTTGATTGAGTTAAAATAATTAAAGAAGAAACTCCAAGTGAATCTTGACAAGGGATTAATTCATCCAATTTTGTCACCTTGGGTTTTACCTATTCTATTTCTTACGATGAAATATGGATTAATGTGACTCCATATTGATTATCAAGAACTTGATAAGGTCACTATCAAGAAAATGTTTCCTTTACCCCGTATTTGAAGGTCAATATTGATCTTCATTCTAGAAATCATTATTTGAGGGTTAATAAGGAGGATATAACCAATCGATAATTCTGTACAAGGTATTGAATCTATGAATTTATACTGATTCCACTTGTTTTTACTAATTCACCCACTATCTTCCTTGATTTAATGAATAGAGTCTTTAGGGATTACATTGATTAGTTTCTGGTAGTCATTATAGATGATATTCTTATGTATTAAAAGATTAAGTAAAAAAATGAAGATCCTATAGAATACCCTATAGAACATGAAGATCATTTTTGAATTTTGATGAAGAACCAAAGTAAGGATAAGTTTTATTGAAAATTTACCAACTGTGAATTTAAAATTTGGAAAGTTTGATTCTTGTGTCATATAATATCATGTAAGGGTATATCATTAGACCCTTCAAAGAGAAAAGTTATTGAAAATTGGCCCAAACCAACCACCATAAATTATATCCACAGTTTTCTTCTTTTATCTGGATATTAATACCGCATTGTAGAAAAATGTTCATGGCTATAAAATCCACTAACCAAGATAACGTAGAAGGGTGACAAGTTCCTTTTGCTGGATAAATGTGAGGAATGATTTAAGGAATTGAAGAGAATTTTAGTCAATTTATATTTGATTACACTACCCTATTGTGGAAAAGGGTTCATAATATATACTGATGCATAAAAGAAGGGAATCAGATGCATCTTCATGTAGAATAATATGGTTATAGCTTATGCCTCATAAAAATTAATGTTCTATGAGAAAAATTATCTAACTCGTGATTTGGAGTTACCTACAGTCATTTTTTTGTTAAATATTGGGAGGAATTTTCTGTATGGGGAAAAGTGTGACATATATAGAAATCACCAATGTTTAAAGTATATTTTTACTCAAAAATATTTGAACATGTTCCTAATAACATTCTTGCATATGATTAATTATTATAAATGTTAAATACATTACCACCTTGAGAAATAAAATAAGGTGGAAGATCTTATTAGTCAAAAGGATCATTCTAGCTTATCTATGATACGGATTACAAAATATCAAATATTTATGGATTAAAAATAGACAGATCTAAAAATATTAAAGGAGGGGGATAAATCTTATTTTGCTTAAATGATTGATTAACAATCTATTCAAGTTATGATTAAATAGGAGTATAAGGAATATATAGAGTTGTAAAATAAGGTGATAAATGATCCTTAGTTAAACCATGATTGTGATGGAATAATAAGGTTTTGGAAACATGTATGTGTCCCTTTGGTACCAGATTTTAGGAAGGATCTAATGGATGAAGCTCATAGCTCATAATTATTTATTCTTATTAGAAGTATGAATATGTATAGTGATTTGAAAGAGTGTTTTTGGATGGATGGAAGGAAGATAGATATTGTAGATTATGTTTCTCATTTCTTGGTTTCTCAACAAGTTAAGTCTAATATATAGAAGTCTAATGGGATGTTACAACGAATACCCATAACAAAATGGAAATTATAAAACATCACCATTTATTTTTTCATCGGACTCCCCAAAACAACTAAAGGGAATAATATTATTTGGGTTGTAGTCAACCACATTATAAAATCATCACACAACATTTACTTTAGAGTATATTTATCTCTTGATCAAATTACTCATTTATATATTAAGGAAATTCCAATATTTCTTAGTGTATCCATATCAATTCTATTTGATTAGTATCTGAGATCAACCTTGACATTCTGGAGAAGTCTTCAATAGCCTCTAGATACATAGTTAATTTTTAGTTCTGATTATCATTCTTATACAGATGTTTAGTATGAGAGGACCATTCAAACTCTATAATAAATCTTGATATCTTTCTTTATATATTTCAAATGTGGTTGGTTTCAACACCTTCATGTGGTAGAATTGTTTTTATAATAATAGCATTCAATCCAACATTTGGATGGATCCTTATGGATCCCTTTATGCTAAGAAGTGAAGAACTCTAACATGATGGAATGAAGTTGGAGAAACAAATCAATTGAGACCTGATCTAGCTATGTAAATGTTATATAGAGTAATATCAATTCAACACTACAAAATATCATATCAAAGTCAAAAAAAAAATCTTGGTGATATTTTTTAGAAAGATAGAGAGTTTTAAGTTGGTTTCAAGGTATTCCTATGAATATATCACTAGAATAGGTTAATGGTATTTTGAAATAAGTGAAATAAAATAATTAGGTATATGGATCATTTTCAAATTATTGATTAAGTAGAGATAGTGTCTTATTGATTGTCACTTCCACTGAATCTCTTTTAAGTTCATTATGTGTTCTATGTATCTCTTCAAAGGAAGTAAACACCTGATACTTCACACATACTGAATTAAGAGGACATACCGTCAGAGGAATATATTTCTTACAGAAAACAAAATTTGTAGATATTTGGAATATTAAATAGAAAGTTCTACGAAACAAGGCCACTCACTTGGACAAAGTTTTGTGCCAAAACCACTAATTTGAGAAAGCTACATGGGAACCTGAGGATGGGATTAGGTATAATTATCTTCAACAATTTATATGAGAGTAAAAAAATTTAGGGATAAATTCATTTTAAGGGTTGGAAAATATAATACCGTATGATTTTAATGAAATATTTCTCTTTAAATAATTTGATTTCTTTGATAGCTTGTGTTACACGCAACACTAAACTAAAAATAACCGTGCAACATTATTAAAATAATATGTCTCTATTATCACCTAGTCATTTGACTAGTAGGTATGAAAATTAATATTTAAATTATTAAAAATATATGGATTAAAAATTTATTAAGTTAATTATTTATTTATAAAATTATTTTAATTAAAATATTTATTTTAAAATAAAAGTTATGATTTTTTATGAAAAAAATGTATGGTAGTAATATATTTTTACATTAAAAATTAAAATAATCCCTATTAAGAAATGATTTTAATGAAATTTATATAATATTTAGTTGATAAAATGTTTTAATCATTCAAGAAATATATTCCCAGTCATACAATTTCAATAAATCTAGTTTTATTCCTAAATATGCATATTTCTAGAGCTGTTTTTTCTCTCATTTTTTGCACTTACTTTAAAATTAATTTCTACCATTTATAGGTATTGAATTAGATAAAATGAAATATACATTTAGAATAAGGAGGTTAAATTTTTTAAAATATTCCTCTTATATTTCTGGCCAATACGAATTGCAACCATGATTAAATTTATCACATCTATAAACGGTGAATCAAGTTAATCTAGGTTAAAAATAAGTGATAAGGCTGTAATTTTTCATCAAACTTCTTATTGGAAAATGATAATTTGACCCACAAAACATTATTCTAGAAATTTATTTTTTTAATGGACACTTGTACATTAAAACAAATTATATATTATTTAAATCAAAGAAAGTTGAAAAATGTAACTCTCGTAGTTTTAAATATCCTTTATGTGTTCACATAGAGAAAAAATATTTCTATGAATGAATCTAAATCCTGAATATGTGTATCATAAAATAATATTCATGGTGGTAATTTATCTATAATTTTTAGGTATTATATAATTACCTTCAATTATTACACAACAACAAAATAGTTTTTATTCAATTAATGAAAAATATAAATTAAATGACTTTGAAAATTATAAAAGTTATATAATTTGAGTCAGTTATAGTGTTATATTAATTTTATAGGTGAATATGACATATTAGTGTTGCATTAAAAAATATATTATAATTCTAAATTTCTTTTTTAATTCAAAATAAAGGAATAGTGTCAAAATTTTAAATAATGATATTTTATCAAAATAATAATTTATTAAAATATATAAGAAACATAAAAATACTGAAATAAGACAACGTGGATATGATATGGTCTAAAATGTCATAAATTTTCTATTTATGGGAATAGTTTCACCTAATAATTAAATATTACAACCTTACATATTGGAAATGTTTTTATCATAGTTAAAATTTAAATTGGTTAATTAAGTGTTAATCAAAATGATAATTTTTAATATAACACGAAACTTTTCTAAATTACGTTGGGTTATGGGATTAAAATTATATCCTGAATTATCAATGAATAACTATAAATTTTGAGGTATTTTTATTGATAACTAATTTATTATAATTTAAAATTTTAAAAAATTAAAAAAGTGCCCCTCACATCAATTATAAAAGGGTGCCTCCTCCCACACTTATTTACACCACTTTGAGCCTTCAAAAACAACCAAACTCTATCAATTTATATTTTAAACTTACCTGTCTACATTCTATAGGTTTTGGTGTTCCCAAAAGACCAAACCAATTTCTCTTTAGAGGATATATAAAGTATTCATTTCAAAGAGGAGGATGTTACAGTGCTTTCAAAGAATGGTGAATTTGAAGAAAGGGGTTTCATTTTACAATTTCATTATTTGTTGGGATTATTTATTATTAAGTTCTGATGATTAAATTTTATGATATACCTATTGAGATGCTCATTAATTTTCTTATCTTTTTTTATTTCTTTAAAATACATGTTTTCCTTTCATTATTCTCACCTTTAGTGCTCAAGAGACAAATAATATGTTTTTAAGGAAAATAAACTTCACTTATCTCTTCGTCAAAGAAAATTATTCCATATCAATATTTTCTAAAAAATTAAATAAGGTTTTTAATATTATCCTTTTATTATTTAAATTTTTTTTTACTCACATTTGACATTTTATATAATTTTCAAAAAGGACTATTTTTTCATTTTCCAAGTGATCTATTTTGTGTCTTTTCCAATAAAAATAAAGAAAGAACTATTTTTTAACTTATATGGAATGAGAATATTTTTCTGCCTTTATGAATTTTTTTAAGCTTCCTTTATAAGTTAACATGGTTATTTTTAAATAAAATGTTTTTGCTTAATAATTTCATTCTTTAGGTAATTGATTTCAAAAAAAATGGAAATGTTATTTTCCTCAAGAATTTTTTAGTAATCTTTTAATAGTGTTTATATTCCTGAAAGAAAAAACCCTTGATTTCACTTATGATTTAATGGGAATATGATCCCACAATACCATCCTTCTTCTTTATATATATGTTTTATTTTTATGATGAATAGATGTTTATGAAACCCATTTATTTTCAACATATTATGTTATGATGGAATGATGAAATTATTATGAATCCTATTTATTTTCCTTAGGTTATTATATGATGAAATTTTTATAAAACCTATTTCCTTTCATAGTTTCCGATATGATGAATGCTTTATGATATTTTTGCACACACACTTATATAATTTTCATTATGTTATTGTTGGGGCCTATATCTCTCTCAAATTCATTTGATAAATACTGATATATCATGATATTAACAAGACTGGAATGGGGAGTAAACTCAGTTCTTTAAGGGAATTTTCCACTATAATAGTCCTCAAAGTGAACCTTGAAAACTACAGTGGTTTGGGGAGTGAACCTATTCCACTATAATAGTCTTGGAAAACATACTTAACTACTATGGAAATGATTTTATAAGATTATGTGTATGCCACAATTCCATTTCTTATGTCAATGTTATGCTCTCATGGCTCATGTTCTTTAATTACTTTATGATTCATGTCTTATCAACTTCTAAGATTTATTCTGTGAATCAATATTATGATATATTATATGCAGGGTATGTTTTTCAAATGTTAATCTCATGTTATCATACCCTTTTTCTCAGGTTATGCTAACATGATAGTTGATATCTTACCTATTTACACTTACTTAGCATTAGAGCTCACGCTTTTATATGTTTCCTTTCCCCATGTTATTGAAAAAGGTATTAATGGTGATATATCTAAGAATGGTTCTAATTATGAATAAATAAGTGGGATATAATGTAGATATTTTATGAACTAGTTGTTTATGTTTCCGTGTTTACAAAGATACTAGACCTAATAGACTTTGGAATAGATCAGTATATTATATAATGAATATTCATATGTTAAGATGAAATATCTATGTATGAAAAGTTTTGGTCATTTCATTCCATTGTTTAATGTTAGTTTGAATGGTTACTCGAAACCATTTTCAAACCACTAAAATGAGATTCCCACTACAAAATATTTTTTTAAAGGATTACACTAAATCATTCACTAATTGTGCTCAAACAGTGCATCCAAGAACATTTTCAAATATTCAAATTTCAATTATGAAAAATCCAAAAAAATATTATAATAAAAATTATTTATCAGAAATGAAAGATACGTGGTGTTAACATTATCCTGAATAAAATTGTTCCTACCCCCAGGAATCTCTCTTTGGTCATGTTATTGAAAAATAATCTGAGTTAGAATAAGGGAACAGTTTCAAATTTGAAAAAAATTTCTTTATAACCAACTTAACTTTTCATTTTATAAACAAAATCAATATTATAAAATATTAATCACATTATAACTTCTTTAAGTGGGTACTCCCCAACATAATGAAATTTCGAAACACTCACCAATTAGTTACCTTGTTTCCACCATCCAGCACTTTATTATATTTGTTACACTCCACTATATAAAATTCCATATAGATCATCAATTAAATATAGAGGAACCATCAAAAACATTTCTTCTAACATTTCATCAATCGCCAAAATATATTTTATGAAATTGTACTATTTTTAAAACATACCTTCATTTTGATAAATTCATGTTTTTAAAAAACACAAATTTTGAGAACTTCTTTGAATTTACAGAACCATAAAACTAGATAAAGCCAATTTTTGAAATAAATAACATTACTAAAAATATAAACAAGGAATAAATTTCACCATTTTAATTTTTTTATGATCACGGGATAAATGGAAGAGGTTCTAGAGTCAAAGGATATCTAAATATATGGTTTTAGAAAGTTTATATCATGCATAGTAAGTTTTCATAGTTTCTAAACTATGCACCAACCATGTAGGACTTTATATATGAATTTTATGAATGTATATTTTCTTCACATAATTTGAAAAAATATTTCCTAATATTACATGTGGATATATACAAAAAACAATATTATCCATAAACCTTGCACACTTGGGGAAAACCATGCAGGTTTTTTTTTAAAACTATGTAGCGGAATATATTTTCCTGTTTGAAATTTTTTTCTGTAATTTCAACTCAAAAACATCCTTGAGACATCCTAAAAACTGAAATAAATCTTTGACTGATGTTTTTTTTTTGCCTCAAGAATCATGTCTCAATAAGTATGACTCATTTAAACAGGTCATTCTTTATAAAAATAACATTAATATTATTAATTTCGAATGTTATTTTATAAATCAATATACCAAAATTATAATTCAAATTAAAAACCAACCAAACCAAGTTTTATCGTGCCTATTTAGTTATATCACATATCATTCAATATTTAATTCCAAATTTTTAATTCATGTGAATTTCAAATCAACCGAACTTTCTCAAATGTCATGGAACAACTAAAAATAAGCACCTTTTAAGTAAATTATAATAACTAAACATACCCCAATATCAAAATTACATTACTCAACATGGAAATTATAACGAACCATACTTTACATACATTGTTATTACTTCAGAATTGAAGCACACTTATTACAACATATAACAAAACCAAGAAAGGACCGTATAGGTATAGTGTCTTTAGAAACTGGGAAACAAAAACAACTGGTTCATAAAACATCTACATTGTCTCCCTTTTATTTCTAGAGTCCCTTTTGGCATATCCTACTTAATAACCTTATTCCTGACCTGGGGAATGAAAACATACAAATGGGTGAGCTCAAATGCTCAGTAAGGGTAAACAAAAGAAATATCAATCACATCATATTCATAAGAACATAACATTTTGGAAATCTTAACCTACAAAAGAGATCATAATTTCATAACATGGGATAAATCATAGTAGTGAATCGTAATCCCAATAATAATAACATAAAACATGAATCTTTGTAGAATACACACATAATCATAGAAAATCATTTCTTAGTAGTCAGGACTCATTTCCAAGACCATCTTAGTGGACAATGTCCATTTCTGAACCGAGTTCACTCCTCGTTTCAGTCCTGTTTCACTAAACAGGTTTAACCTGCCGTTCCAGCCCTGTCTATCTCATGAGATATAAATATTTACCCAATGAATTGGAGGGAGATATAGGTCCCATCCATCTCATAATGATACCATTCTTATGTGTGCCACAAAATCATAAATCATACATCATTTCATAACCCATGTAATAAAAATGGGATTCTTAAACATCGTGACATCATAAAACAATTCATATAAGACAAAGGAATTAATAAAAATAATTCCATCACAACATAATGAAATCAATTTAATAATAGGGATAGAAACAGAACCCTATATTATCTTAGATGGAAAATAATTTTGATAAAACACTTGAACTCTATTCTTGAGGAAAATATCCTTTCTACTTCAAAAACATTTTTCCTTTCTTAACATGTCATACAATTTTAAACTAAAATAATTTGATTAAAAATAAACTTGAAAACTTGTAAAGGAAGCTTCTTGGAAATAATTTTTTAAAAATACATTCATTCCATATAAGTTAAAAAAATTCTTCTCGTACTTATGTCGGAAAAGTCAAAAAGTACCTCGTACGAAAAATGACAAAATATTCATTTCATATCTTTTTCTAAAAACTCACCGAAGGGTAAAATTGGATTTAAAAAATTTTATTAGGATATAAATAATATTAAATATTGAGGAAACATTGATGTTGATGATAAATATTCCCCAGTAAATTCTGAAGTATAAACAATCTCAGATAAAAATTGAGATTTGTGAGATTTTCCCTTACCTTAGGTCCGATTTTCTTCATAAGTGTCTGAACCTCCTGTTTAATGATTTAAATAATGTCATTGACTTATTCTAGAATAATAATTATTTTTATGATATCATATATGGTCATATTCTTAGCTTCTTATTAGTAATATTTCATTGTTACTTGTTATTCGGGTGTTTATTTCTTTTTGTTCTTATGCTTGTTTTTTCGAATAAATTCTTATTCTTCTTTTTAGGTTATAGATACCTAATTTCCAGAATGTTATTAGTGTAATATATATCATATTCATTAATTAAATTCATTTATATAATTATTATTCAATGAAGATCATGTAGAACGAGTCGCATCACATCGTGGAGATGGTATTCCGTACATACGCACGAGCGATGATATCGTTGCCATGTCGTGGAATTGTATTGGAGTGTATGTATACTATTTCAGAAACAATTTCACTTTAAAATAATCATATATAGTTATTCTTTACACCATTATACCCATCCAATTAAGTTGGTGGTGGAAAATAGATTACACAACGGCGTAGAGACGGTATTCCGTACGTACGCACGCGCGGTGATTTCATTTTCCGTAGGATGGATAGATGGTGAAATAGGGTTGTTTCATACTTATAATAACATATCAGTGTATCAGTGATACTTATTTTATTAATTCATAATTAAACAACTAAATAATAAGAAGTGGAAGAAGAAATAAAGTTAAAAAAATCGGTAACGGGCAGTACCTCTTCTTTGAAGTGCCTCTTTGAGACCTCCTCTTAGGGCACTAAAATTGGTATTTGAAGAAGACCAGGACCTCTAGGATGTTTCTAGAAAAGTGTAGAAGATAATTTTTCAGGTTTTTGCCGAGAATTAAGGCTCAAAGTGGTGTGAGGAAGAGAGGGAGGAGGTACCCTTTTATAAGGGAGGAGAGGGGCACCTTTGGAAAAACTAAAAATATTATTTTATTATAACATAATATTCGGTTTTTAATAGCTCCAAATTGATTTATTTAAAATATAAGGTGGTGATGGGTCGAAATCCTCTCATTAGATAGAATTTAGACAAGTTTAGTTCATTATATTAACCTTATTGTTTAGTTTTAACTCTTAGTTAATTAGATTGACATTTACCATGTCACTTTATATTTTTATATTATATAGTTAATAAACTTACCATATACATCCAAGAGACCCCCAAGTGGTCCATTTATGATACACCTATCATGATATAAGTATCTTGTATGAACCTTAGATTTTTAGAAATATAATAACAATTAATAATATAATATTTGTTTCAAAAACTATTTTATGTCAATTTTGACACTATTTGGTAATTGATTTTTTTGAAAATCATAACAGAAGGATTAGTTCGAATAAAGTTAATTAAATAAATACTAACATGTCATATTAACATAAAAAATTATTTCAATACATAAAAAGTCTCAAATTACATTTATTTGGGTATTTATAACATCAATTATGTCAATATTTCATTAATAAGATAATTACTGCATCATCATTGTATCATAAATATATTATATTATTTAATGTCTAAAAATTAAAAATAAAATATCATTATGTAGTAAATATTTTTATATTTCTAATTAATATTTATAGTTGAATTTATCTTATGTATAACCATATATTAAAAATTATTTAGTTATTAAACTTTGATACTAACTAATTTAACCCTTCTTTAAATAAATTAATAATAAATGTCCTAATCTAATCCAAGTGGGTCTAAATAGTCATATTTTATTCCTAAGGTTGTTTTTGGTCGAATTACACTTATCCAATATAATTAGGACATGTGTTATGGTAATAATAATAACATTTTTACCCTTAATTACCCTATTTACTTTTAACCGTGGTAAAAAATTAAAAAGTTACTATTCACCAAAAATTATTTTCATCTCATTGAACCACATTTTAGTCCTTGATGTTAATCGTGTCTCTCAGATTTTCTAAATTCCACTCACAGAAGCGGTAAAATTAAGTTTTATGTGAATTTGAAAATTCTCCTAGGATGTGGGTAAAAGACGGTAAAAAGTTCAATAAAATTTTTATATATCTCAAATTATTATAAAATGAATCCAATGAATTGCATTGAACTTATATAGGTATTATGTATCAATTTTGACCTAAAATAAATTTAAATAAAATAAATAATTATTTAAATTAAAAGTCCGTTTTTTAAATAGTAACCCGGTGTTTTCACTATTCATCAAAAATTGAAAGTTTTCAGAAAAATACCAAAATTTCACCCCAGGATAATTTCGATATTCTGAATCCAAAAATTAAGTCCATTTTGAAAAATAAAATTTACAAAATTTTAAAAATTGGGTATTACTATTCATAACGGCTAGTTTTAATAATATTTTAATAGCATATTGTTGTTTGGTGAAACTCGGTATTGCGTACGACGCAAGCTATTGAGGAAGGCCACGGTTGCGTGTAAAGCAATCCAAGCTAGTGTTATATGTAGTGAAAGATTTCTTTGAGGATTTATATAACATAAAAACAAAATATTTCTCATAAAAATCTCGGGAGTTACATTCTACCCCCCTTAAAAAGAATTTCGCGCTCGAAATTCGTCACTTTGTAACAAACAGATGAGGATACCTCTCCCTCATCATATCCTCAAGCTCCCATGTAGCTTCTTCTAATTGGTGGTTCCTCCATTAAACTTTCACCAAGCCAGTGGTATTGTTCCGTAGGACTTTTTCACTACAATCGAGAATCTCTATCGGCTGTTCTTTATAAGAATGATCTTGTTCCAGCAGTATAAATTCTGAGCTGAGTACATGTAAAGGATCAGGTATGTACTTTCTCAGGAGAGATACATGGAACACATCGTGAACTTGAGAGAGATTTGGTGGAAGCACCAATCGGTAAGCAACCTTCCCAATATGATCCAGTATTTCGAAAGGACCAATAAACCTAGGGCTCAGCTTTCCCTTCCTTCCAAATCTCATTACTCTCTTCCAAGGAGATATTCGTAAGAACACTTTATCACCCGATTCAAACTCTAGGTCTTTTCTTTGGTTATCGGTATAACTTTTTTGTCGACTCTGAGCTGCTCTTATGTGTTGTTGAATAGATCTGACCTTTTCTGCCATCTCATCAACATGATCAGGTCCTAATACCTTTCCTTCCCCAACATCATCCCAGCAAGTTGGAGTCCTCCATTTCTTTCCATATAGAGCTTCATAAGGATCCATCTGAATATTGGAGTGAAATCTATTGTTATAAGAAAATTCCCCCAAAGGTAGGTGTTGATCCCAACCGCCTTTGAAATCCATAGAGTAAGCTCTCAACATATCTTCTAGAGTTTGAATTTTCCTCTTAGACTGACCGTCTGTCTGAGGATGATAAGCAGTGCTAAAACTCAACTCTTTATCCAGAGTATGCTGAATAATTCACCAGAACTTTGAGGTAAACCTCGGATCCCGATCAGATATAATAGAAAGTGGTACTCCATGCAATCTTACCACTTCCTTCACATATATACTGGTAAACTGATCCAGAGAGAAATCCTCTCTAATACCAATGAAGTGTGCCGACTTTGTAAGACGATCAACTATGACCCAGATAGCATTATTGCCTTTGGATGTTTTAGTAAGTCTGGTGATAAAGTCCGTAGTGATGTTTTGCCATTTCCATTCAGTTATGGGTAATGGTTGTAACATCCCCTTAGACTTCTGTCTCTCAGCTTTAACTTACTGACAAACCAAGAATCGAGAGACATATTCAGCAACATCTCTTTTCATGCCATCCCACCAGAAGTACTCTTTTAGGTCCCTATACATCTTCATGCTTCCAGGATTAATAGAGAATGAAGAACTATGAGACTCATCCAGAAGATCCTTCTTTAATTCTGGGATGGGAGGAACACAAACCCGATTCCTGAACTTTATTATCCCATCACAATCAAGGTTGAATTCAAGAACATTTCTCACCTTCTTTTTTAACTATACATCTTCTTTCTGTGCCTCTTTAATCTTCACATGTATAGATAGTTGAACATTCATTTGATAAAGATATGATTTTTCCCCTTCCATTATAATTCCAAGATCCATCCTTTCTAAATCCATAAATATTGGATATTTTTTGATCCCCATCCTGGATAAACTGGCATGGTCTTGTTGACTTAATGAATCTGCCACCTTGTTTGCTTTCCCAGGGTGGTAATGAATTAAGCAGTCGTAATCCTTAATCAGCTCCAACCATCTTCTTTAGCGCATATTCAGATCCTTTTGTGTGAAAATATACTTAAAACTTTTATGATCAGTATAAATATCACACCTTTCTCCATAAAGATAATTCCTCCAAATCTTTAATGAAAAGATTACAGCAGCTAACTCCAAATCATGAGTTGGGTAATTTTGCTCATGGATTTTCAACTGTCGTGAGGAATAACCTATCACCATATCGTTTTTCCTGAGAACACACCCCAATCCCTTCTTGGATGCATCACTGTAGATCACAAACCATTCTCCACTACAAGGCAGTGTGAGCATAGGTGCACTGGATAACCTCTTTTTCAACTCCTTGAAATTCTCTTCACATTCCTCTGTCCAAATAAAATTAACTCCTTTCCGAGTCAACTTGGTGAGTGGATTAGATAATCGTGAAAAAACTTTCACAAAACATTGATAATATCCAACCAAATCAAGAAAACTTCGGATCTCAGTTACTGTTGTTGGTCTCGACCATCTTTCGATAACCTCTGTTTTTGCTGGATCCACAGATATCCCCTCTTTTGAGATTATGTAACCCAAAAATGAAACTTTTTGAAGCCAAAATTCACACTTAATAAATTTGGCATGAAGCTTCTCCTTTCTTAGGGTCTTCAATATAATTATCAAGTGATCTTCATGTTCTTCCTTTCCCTTTGAATATACAAGAATATCGTCTATAAATACTACCAAAAACTGATCAACATAGTCTCTAAATACTCTATTCATCAGATCCATGAAGATAGCAGGGGAATTAGTAAGACCAAATGGAATCACTATAAATTCATAGTGTCCATACCTTGTATCGAAATCCATCTTTGGTATATCCTACCTTTTGACCATTAATTGATGATAACCTGAACGAAGATGAATCTTGCAAAAGTATTGAGCTCCTCGTAGTTGGTCAAATAAGTCATCAATGCGCGGGAGAGGATATTTTGTTCTTGATAGTGATCTTGTTAAGTTCTCGATAATCAATACAGAGTCTCATTGATCCGTCTTTCTTCTTAACAAACAGAATAGGTTCTCCCCAAGGTGACGCACTAGGGCATATGAATCCATTATCAATATTCTCTTGGAGTTGCTTCTTCAATTCATGCAACTCAATTGGGGACATTCTATAAGGTGTCTTTGAAATAGGTAAAGCACCCTGTACGATTTCTATTGAAAACTCAACTTCACGATTTGGTGGAAGACCTAGTAATTCCTTCGGAAAGACATCATCAAACTCTCGTACAATGGGAATATTCATAATCGTGATTTTCTCACCAACAATTTGAGATAAATAACCTTCATTTAGTGTAATCAAGACCCATAAGATGGAAGAAATTTCCACTGGAAGGTTATGTTCATCCTTGCATCGATAAATGATCATAGATTGATTTGGAATATGAAATGTGATTTCCCTTCTTTGGAAATTGATATGAGATCCATATAAAGAAATCCAATCCATTCCAACAATCACATAAAATTCCATTGTAGGAAGGACCACAAGATTTGTTTGAAGCACTTTCCCACAAAATTCAATCAGAGAAGAATTATAAACTTTTGATGTGACTGTTGTGCCATTAGGGGTTGTCACAGCTAACTCAACATCTAATTGTTGAGGTAATACAGTGATACCCTTAGAAAATTCTTCATAAATAAAAGATTGGGTGGATCCAGAATCAAATAAAACATTTGATACTTTAGAGTGGATGGTCAGTATACCTTTAACCACTTCGTTATCGTACTCCACATCGCTGATAGAAATTGCATGTGACTTTCCTTTGTCTTTAGCCTTAAGAGTTTTTTGAAGTCGATCATCATCAATAACCCTTGGATTAGGGCATTGATTGGCATAATTCCCCATTTCCTTGCACTTGTAACATTGAAGTGTATGAGGTGCACCCTGTGTAGCCATTTCTTTGTTCGCATCACTAGACATCTTCTTCCCATCATTGCGGCATTCAAATGCCCGATGACCTTCCTTTCCACATTTGAAACATTTAATTGTCCCATTAAGACAACTCCCTCCATGTTTCTTTCCACACTTTGAGCATAAGGGATAACTCATCTTCTTTTCAGTGTGCTCTTTAGATTTTCCTTTGAATTACATTTTCCTCTTCTTATCAAACCCATATGACTAATGGGTTACTCCAATCTCCATCTCAACTTTGAGAGCACATCGAACAATTTCCTCGTATCTATTGAATTCCATTATGGCTAACTCCCTTCGAAGACTTGGTTTTAAGCCACTAAAGAATCGATCGATCTTACTCTCAGATTGGATAATAATACTAGAAGCATACCTTGAAAGTCTTGTAGAATTTTCTTTGTAGGTACCAATAGATTCATAATCCTTTTTATTTAGTTCAAGAAACTCCTTCTCCATCTTTGTTCGGAGAATACGAGGGAAGTACTTATTGAAAAATACGTTCTTGAACTCGTCCCATTCCATGGATTCAATTTCATCCCTTTGACTCATATTTTTGATAAGATTACACCATTGATCTGCTTCACCTTCCAAGCGATAAACTTCTAAGATGACTTTATCATGTTCAAGAAATTTGAAGAAATAAAAATATGTTTTCAGTGGTACTGATCCATTGTTCAGCCACTAATGGATCAGAAGACCCGCTGAATGAAGGTGGACGCTGCCTCATGAAGGATTCAATAGAATGTTTCTCCTTCCTTTGCTCATTTGGAAGTCCTGCATGATTCATAGCTTGAGAAAGTTGTGTGAGCATGGATACAATATTTTTCATTCCAGCTCCATAATGTTTAGTTTCTCAGGGGGACAATAATTTTATTTCCCGTCGCATTCCACATTAACATGGTTCCTTCGGGTTCCAGCCACTGACTAAAACCAAGAAGAATAGTGTGAGAAACACTAATTATAATTGGAAAACCACATAATCAAGAATAAAATTTTACACTAAAGGTCTTATCATAGGTTATTCATGACCATTTCTAAAACACTAAGATTGTATTCTATGATTAGATATATCCATAGGGTTCTTTCTAAGGCTTTCACATCCTAGTTTCCAAAGGTTAACTATACCTTTCCTATAATACCAACTATAACGACCCATACTTTACAAACATTGTTATCACTTCAGAATTGAAGCACACTTATTACAATATATATCAAAACTAGGAAAGGAACATATAGGTATAGTGTCTTGAGAAACTAGGAAACATAAACAACTGGTTCATAAAGCATCTACATTGTCTCCCATTTATTTCTAGAGTCTCTTTTGGCATATCCTACTAAATAACCTTCTTCCTGACCTGGGGAAAGAAAACATACAAATGGGTGAGCTCAAATGCTCAGTAATGGTAAACAAAAGTAATATCAATCACATCATATTCATAAGAACATAACATTTTGGAAATCTTAACCTGCAAAAGAGATCATAATTTCATAACATGGGATAAATCATAGTAGTGAAATTTAATCCCAATAATCATAACTTAAAACATGAATCTTTGTGGAATACACACAAAATCATAGAAAATCATTTCTTAGTAGTCAATAATCATTGTCAAGACTATCTTAGTGGACAATGTCCATTTCTGAACCGAGTTCACTCCTCGTTTCAGTCTTGTTTCACTAAATTGGTTTAACCTGCCATTCCAGCCATGTCTATCTCATGAGATATAAATCTTTACCCAATGCATTGGAGGGAGATATAGGTCCCACCCATCTCATAATGATACCATTCTTATGTTGTGATGGAATTATTTTTATGAATTCTTTTGTCTTATATTAATTGTTTTATAATGTCATCATGATTAAGAATCCCATTTTTATTACATGGGTTACGCAATGATGTATGATTTGTGAAATTGGGAAACATAAACAACTAGTTCTTAAAGCATCTATATTGTCTACCATTTATTTTTAGAGTCCCTTTTGGCATATCCTACTTAATAATCTTCTTCCTGACCTGGGGAAAGAAAACATAAAAAAGGGTGAGCTCAAATGCTCAGTAAGGGTAAACAAAAGAAATATCAATCACATCATATTCATAAGAACATAACATTTTGGAAATCTTAACCTGCAAAAGAGATCATAATTTCATAACATGGGATAAATCATAATAGTGAAATGTAATCCCAATAATCATAACTTAAAACATGAATCATTGTGGCATACACACATAATCATAGAAAATCATTTCTTAGTAGTCAAGACTCATTGCCAATTCTATCTTAGTGGACAATGTCCATTTCTGGACCGAGTTCACTCCTCGTTTCAGTCTTGTTTCACTGAACCGGTTTAACCTACCATTCCAGCCATGTGAATCTCATGAGATATAAATCTTTACCCAATGCATTGTAGGGAGATATATGTCCCACCCATCTCATATTGAAACCATTCTTTCGTGTGCCACAAAATCATAAATCATACATCATTTCATAACCCATGTAATAAAAATGGGATTCTTAAACATCGTGACATCATAAAACAATTCATATAAGACAAAGGAATTCATAAAAATAATTCCATCACAACATAATGAAATCAATGTAATAATAGGGATAGAAATAGAACCCTATATTATCTTAGATGGAAAATAATTTTTATAAAACACTTGAACTCCATTCTTGAGGAAAATATACTTTCTACTTCAAAAACATTTTTCCTTTCTTAACATGTCATACAATTTTAAACTAAAAGAAGTTGATTAAAAATAAACTTGAAAACTTGTAAAGGAATATTCTTGGAAATAATTTTTTAAAAATACATTCATGCCCTATAAGTTAAAAAACATTCTTCTCGTACTTATGTTGGAAAAGTCAAAAAGTACCTCGTACGAAAAACGTCAAATGATTCCTTTCATATCTTTTACTAAAAACTCACCGAAGGGTGTAATTGGATTTAAACAATTGTAGGAGGATATAAATAATATTACATATTCATGAAACATGGATGTGGATGATAAATATTCCCCAGTAAATTCTGAAGTATAAACAATCACGGATAAAAATTGAGATTTGCGAGATTGTCCCTTACCTTAGGTATGATTTTCATCGTAAGTGTTCAAACCTCCTGTATAATGACTTAAATAATGTCATTTACTTATTCCAGAATCATACTTATTTTTATGATATCATATATGGTCATATTCTTAGCTTCTTATTAGTAATATTTCATTGTAACTTGTAATTCGGGTGTTTATTGCTTTTTCTTCTTATGCGTGTTTTGTCGAAAAAATTCTTATTCTTAATTTTAGGTTATAGATACATCATTTCCAGAATGGTATTAGTGTAATATATATCATATTCATTAATTAAATTCATTTATATAATTATTATGCAATTAATATCATGTAGAATGAGTCGCATCACATCGTGGAGACGGTATTTCATACGTACGTACGAGCGATGATATCGTTCCCATGATCGTGGAATTGTATTGGAGTGTATGTATACTATTTCAGAAACAATATAACTTTAAAATAATCATATATAGTTATTGTTTACACCATTATACCCATAAAAGTAAGGTGGTGGTGGAAAATAGATTACACCATGGCATGGAGATGGTATTCTGTACGTACACACGCGCGGTGATTTCATTTTCCGTTGGATGAATAGATGGTGAAATAGGGTTGTTTCATACTTATAATAACATATCAGTATATGAGTGATACTTATGTTATTACTTCATAATTAAACAACTAAATAAGAAGAAGTGGAAGAAGAAATAAATTTGAAAGAATCGGTAACGGACATTACCTCTTCTTTGAAGTGCCTCTTTGAGACCTCCTCTTAGGGCACTAAAATTGGTCTTTTAAGAAGACCAGGACCCCTAAAATTTTTCTAGGGAAGTTTAGAAGAGAATTTTTCAGGGGTTGGCTGAGCTTGAAGGCTCAATGTGGTGTGAGGAAGAGAGGGAGGAGGTGTCATTTTATAAGGGAGGAGAGGGGCACCTTTGGAAAAACTAAAAATATTATTCTATTATAAAGTCATATTCGGTTTTTAATAGCTGAAAATTGATTTATTTCGAATCAAATGTGGGTATGGGTCCAAATCCTCTTATCCAATAGAATTTAGACAAGTTTAGGTCATTATATTAACCTTATCTCTTAGTTTTAACTCTTAGTTAATTAGATTGACATTTACCATGTCACTTTGTATTTTTATATTATATAGTTAATAAACATACCATATACATCCAAGAGACCCCCAAGTGGTACATTTATGATACACCTATCATGATATAAGTATATTGGCCGAACCTTAAATTTTTAAGAATATAATAACAATTAATAATATAATATTTGTTTTAAAAACTATTTTATGTCAATTTTGACACTATTTGGTAATTGATTTTTTTTTGAAAATCATAACAGAATGATTAGTTCAAAAAAAGTTAATTAAATCAATACTAACATGTCATATTAACATATAAAATTATTTTAATTCATAAAAAGTCTCAAATTAAATTTATTTGGTTATTTATAACATCAATTATGTCAATATTTCATTAAAAAGATAATTACTGCATCATCATTGTGTCATAAATATATTATATTATTTAATGTCTAAAAATTACAAATAAAATATAATTATGTAGGAAATATTTTTATATTTATAATGAATATTTATAGTCAAATTTATCTTATGTATAACCCTATATTAAAAATGATTTAGTTATTAAACATTGATTTTAACTAATTTAACCCTTCTTTAAATAAATTAATAATAAATGTCCTAATCTAATCCAAGTGGGACTAAATGGTCATATTTTATTCCCAAGGTTGTTTTTGGTCGAATTAAACTTGTACAATAGAATTAGGACACGTTTTAGGGTAATAATAATAACATTTTTACCCTTAATTACCCTATTTACTTTTAACCGTGGTAAAAAAAAAGAAAAAGTTACTATTCACCAAAAATTATTTTCATCTCATTGAACCACATTTTCGTTCTTGATATTAACCATGTCTCTTGGATTTTCTAAATTCCACTCAGAGAAGCGGTAAAATTAAGTTTTATGTGAATTTGAAAATTCTCCTAGGAGGTGGGTAAAAGACGGTGAAAAGTTCAATAAATTTTGTATATATCTAAAATTATTATAAAATGACTCCAATGAATTGAATTGAACTTATATAGGTATTATGTATCAATTTTGACCTAAAATAAATTTAAATAAAATAAGTAATTATTTAAATAAAAAGTCGGTTTTTTAAATAGTAACCCGTTGTTTTCACTATTCATCAAAAACTGAAAGTTTTCAGAAAAATACCAAAATTTTACCCTAGGATAATTTCGATATTTCGAATCCAAAAATAATTCCATTTTGAAAAATAAAATTTAAAAAATTTCAAAAAGTGGTTATTACTATTCATAACGGCTAGTTCTAATAATATTTTAAAAGCATGTCGTTGTTTAGTGAAACTCGGTATTGCGTATGACACAAGCTATCGAGAAAAGCCGTAGTTGTGTGTAAAGCAAGCCAAGCTAGTGTTTTGTGTAGTGAAATATTCCGTTGATGATTTATATACCATAAAAACAAAATATTTCTCATAAAATTCTCGGGTGTTACAGAAATCGATATTAAAGACCTAATATATTCATAAAAACAAAAAATAATCTAAATGTAATTTCATAAAACTAAAAAAATCAAATGAGAACACATATTCAAAATAAAGGATTGGAAAACTCCAAATATTTTATACTAAAGCATTTGATTGAAAACTATGTAATCATTCCCTTATAATTTGGATACAGAATCTTTTCTTTTCAAAAACCTTACTAAAGGAAATGAAATAAAAATTTTAAAAATCTGAAAAAATATATTTATTTAAATCCAGACCAACCAAACACATTCCCTTACTCAAGGAATTACTATCGATAATAAAAATCAAAAAAAAGTCCTTCATATAAAAAAATTTGGAAATATAATATACACACCTCTAATTTAAATGTATTCTCAAACCATAAAAATATAAAAAAAAATTTAAAAAAAACTCACTACTCCACACTTGACCTTCAACCTAAAATTATTCAGAATAATTCAAATATTTATTTTCAAAATGTGTTGAATGATAAAGTGGTAATCTGAGATTTGGAACTCAAAACCATTTTTTATAAACCTAAAATAGAAATAAATCAAAAACATTTTTTTACAAATATTCATTTTTTAATAAAGAATTACAAAACCATTATTATTCAAGTGTCTCTATAATAAGAAACATATTGAGAAAATTGAACTAAAATTCAATTTTGTTTCAATAAATTTCCCAAAATAATGAAATATTAATTGTTCAACGATTTAAAAATCTTTATCCCATTAAAATCAACCAAACATCAACCAACTATAATTATTCCTTATAAAATGCTACATCATACATTAATAATATTATATTTTAAGAAATTTGAAAATCTATCATAACTAAGAGTAGCATTTTTTACAATAAAATTTCATAATATCATAAGAATAAATATCTATTGAATTTATTCATGATTTATTTTGGTATATCACTTAAAATAATTTGGTAAGAAATATAAAAATTTTGAATCGACTAATTATAAAACCTGAGATCCTACTATTGTAGCAAAACACCACATACCTAAAATATTTCTAAACGCACGTCCTATTCTTTTAGAATTATAATATAAAAAGTTGTTGACTTTATTTAAATATAATATAAATCATTTAAAAAATTATATTGTACTTATAAACCTATTTATGAAATTTTAAAACCTAACTAAAGTTTTATTCTAATAAAGGAATTCATTTCAATATTTTTTCTTAATTATGTAATTAAAAGGTTTAATTTAATTTTTGATTGGATTTAAAGTTAAATAACTCTAATTTATTTATTAATAAACCAATAACTATCACAAAGATCAATTATATACACAATTTAAGTTTAAAATCATTTTTATACATAAAAATACATTTTTCAAGAAAAATCGTGTTTTTCATATTAAAATTAAACTTAATTTTTATCAACTAGAGAAATTGAATCTTATAAAATGGATTACATATTTTTAATTATAATAATAACTATTATTTAATAAGTTCAACATAATTTATTGTCATAAAGAATAGTAACCATGATAAAACTTGTTTCACCACGCTAAAGGTTAAAAGAGTAAACGAAGCTACTAAACTAAGAGATAATATTTAAGTTACATATAAAAATTGTCTAAATTTTATTACTTGAATAAATTTTAAACATAAGTAATACTAACATCTAAATTGGACTAAATTAGTGCATCATTCCATGATAATGCCATTTATTATATTTAAAGGTTCTTAATATTTAAAAAAGTGTAACAACTCTCACTTATAAAAGGGAACCTCTTTTCCTCACATATCAACACATTAAATGATTATTAACCCAAATAATATCTACCTAAATAAATTCTTGACAACCATATATATGAGATATAGGTTTTTTTCTTTGAAAAATAGAATCTAAAAAGCCATAAATTTTATTTCAAAGAAGATTATCCAAGGAAGAGGTATATGTTCTTACCATGCCTTTTCTAGTTTCTTTCCTTTCAAACCTCATATAAATAAAATATAAACATATTAAAATACTAAATCAGTAAATTTACTATACTGGATTTTTTTGATTTTACTGGTACAACTCTTTTCAATCTTTTTTTCTATCTAATGAAAAATAAAAATATTTCCTATGCATACATGCAGACTACCACACCATAGAGCGATATATTTAATTTTTCATCACTCTCTCACATGGATGGATATAAATATGGATTTAAAAAATATATATCATATTTAGAACATAATTATTATTTGGAAAATGTAATATATTATCAATCTTTTTACAGTCATTTTCATTGGAAAATGTAACGGTCGCTCATGTGTATGTGAAAACTACCGCCTTCATGACTAACACGTTTTGTTTTTAATTATTGTCTCACATGGTTGATAATAATGATGTATTTAAAGAATAAATATTATATTTGTAATATTAAATTTATAATAAAATTAATATTATTTAAAATTTTACCCTTTATATACTTATTTCATTTTTCATTCATTAGAAAAATGAAAGTGTCGCTCATGTGTGTGTATGGAATACCATCTCCATGAAATGATGTATTTAATTTTTCATGAACACATTACATGGATGGTCAAAAAATTATATTTAATATATAAATATGATAATAATAACATTTTTATGATTCTGGATATTATGAAACCATGACCATTGTGCAAGGACTAGAACCATTGAAACAAAACATGCATGAGAAACAAAACAGTTATCACCAAAATGATTTTTTTAACAAATGATTATGAGTAAATTGGTAAAAAAAAAATTTATAAACAATATAGATATATATATATATATATACTGATCATTTATAAATTAATATTGTATATAAATTTATCATAAATGAGGTTAGAACTCATATGACCAAGCAATCCAAGGTAAGGGTCTATTCTGCAATCTCATTTTTATTAAGAACTATTTAAATTTAAATTCCAATTGGCAGAATTATATAATTTTTACTTATTTAAACATATATTTTTTATTATACTCTTGATATTTAAATGTTTTCAAGTATTCTTTCCATTTTACCACTTTTTCTACTCAGAACCACCGAAAAATATGTTTATAAGAAAAGTCGAACATATTTATACTTTGTGGTCCTGAAAATTTATCTTTTTTGGCCATATTCTATGCTTTCATTAAAGTATTATATTTTTTATACTTTGATGATTTCTTAAGCATAATTTTATTTGTAACTTAATATCTATTCAATATTTTAAAGATGAAAGATTTTAAAATGTTCCATAAAATAAATTTTTTGACTTTTTATAGAAGTGGGAAAAGAATTTTTTTTAATTATTTACAACATGACATACATTTCCCACCATCTAAAGTTATTAATTTTAAATATTACTCAATAATTTTCTAGGGGTTTTCAAAGAAAATATTATTCCCATTATTCAAGTAATTTTTAGCATTAAAATTTTTTTGATGTAAAATTTTATTTCTTCTTCTTTTGAAAATTAATTTTTAATGTCTTTATGGAGGTGTTTTTTATCTATGTAAACATGATTTAAATCTTTTTATACTTCAATAGGTATTCCATCTAATAACACTATCCACCTTACTTATTTTGATGAATTATGATTATGTTGTTTTATTTATTCATAGGGGAAGTATTTACATTATGTTGGTGCTTTCAAATATAATATTTTTTTCTAAGGCTTAATGATTATGTATTGTATTCTTTATTCACTATTTTCATATGATTAATTCATTAGAATTTGTATTTTATGCATAGGGATAATATTTTATTTCCCATTGATGCATTAGTATGTATCATGAGACAAATCAGTTTGTGTATTTGGTGTATGACTTACCTATTTATGTATGATGTATTGGCATAAGGCCATAATGGTACTATTATGATGACTATAACTATCCATTATATCATTATAAAACTAGTTATTTTTATTTATGTGATTATTTATATTTATATTTCATTAATGGATGTATTCCCCTTTGATGATATTTTTTATATGGCATATTTGATTATTATTTATCTCTGTCATATTATTCATTCCTTATATGTCCATTAATAGCTTCTCCTATATGGTTTCCCTTACTAAGAATTTGATATCAACCTTTATTACTTTTTCCTTTACCTAACATTCCATGAATTGAACTTTGAATTATTTTTGGTATACAATAGAAAAAATAATAAAATTATAACTCGAATTTTGAGACTTATTTCTTGTTTTTGAATGTAATATGGGAATCATATATATATCTAGTCTTTTAATAATAAAAAATAATTAGATCCTATAAAATGAAACTTCTTTTATCTTATGCCAATGTAATATAGTAGGCACTAGAACTTGTATACTAAATTTAGGTTTGTTGTGAAAATTATTATCAAAGAAAGTTTAGTATGAACCATGGGAACTAGATCTAGAAGAATATTGTAGACCATAGTGGGAAAATTGTTATAAAACTTAGGATACACTTCTAGAATATTTTACACACATGGTAATTATATTCAATGATTCAATATTCATGATGTTAAGTTATAATTTATTATATATCATTGTTTAGAAATGGATCCAAATGGAAGGAAGAGAAATTATATCAATACCCATAATCAGTGTATATATTTCCCCCATGATCAATCAATGATGTCAATCATGTTTCTTCTAATGATGATAATTTATAAATATATTGGGTAAGATGACTTAGTTCATGACCAATAAATTTTCATGTATAGATAAACTTATTGTCCCCCAACATGGTACCATAATGTCAGATTCCTTCATCTAAAAGAAACCTTCATCATTCAATTGGACTACTAATCCTTTAGTAACTAAGAAATGGATCAAGTCCCGATGGAAGATATTTCTAACTTTGGAATATAGTGAAAGGTAAAAATTTATCATAGAAATTTATTATCTAAAAAAATATGTTGAATAATGGAGGTCATTAATCCATAATAAAGAGTAGTTAGAGAATATAGAGAGTATGTAATGTAAGAATTTTAAGGTGATGTTCTTTGAAAAATACTTTTTTTCATGAGAAATGAAACCATATAGAATGGAAATTCATCAATTTAAGGAAAACAGAAAGGGAAAATATTATAGAATATGAAAATTACTTTATAATATTATTAACTCATGTTTTGGAATATGAATGTAATCTAAGAAGTAATATTGATTGTTTTTTTAATGATGTAAATCATATACTTCAAAAGGAATAAGTCTCCCAAACATATTTCTCATATGTGGATATAATATCTTGTTCTATAAAGACAATGAAAAATTTCCCAAGTATTATGTTTTCTAGGTAAATCAAGAAAAAAAATATTAAATGATAAATCTATAAAAATAATTATAGAAAAACAGAATAAGTGAGTAATTTAATTTAAAACATTTAATATTTTTAGAAATAAAATCAATGTAACATTGTTGAAGGTAGAGGTAATTTGCTTCAAGTGTCGAGAGAAATCCATTGAGATCGTGATTTTGAGGGAAAGAATGAATCCATAAATGTCTAATTATTCAATTATAAAGAGTTAGGCACTATTTGAATTAATTCCCCAAGAATCAAGGAAATTTACCTCTGAAATTTCCAAAAGAGAAAGTCCAAGAATATGTTAATACTATATCTTACATTGAAATTCCAAATTATTTGATAGTAGGTAATTTTTTCATAGATTAAAAGTAATAAAATTATTTAATTGATTCTAGATATTTTCACACATTTTTATCTTGAATGTTAATTGGGATCATTAACACATCACTTAACACTCAAGGAAAAATATTTTAATCAAGGAACCTGGTGGGGATCTTATTGAAAAAAAAGATTTATCAATAAGACTTTATTAATATGCATAGATACTTCTTATTTTCATACTGGATTTTCATACTTATTCATGAATTTGACTCATAATAGTTTGGATTTAAAAGTATAATGTAAGAATTTATTTCCAAGATAAGGATATTACTATTTATAAAAGGAGTATAGAATCTGTTTCTTTAAAGTGAGAGGAATCATTATCTAAATATTTTATGGATCCCCATCCAGTAGCTCACCTTATTGAAATTTCAAGATAAAATTAATAGAAAATTAAATCTACAAAAGGGGAGTACAAACTATTAATGGAGGATGCACCAATTCTAAATGAATACATTGATGTGTTTCCAGAATATTTATTGATAAATACACCAAATCCTAAAGTAGAGTTTCTATTGAACTAACTTTGATTCAAAACATTTATCCAAGACTCCCTATAGAATTGAACTAGTAGAATTAGTATATTTAAAGAAACAACCTATAAGAGTTTTGTTGTAGAAGATCTATACACCCCAGTATTTCACCTTAAAAATCACTAGTCCTATTAGAAAAAACAAGGATGGGTTATGAGATTCTTCACTGATTAAAGGTGTTCAAATCCATTACTACAAATGATAAGTATCATTTTCCACACATTAATTAATTATTTGATGAACTTCAAGGAGAAAAATATTTTCCAAATATCAATTTTTTCTCTGGTTATCATCAATTAAGGGTAAGTAGGGATGATATACCAAAGATAACGTTTCATATAAGGTATAGGCATTATGAGTTTATGGTAATGACCTTAGGATTTACTAATTCATCTTTTATATTGATACATGTAATGGATATATTATTCAATTTATACCTTGATAACTTTATGGAGGTATTCAATTATGATATGTTGAAATACTCTAAAATCCAGGAATTGTATGAGAATCATTTATGAATATTTCTTGAGACATTGAGAGAAAATTACCTATAAGGTGAATTCATTAAGTGTGATTTTTTGCTTGAGGAATATTCGTTTCTTGGAAATATTTTCTTCAACGATGGAATATATATTGATCCTTCAAAGACAAATTTAGTCAAATAATTTACCACACATAGGAATATAACTGAGATACATAGTATAATTTGTTTCTAAAGATACTACTAGTGATTTTTTCAAAAAAAATCTTCATTGGTCGACCTTTTAACCAATTTTACACATAAAGGGTTTAAATTTACAAGGTCAAGGGAATGAAAATAATGTTTTGAATTTATAAGTATGATATTGGTTAATGCATCAGTATTGAATTTTCCATCATAAAATGAAGGATTTGAAAAATATTTTAATGCATCAAAAAATGGTTGGATTGTGTCAGTATGAAGAATGATAGTTTGGTTGCTTATGCGTCAAGGAAATTGAATATCCATGAACAAATCTGTTTAACTCTTCATCTTGTTTTGGAAACTATAATCTTTTTCTTGAAGGTATAGAGGAATTATCTCCATGGTTAAATAAGTGACTTATATACAGAACACAAAAGTTTCAAGTACATATTCTCTCAGAAAGTGATCATCAAAAGGGAAACAAGATGGTTAAAACTACTTAACGACTCTGATTGATCTGTACCCTTCCACATAGGGAAGGAAAATAATGTTTATGGTCCATTGAGTAAGAGGGACCATGTATTTCTGACCATGATGAGTATTAAGATGGATTTTATATTCAAGGATTTATTAAGTTTAGATATATTATTTTTTAAGGGGAAAATCATAACTTTTATAGGTAATTTTTAAACCATATTTACTAAAAAATATATATAATTTCCAAAATGTTGACAAAGATTTACCAGGGAATATAAAATGCATGAGTAATTTTGAATTTTGATAATTAATTTATAAATATAGAGTGTTGATGTTTGGGAAGAGGTTTTATATTTTAATCTATATCATAGATGAATTGGGTGCTACTAAATGAAGTAAATAACACAAATTTATTTTTTCACTCTAGTGGAATAATAATTTATAAGGAATTAAGAGAGCATTTCTAGCGGGATGATAAAAAGTGAAAAATTATATACTATATGTCTAAATTCTTGGTGTTCTAGTTGGTAATAGTTGAAATACAACATCCCAAGTGAGTTATGAAACCTCTACCTATACTAATTTTAAAATTAAATAATCTTAAAATGGAAATTTTCACTCGATATCCAAATAATTATAGGAATAATTAGGTTATATGGGTTATTGTTTATCACCTTATAAATTACTCACATTTATTAGCAGTAAGAGAAGATCTACCCCTTGAAAACTTTTTATGGATCTATATTAATGAATTTGTGAGACATAAAGGTGAAACTATTTCAATTATATCTAATCATGACCATAAATTCATATGGAAATTCTGTAAGATCCTTCAAAAGGATCTTCAAACTGAGAAACATTTGAGAATTTTTTATTATCCCTAATATGATGGTTAGTATAAAAGGGTTATTCAGACATTAGAAGATATGTTTAGATCATTATATCTTGACTTTAAAGGTATATAATATCATCATATACCTCTTGAGTAATTTTTATACAATAATATATTTCATCCAAGCATATATATGTCACCATATGAAACATTTTATGGGAAGAGATGTCATACTCTAACTTGTTAGGAAGAAGTCGGATAAAGTAAGCTAGTATACCCAAATATTTTCAAGGATACAGCTATGAAAGTATGGTAAATTTAGAATCATACCAAAGTATCCCAAAGTTTATAAAATAACCATGCTCATAATATAAGAAAATAATTTGAATTTCAAGTGGTGGATCAGGAATTTGTTATGGTTTCTACATGGAAAGGAGTTATAAGATTCAGTAAAAATTTAATGTTAATCCCAAGGTACATTGGGCCCTTTAAAATTTTAGAGAGAATTAGAGTTATGGATTACCACTTATTTATTCCTACTACACTCTCTAAATTTTATGATATATTTCTTATTTTATTATAGATACAATATGTGCTACATACAATGCATGTACTCACCTTTAAGAGAATATAATTATAAGCTCTCATATATTATTATGAAGAGCATGTTCAGATTCTGGACACTAGAGAGTGGGTGTTATGGAATTAGATAAATCATATAGTAAAATTCATTTTCATAAATCAAAAAATATCGGAGTAAACATGGGAGCCTAAATAATTAATTAGGAATGATTACACGTATTTTCTTAAGAACTAACATATATCCCAATTATAAAGATGAAATTATTTAAGGTGGAGAATGTAATACCTGAGATCTTATTATATACAGTAAACACTGCATACCTAAACTATTTCTAAATTAAAATATAATTATTTTATAATTATCTTTTTAATGGTATATGTTTATGTCTAAAAATAGAATAAATAATATAAAAATATTGTGTCATATTTAGAAACCAATGTTTGATCTTTCAAAACCTAAGTGATGTTTTACTCTATTAAAAGAACTAATTTCAATATTTTTCACTAATTAAGATTTTAGTATTTTTTTTAAATTCATATAACACTACTTTATTTATTAATTAAACAATAAGTGACAATAGAATCAATTAAATACAATATTTTGGTGTAAAATCATTTTTATACTTAAAATACATTTTTCAAAAAACTGTATTCGTTGTGTTTTTCATGGTTATATTAAAAATATTTTATACCATATATAGAAATTGAATCTTATAAAATGGATTCCATATTCGGAATTATAATTAAATATATTTTTTAATTAGTTCAAATTAATTTTTGGTCATAATGAATGGTTACCATAGTAATAATTTTTCCACCATGGTAAAGGTTAAAAGAGTTAATGACGGGTGAAACTAATAAATAAGCATTCAAATATCTCTAAAACTTATTTAAATTTTATTTTTGAATGGAGTTTGGCCTGAACTTATTCCACCCTCAAAACTGAACTAAATTGGATCTACTTTCCATGGTAATGACACTTATTATATTTAACATTTATTAAGATTTACAAGAGTGTCTCTCCAATAATCATAAAGAGTTTTTTAATGGAGATTGTCCATTAAAGAGGTATATGTTCTTAACAAGCACTTTCACATTTATTTATTCCTAAAACTAGTCAAAATATTATATAAAAATATTCATATAATGACATGAGTACATTTACTATACTAAATTTTTAATTTATTTTAATGGTAAAATATTTTTTTTTCTTCTTTCCATCCACTGGAAAATAAAAACATTGATCATGAGTACGTGTAGACTACCACCTCCATAAAGTGACGTATTTTATTTTCCATCACCATATCACATGGAAATTTATAAATATTTATTAAATTATTATAATTTTTAAAATATAATATATTATATACCTTCTTAACCTCCCATCCTTTGGGAAATGGAAATTTCATGCATGTGCAAGTGCGAACTATCGGCTCCATGAAAAACACATTTCATTTTTCCTTATAGACTCACAAATATATTAATAGGGATAGATTTAATTAATAAATAACATTTTTATAACATTTTTATTATTCCTTAAAGATAATCCTTTGATTAATTTATTTATTTTTTTATCCATTAGAAAAATCAGAATTGTGATCAGCTGTACGTAATGTTGGCATCTCTATGAAACAGTGTATTTCATATTTCATGACCACCATAGATGGATGGTAAAAAAATATAGAATTTATAAACATTAAAATAATAACCTATTAAATATTCTTAATATTATGATACCAAGACCAAGGTGCATGGACTGAAACCATCAAATCGAAACATGCATGAGAAACAAAAAAGTGAACTCCCAAATAATTAATTTTAACAAATAATTATGTGTAAATAGGTGATAAGAAGTTATGAATAAATGATATTCAGTATTATAGATATAAACATGGATTTTATATGGATGATTATTAAATATAAATTTGGCATATAGGGGGTCATAATGCATCGGATCAAGAAGTAATCCAAGTTAAAGGTTTATTCAATAATATCATTTTTATTCAAGACTCTTTATGTTTAAATTTATATTGGGGGAATTATATTATCTTTCCTTAATAAACCCCATCTATTTTATTATACTATGTTTATCTCAAGGTTTTTAATAATTCTCTCCATTTAATCACTTTTGGTACTCAAAATCACTAAACAAATGTTTATAAGAAAATGTGGTCTTATTTCTCTTTTTGGTTGAGAATCTTTCTCTACTCATATTCTCTATTTTGATTCATGTATACTATTTTATTTTAGTAAATGATTTTATAAGGCTAATTTTAGCTAGCATTAACTTTATATGTAATATTTTAAAAGGTATCTTTTTAATGTTTTTCATACAATCCATTTTTACTTTTTATGAAAGTGAGAAATAAATTCATTTTAACATTTACCAGATGACTACCATTTCAGTCATAATAGTGTTTATTTTTTTTATGATTACTCTTTAAATTTCCAAATATTTTCATAGAAAATAAAATTCAAGTAATTTTGGGAATTTTCAATATTCAATTTTTTTTAAAAAGAAAATGATATTTTTTTCTTATTTTCATAGCACCTTTATAATGTCTTAATGAATATGTTTTTCATCTATGTCAGCAGAATTTAATATTTTTTTATGATTCAAAGTGGATATACCCTAATGATATCATCCACCATATTTCTCTGTATGGATTATGATCATGTTTTTCTATTTATTTACTATTGAAAATATGGAAATTTTTTATGAAAGTTTTCAAAAATTGATATTTACTACAGATAAATTTAGATTATGTATTTTGTTGTTTATTCACTCTTTACATATTATGAATGAATCATAATTAGAAAGAAACATGTGATTTAAAATATTAGATATACCATTAATGTATCAATGGGTATCATGAGATAAACTAGCTTGGGTATTTGGTTTATGTCTTTCCTATTTATGTATGATTTCATGGAACTATAAATTAATGGTATGATTATGATGTATAGAATTTTTCATTATATATTTATGAAACTAGTTATTTTTATCCATGTGATTATTTATTTTTTTATCTCATTCATGCATATATTTTCCTTTCATGATATTAGTTATATGGCATATTTTATTATTGTTTAAATTTGTCCTATTATGTATGCCTTAGTTATCTTACGATAGCTTCCATTGTATGATTTTCGTTACTAATAATATGATCTAACCCATTATTATGTCTTCTTTTCTATAGGGAACCAATAAGTGAACTTTGAATGATTTTAGTGATATATTAAAAGTAATAAAAAACTTCTCATAGGAATGTTAAGTCATCTTTAATGTTTTTTATTGTAATATGAGAATAATATATGTATCTATTCTATAAATATTACTAAACTATTTTATCATGTTGGGTGTGATCTATTTTATTTTAAACCAATATAATATAGTAAACACTCGATCTAGGGTACTGGAGTCAAGGTTGTTACACAAATGCATCTAATTACAAAGGAAAGATGAACCCAAAACCATCCTTTATAGAGTAAAAACTTATGGAATTTATATATCAAAAAACAAAGACAATAAATTTTTTAATGGTCCAAACCTTTTTATCCCATTACTTTGTGTGTTTTGGGAGATGGAGACTTTGAGAGGATGTTTGGCATTGTTTCATGGGGAGAGTGAAGTCTATGCCCATCTAAAGGGTCACCACAATTTATATGAAAAGGTTGTGAAATTTTTTTTAAGAAGTTTTATAGTTTTGATCATGGGAGATGACATTTTTTTATTGATAAATTTTAGGACCTGATCATTTTGAGTATATTGTTTGGTTTTTTGGGTGCCATGGCGAGTAAAATGGTCAGATTGGTCATTTCAATGCGTGTTTCAATATGTGAGGGTAAATATTTCACCATGTAATGGTAAATCCTATATAATGTATAGGATTTTTAGTAGGATTTATGGTGATTGGTTAAATATGGGAGGTAAAGTGGCTCGGATGTCCATTTTAAGTGTGAAATTTGGGGTATTGGAGCTCACATATGGGCATCTCTGGACATTTAAAAATAGTGTTAGGTTAAACATAAGTAAACTTATTTTGTTCTTTATTTTTTCTATATAAATTTAATTCCCTATGTTTTAGGGGTGGACCATGGTTTTTAAAATTTCTCAGTCATCCGTTTTTGAAGTTGTTTTCCATGGTGAGTTCGCTTGTGTGAAATGAGGACTATTGAAATGACTTGGCTTACCCATCATTATAAGTGTGCGTGATATGAGGAAAACATCATATAGATGCTGAGTTTCATGTGATGGGGGTGGAAATGGAAATCTATAGCTCCCAAATATATAGGCTTTATCATTTTGGGTCAAAATAATAAGGGATTTCTCCCGAAATTATGGTGGAGGCTATGGTGGTAGTCGAAGGTGATTTTAAAAAAATATTTAAACACATAATAATTTGGGATATAAACTTATTCAAATGCTGATAAGAAAATATCCCTTTCATTAGAGAGAACCGTGAGTATTGTGGGAATCACTACTCTATGACAGTGCCTATTAAAACCTCCCCTATAAAAAAGGTTTTTCTACCCCTTGGATCGATTTTATATATTCTCTCAAACCCTAGCCAATTCCGGGGATACTCACTACTTTCCATACACAACTTTGAGCCACTAATAACCATATTTTTTCTAAATTAATGTCTCATTAGTCAAGATTCCAATGGAATTTCCATTAGTGGAGTTTTTTTGTTGATCATATATTATTTCTTGAAGAATTATGATCTTCTTATCAAGGTAGGTGATTTCTAGACTTGTCATTCTAACTTCTTGAATAATTATTCTTGATAAAAAAATATTGTGACTCTATTCACGAATGAAGTACCACTTTCTACAATATTAAATTTATATTTCTGAATGTTTTATTTTCATTTATGGTTTAATTATATGGTAAATACACTTTAAAGTCTAAATTGAGTTATGATAATGAATTGGTTGAAGGAAGTTTGAATGGAAAGGGAAGTCCTATGTGTTTTTATAATTTTCCCATTGTATGAGTTAATCTATAAATAAATTTTATGTTTTTATTGTGTTTAAATTCTCCTATTTTTATTTATGGATTTTTTCACCACCATAAGTGGTTAACCACTTAAACCTAGAAATAAAAAAGGTATGGTTAGAAACTAGGAAAATTTTAGAGCTATTATTATTATTGAATGTTATTGTTATTGATAAATCCCTCAATTTATTATGATATTAATTCATATTGAAGTGTGAATTTTTGTGGTGATTAAATATTGAAATGACTTAAAATAAATTCATAATAATCAAATATGAGAAGTAATGGGATTCTTTCATAACCAGGATGTGATATAACGATTGGTACTGGACCACGTATTGTTTATTCCTAGATTTATATTTGTGTTTATTTAATTTATATGTGTGGATTAATTATGGGGTGTCTCTATGATATAATTAGAATCATATCTTTTAATAATCCTCAAATTCATAATTTTTTAAATTAGATAAACAGTGGGAATTAATTAGTTGTATGTGAATCTATAAATTATAGTGAACTAGAGTGGAATTTTTTTTTTGAATAAATATGAAAATGGATAGTGGGATAGAAATTAGTGTGGGAGACTTTTTTAATGAAAATAAGGATGGATAAAACTAATGTCAGACTTGGAACGATAATGACAATTCAAAATGATAGATGGAATGAATGAATAATTAAATTCAATGAGGCTAGAAATTATTTATTGATGAGGATGAGAATGACATGGACATTTGAAATTATTATTGTTTAGACTCCCTTTCTCTAGAGATTTAACTTTACTATTAACATTTTATTTGTTTTAAAATGTGTTGGTTATTACATGGTTGTTATGTTGTGGCTGGAAATTATGATGGTGGTTGTGGATGAATGATGGAAATGAAGGTAAAATACAATGAAACATGCATCATGATCTATAATGGCTCATAGTAGATATATATCTATGTAGGCTATAATTATTTATAGTGGTTAGGTGTTTTTAAGGGATATAATGGTTTGAGGTAGGTGTTACCACACCAAGTGTGGGAGGGGAATGTCGTATACCCAATTATGCAGTGTTGAAGGAGTGATGAGGATGCATAGTGAGGGTGGTTCATGGTTGGGTGGGGGTGTGAGGTTGATACTCTACAAGTTCACGATACTCTACTAGGATGAGGATGATGTGGTTAGGATGGTTATAGGTGGGGGATATAAATGGAAGGAGGAATGCATGAAATTTTTTTCTTCATGTTTTCATAACCCTAAATAGATACAATTTTGGGAAGTCGATATTGAATAGATAAGGTTGTGGATACGTGATGGTTTTGGTAATGTGATTATCAATTTGAAAACATCGGTGATGTAGTATGTGGAAATTGTAATGGATCAAAATTTTATAAATGAAATTAACTTTTTAAATGAGTAAATTCCTTTTTAAGAAGTGAAATTATAGAAAATTCATGTACTAATTTGGTTATTTTTTACCATTATAAGTTATATCCTACCATATTTAAAAGATCGTCAAGAATTATAACCATTGATAATATAGTCATTATATAGTGATATTTTGATTAATATATATATATATATATGGTTATGAAAAATTCAATTGTCAGGTATAAAGGAAGTGAAGGACTTTACTAGTAGAAGTATACCCTATTAATCCCATTTATCAGAGATTCTAAGGGAGATGGCATCACCGGGATTTATCCTTAACCAATCCCAAGACAAGATTCATCTACTAAAACATGATAAAAACTATTTATGGGGTAATTTCAAGCTCAGTGAGACCATAACCCAAACCAAGTTCACCAAACCACCCTAAGAAAATCTCACCATCGCACACCGTACCCTTAGGGAATTCACTGGTGTAATAAATGGCTATCTATCTTGACCCTAAAATTTTAATTTTTTATATTTTTTATATAAATTAATGATTATATTTATTTTTTATTATTACATTATAATTATTAAATAATAATCCGAATAAAAATTAGATTTTGATCATATGAAAAATAAATTATAATTTTTGGATACGTATTGTTTCCATCAAGATAATATTTTTGATGAATTTAAGAACTTTCAAAATAAATGATATTTTACTAAAATATTATTTTTAAATATTATTTATTATATATAAATGATAATATAATTTTATAAATTCCAATAAAATTTTTATTAGGGTCACAAAACTGTTATTGTGAGAAAAAAACAATAAATTTTCAATAAATTTGGATTTTTTATTTAATAGTGAAAATTCTCATATTTAAAGAATTATTTTGACGAAATAAATATTATTTTTGAAATAAAAAGATCAAAATTATCCAAATGAATTTTTCATAATTTTCTAAGATGCTCAAATTTTTGGGTTAAATTTAAATATAGTATAATTATACGATATGTATTTTGACATAATAAATTCTAAAAAGTGATGAAATAAATACTATAAAGAGTATAAACTACCAAAATTATATTTCCCCTTTAAAATAATTGTTTTAAGTTATTTTAGTAATTTTATAAAACCTTAATGAACCCTCCAACACCTATATTATATTTTAAGGTTTTAAAATCAATTATTTTTTAACATGACCCACTTCCATATCACTAAGGGTGTTATTTTAATGATATAGGTTATTATCCATATAAAATAATGAAATCCACTCCTATTTGGAAGAAACCATGGGAAAAAGCATGGGAAGGTTTATGGTTATGATTACTTTATCTTATAGAGTCCAAAACCAAAGTTTGGATATTAAAAAAGAAATACCCTCATTTTTTATATAAAAAACCACCCAACCACCCATTTATATTCACTAAAAACCATGGAGCATAAATTTATGCTAATAATGCCTCTCCAGATCCCTCCCAAGCTATCCCAAATCTCTTAATAATATTTTCCAAAGCATTAACAAATACTCACTCAAATTAAGGAACTGTATCCTTCTCCTCTTTATTCAAGTACCTTCTTCCTATAATACCTTTTCATTTCAAAATTTTCATGATGGGATATTTTTTTAGACATCCTTGTTACAATAATTATGATTTATAAGTTATGAGATACCCCTTTAACCCTCCTTAAACCCTTCCATGAATGTTTATATCCCCCCATTATGCTATCAAAATTATCGCATGATTTATTTCCATGAAAAACATTTATATATTCAATACCCATCCCTATTTACACTTAACAGTATTCAATTAGATATAGTTATCCTTCATTTATTAGGAAACTACATGTATGTAACCCAAAATCATTAATCATGGTATTAAATGTGATTAAATATGATAATATGTTGAATGATCTATGTGGAATACTTATGTTTGTTAATAATATAAATGTGATGGGTGGGCCTGAAATTATATTTCTCTCCAGTGAATTGGGTAATGTTTTCATCTCATGAGATTCCATGTATAGTGTAAGGTAAGTTATCCTAATCACTCTATGTCATGAAGTATTTTTTTATCCTTAAATTATGTTTATTATGTCATGTTTTATATTGTTTTTACATTCCCTATTGCCCTTACGTTATCATCTTATATCATGATGCAATGTCAAAGTTTATTATTATCACCCCACTTATGTTAAGTTTATATGCCTATTTCCTCACAAATATTTCTTTATTTTATTTCATGATTTTATTATTTTCTTACTTTTCTTTATATCTCACCCCTTTCTTATGTATGTCCCCATGTAATCCTACACAGTTTTTGATGAAAAATGGAATTTTTAAGATCATTCAAAATAGTTTTAAATAATGTTGTCTTTATGTTGCAATTTGTTATGATATGTATCTAATTACCTAAATAAAATTGGTCACATGATCTTATAGAATTTTATTAAGTGTATCATTATGTAATAAATCATGAATTAAGGTATATTAAAATATGTGTTGTCATAGTTTATATCAGAGTAAAGTTTAGCTTTTTTAGGATTGTGATTAGAAAACTCTATTAAAAGTATTAGGGATAAGACTAAACATATTAAAACGTCCCTAAATTATTTTAAAGTATAGATAAAGTGGTTTCTAAGAAAATATATCTTTTTATAGATATTACAGGTGTTTGTGGCTCAGGAATACTTGTACCTAGGGGAAATAACAATGAAAAATGTGCATTGAGTAGAACTCAATCATCACTTAGTGCATAATAACAATTCCTTAATGCACACCTATTTTTATACAATAAGGGAATATACTTTGGTAAATTCAAAAACTCATTTTGAACCATTATTAAGGGGTAAAATCCAATAAAACTATTTTTTAGCAAATATATCAAGGATAACTTAGATTGAAACCTAGAAACTTATAGGTTAATAAATATTTTTCATTTATATATTAGCTCATAAATGTTTATAGTTTCCCTTTTTTATTATTTAAAGTTTCAAAAAAATTATCCCTAATTCAATTTTGGATAATGTAAATGTTTGGATCCGGAATCAAATAGTGAAGGTAGGATGATCATCCATTCATAAACAGAAAATATCCTATATGAATATGGTTTTATACATTCTTTTATATCAAAAAAGTTTAGTAGACTATTCAAACACCAATGAAAAATACAGATCTACAATTATCAGTGAAAATGGAAAATGGAAAAATTGCTACATCCCAAGTATATAAATCATCCTCTATCAAAATTTATTAGCTAAATTTCCCCAAAAACCTTTTTATACTCCCTTTAGAATAATTTGATGATATTCTAGGAATGTATTGGATTTCCTTTTATAGATCCAAGATAAATTTACAGGAGAAAGAAATCACCCTCCATATCGCAAATCTACTTCTAATTCTATAAAAGTTCAAGTAGGATGATGAAACTCTTTTGATATCATCATCTCAAGAATATATATTATTGCCTTATGAGAAAGCATATCAACTTAAAATGATTGATATGAAAGAAAATATAATCCTTGATGAAATTAATATTTTAAATGAATTTTTTAATATGCTTCCAGAATAATTTTCTGATCTTCCTCCTAGTCGATGGGTTTAGTTCTCATTCAAAATTATACCCTGATCTTTGCCAATATCCAAAACTCTATGTGGAACAGAAATTGTTTAAAATGATGAGGTGAATAAGTAAGTACAGGAGAATATAGATAAATGGTTTATATTCCAAAGTACTTCACTATGGGGTGGACCATTTCTATTCATCATGAAGAAGGGTGGGTCAGTGCGCCTCTGTTTTGATTATTAGGAACTCAAAAAGATCTTGATCAAGAATAAGTATCCTCTTCTATGGATTGATGACTTGTTTTATTAGATCTGTGGATCTCGTTAATTCACTAAGGTGGATCTTCAGTTGGGATACTTTCAAGTAAATTTGAATCAATATTATATCCTCAAGACTACTTTTTCTACATGGTAGGGGCACTATGAGTCTATAGTGATGCCATTTGGAATCAATAATACTCCAGTAATCTTCATGGGATTAATGAATAGAGTTTTTATGGATTAAAATTAAAAATATGTGGTGTTCTTAATATGTTGTGTTATTATCTACCCTATAAGGAAGGAGGAATATAGGGAGTATTTGTATGTTGTACTGAAGACCATGAGAAAACAAAGGATGTATGAAAATATAGTAAATTCGAGTTTTGTATGGAGCAAGTAACATTTCTAGGGAATGTTATCACTGGGAAAGGGATATTTTTAGGTCCTTAAAACATAGTGTCAATTGAAGGATGGTATAGACTAACCATGATGATGAAAATACATATTTTCCTTGGATTTGTTGGGTACTATCATTGATTTTTGAGAAACTTCTCATAATTTCTAATCCCACTAACCAAGATAACTCAGAAGGGGGTCAAGTTTGTTTGGAATAATAAATGTGAATAAATATTTAAATATATGAATAAAAGTCTAATAACTAAACTCCAATTAGATTACCTAGTATCGGGGAATTATTTAGGATCTACAATGATGCGTTGAAAAAACTCTTGGGTTGTGTAGTCGTGAAAAATGAAAAAGTGATAGCCTATAACCCCCCACCAATTAATGATTCATTAGAATAACTACCTAAAATGTGATCTAGAATTTCTTAGAGTGATCTTTAAATTAAAAATTTGAAATATTACCTCTCTGGGGAGAATTTGAACATATATAAGGAATATAAAATAATCGAGTATATATTCACATAAAAGGAGATCCTTCTTGAACCAGCTTGGGGTGACCCCCAACCGAGCACCGGAAACGATCTGTGGCATGGACCGAAGGGTTTCACCAATCCCCATGGGATGGAAACAATTTCTGGGCATCAACAGAGTACTCAATTGAATGATTTCTCCCAAATATAATCCAGAACTAAGCAGCGGAAAGAAACGGATAGCCCATCATACATTTATATAAAATTGAACTGAACATTATTTATACAAGAAACCAAAAGTTAAACTAAACAATACAACCAACCAAAAAACCATGATAACCAAACTAACACCATGTGACCCAACTAGTCACACTCTAATTTAAATAATACTTGTCACCCAAAGTGACCGAACTCAAGCTGAAACTTTCACAAGGTCTAAAAACAGAACAAAACTATAGGTGTGAGTATTAAAACTGAGTAGGTTAGCCCGATATTATATTCCCAGTGAACATACTTTAAAATAAAAGAAACATCAATTTCAATTTTGAGATACAATATATAAATATATTTTTTCTAAATGAGGTTCCATGCTATAAAAATTATCAGACAAAAAATCTAAGTTTTATAAATAAGAATGCCAGTAACAATTTTTCAAATCGGTGAAACTTAAAAATAAAAATAGTTTTCAAGAGGTCTAATTTAAATAATGTAAAATTTTAAATAAAAAATCACACATTTTATAATTTACCAACTAAACACACTATATGCTGACGGTGACTAAAAAAATTCCAAGGAGTACAAGTCACGAGAACACCGCTAGGCACTAGTTCGTTGTGGGTCTCATGTACCTCATATCTCGGGGTAAAAGTAACCATAAAAAACATTTGTTCTTGTGAACATGATCCACTAGTATTAGAGTAATCCATAAACTAGTGGTCTCCAACATCATCAACATCATATTTAGTTAGTGTTTTCATCGTCAAACTTGCTACGTGAAATAGGGACAAAACCACTTTGGACCACTAGCATAATAGTACACGTCACCCCACCTAGATTTCTGGGTTCTCTATTTTTGTGCTAAAACAAGCTAGACATATATAAAATAACGTGTTTCCATAAATATTACATTAAAAAATCATACACACATCCAAAATTACACACACATGTCTCACATTTCTTTCATGGATCAATAAGCAAACAAATTTTTTATAAAAAATTTTCAAGAAGTATAACAAGGCCTTGCATATAAAATCAATTCAAAAATGATCTTTTAGGGCCAAAAAAATCATACCATATAAAACCATATATGTAATCCCCAAAACCGTTTAATTAATCAATTTCATGGACTGTAAAATGGCCCAAAATGATACAACATGAAATACACATGGAAACCATTTTTACAAGAAAAATGTCAGACGGGCAATTAATCATTTTTCAAAACATACATTTTCCAAAGGTAAAAATTTAACTTTTAATAAAGTGGTATATACACACCATTTATAAGAGAAAAATACTTTCATAAATCTCTGAAAACATTCAGGTTACACATCCAAAGCACGGTCATTTTTATCTGGATTCCAAATAGTTTATTTTTTGAAAACTCAGGAAAAAACATGTTTAAGACCAAAAACCCAGTTGTTTATAAAACCAAAAATACTTAGAAAAACCCTAAAAGGACCCCAAAACACCATTTATCTTGCTAAAAATGTATTTATATATCCATAAAAATAATTTTAAATCACACTAAGCACATAAATGTCAATCGAGCATATTATTAAACACATGGCATGCACTTTCAAACAAATAACTTATTTTAAGAACTTAAAAATGGATAAAATACCAATTTCATGCCACAAATTTATTCAATATACTGAACCATGATCAAAATACCAATAAAAAAGTGCATAATCTAATGGAACATTTAAGGTAACCAAGAGGCGTACGCATTAATAACAAAACAACACTAGTTTTCACAAAACAAGGCTTAAACGACCATTTTTCACACCAAGAAAATTATCCAATGGATGAAAAAAAAAATAGTAAACATATATATAAGGTGATAATAGTAATAAAATGATGAAACAAAAATGATAAATTAATGTTTAAGGGACATCCTACCTCAAAACCATGGTGAAAAGGAACCGCACATCTGATATAACCTGTTGCAGTTTCCAACACTCTAAATCTATGAATACGAGTATAAAAAAACCAAAACACCATAAAAATAATGGGATAACATTAATTTAGGTATTTCAGGACTAGGGAGAAGAGGAAACTAAAATAAAGTTGAAGGATAAGGAATAGGTAAGAGAAAGGAGAATGAATCTCATCATAGAAACTAGGGAACTCTTCATCTTCCATTAGATCTACTCCCTTAAAGGAAAGGGAATGGCATGGAAATTATTTGAGAGGATCATTAGGAATAAAAGAACTATGAAAAGAATATTTGGGGGGAAAGAGAAAAAAATAATGAATCCTGAAATAAAAAAATTACCTAACCAAATCTGGACCATTTGATAATCCTTGAGAAATTTCTCCCAAATACGCGACAAAGATGACCGCCAAAGAGGAAAAATGGAACTTACTGGTGAGAATAGGGTTCTTGGTCTCGAGTCAGAGGTGGAATCATTGAAAAATATAAAAAAATGAATAAGATATAAAATAAACAAATTATGTTTCTAAAACTGAAAATGGGCTCATGGGATGGACCAATACCGGAATAAATAACCCAAGTCCACCATGATTATGAATTTATAAGGGGGTAAAAAATGATATGGTTGTTTTAATATATTGTGTTAGGAAAAGTGGGAAGTGGAATGAGTGAAAGTTTTTAAAAAATTAAGGATTTATAAAAAAACAAATTTAGTTTTTAAATCTGGAAATCGGGTCATGGTTTTCCCAAATCTTGAAGCAACCACCCTTTTCTCCAAAAACTCCCAAAAAAAATATGGGGATCCCATGGTAAGATGATTAGATATAGATGTTAATTCAAAAATAAACATTAATTTAACCCAGAACTTATGAAAAGGGTTTTTATTTCCAATGAACCTGTTCAAACCCAAGACATGAAAAAAACACCAGGTGTGACAATTCTTCTCACCATTAAAGCTTTCTGCTCATGGAAAGACACAACACATTATAGTTGAATAATAAACACATAAGTATTCCTTATCAATATGGTTCAGCCTCTAAATCCAATGAAACCTTATCCACCATTAACTAAACTTAAGCTTCTTACCTCAACCAAAACACCAACTCTCAACAACTTCCCAAGAATCAACTGAAAGATCGAGTCAATACCTCCTCAACCAAACCAAGAACCAGATTGTTGGGCCTTCACCCAATAAACCCAATGATCACCCACAACTAAGAGCACTCACTATAAACAAATATTCCATGTGATTCTAGAATGCACTCCCCGCCATTAAGAAACAACTATCACTCAACAAATTATTAGGAGGAAACTCTATGAGACCCATGTTGGTTCTCCCCACCATTAAGAAGAAATGATCAATCACCAAAAAAGAATTCTACATAAACTAGTAATGAGTCTCTCCCACAAAGGCCCACTAAAACACTCCCAAAATAACCCACCTACCCATTTTAAGAGGAACACAACATGAAAATATAAACCTCTCGCTCCTGAAAGGATGGAATAATAACAGAGCCAATACTCTCTACACAGATCCAAACCCCCACCACTTGGGACGGGTAGGGAAGAGGATCCAATCATTGGGCCACTAAAACCCAAAAAAATAAATAAAGCAACCACAACGCTAAAATGGAATAGGCTCGAGCTTAGAAATACTACCCAAATTCCTAGGACTCCTGACTATGAGCCTACTTCACTCTAAGACCTATGGCCAGAGCTTTGATGGATGAAGCATCTACTACCTCGTAGTCATGCTTTGATAATACCTAACTTTAACTATTACCCTTAGTTCCACATGGTGACACATAACACTCACAGGCTGAAACAATAGATCAAGGTACACCACGAAACTCTCTTCCTCAAACCACATAGTTTTACCCCCACAAGAACTTGGAGATACACATCACTATTTTCTCTCACTCTGTATGAAGAGCAGAATAGACAAGGTATATGGAGAAACACATCACCCTCACTGATCACAACTACCCCAACCAATAGGGACACTATAATGGAAAGTCAGTTTAAATCGAGCCCAAAAATCTCTCAATTTAAACAAATGAGTTGAGGCATCATTCGAATAGGTGGATTTAACATTTGGAATGATTCCTTTTGTAGATCACCTAGAAATATTTACAATGGAGAACCATATATGGCCACATAACCACATCCAACACATCTTTATAAACCCACTGAACATTACTCCAAAACCGATCCACCAACGAGATCACATATCAAGACCCAACAAGAGTATGATTTTCATGTCTCAAGGAATCATACCGAATAAACATCACTTATAAGATATAGGAAAAACTAGCCACATAACCATTAGTTTATAACAAACACTATAATTTTTCAGCTTAAAAAACTTTTGAAAAACATACCAACTTGGTGTATTTTGGCATTCACCAATGGTGTTTCAGCAAGTCTCACTCATATGCACATTTCTGTGCCACCCCAAGAACCCAACACCCATTCCATACCGGCCATTCATCCATATATACATAAAACCATGCATGTGATCACCCATTAAAACGCTAAGGAAAAAATAAAACAATCATCAATCCAAAAATAATCATGTACCTTCCAAAGGAACATTAACCACCAAATCAAAAACCATTTTCTGATTTCACAAAATAAAACATACTTCATCAAGAACCATTTGATCAAAAACCCAATCCATTTCATTTAATAGGACTTCTAAAAATAACCATTCTATTCCAAATATCCCTTCCCCATTTTCAAAAATTCAAAAATGTCTCTTTTCATAATCTGACAACCATAAAGGCCAAGAGACCCATAGTAGGTAACTAGTATTAGTGGGTGACTTGACCATATTGTTGGTGGCCATATATTAAACATGCCACCAACACATAGAGCCTTCTTAGGACCATTCCCTATCTCTACATGGGTTTCCAGGCCTTGAGAGCTCACAGAGACCATTATTCCAACTCCCCTTTTCATATCCCAACAACAAAAAATCAATAAGAACCAAAAACACTAATAAAACTAGACTTCCCATGAAAACCCGGGGGTTGGAACGAGCAAGAGTTCATGACGCTCTTCTCGAACCTACCCCTCAATTCCCGACAATCCAACTCTATCTACCTTGACATCCCTAAATAAAAAAGGGAACTCGAAAATAAAGTTCTTGCTAGGATCCAACCTCCTCTGATACCATTTTTTCACGAACCAGCCCAGGTCCTCCCTGAACTAGGAACCCAAACCGATTTGTGGCACGACACAAAGGGCCATCCCGATCCCCAGGGGCTGGAAACAATGTACCAGAATCAACAGAGTACTCAGGGGAATTATTTCTCCCAAAAATAATAAAAAATAAGCTACAAAAAGAAACAGACATCCCAACATACAATTATATAAAATTGAACGGGACATTATTTATACAAGAAAGTAAAAATACAAATAAACAATACAACCAACCGGCCAATCCTGAAGACCAAACTAACACCATATTACCCCACTGGTAACTGTCCAATACAACAAATACACATTTCCCAAGGTGACTGAACTCAAGATGAAACCTAAAAAAGGTCTAAAACAGAATAAAACTATAGGAGTGAGTATTAAAACCCAGTAGGTTAGCCCGATATTCTATTATCAATGCGCATCCTTTAAAATAAAAGAAATTTAAATTTCAATAATGAGATAAAATATATAAAAATAGGTTTTCTAAATGAGGTTCCATGCTAAAAAATTTACCAGAAAAAAACTTGCAAGTTTTATAAACAATAATTCTAGTAACAATTTTTCAAATAGGTGAAACTTCAAAATGAAAATAGTTTCAAGAGGGATGATTTAAATAATGTAAAATTTTAAATAAAAAACTATTTAGAATTTACAAAATAATCACACAGTATGCCTATGGTGATAAAAAATATCCAATAAGCATAAGTCACGGGAACACCCCTAGGCACTAGTTCGTTACAGCCCCCGGGTACCTCGTATCTCGGTGTAAAAGTAACCATAACAAATATATATTCTCGTGCACATGATCCACTAGTAAGAGAATAATCTATAAACTATTGTTACCCAAAATCATCATCATAATATTATTGTTAATGTTTCCATCATCAAACTTTCAATGTGAAACAGGGATAAAATCCCTTCGGATCACTATCATACTAGTACACATCCGCCGACCTAAATACCCATGTTCTCCCTTTTTGTTCTCAAAAAAGTTACACATATATAAAATACCATTTACTAATAAATATTACACTTAAAAATAATACAAACATCAAACATACCACACACATGTCTCACATTTCTTTCACATATCTATAAATAGACTAAATTTTCCTAAAACAAATTTCAAGAAGCATAACAAGGCCCTGTACATATAATCCATTAAAAAAATGATTTTTTAAGGCCCAAAACCCACCAATTACATATAAAACCAGATTTTACATCCCCAAAACCATTTAATAAATCAATTTAAAGATCATAAAATGTCCCCAAATTATGCAACATGAAATACACATGGAAACTATTTTTACAAGAAAAATGCCAAACGAGCCTTTAAGCATTTATCAAAACTAATATTTTCCAAATGTAAAATTTTCACATTTAATAAATATGTGTATACACGCAATTTTCAGTAGAAAACAACTTTCATAAATCCATTAAAACATTCAGGTTACACATCCAAATAACAACCATTTTTATAAGGATGCCAAATGGGTAATTTTTTGGAAACTCAGGCCAAAACATGTTTACCACCAAAAAACCATTTGTTTATAAAACCAAAACTACTTTTTTCAGACATAAAAGGACACCAAAATTCCATTTTTAATGATTAAAATGTATTTATAAACCAAAAAAATATATTTTAAATCACATTAAGCACATAAAAGTCAATCGGGCAATTTACTAAAGACAGGACATGCACTTTTAAACAAAAAACTTATTTTAAGAACTTGAAATGGGATAAAATACCATTTTCATTCCATAAATTTATTCAATATACTGAAACATGTTCAAAATACCATAAACAGGTGTGTAATCTATTGGAACATTTATGTAAGCAAGCGATGTACACGTTTATAACAAAATAACACTACTTTTCACAAAATAAGGCTTAAACAACTCTTTTTTACACCAAGAAAATTATCCAAATGCTGAAAAATAATACTAAATATATATATATAAGGTTGTAATAGAAATTAAATGATGAAACGTAAATGATAAAGTCATGTGAAAGTGATATCTTCCCTCAAAACCATGGCAGAAAGGAACTGCACACCCGATATCACCTATTGTGGTTCCCAACACTCTAGATCTATGAATACCAGCCCTAAAAGAACAAAAATCCCATAAATAATCATGTTATAAAATTAACCTAGGTCTTTAATGACCATGGAAGAAGATAAAACCAAAATAAAGTGTACGTAGAAAGAAGGAGGGGAAATGAGAAGGAATCTCACCTTGGAAACTAGAGAACTCTTCATCTTTCCTTAGATCTACACCATTAGAGGAAATTTAATGGCATGGAACTTCTTGGAGAGGATCCCTAGGTTTAGAAGAACCAGGAAAATAATATTTTGGTGGGAAAAGAGAAAAAAAATTAATGATTCATTAAAGAAACAAATTACCTTACCAAAAAAATCTTACAAAATTAATAAGATATAAAAGAAACAAATTGTTTTTAAAAAAATAGAAAATGGGCTCATGGTCTGGCTCAATACCTTAATAAATAACCCAAATACACCATGATTAGGAATTCATAAGTGTTTCCAAAATGATATGTTAGTTTTAATAGGTCAGGTGAGGAAAACTGGGAAGTTAAATGAGTGAAAAATGTTGAAAAATGAAGGATTTATAAAAGGAAATTTTTTGTTTTTATCTCTACAAATGGGCTCACAGTTGGGAAAAAATCTTGAATTAACCACCATTTTCTCCAAAAACTCCCAAAAATATATGGGGAATCCATTTTAGGATTATCAGACATATATTTTAGTTCAAAACTCAACATTAATCTCATCCAAAACTCTAGAAAATGATCAGTATTTCCAGCAAACCAGTTAAAAAACAAGACATGAAAAAAAGATCAGGTGTGAAAAGATCAATATGTTCAAATGAAGGTGGTTAGATTTGATCAAGGATTATTATTGTTATATATATTACCATCCTGGGAATGTGAAAAAATTAAAATATTTTATGATTAAAAAGTATCTTATAACCCTATCCATGATGCGGATTCTAAGGGATCCAATCATCTCAGACAAGAAAAGTATAGAAATGGAAATAATAAAAGAATATTCATCCTACCATTCTCTAATAAGTTATCAATTATATATTCTTGAGAGGATAAAGTATACTTAAAATTATTATGAGGTACTACCTAAAAATGTAAAAAATATTTTATAGTTCCAATTTTCTAAAGATGGAGTTATAAGGTTTGAAACATTGATATGTGTACCATAAAAACCATAACGGAATATGGGCTTCTAGATGATGTGCATAACTCATCCTACTCTATTGTCCCAAGAATAAATAATATATATATATATATTTGAATAAAAAAACTAGTAGGATAACATAAAGATGTAGATTAAAGAATTTGTATCATAATTCTTGGAATGCCAACAAGTGAATATTGCATTCTAGAATTCTAAGGGTATGATACATCCATTTCCCATAGAATGATGGAAATGGGAAAACATAACCCTATATATTTTCATAAGACTCCCAAGGACACCTAATAACTATAACTTCATCTGGTTGGTAGTTGATCACCTTACCAAGTCAGTGAATTTCATTTATATTAAGGAAGATTTATCTCTTCACCAACTCACCAATATATACATAAGGGAAGCAGTAAGAATTCAATGGATTTACAATGCTTTGGGGATCAACACCTACCCCAAGTGGTTCTCTCATATAACAAAAGTTTCCATTATAGCCTTCAAATAGACCCTTATGAGGCTTTGTATGAGAAGAGGTATCAGACTCCAACATGATGGGATAAATTTGGATAGTATAAGGTGATGGGTCATCACCTTATCTAATAGATGAAATAGAAGGTTCAAACCATTTAACATTATATGAAATATACACAAAGTTGACCGAAAACCTATGTATAAAATCATTGACATAACCTAGAGTTTAAGATTGAAGATAAAGTGTTCCTTGGTATATCACTATGGAATAATGTAATGATGTTTGGGAAGAAATGAAATCTTAGTCAAAGATTTTTCATCACATCGGAGCAATGGCCTATCGAGTATCACTCCCACCAAACTTATCTCAAGTACAGATGTATTACTTATATCCCTATTGAGTAAGTATATAAAAAACCCCTCAAATGTACTTAATCTATAGGTTCTACCATTATAGAATGGTCTTTAATATGTGGAGCAGTTGTTGAGTATATTAGATCATAGAGACAAGGTTCTAAAAAAGGAAAACTCACCTGGTAAAAGTGTTGTAGATGAACCAAAAGATTGATGAATCAACTTGGGAATCAAAAGAGTTAATGAAACAAAAGTACCCACATCTATTTTAGTGTACGGATAAAATTTTGAGGGTGATATTTATGAATTTAAAAATAATATAATGACCCTAACATTTATAAATTTAATTTAATTTTTAAATGAGTAAATTCCTTATTAAGAAATGAAATTATAGAAAAAACATGCAGTAATTTGGTTATTTTGGACCATTATAAGTTATATCATATTAGATTTAAAAACATATTAGTCATCATAAACACTGATATTATAGACATTATCTAGTGACTACATGATTAATATATATATATATATATAGGGTTATGGTCAATCTAACTGACATAGTCAAAGGAAGTGATGGCCTCGACCAGTAGGATTGTACCCTATAAATCCTATTTTTCAGAGAATATGAGGGAGATAGAATCACTAGTTTTACCCTTTACTAATTGAAATCCTAGATTAAACAAATAAAGAAAAAGTTAAACCATTTACGAGATAATTTCAATCGTATCCAGATCATGTCCCAAACCTTGTTTGTTGAACCACCCCAAGAAAATCTCACCATTGCACACCCTACCCATAGGGAATTCACTCGTGTAATTAAAGGATATGTATCTTGACCCTAATAGTATGATTTTTATATTTTTTAATATAAATTAATTATTATATTAATATTTTATTATTAATTTATAATTAATAAATAATAACTTTGATAAAAATTAGATTTGGATACGATAAAACACAAATTGTATTTTTTGGATATGTATAGTTTCAATCAAGAAACTCTTTTTAAAGAATTAAATAAAATTAAAAATAAATTATATAATAATAAAATATTTTTATTAAATAATATTTTTTAAATATATATGATAATATAATTTTATGAAGTCAAATAAAATTTTTATAAGGTTCGAAAATATATAATTTTCAAAAAATATGTATTTTCAATAAATATGAATTTTTTAATTTTAAATTTTAAATTATAAAAGTTAGATAATTTTTTTTATAAAATAAATATAATTTTTGAAATCAGTATATCAATATTATAAAAAAGTTAATTTTTCATAATTTTCTAAAATGGAAAATTTTATTGGTAAAAATTAAATACTTTATAATTATACAATATGTATAATGACATCATAAAACCCAAAAGTGATGAAATTAATATGATAAAGAGTTTCCATTAAAAAAATTATGTTTCCCCTTAAAAATAATTTGTTATTTAAGTTATTTTATTAATTTTATAAACCCTTAATGAATCCTCCAAAACCTATACTCTATTTTATGGTTTTAAAATCAATTTTTTATGAGCATGAATCACTTCGGCATCACCAAGGGTATTATTTTAATTATTTATATTACTAGACTTATAAAATAATTAAAAAAATAAACTTTTTAAAAAAACATGGGAAAATCATACTATGTTTTTTCGTTATTATTTCTTTATCATATAGAGTCCAAAACCTGAGTTTCAAAATAAATAAATAATTTCCCTCTATTTTTCTATAAAAACCCACACAAACTCTCATTTATCTTTATTCAAGACCCATTTTTCATGGATTTGTTATACCCATAACGCTCTATATCCCTGAAAAGGTGTCCCCAATCTCATAATAAGCTCTCCCAACCTTTAAGAAACATAGTCTCAAGGTAAGAAATCATATTCTTCTCTTACTTACTCAAGAACCTTCTTTAATTTATGCCTTTTGATTCCAAATTTTTCATGTTGGGATACATTTTTACACAACACATTTCATTTCCATATTATTTTCAAGTTATTACAGATCCCTTTCACTCTCATTAAACCCTTCTATAAATCTTCTTATACCCGCATTGTGTTTTCAAAATTAATTTGTGATTTTTTTTGAGCCAACCATTTTTGTAGTGAATACCCAACATAATTTACAATCAATGGTATTCACCTAGATATACATATAATTATTTTGTTTGGTAACTATATTTATGTAACACACACTCCTTGATCATTTGATTAAATTTGAATAAAAATTAACCTTTGGTGTGTGACCTATGTAGAACACTTATGTTTGTACATAATATTTATGTGACGGTTGGGTTTGAATTTATACAGATCTTTCAAACGTTGGGTAATATTTTTATCTCATGATGTTCCATGTATGGTGAAAGGTAGATTATTATAATCGCACTACATTATGATTTATTTGTGGTAATCCTTGACTTATGCTTATGATGTCATGTTTTTTTTTCAAACACATTCTCGTTTTTCTCTTAAGTTATCATATTATACCATGATTGTAGTTTCAATTTTATGATTCTCACCCCTCTTGTGTTACCTTCGTATGCCTCTTGGATCACATGTACAACTTTACCTTATGTTATTCTTTGATTATTCTCTTACTGAGCTATATGACTCACCCCTTTCTTAAGTATACCCCAAGGTTATCTCATGTAGTTTTAGAAGAGAAATTGATATTTTAAGAGCATGTAAAAGGATTTTTGAATAATTTTTTTATTTTTCTATTAAAATTTGTTATGTTATATGCATAATTACCCAAATAAATTAACCCTCAAAGTCTTATGGGGTTGTATTAAGTGTATCTTTATGGAATAAATCATGGATAAAGGTGTATTAAAATATGAATTTCCCTTGAAATGGAGTATGGATGATGGTGTGTTGATTAATGTGGATCTATTATCACATTCATGATCAAAGATAGATATGTTTCTCTATCATCTATCTACCACTTTGAGTGTACACAGCTCTGCTGATAGGTCATAGCCCTAATGAAAATTACTAGGCCTGAAGGAGGAAGTGTTCTGATGATAGATTTAGAATTATGGGTTTCTTGGTTGTTTAGGATGGTATTGGTTTATGATTCCTATTAATTCGAGGCATTTGTGGAAGATGTTGTGTGATTCAAAGTGGTAAAATGACTTACTTTAAATTTTATAGCTTCTAAATTTTATTTCAATATCTAATTTACCTTGTTGATATATGTGGTATTTTAATTACTCTCACATTTATTATATACCCTTTTAACGACTATGTTTTGATTATGTTTCTTGGATGACTATCACTCATGTATACCCTTGAATATCTATTTTACGCTGATTTTTAGTTATTTCAAGTGATGATTCTACTGATTACTCCCGAGTGCTCACCCTACCACAGTTTTCAATATGTTTTCAGGATATATCACTAGATTTTGGAATTGTTTTATGGATATCTTGGGTGGAGTTGGTAGATTCCTTATATTATAGTGTTTCTATTGCATATGTTTCCCCTAAGGTTTTACATTAAACATTTTTTTATCATTTAGTTCATGGAAATTTATCTTGAATTATAAACCCATTTCACTGTCCATTGGAGGAATCCCCCTTATCACTTTTCTGTGAAACTTTTATAGATTGGAATTCCCCCCATTTGGTAGTTTTATAAACTTTATGCTAATCGAAAACTCAGGACCTACAAGAGGTAAGACTATAGTGTTTCACTACTTCTCTTCACTTCGGACTTAAGAGGAGTATCATTAGTGGGTGGGGTCATGACATAGGGGTGTGAAATATTTTGGTTGATAGTTAAAGTGGAGTTTAGGGTAAATCAAAGGTGATGTTTTCATGGTATATATAGGTAAATAATGAATCTTGAACCTAAAATGATATTCAAACCTAGGATACTATCTAGTACACATGTATTTGTGTCCCCCAGTGATCTAATATAGTGAATTTGATAAAATATTGAACATGTTTATGAAGGAGTGTAACTATTAAAGGTAAAAATCATAGGAGGGTATATGCATCCTAATCAATTGTTGCACCATTATTTATATTCTAGTTATTATGTGTTCATATATGATTATTATACCATGATATAATTATTAAATAATTTTCTTTTTCTTACTAAACTAATTATATGGCTGAAATTGGAAAATACAAATGAAAATTTACTACAATGTACCTCTTTATTAAAATATTTTTAATGAAACTTGGATATGTTATCCAAATGATTTTTATATCATATTTCTACTAAATATGTTTTAATTAATATTTTTGAAGTGTAACATGTCTATTTTCTTTATTAATCATTGAAAGTTTTAGCAAAAAATCTCATTTTTTGTATTTTCCTTTTTTTGGAATCATTTATAAAGTTGGATGACAATAGTAAACTTTATGTCAATAAAATAGGAATATATTGTTTTAGAACCATGATTTGAAGTATTTTGATACTTTTATAGGATGATATTCCATGTATTACATTCTACACAAGATATATTATATGCATGTGTTAAAAAATCACTATAAGACCATAATTTTTCTTTTTAATTACCAAATTATTTTAAGAAAACTAGAATACTTAGTGATAAACCATTTTAAATTTGAAAATAATTATATAAAAGAACTTATTTATTATTTCCAAGAATGAATATTGTTTTTGGTGTTGAAATATCTATATATTACACATTAAAATATGTTTTTTCATGTTATTATTAGTTGTTAGAATATAAATGATCATGTGTAATGATAAACTAGAATTGTTGATTATAGAAGGTGTGTGTATGGTTGAGACTTTTTTATGTGACTTACCATAGAAACTCCATTACGTATTTCCTTAAAATAATGTTGTGTGTTGATCATGTTAAACTTAAATATGGGAATGAAAGTACATCACCCTTTTTATAATATATAAATATGTCATATTAATGATAAAATCATTAATAAATATTTAATTTAAACATGATCAGCATAAATCAGGGAATTAATTAAAATATAGTTTTAGTTTTAAATTTTTAAAGTATGCCTAATATCAAAACAAATGTTTTGAAATTTATTATAGAGTCTCTAGTATATATTTTCCTCATCATTTTGTGTGATGAAAAATTCAAACTAAAATATAAAAATGAAAGTTTTTAATATTAATAACAACATAGAAGAATGATTCTTTGGTAATATAATGATTAAATAAGGTTTTGATTAATCTTGAAAAACATAATTCATATGAACCATGCATGTGAAAATTTTCAAGTCTGTTGTAAAGGGCATGTTTAGGTGTGATGGTTGAGAGGAATATTTTGATGAAGTCCTTGGAATTTGAATTGAAATTAAGTGTGGTACATGACGTGTGGAATGATGATTTATTTCATTTATATGTTTATATGTCTTATAATTAATCTATTTTAGAACTATAAAATATGTATGCTAAATAATGGTATGGAGTGATTGCTTCCTGTGATGTTTTGTGATATAGTGATTATTTGTTCATGTTGTGATGAATTTGATTAAGTCACATTTAATAAAAGGGATAATCAGTTAAAGTTGGTAATTGAATTGGTTGTTTGAAAAAATTTCAACATGTGGATAATTTATTGATACCCACACTTAATCCCAATTTAAATAATGATAAAAAATAGTGGTTTTCATTGTGTTTTGTTATTAGATTTTTTGAAATTCTGAAGTCGTTTTGGGATTGGTTGCTTAGACACACCTTCTATAAAAGGATATGAACTTAAACATGGTAATAAATTTGATATTTATAACTCTATAATTCTTATGAAAAAACGCTTATGATAGATAATGAGACATTATGAAACCAATTATTTTAAATAAAAACTATGGTGTTTATGAGATTTGAAGAAAAAAATTATATATGGGAGAAATATATTTTTCATTAATAAATAATTTAATTATTTTACAGATGTAATTTTCTTGAAATAGTAAAATATGTTTCGGTATTAAGAATATGGAGAGGTGTCACACATCCCCCATTAATATACGCCGTTTTTGATATATGGTTTAAAGTTGGGTGGGTAAATTAGTGTTTCCCAAATCTTAGAACAACTTGATGTGGTGGATGGATTTCCCCAATAATATTCTTGTAGAAACTATGTTCAAGCGAATGTGGGTGATTTTATTATTTGAGGAATATGTTCTATTGTTGGTATTTTCAGTTTTATATCTTGGCTAACATAAGGTTATTTGGGTGAGTTTATATAGGTGATATGATGTTGTGATTAGTTGGGAATTCTGATATGGTCATGTAGAGTATTGTATTGTGAGTTATTTGGATAGTTATGTGTATGAATTACTAAATTTTTGTGTAAAATGTTTCTATTTTATATGAAAATTATGTGCCCCGGGTAGTTTACACTAACTTTTTTATTATTGGTTGAATGTTTTTCCATCAAAAAATCATTGACATGTTGAGAATGGAAAGGTAAAAGAGGAATCATAAGATGTATCAGTTTGTTGAGGTTTTAGTGGAAATAGGTATCGAATATCTTTAATGTAACCTCTAGACCTAAAAATATGGATTTTTTGGAAGAATTTTAAGTCATCTATGGATTGGTGAAGACTCTAAATGAATTATGGGTTGCATCAATAGTTTTCATGTTTTGGAAGGTGGCCCAATGATGGCAGGAAATGAAGTGTAATAGCTTGGATGATATGTCTTGGGTGGAATTCCTTGAATTATTAAAGAAATTATTTATTCTATCAAGTTCATATGAGAGATCATTTGAGGGAATGTTATGATAATCGGTGGGGTGATAGTTTTTTCATTTTTGGAACCCATTTCAGAGATATTATTAGTCAGTTTCTATGATTTTTTATTGATGAGAAATAACAAGAATAGTTATTCAGGATTTCCTTGTAGATAGAGATCTAGTGGTCTATCATACCTGTTCATTTTTCATCTTGGGAAGCATTGATAGACTAATCGAAGGCTATAGAGTAAGGTTTATATCTAAAAGGTGGTTCTGGTGAAGATCCCTCCAATGTGGTTAGAGAGGTTGAGCTGAGTTCCTTGAGTTGAAAAACTAAAAGTTTATAGAATAAGTGTGTGAGGAAATATTCTATAGTTAGAGCATGGTTTTGAGTACTGGTGATGAATGGCATCAGGTTTCCAGTTTCTGATGATCTAATTTTTTTTATTGTAAGGTTTCGGGGAACCACTAGTATGACTTCCCTAAGATTCAATAGGTTTTTAAGTCTTTGATAGAGAGTTATCTATGAGAATTCCTAGACATAGTATATCCCATTTAGTTGAAAAAATTATAATTAATTTTCAAATTCATTTCAAGTATTCCACACCAACTTTTATTTAAATCATCAAAATTCCCTCTTTCAAAACCTTTTGACAATTTCCATCAAAAAGTTTTCAGATATTAAAATATATTTATTTGTTTATTTATTTATTTAAATTTTAGTTAAGAATAATGGGATTGTTATTGTGTTTTCAATTGTGGGAAAGGGCGGTTGGAGGTATATTATAATGTTAATGATGTTCCTATTTGAGAATTATCTTCCATGATCAATGGGTTTCCTGGGTGAGGTTCATTTTATGGGAGTTGTGGTTCATCCCTTGGTGAGGGTGTTGGTAGTAAGTTTTCTTTATTTTTCCTGATATTTCTATTTTGGCTCTTTTTTACATGTTTTACACACTTATTCTTCCTATATGTGCCCTAATTATTCAATGGGATTTAGTTTTAGGGGTTCAAAGAAGGAGGTGTTTCTCCCTATACAATTATTAATATCACGGTGGTGGTCAATGGTGATTTAAAACAGTTTTTAAATGTGTTAGGTTCATAAGTATAAACCAATTCAAATGGTGATGAAGAAGATATATCTTGGAACAGGGAGAAATATGGGAATAGTGAGAGTCACTATGCAGTAATGGAGGTAATTTGACATAATCTATAAATGGGGGTTTGGCTACCCCTTGATTCAATTTCTCATCTTCTTCTCTCAAACCCTATTTGAATTCTAGGACTCTCCAGCCATGTCTTAGAGATTCTAATAACCTTAATTCATGTATACTCATGTCTCATGAGTTAAGGTTTTGATGGTGTCTCCTTTAGGGGTATTTGGTCCTTGATTTTACATTCTTACTTGGATAATAGTGAACTTCTAATCATGGTAGAGGATTTATAGACTAATCATTCTATTTTATAGAATAATTATTCTTGATAAAACTTCATGTGACTCTATCTATGCATAAAATCCCAATTTCTTATATATTCAATTTAAATTTCATGATGGATAGTTTCAATTTATGGAAAGAATACGTGGGAAACACAATTTAAATAATTAATTAAGTTGAGATAATGAATCTATTAATGGATTTTAGAAGGAAAATATATCTTTATGTGTTTTATAACTTTCCTATTCTATGAGATGACCTTTTATTAATTTTTATGTTGCATTTTTTATTACTTACTCTTGTTATCATTGATGCACTGTTCCTCTATCATAAATAGTTAAACACTTAAACATGGAAATGAAAATAGATGGTTATAATTATAGAAAAGTGTGGTGTTATTGTTATGGTTTCATGCATAACCTATTGAAAAATCCCAAAATTGTTTGTGATATTTTTTCCCTTGAATGTGTGAAATGAGGTTTTTATTAAATATTGGAATCAATTTGGATAAATTGATAATAATAATAATAGTTAGAAATTAATGTGCTACTTTTATAACTAGTAGGTGAAATAATGAAGGTCATTGGCCCATGTATTTTTTATACCCATAGTTATGTTGATGTTTTTACATTTATATGTATGGATAGATTATGGAGTATTGTTGTTAAAGAATTATAAGTTTCCATGTATATAATCACCAGTTTAATAATTATTAAAATCATGTAATAATAGGTAATGAATTAGTTGTGTGTGAATCTGGAAATTATTGTGAATTGGAATCGAATATGTTTGGTTTGATAAATATGAAACTGGATAGTGGTTAGGAAATGAGGGTGTAGGGATTTTTTAATGAAAATATTAAAGGATAAAACCAAATTCAGACATGGATATTGTTTTTATATCAACTGTGTTTCTTGACAAGTGACAGTTATATTGTGGATGGAAATTGTGGAGGTGGTTATGGAGGAATAAAGGAAAATAAAGGAAGATGCAGTGAAACATATATGATGGGCAATAATGGCTTTATGTGGTTACATATCTCTATAGAATATATTATTACTCATAGTGGTTATGAATATTCATGGGTTATAGTAGATTAAGGTAGGTACAACCTTGAAAAGTGTGGGAGTGGTATATGGTGTACCCAATGATGGGGTGGGGAAGGAATGTTGAGGGTGTATAATAGGGATCATGCATTGTAGGGGCAGGGCATGAGGTTGATGTCCTGTATGTTTAAATTTCCTATCAAATTGTGATTTCGGGAAGTGGATATTGACAAGATGAAGATATAGATATAGATATGTGATGGTTATGGTTATGTGATGATGAGGTTTTAGATATATGTGATGTGGTATGTGGTTTTGGGGTATGGATGATGGTGTGTTGACTGATGTTGATCCATTACCTCATTCTTGGTCATATAGAGAGAGGTTTCTCTGAAAGTTAGATACCTCTCAGAGAGTACATGGATATACCAATAGGTAAGAGTAATGATAGAAATTACTGGTCACAAAGGAGAAAGTATTGTGGTGATGGATATGTTTTTTAGGTTTCTTATCTATTAATGATGGTATTAGTTTATGTTGACCATGGTGTCGTGGTATTTTTTTTTGATGTTTCGGTATTGTAGGGGGTAACTTGGATTCCATTGATCATTTTTATGACAACCCTGCTTTTACTACAAACTTAAACATGATTTATTACATAAAACTTCACTTGATACAACAAATAATATCGAGAGGTTTAGTGTATTTGGGTCTTAGGATCATTGCATAAAAACTTAAAACATGAAATACAACATCTTTATTGAAAACTTCATTTTCATGACCACTACATTCCTTCGTACTTAGCATTGCATGGGATAACCTGAGGACATGCATAAGAAAAGGGTGAGCTATAAAGACCAGTAAGGGAGTACACATGGAACAACATGAGGAGTACAATACATGTTAGACAATAGTCATATCAATAGGCCATAATAAAAAAACATGAACATAAAGGCCAGATAAATCATGATAATTATAACATGGAAATGTGGCAACAACACTTAACATGGAATTAGCATGATCCAAAGCTCATTGCACATAGAGCATGAGTAAATCCTCATTGCACATGAAGCACGAGTAAACCCTCTTTTCACTTGAATTAGCATGAGTCAACACTCATTTCACATGACGTATCATGATACTATACTTTACCCAATGCATTGGAGCACTATAAGGGCGTACCCTTCTTAAACATTTCATTTCATGCATAAGTGTGCCACATGGATCATAAAACATGGATTCATAAAACATAATAATTTATTCCACGATAAATTAATGTGGAATTCATACATGAAACTTTACAATAAATAAGTAAATGTGCATAAAGTTGAATACCCTTTATGGAGAAATGGGTATGGTATCCACTACACAATGACATTGGCTTAGAAAATCGGTGCAATTTCGGCAGCGTAACGGCGTGACATAAGAATTCATAAAAATGGTTGATGAGAGAGAAAAGGGGTTCCTCATCGTCTTTTCATGTAATGTACAGTAAGGAGTTTATAGAGATACATGTCCCAAAAATTGTCATGGAATTTATATTCATGATACAAAATTATTGCTTGAATGTAAAAGAAGAGAGAGAAGTTCCTTTCGGAATTTCGGCAAAGTAACGGGTGTACATGGGAGACATTTAATGGGAGAGAAAGGGGTATCCCATCATTCAAACAATAATACGGAATTATGGAGGAGGTGAGAAACCATACCCCAACATTCATAATTGAAATTAAAAGGGCAATACAACTTAAAGAAAATTGACAAAAATGAGAAAGGAAGAAAAAACCCTTACTTGGAAGTGTGCTTCCAAAGGCTGGAGAGAGGCTTGTGTGAGGCTTCTTGGGAGCTTGGGGCACCTTGGGGGGATTCTAGAGAGAGTAGGGAATAGGTTTGACGAACTCCAAGGGCTTTTAGTGAGAAGGAAGTGGGATCTTGGGTGGGTTTATATAGGAAATGTGAGGGAATTCTTTATTATTTTGGTTTGGGACCCCTTATATTAAATTAATCCAAACCACAAACCATCCCATTGTTTTTGCCCATGGTTTTTGGAAAAAGGAAGAGGAAAAAAATATTGTATAAGGACAAAGTCCAAACTTCTTAAAATATTAGGGTGCTTATGTGGAGGTGAGTCACACTCCCATGGAAATTAATTTAAAAAGGCAAGGTCTTAAATAAGTCTTGAGGGGTCCATTAATGCTTTGAAAAGTAAGTTAAACAAACCCAAAATCACATTATATTAATGCTAAAACATATATTGGCCGAACATAAAGATTATAGTATTTTATTACATCACTATTGGGTCATTATGATGTCATAAAACACATTATATATTTAAACGGTATTTAATTTTTACTCAAAAATTTGATTGTCTCAGAAAATTATGAAAAAATCCCCATTGGATAATTCCGACATCCTTATTCCAAAAATAACATTTATTTTATCTAAATAATTTTCTAAATATGATAATTTTCACTTTTAAAATAAAAACCGACATTTATCGAAAATTCACAGGTTTGGACAGAAATGGCTTTCAAACCTTAATAAAAATTATAATTTCATTCATAAAATTATAAGATCATTTATATTTAATAAGAATTAATTTAATAATAATAATAATATTTTATTAAAATATTATTTAATTCAAAAATCCATTTATTTAATAAAATATAATTCTTAGTTAAATAATAACAAAAACACTATTTGTACTTCAAAAACTATTTACAATGTATCAAAAATGACTAGAAATTGTATTCATTATTATATAAAAAAAATAATGTACATGAACATAGTACTACTTATTTCTTACATAACCCCTTAAAATAGATGCATAAGACCTAAGGGTAAGGTGTGCGATGGTGACAGACTCTTGGGGTGGCTCGGATAGCATCGCTCGAGTGGTAATTTCAATCAACTTCCACTTTTCCCGTAGACGGTCACATTCGAGCTTGACAAGATGAAGCTGAGCTTGGGCTTGGTCAAGGGCAAAGCCCAAAGATGCCACCTCTTTTCCAAGATCCGACAAATGGGCTTCGTATGGGGCAATTCTACTGGATGAGGCCATCGCTTCTTTTTTCTGAGTAAATTGGATTTGTTAAGGTCCTATATTTATACGAATCATGCGATCATTGTTTGACGGCTATATTAACAACGGTAAAAATTCTTAACATAAAACCAAAGAAGTTGACATCTTATAAAAACATTTTTCATAAAGATACATTTAACTGGATCAAGAGGGATTTCCATTAATGAAATTTTGGGTCGTTACAATTTTGGCATATAAATTTTATTTCTACATTTTATTTCTAGTATTGAAATTGTTGGTCTCTGACTTATTACCCTGATTATACTATTTCCTAGTGGTAACTATGTTTTGACAGTTTTTCTTGGATGATTTTCACTCATGTGTACCCTTACAAATTTATTGTACAAAGATATTGATTTTTTTAGGGATGATCTTATTAAGTACCATCAATTTCTCACCCAACCATAGTTTTCAGAAATATCCATGGCATATCACAAGAGTTTAGAGCTATTTTTTGGGTATCTTGGGTGGATTTGGTAGCTGGATTATTATTTATAATTTCTCTTGCATGTGTTTCCCTTAATGTTTTATATTTTACATGTTTGTCCCCTTGGATTACCAATATTTTTCAATGAATGGAAAGTTATTTTTGTGATGATTGATTTACTCCCCACTATCTCTTATCACTGAAACATTATTTAGGTTAATTTCTCCCATTTTATCATTTTATACCCTTCATGCTATTCAGAAATCAAGAACCTACTAGAGGCGGGACTTAAGGGTCACTCCTCTTCACAATTGGCCTAGGAGGGATGAAAGTAGAGGGGTTGTAACATAATTTGTTCTATATTTTCATGATATTTCTATATATACATTTTCAAAACACAACCAAGATAAAATGAATCTACCATCTCATTATACTAAATGGTTTTAGAAAACTAAATCATAGAAAAAACACACTAAATCATTAGGTTTTAAAATTTTCAAAAATGTCTCAAATTAAATTTGAAGAGAAATACTTATTACTAGAAAATTAATTCAAATCCATTTGTATATATATATATTAACCCCTTGAAACAATATTTTAGAAAAGAACTAAAATAATTTTCAAAAAATATATATATAAGGTTTAATAAATACATTACTTATCAAAAATTAGAAAATTGTAAACTTAGATACATGAAATATCAATATAGATAAAATTCACAAATCCAAAAAATGAGATTCTGAAACATTTTCAATTAGATCACTAATAAAATAATCTATTTAATACTCACTATACAACTATTTAGTAATTATTGATTAAAAGTAATCCCCATCCCATTTTATATAATTACGATATTGGAAAATATAGTATAAAAATATAACTTCACTATATAAATACATGTTCAAATAATAATGAATACAACAATCAAGTATCAAATTATGCATATCTCATAAATAGATTCCTTTTTGTAAAGTAAAGAGATAAAAAAATCTAGATTTTTCCAGGGTGGTAAATTATTTTAAATCCTTTCACGAACATTTAAAAATAAAATTAAAAACCTTAGGTTCATTAGGGAACACTTTCAAAATTGAAAAAACAATATTCGTTTACCATAAAATTTTAAAAAGTTTCATTTATAAACCTCATCCCTTTTTAAATCAAAGTAATTCCTTATATTTATTTTTCCTAAAATACACTTTACATGATATTTTTTATTTGGTATTTCATAAATGAATATAATTCGTTTTACTTCTCATAATATACACATATCAGTCAATAAACCAAACATTTATTTACACACAACATGAAAAAATATCAAAACATGAAAAAATGTCATAGAGTATACTAGACATATTTATTTAAATCTATAATCTTTTATAGAATCATTGAATGTTAATGAGAGACATTTCATCAATTAGAAAAAATAAATGACAGGAAAGTTTTAAAATAATGTCATTATTCTTGAATAATAATGGCCAAGAAAGCTCACCATGGTGAACATTGAAAAAAAACTCATCGAAGGGATGAAAGACCCACTCTTCATGAATATTCATGGGTGAATCAAAATGAACTGGTTGATCAAGTTCATACATGAATTATTTTACATTTTAAAATGATCATATCTCTACCTACTACCAAACTTACTTCTCATGATTTAATAGAATTTTCTAATGAACCAGCCCAAAAACTCAGACATCGTACACGAACTGGCACACCATATACTTAAGTCATGTTTCTGATCACCCTATGATGGAACAAGTGCCAAATCGTATCACATGTACGAGGGAATAAATTAAAATTAATAAATTATAAAGAATAAATGATAAAAATGGAAAACAAATATGTAAAAAATCATCCACTATAAGAAGATACAAGTGATTACATGTAAAATAAGTTCTAAAGGAGAGTACAATCAAGATAAAATGACCTGATAAAAATGAAATAAGACCACACTATCCCCAAGGGGAACAAAAATATCCATATTCTACCACCTTCATCACACTCCATCCAAGACAATGGTCCAAAACCTTATCCAAATGTATATAAAATACCTTTAATATAGATCAAGAGAATACATAATTACATAAAAACTAGGGAGTTTATTTATATTGTGAGATAATTCCCAGTAGGATACCCCAAGAATACATATATTTTCTTCTATAAGAAATACCAAAAATGATAGTTTGAATTAAAAATTAATTTTTTTACTTTGTTCATAAATTAAACAAGATAAGAAATATTTTCTTTTAAAACCACTCTCTTTTACTATGGAAACATGGGTGATCGTAAAACAAGGAAATAAGAGATCAAAGGTTACACATGCATAAAGTATATAATTGATAGAAATTAAAATGGATCGTATTATAATATATAAATAAATATAAGATAAAACATTAAATGGGCAACCTATAAGATAAGGTTTGTAACATCATAAATAAAATGCCACACAAGTGACATAAAAAAATCATGACATTAAGGTCGAATAAATTGGATGAAAAACATGTATTGAACATAAAGCTTTATCCTTGGTTCAAATAAAGGGGTAACATAGGATCTCCATCACAAAACACTGATTGACCTAGGGAGAACATATTAGAAATCCCACACTGATATACCCTCTCGGCCTTACCAGGTGACTACCCCATATATAGGAAATAAACATCACTGTGGGAACAAGACAATGAGAAATCTAAGTTAATGTATCACTCATCCCAATTACCTGTAAAAGTACTCAGGGTTCCCGGGTGTACTTCATCCAAAAAAACATCAAGAATATAAAAATTAATATTTCAATCTCAATTATCAGTATAAACTCATTATGGTCTGTGCATTATATAAATACAAAAAAAATCATAACCATAAATCCAAATAATACCTCATAAAAAATTAAACCCTAGAAATTACATTGTTAAAAATAATTTCCTATCAAAACCAATTTTGAATATCCATTTGAAACCATAACATTATTTAAAAAATTAAGAAATATCTTGTAGAACAAAATTGGTTTGTGAGAAAATATTATATAAAATCCATGAAAAACTTAACTTTTTAAATCATAAATTCATGCAATGTAGAGAAAAAAATATAAATATATCTTTAAAAAATATCATAATACAATAGGAAAACCATTTATGAATCCCATTTATACTATAATAAGTATATAAGTAATTTTATCAAACATGTTGTGAGTGTTGAAACTAATTTTTATAAATATAGTGTTGAAATATCCTTTTGTGCCTTTACATCAATTCATAATTATCATGATGAGAAGTAAATCCAAATATTTATCAATGAAAACTCATATGGTAACTAATTGGATATAAAAAACAATTAAAAATTCAATCACTGATATATTTTCAAATAAAAGGAGTGTACATAGAGGCTCCTAACTAAAAATAAAGAAACCTCGCTACCTTTAAGAAATGGAAATGGATTAGGGGTGGTAAATACCCTGGTATCCCTTCTATTCCAAAACTCTTACAGAAAATGATGATTTTTCTTTGAAATGGAAACCCTCAAAATAAGTCACAAACCCTAATTGATTAAAGGAGGATAGAAGCATGTGAGGATGAATGAGAGATGGGAAAAACTGAGAGAGAGACTTACTTGAACCATCAATAAAGACATTACATAGATAAATAAATAGAACAATACTAGTATCCATTGAAGAGGTTGTAAAATATATCACTTGGAAATATATTTATCAAGAACTACTGGAATGGTGGGATATACCAACAGTTTCAGGCCAACGGTTTGAGAAAACCATTGGCATAGTTCATTTTTTCCAACGGTTTCAGGAAACCATTGGGAAATCTTCCATTAGAACACTTTTTCCCAATGGTTTCCTTAAACCGATGGGAAATCTCTATTTTTAAAATCCTTTACCAATAGATATACAAAACTGTCAGCAAATAATACCTTTCCCAGCAGTTTTTTAAAACCGTTGGGAAATTTTTTCTCCAAATACACAGAACCCCTGATTCCATGTCCGCGCTCGACTACCCTAGCTCACTGTCTCTATCGAAGGTATCTCATTATGAACTTTCTGAAACTTCTTCCATCCTCTTCAATCAACACTTTTCTTGTTATACACTGCAAATCGGTAAGTTGGTAAGTGCTATCTTTGTTTTGTTGTTATGATTCTATGATTTTTTGTTTTCTGTTTTGATTTGGATTTATGAATGTAGGAATTTTTGTTTTATGTTTTGATTTGGATGAATTCCTATTTTGATTTGAGGTGGGGGAGGGTGTGCATATGGGGTGGGGGAGGATGTCGAGGGCTATCCAAGTGGGGTGGGTGAGGGGATGTCTAGGTAGTGTGGGGTATGGGGGAGGGGTTGTCTCGGTAGGGTGGGGGAGGGGGTTGGGTTTTCCAAATGGGGTGGGGGTAGGGATGTTTGGGGTGGGGGAGGGTGTGTAGGTGGGGTGGGGGAGGGTGTCCAGGCAGGGTTGTCCAAGTAGGGTGGGGAGGGTGTGCAGGTGGGGTGGGAGAGGGGTTGTCTAGGTAGGGTGGGGGAGGGGGTTGGGTTGTCCAAAGGGGGTGGGGGTAGGGCTATTTGGGGTGGGGTAGGGTGTGCAGGTGGGGTGTGGGAGGGGTTTTCTAGGTAGGGTGGGGGGATGGGTTGTCCAAGTGGGGTGACGATAGGGCTGTCCAGGTGGGGTGGGGGCTGGGTTTTCCATGTGGGGTGGGGTAGGGCTGTCCAAGTGGGGTGGTGGGGTTAGGTTGTCCATGTGTGGTAGGGGTAGGGCTGTCTAAGTGGGGTGGGGGTTGGGTTGTCCAAGTGGGGTGGGGGTAGGGTTGTCCAAGTGGGGTGGGGTGGGGGGGGTTGTCCAAGTGGGGTGGGGTAGGGTTGTCCAAGTGGGGTGGGGGTCTGGGTTGTCCAAGTGGGGTGGGGGTAGGGATGTCCAAGTGGAGGGGGGGGCTAGGTTGTCCAAGTGGGGTGGGGTAGGGCTGTCCAAGTTGGGCGGGGGGGATGGGTTGTCCAAGTGGGGTGGGGGTAGGGTTTTCAAAGTGGGGTGGGGGGCTGGGTTGTCCAAGTGGGGTGGGGGTAGGGATGTCCAAGAGGGGTGGGGGATGGTTTGTCCAAGTGGGGTGGGTGTAGGGCTATCCAAGTGGGGTGGGGAGGGTGTGTCGGTGGATGAATCTCATAACTATAAACTCTCTATAAATTCTGGAAGTATGAAAATGTATAGGGACATTTGTGATCATTTTTTTGTGGGATAACATAAAAAGTGTTTGATGTTTTTAGTACTTTTTTATTTGGAGTTTATTTTGATGCTGATGTTTCTTATTGATACATATGATGGAATTTATTTTAGTTTCTAAATCGGCTGAGACTCCCCCCACCATGCACAGTGTATTCAACATCTACCCTTATTTAACCATTCTATTTACATAGCCTATCCAACCTCTACCCTAATTTAATCAGTGAACTCAAGTCATCAATTCAAGCCTTCATTCTAATTATCATGTAAGAAATTGAATGATGTATACCCATCCTCACATGATTTCTTACCTTATATAGTGTCCAACATATGGAATATGAGCTTTTTAATTCATCAATTAACCAGGATCATATATTCCATTTCCCCCAAGATGACAGTACTAATATAACTTTAGGGTCAATTAAACATGGTTCTCATTGTACGTTGTATATTATGTGTCCTTATTGGAAAATACTCACTTTTATGAGGGTGGGGTGCTTTTCACTGGCCATGCTGGCATGTGTAGACATCCATAAAAATGTTAGATAAGTCACAAGTTTAATTCAGTAATGTTTTTATCATTGACATACTTTATTATTAATCTCAAATTTAGAAATAAATGTTTTTTTCTGTACTTTATGAAATTAAATCTTTTTACAATCCATGAACAACCTATTAGTGTAGAAGCCTAAAATTTATTCACCCATGGGGTGTGCATGACTTGGGGAAGTGATTGGGTAATGATATGTAGGACCATAGAGGTGCCAATAATGAGTTATTGAACATGAGTGAATGATTTGGGATGTCTATAAAACATAATGGGACCTGAGGCATGTGCCTCTTATAGACCCAATGAAAATGAATATAAATAAATTTTAATTTAATTTTTGAGTAGTTGTTCTTTACATTATTTTAATAGTTCACTACGTTGACTAGAAACTTCTTCCTTTATCGTTTACTTAAATATATTTTCTAATAACATTCAATCCTATTGATTTGTTTATGACAAAATGACCTATATAAATTCTGTTTATAGAATAGACAGAATTTGGATGTATGAAACCGATCGGATCTCAAGCGATTTTAAAAACAATTTGGAGAGCTTTATAGATTTTTCATTTCACAATGCTTCAGATAGTGGTCGCATACACTTCCCATGTTCCAATTGTGTTGGTAGACCCAGGTTGAGCCGTGAAGAAGTTAGATACCACATAAAAAAATATGGTTTTCAAGAAAACTACTTTGTGTGGTATCGCAATGAGGAGAAAATGAAATCCAAAATTGGTGATAATCGAAATGAAAGGACTGGAATGGAGAATTTGTTAGATGATTAGTTTCCGTTTATTCTTCATCATGAAAAAGAAAGGATTTCGACTCAAGAAGACTTTGATATGAGGACAGATTATGCATCTAGTGAAAATGATGATATTGATAGGCTGAAAAAATTGAATTATGCTTCCGCAACTCTAGTATATCGACAATGCAAAAAAATGGAAAATCTGGAATTTTTAATCTGATTGTTTCATGGGAAAAATATGTATGGGATTTCTAATACAGCAATCAATTACATTATTACCCTCTTGAAGGATTTACTTCCAAATGATGCAGATATTCCCCCAAACCACTATATGGCATGGAACTTAGTTGAGGAACTTGGATTTTCAAGAAACAAAATTCAATCTTGCCAGAAAGATTGCAGTTTATTCTGGGAGGAAACCACTGAACGTAATGATTGTATAAAATGTGGCACATCGCGCTGGAAGTCAAAATATGATGGAACACCATCCCACCTTCCACAGAAAGTAATGTGGCCCTTTCTATTGATCCCCAGACTCCAGAATCTTTTTATGTCTGATGACATATCAACAAAAATGAGATGGCACGATACCGAGAGAAAGAAGACTAATGATGAGTTGGTTCATCCTGCAGATGGATTTTCATGGTAGAGATTTGATGCTCGACATCCTGATTTTACAGCAGACGTGCGTAATGTGAGTATGGGTCTTTCATGTGACGGTTTTAATCCGTTTGGGAAGAATCTTACTTCACACAACACATGTCCAGGTTTTATACACATTTATAATCTTCCCCCATGGTTGTGTATGAAAAAACCATTCACTTTCATGAGTATCCTCATATCTGGTCCTTATGATCCCAACATTGATTTTGACGTATACATGCAACCTTTAATAAAAGAGTTGAAACTTATTTGGGATGTGGGTGTGCGCACATACAATGCATGTTTGAAAGACATATTTCAGATGTGTATTCTGCTTATGTGGACGATCAATGATTTTCTAGATTATGCAATGATGCCTGGATGGAGCACGAAGGTAAAACTGTCATGTCTAGTTTATATGAATAATACATGATCCAGAAGACTGAAACATTGTTGTAGTTTCAGTTTTATAGGACATCGACGATTCTTGCCAAAGGATAATCCATATAGAATGAATCATTGAATATTTGATAATACCATAGAGACCGATAATCCACCTCAGCGTATGTCTAGAACTGATGTGCATAATGAATTGAAAGATTTCAGTTTTCATTTTTGAAGAGTCAAATGAAATCTGGAAATAGAAATAATTTTTCCACTAAAACCTGTTACAGTTGGAGGAAGAGGAGTATCCTTTTTGATTTTCCTTATTTTTCAACCAATTTGTTACGTCATTGCTTAGAAGTAATTCATATTGAAAAGAATATGTGTGAAATTTTTCTTTCGGTTCTTATAAATATCAAGGGGAAGGTGAAAGATGATTTACGATCTCAGCGTGACTTGGTGGATTTTTTTACTTGTCAATTGTTAGGATAATACATGGGTTACATGTTAAGGACTCATGGACGGACTCGTCATGCTCAGGGCATTTAGACTTGAAATTCTAGGATGTATGCTTTTGTTTCTAGGTTAGGGATACCAGGATTGTGTTGATACATTAGGAAAATGATCCATGGGTCATTTTTGATGTGTACGAGTCAACCTAATCTAAACCTAAGGTGTGGTGTGGCCAGTAGCACTCTAACTGGGTCTCTTTTGTTTAAAATGGATGGGATTTTAAGTGAAAAGTACAACTGGCATATGGAAAACTGACCAAATGCTTTCAGATTCTATTGATACTATATCACAATGATCCATGGGTCATATGTGACGTGTACGAGTCAACCCCAGCTCAATCCGAGTCGTAGTGTGGTCGGCATCACTCTAAGTGTCTCTCTTATGTTTAAAATGGACACATTTTAAGTACATACGGAAAACAGACCAAACATATTCTGATTGTGTCGATACTTTAGCATAATGATCCAAGGGTCATATGTGATGTGTATGATTCAACCACGCCTCAATCCGAGGCGTGGTGTGGCTGACACCATTCGAAGTGTCTCACTTTTTTTTGAAATGGATAACATTTTAAGTGAAAAGTACAACTAACATACGGAAAACTGACCAAATGAATTCGGATTGTGTTGATACTTTAGGAAAATGATCCTTGGGTTATTTTTGACGTGTATGAGTCAACCTCGCCTCAATCCAAGGCTCAGTGTGGCCAGCACCACTCAAAGTGTCTATGGTTTATTTGAAATGGACAACATTTTAAGTGAAAATAACAACTAGCATTAGGAAAACTGACTGAACGCATTCGGATTGTGTTGATACTTTAGCACAAAAATCCATGGGTCATATGTGATTTGTGCAAGTCAACCTTGCCTCAATCTGAGGCCCGGTGTGGCCAGCACCACTCAAATTGTCTCTCTTTTGTTTAAAATGGACTTCATTTTAAGTGAAAACAACAACTGACATACAGAATACTGACCAAACGCATTAGGATTATGTTTAACCTTAGTTAAAACGATCCATGGGTTTTTTTTGACGTGTAAGAGTCAATACCGCCTCAATCTGAGGAACGGTGTGGCCGAAACCACTCAAATTGTCTCTCTTTCGTTTAATATAGACTTCATTTTAAATGAAACAATAAATGACATATGGAAAACTGACCAAATGCATTCGAATTCCATTGAAACTTTAGGACAATGATCCATATGTGACGTGTACGAGTCAACCCTGCCTCAATCTGAGTCCTAGTGTGGCCAGCACCACTCAAAGTGTCTCACATTTATTTGAAATGGACAACATTTTAATTGAAAACAACTACTGGCATACAGAAAATTGACCAAATGCATTCTCAATGTGTTGAAAGTTTAGAACAATGATAAATGGGTCATATGTGATGTCTACGAGTGAACTCTTCCTTAATATGAGTCATGGTGTGACCGGAACCACATAAAGTGTCTCATTTTTTTTTGAAATGAACAACATTTTAATTGAAAACAACAACTGACATACGGAAAACACACCAAACGCATTTTGAATGTGTTGATGCTTTAGGACAATGATACATGGGTCATATGTGACGTGTACCAGTCAACCCCACCTCAATTCGAGGTTTGGTGTGGCCGGCACCACTCAAACTGTCTCTCTTTTGTTTAAAATGGACATCATTTTAAGTGAAAACAACAACTAATATACGGAAAACTGACCAAACACATTCATATTTCATTTAAACTTTTGTAAAACGATCCATGGGTCATATGTAATGTTTATGAGTCAACCCTTACTAAATCCGAGTTGGATTGTGGCCGTCACAGCTCTAAGTGTCTCAGTTTTATTTGAAATGGACAACATTTTAAGTGAAAAGTACAATTGGCATACAGAAAACTGACCAAACACATTCGAATTATATTGATACTTTATCAAAAAGATCCATGGGTGATATGTGATGTGTAAAAGTCAACCCCAGCTAAATCTGAGTTGCGGTGTGGTCGAGATCACTCTAAGTGTCTCTCTTATGTTTAAAATGGACAACATTTTAAGTACATAATGAAAACTGACCAAACAGATTCTGATTGTGTTAATACTTTGTCACAATGATCCACTTGTAATATTTGACTTGTAAAACTCAACCCTACCTCAATCCGAGGTGCGGTGTGGCCGGAACCATTCAAAGTGTCTCACTTTTGTTTGAAATGGATAACATTTTAAGTGAAAAGTACAACGGACATACAGAAAACCGACCAAACGCATTCGGATTGTGTTGATACTTTAGTAAAATAATACCTGGGCCATTTTTTATGTGTACGTGTCAACCCAGCCTCAATCCAAGGCCAAGTGTGTTCGGCACCACTCAAAGTGTCTCATATTTATTTGAAATGGACAACATTTTAAGTGAAAATAACAACTAGCATATGTAAAACCAACCAAACTCATCGGATTGTGTTTATACTTTATCACAATGATCCATGGGTCATATGTGACGTGTACGAGTCAACCCCGCCTCAATATGAGGCCCGGTGTGGCCAGAACCGCTCAAAGTGTCTCTCTTTAGTTTAAAATGGACTTCATTTTTAGTGAAAACAACAACTATCATACGGAAAACTGACCAAATGCATTATAATTCTATTGAACCTTTATTAAAACAATCCATGGGTCATTTGTGACGTGTACACATCAACCCCGCCTCAATCCGAGGCACGGTGTGGCTGGAACAACTCAAATTGTCTCTCTTTCATTTAAAATAGACTTCATTTTAGGTGAAAACAATAAATGACATACAGAAAACTGACCAAATGCATTCAAATTCCGTTGAAACGTTACGAAAATGATCCATGGATCATATGGGATGTGTATGAGTCAACCCTGATTCAATCCAAGGCCTGGTGTGGTGGGAACCACTCAAAGTGTCTCACATTTATTTGAAATGGACAACATTTTAATTGAAAACAACTACTGGAATACGGAAAACCGACCAGACGCATTCATAATGTGTTGAAAGTTTAGAACATTGATCAATGGGTCATATATGACATGTGTGAGTCAACCCTACCTTAATCTGAGGCATGGCGTGACCGAAATCACTCAAAGTTTCTCATTTTTTTGAAATGAACAACATTTTTAGTGAAAACAACAACTCACATATAGAAAACCAACCAAACGCATTCTGAATGTGTTTATGCTTTAGGAAAAAGATACATGGATCATATGTGATGTTTAAAAGTCAACCCCACCTCAATCAAAGGTGCGGTGTGGCCGGCACCACTCAAAGTGTCTCTCTCTTCTTTAAAATGGACATTATTTTAAGTGAAAACAACAACTGATATATGGAAAACCAATCAAACGCATTCGGATTCCATTTAAACTTTAGGAAAACGATACATGGGTCATATTTTATGTTTAAGAGTCAACCCTCTTAAATAAAAGGCGCAGTGTGGCCGTCACAACTCGAAGTGTCTCAGTTTTATTTGAAATGGACAACATTTTAAGTGAAAAGTACAACTGCCATACGGAAAACTGACCAAACGCATTCGTATTCAGTTGAAACATTAGGAAAACGATCCATGGGTCATATTTGATTTGTAAGATTCAACCTCACCTCAATCCGATGCGTGGTGTGGTCGGAACCACTCAAAGTGTCTCTCTTTTGTTTCAAAAGGACATCATTTTAAGTGAAACCAACAACTGACATACGGAAAGCTGAACAAATGAATTAGGATTCCGTTGAAACTTTAGGAAAACAATCCATGATCCATATGTGACGTGTATGAGTCAAACTCGCCTCAATCTAATGCCCAGTGTGGCCGGCACCACTCAAAGTGTCTCAAGTTTATTTGAAATGGACAACATTTTAAATGAAAACAACTATTGGCATATGGAAAACTGACCAAACGCATTCTGAATTTGTTAACACTTTAGCACAATGATAAATGAGTCATATGTGATGTGTAAGAGTTAACCCTGCCTTAATCTGAGGCATGGTGTGGCTGTCACCACTCAAAGTGTCTCATTTTTTTGAAAATGAACAACATTTTAAGTGAAAACAATAACTAGCATACAGAAAACCGACCAAACTCTTTCAGAATATGTTGATACTTTAGGAAAATGATCCATGGGTCATATGTAATGTGTACGAGTCAACCCTACATCAATTAGAGGCATGGTGTGGTAGGTATCACTCTAATTGTATGTATTTTGTTTAAGATGGACATCATTTTTAGTAAAAACAACTGGTATACAAAAAACTGAACAAACATATTCGAATTCTGTTGATACTTATTCAGTTTTTTATGTATTTTATTGATAATTAATAATTAAATTATGTATGTATTCAATTATTAATTGAATTCTGGATTCCACATATAATTGTCATCTAAATTTTAAATTGAATTCAAAATAAATTATGTATGTTTATAATTACGTTATCAATTATGATTTAATTCTGGATGTGTATAGTTCAAGAATGCATTATATGTTAAATGTGTATGAATTTGTTCTCTATATGTATATCTTAGTTTGTTATTGCAGGTATAGTAATTGGAAAGGACTAGAATTTACATCATTAGAGGATGCTATGCAAATTGTACGCTGCTGTACAATTTGCACAGCATAGCATATGCCAACGGTTTCAAACCGTTCGCATAGGATTGTAATAATCCTTTCCCAAAGGTTTACAAACTGTTGGGAAAGGTTTATAGGGATTTTGTTTCAACAGTTCAATGAGAAAAATTGGTAAAAACCATTCCCAACGGTTTAGAAACCGTTGGGTAAGAGATGATTTCCTTAGTTTTACCAACGGTTTTGTGTAAACCGTTGGTAAAACTTATGCCAATGGTTTGGAAAACCATTGGAATAGGTTGATTTTACTAACCTATACCAATGGTTCTTTTTAAACCTTTGGGATCGGTTTTCCCAATGGCTTGTTTCCCAACGGTTTTCAAAACTGTTGGTATAACATATACCAACAGTTCTGCAGGCTTTCCCAATGGGTCGGAACCATTGGTAAAGACCCAATTTCCAGTAGTGAAGGACGTGCATGAATGAGAATTAGAAACCCTAAAGGATGTTCTAAATTGACATGAAATTTCTTTTGAAATCTAAAAACAAATTTATAGGTAAGATGAATGATTTGGAAGCATTGTTTACCAAACTATGAACAACGTATGTGAAATACACCAGATCACATAGAAAATCCCACATAATTTTCCCACATTATTTACCAATCCATGTGATAACCATGCACCCACCACTGGATGGAATTTATCCCTTCATAATATTGATATGCATTGTTCTCACTAACCGTGCACTAACTGTGCAGGATTACTCATACAAAATATTGAGCCTGATAGTTACAACTGATTATGTGTTGAAAATGCATTAGTCACTAAAATATAACTCTCCTCGTCTAATTTAGTCTACACAAATACTCTGAATTGTAAATACACAACAAAAATAAGACTACCACAACATCATATTATCCTATATGGTTAGTCCTAACTATATGATAACTATTCTCAAACATTTTATCATAAATAGTTTTAAAAATTAATAATTTCAACAATTTAAACTCTACAAAAATTATCATAACAATTATTAATCAAAAATTAAAAATTAGGTGTGTTAAACAATCTCTTGAATGAGTAGAAAATAGATATTCCATAAACTATAAAAGATTCAAACTTCCTGGATTTCTTCTCTTAATTGAAAATAAATTATTTCCTTTTGAACATTGGAAAGTATTTCAAATTGGGGTTTTTTCCATACAACATCTCATAAGGAGTATTTTCTTCACCCAAACATAACAAGGCAATGTTTTTTATGTAGATAAATTTCAATACCACTTTCTTCTAACACATTTATGACAGATATTTCTCAATAAGAATTATTAAATCCATGTTATTTATTATCTAGTTCCTTCTCTCAACTAAACTATTTTTTAGGAGTCATTACAACTAAAACTTAATGTTGTGTCCCATATATTTTTAAATAATCCTCCACTTGGACAGCGGTAAACTTTATTCCATTTTCAACCGAAAATTTTATAGTTTTCCATCTGATCTTAATTTCCTCTCATATCTAATAACTTGTACTATAATTAAACACTTTATACATGTGGTTGATCACTATAAATTGTACCATCCAGCTTAATCATCAATAAATACAACATGGTACCTATTTTTATCAATGGATCCTGTAAATATTATTCCACAAACACCAAAGAGAACCAATTTTAACAATTATGTTGAATTATTTTCTTTCAACTTATACATCTTTAAAATCAACTTTCCCAATAAAAAGGTGTCACATGTATGGGTATGATCATGTGTGAGCTTAGGTATTTCACATTCACCATTATGTTTTATGATATATTCTATGTATGTTTGTATTATATATAAAATATGTTTATTCCGTAACCTATTCTCTATTTCTATGGCTAGAAATCAAACATCTTTATTTCTACCAATGAGGTATAGATTTTACTATTTCTACTTACCATGCATTAATATTGTACCATATATTCCATTTAAAGTAAAAGAATTATTGGTCATTTTTATTAATTTTCTCGAGTAACATGGTCAACTTAAATTGAGTAGATTATTACCAAGGCCTTTAAAAACCAAGACACACATCTTTATTATAACTTTTTCACCAATTTAATTTTTCCTGTAGCTAATAATATATAATAAATCATTACTTCCAAATATTTTGATGAATTATTTTTCAAATAGGAAACTTATGATAATATCTTTGTTTTCTATAAAATGGGAATTTCAGATGCTATTGATAATCCATCCTCTAGCTTGATCCCTTTCTTTTAAAGAAACATCCATTGTAACTACTTTCTTAACTCTTTGACTTTTGATTCAAATATACTAATTCATCACATTTGGTGATTGATATTTCATTTCCTCCTCTAAATATAGTGGATCAACTTCATATTGAAAATATGTACAAAAAAATATATATATCACATGTTAAGATTCATTTTAGTACTAAGAGTTTCTACACTGAGCCTCCCTTAGCCAACTCCCATTCATCCTTGATGAGTAATACACGGATTTCAGTCTATATCATTCACCCTAAAAATAATAGTCATTCAAAACACACATTGTGTTTTAATTTTCACTTGTCGGTATCTATTAATCTTATGAATTAAATTTACTTTTATCTATGTAATGCACATATTCTGTATACTCTATATTTCTACAAGAATAACTCCGTGTTTTTTGAGTATTCTAGTGAATCTTCATAGATTCCCTCGTATACTCTTGGGTATTTTGTGTGTTACCAAAATAAATATCTCTTTTTGGAGTGGGTGAGTGTAACACCCCATGATTTTATGATATATTTCTCTATAAATTAATTCTATTTCTTTGATATCTTGTTTCACACGTAACACTAAGTTTAAAAAATCACATTATACTATTGAAATATTATTATTTACTATGAAAATTATTGTATAGTCATTGAATTATAGGGAATTAATAAGATTAACCACAATATAAAATATATATAAATTTACTTCTCAATAAAAGATTATTAATAAATTCTTAATAATTAAGTGATCAGTTTTTAGTAAATTCAATTTATCCTTTAAAATTAATGTTTCTTCAAAAATAGTTTTTATTGCTTTTCTGATCAAATGTTATAATTTTTTTTGAATATTTTAGAAATTTTATTCTATAGATATGATATTATTTTTAAAAAAAATTGTATAAAAATAATCATATGGTTAATATTTTGAAATTTTCTGAAAAGATTGATTTTTAAGTGAATAGTGAAAAATATTAATTTTTATTTAAAATTTATTTTTGTTCCAAGAGTTTATAAAGTTAAATTTTATTTTAGAATGGTTTTAGAGTATAATTATTTATATAATATTATCAATAGTCTAATTATGTTTATTGGAATCTATTTTATAGTTGAATTTAGTATAAAACGCATTTTTATACTTTGAAAGGCATTTTTTTGAAAAATTATTTTTCATTATGTTTTAATTTTTTTCTTTAAATTAATTTCTAAAACTTTATGAAATTAAATCGTGAAAAATTGATTTCATATTTTTAATCAGGATGTCCAAAATTTGAAAATATTTTCCTTTTATGTTTTTGTCAATATGAATAGTAACCAACGTAAATTCTTTTTACTACAGTAAATGTAAAATGAGTTAATTAAGCTTCAAAATAATTTTATGAGGCTTAAAATCATTAAAAACGATCTTTTATTTTATTTTATGCTTATAGTTCATCCATAACAATCAGAAAACTTAAAATATAACTTACTTTTTCTTTTAACATTGATTTTGACCGTCATAATACTTATCCCAAAGATAAAGTCATAAATGTTAGTTTCATGCATTTAATATCTATAATATGTTTTTATGGGGATAAAAAACTTATTTTCAGTTATAAATAATCATTTTAAATTTAAATTATTTTTTTATCGTGGTAATTTATTTTTATTTTTTTAGTGGTGAAATAATTACCTTAAATGCTTATGCAACATTAAAATGTGCTTAGGAAAGTACTAGAAAAATAATGAAAACGATTTTAAAAACTCTAAAAGTAATTTTTTGAGATATTTATAGTTTACCATGAATTTTATAGATAAATATAAGGTTTTTATTTGAATTTATTTTCTCTCACCTTTTTTTCAAAGTCAAATTAAATGAATAGATCTATAAATGACACTAATGACGTTTTATAATAAATAATATTTTATTTAATGATTTAAAATTCGTGAAAATTATATATTCATTAAATTAAATGGGATATGGTTTAAAATATCAACCATGTTTCATTTATGAGTCACTTATCCTTTTATAGTAACATTATTAACCCTTAAAGTGTCAAATATTTTGATATTTGTGTAATTGTTAAAAAGGTTAACGGTGAGTTAAAACTAAGAGATAATGTAAAAACATAACAAAAACCTATTGAAATTATATTTAATGATATAATTTAGAATCATAATTTTATTATATTATAATTATTTCATTTTTTCAATTTTTTCAATGAAAATTAATTTATATTAATTTAATACTTAATGTAATTCCAAAAGTGCCCCTCCCCTCACTTATAAAAGAGCACCTCCTCTACTTCATTATACACAATTTTTGATCCATCTAGAATAGAAAATACACACTATAATATTATAATATACTCTTTAACCACATCATAGAGATTCTAGTCTTTCCAAAAGACCATCTTTTGAAGGATTAAGGTGTAATCCAAATAAAGTTTCTCAGTAAAAATCTATAACTCTTAATTACACATTCTCAATTTTATTTCTTATTATACCTCCTAAAAATATTTAGTATCTATTATAAAATAATTATTTATTTATATTTAATATACATAATTATTTTTAATTTTATGTAAAAACTATTATCCTCCTTCTTCACAAAAGTTGAAAATGATAGTATCGCTCGTTCATAGGTGTGGACTACCACCCCCACGAAGCGATATAATTATTTTTTCACTTCTATTTTACATGGATAGTAATAAGTATATATTTAATAAATATATATTATATATATTATATAATAATTATTCTATAATGGAGAATTATTATTTACTTTTCTTTATTTTGGTCCATAAAAAGGTGAAAACATCATTCCTATGTATGTTTGGCCAACAGTCTCTATGAATGGTTTTACTTCATTTTTATATATCTAACTTTAATGGATGAATCTATATATATATATGTATAATAAATATATGTTATATTTATATAATTATTAACATTCTAGAGATGATTTAACCATTATCGAAATATAAGGATAGAGGACAGCCAAACCAGGACATGTATGAAACACGGTGTGGTAATCACCCGACACAGTAATTTAAATAAAAAATAATTAATAAATGGGTGATAAGATTTTATAAGTAAACCATATATAGTATTATATATATTATCATTTTTCTGCAATACATTTATAAAAAACTTATATTTATTATACAGAAGCTTTCAATGTGTATGAAGAAAGATGAGACTTAAGGTATGGGATTTACATCTCAATCCCATTTTATTCAAGATTTCTTATGTTGTAATTTCCATTGAGGAAATTATATGATCCTTATATGATAAGTCATTTCCATTTTTATTCTACTCTATTTATTTATGTATAATGTGTTTCTTTCATTCAAATTTCTCACATTAGGTACTCAAGATACCATAAAATATTTTTTTATAGAAAATCGTCTAAGTTTTAATATTCAGTCAAAAATATTTTTCTTACTTGTCTATGTTTTCTTTAAAATACCTTCAAGTATATATTTTATTATTATATAATGATTATTCAAATTAATTTTTAAAATAAATTAATCTATATAAAAATGTTTCAAATGAATCTTTCAATTACTTTCCAAATAAGGATCTTTTGACTTTTTACCGAAAATGTGAAATGAATCTTTGTTTTAACATATATGGAATGAATGGAATTTCCAACCATTATAACCGATCAATATTTTGAAAATCCCCCTATAATTCCCCATGGTTATTTTAAAAAAAACAAAATATTTTATAAATATTTTAATTTTAAATAATTGATTTCAAAATGAAAAGGGTCTTTTCCTCAATGAATATTCTAGGGATATTTTAGAGGTATTTTTATCTAAGATAATAATATCTTGATGTTAATTATGCTTTATTTGGGATATGATCTAATTATACCATCCTTATTATTTCTCTATATGGTTTACTATTATGATATTTATATTTTTAAGAAACTTATTTATTTTTTAGGGGTTTTTCTATGATTAATTCATGAAATGTTTATCTTACCCATTTTCTTTGCACGAGTTATGATATGATGATAAGATGAATGTTTTATGATCTTGTGAAACAAATATGTATGGATTTCAATATGTGATGGGTAAGACTAGAATTATATAGCCCTCTAATGCATTCGGTAAATATTTATATCTCATGAGATAATTATGGGAAATATGTAAGGATACCTAATCTACTATGGTAAATAGTAGGGATTCTTGATCCACTGTCGAAAATATGTAGTGGTTCCAGATCCATTATGATATGGAAAACAGGTGTCGATGCCAGATCCTCAGTGATTGGATGATCACAATAGTTAACCTTCATATATTAAATGGTTTCTATATTTATGATGGTGCCACACTTTTATGAAATTAACTTATGGTTCAAGATTAATTTATGATGATTTCTCACTCTTATGAGTCATGTATTGTGAAATGATAAATTTATGCCATGAATTATGATTTTGAACTATGAAAGATTGGGTACAAACTTTATCAGTTGTGATCATGAAATTTTACCCTTATTTTTATCTTATGTTTTCATATGATTGATCGTATATTGATATCTCTTATGTTTATCCTTACTATGAATTTTATGCCACCCTTTATTTTTCTTCTTTCCCCCATATTATGAAGAAATTATTTAAGTAAGGTATGTATAGAAGAGTATACAATAAGAAGAACATGATGATATATGTTGAATAATGTAACTAAACAACATGTTAATGTATCTAGTCACCATAGGCACAGCAAATTTAAGATTCTAGAATAGATCATAATTTTATATATTTAATATTAATATAAAATAATGAAAAACTTTTATATTAAAATCTTGGGTCTTTATAGTGATTATGTCTTACACTAAACCATATTTTTATTTTAATCATTATCAATCCTCACACAAGATATGTATTTTTTATGTGATTATTATTTCAAAAGATAATATTTTAACTTGTCCATTGGATTTCCATGAATCTACTTCATAAAATTGTTAATACATAAGACCAATTTCTTAATCTCATACTAGGATAAAAAATACTCTCAACATATTTAATCTTTCATTACAGATCAATGGTTTATTTTTCAAGATTCATGATATATTTTAATCAATCATTTAATTTTTTATTCAAATTATCAATAATCTGGGTATACTCTTTGATTTTGAATTTTTACTCAATAATATTCTTTAAGCCTTCTACATTTCCAAATTTTAATTTTTCAATTTCAACCTTCAACTCAAATATCTACACTTCATGTTTATGCATTAAGTATTTATAACATTTTTTGTTTTTCCCCTTTAAACATTTATATCTAGGAGTGTCCCCTCCAACTATACTATTAGGACTAATCTTCCCAAAAATTCGACTTCACATCCATAATTGTGTTCCTATATCTTTTTTTTCTATAAAAGCAATAAGGACTACCTCATTTAGTTCTTTACAATCCTCAATTTCTTCCACTTCAGCTTCTTCTATATTATCATCCTCTTTTGACTATAATTTTAGGACTAATCTTCCCAAAAAATCAAATTCACATCCATAATTGGGTTTCTATATCTTTTTTTTTCTATAACATCAATAAGGACTGCCTCATTTAGTTCTTTACAATCATCAATTTCTTTCACTTCAGGTTCTTCTATATTATCATCCTCTTTTGAAATAAAACTCTTCTTATTAAATAATTTATACTATAATATCAAACTACATTTTACATATTAAAAATATTTATTCATGAGTGTGTTATCTTGTTCTCCATATCATAATTTCTTTGTACACTTTCCAGTAAGTTTTCTAACTTTTCCTCACAAAAAATATGAAAGTGCAAGATTTACTTTGATTTCTCTTTTTCCATATTGATTATTTTAGGAACAAAATAACAAACCTCATAAACATCCTTTTATTTTGAGGTATCCCTCATTGATAGCTACTTTAATTCCTTAAACAACACTTCTTACGAATTTTCATTTTCCATATATTCATTCTCATTATTTATAAAATCATATGCAATAAGATTTTTGTAAATAATATCCAATATAACTTCTTTTATATATTTTTAAACAAGTAACAAAACTTTTCAATTGAAACTAGGTGGAAATATTATCATAATTCCATTTATAGTTATGATATCATAAAGTGTTTATCTAAGTATATTTATTTCCTATATAATCATATTGACCTAATTAAATAAGAAAATAATAGTTTCAATTGAGTGCATTCTAAAATCCATATAATTTTTTCACAAAACCTATAGTTTATTTTCATATTTCATTAAGTTTCCTTTTTATATTTTTTACAACCTTTCCCACAAGGCCTGTGATGATTTACATGATGTCACATTCATGTATATTGGGTTGAAAAAATCATCCCAAATTCACTATTTCCTTTGGTGTGGCAATCCAATTATTTATGATCTTTGTTTGAAATAGAATAATTTTCCTTCTCGAATTTAATCCATAAAATTGCATCTATAGAGATATCAATGCCTAAAAATTGAAAAAATATTGCATCGAGTTCTTACAAAGAAAAAATATATTTCTATTGGTGATAATAATTTTTTTTTGATTCACCGCTACCATGGCCTCTAAGAGATAAAAATCCACCAAATCTAAACCTTATGCTCCAATACCACTTGGTGGTCCTACACAAGGAATATACCTTGAGAGGGTCCTAATTATGGTATATCAATTTCAAATAGCCCTCTCCAAAAATAATTGTAAGGTTATAGAGAACATTATTCTCTCCAAAAATGAAAATATAGAGGTGATAATGCATATAAATGATGCACAAAAAATTTTACTTGGTTCTACTACACTATGCTACTCCAAGGAGAATACACCTAGGAGTGTTCCCATGTAATAAAATTCACTATGAACACTACTTTTTCATAAACTTTTAGAGCATACTTACTGACCCTCAAGGTTCATAACCCTTATAACACATTAAGAACTAACTTATCACCTTCTAATTAATAATATAGTGCTCCTTGTGGAGACACCTTAATATTCCATGAATCAATCATGGAGTCACACCAACAATGGAATAAAAATCTACCCCTCTATCTTCAAGATAATGAATCTCCACAAACTTCTGGGAAGATTAACTTTTGTATATACTTCTCTTATTTATTTTAAACATATTTAATTTATATTATCTAACTATACATGATCTCTATCTATTAATTCTTTCTACAAATGAAAAATATATCTATCTTTTCCACCATAAAGGAATCTCTATATTTACCTCTATAAATACTTTGATACAGCTTCAGTTTAATGGGAATGTTTTTTCACTTAAATCTTGTAATTTCAAGCCACAAAATATAATTTAAATTGCTAAATATTTCCCATATAGATAATAAATTTGAATCCAATTATTTATGAATATTGATACACTAATGAATATACATCACCCAAAACAGTTTTTTTAAGCCCACGTAGGCCACCTATTTTAAATCCACTAAAAATTTTTCATTTTGAATTCCTTCAACTTTATGATTATTTCCATTTATATAAGATATGAAATTTCGTATTGAACACCATCATAAAACATACTAACTTAAATTGGGTGTTATTTTTTCCCAGATCCTAAAATTACTTCCATGGGGGCATGATCCACCACAACTCTTTATTTAATATATTCTAATATGAAGCCCAATATAGCACAAAAAATTCTTAGTTTGGGTATCCATTTTTCATAGAGAATTTATAAACACATAGAGGATTCTAAAATAGATATTTTTAACCAACCAATAAATTTCAGTTAATAAACTTCACTCAATTTCTATATGATATAATACCTCTTCAAAACTTCGGTTCCCTCTATTTTCCCATCTGAATTAGATTATACAGTGCCACAAAGTACCATTCCATTTATAAAAGGAAAATTTAAAATAACGAATGATTTTTCAATTAAATAGCACAATTGACCTCCCTATATCAAGCAACTATATAAATACCATAAATCCTCTAGACACAAAAGCTATTTCGCAAGCCATAATCTTTACCCTATCTATTTTAAACACCAGAGAATAGAAAACTTGGCACTGAGGCATAAACAATTCAACCATTTGAAATAATAATACTCTTTAATAAAAACTTACTCTAAAGAAACTATAACTCATTGTGGTGGATATTCATTAATATTTAAGTAATTATAGTATTTTAACAATTTCTTTTTAGAAAAGAAAACCCAAAAAATCTCTAAATGATATTTTCTAATATTACACCAATTAAAGGAGAAGTTATTCTAATAATTAAATCCTTAAACATGCATTTACTAAAAAAATATTCAATTTATCAGTAAGGTATATAATTTTATCCACCATTAGGACTTAATAAGCCTCACTAATCATGAAAGTTTGATGATAAACTATATAAAATTTATGGTTTATTTTTAATTTAATTTTATAATTTCTTATCAATGTTGATATTTTGGTTTGGTTTTATGTTTTTTATTTTATTATATATTGGTTATATGGATGTTTTATAAAAACATTTAGATATTTATATAACTAAACTATACTAGGAGGAAATATATATAAGGAAATTAATCATTCAGATTCATAAGTGACTCTTCAAATAAATTCCATGAAATCGATTGTATTAAGAAAGTCCAAAACTTATCCTATAATGTTTTACATAATCCTCCTTAGACTTTTTATAAACAAAAAATATCATTAATGAAACCCATAATGAACAGGTCAATATGATCTTTAAACACCTCTTTAATCCCATAAATATAACTCGTGAATTTGTAGCTCAAAATGGGATCACTAAAAATTCAAAAATTTAGATAGGGAAATAAAAATATTTCCTTTTGAAAATAATCACCCTTTACCATCATTTGATATTATCTTAAACATAGAATAATCTTTGAAAATTAACCTTATCATTTAAATTATTCAAATTAATCATCAATGCTTAATAAATGATAATGGTACTTCAATTTCACATGATTATATAATCAAAAATCAATTAATATGACTCAAATTTCTACCCTTCATCATAATGAATAATCATGGAGTACATAATTTAGAAACACTAAGTTGAATAAATCATCTCTTTAGTATTACATTGATCTAAATATACAACTCTTTATGATCTATATCCATAATATAATAAGGGGACATGGAAATTATGGATAAACCTATTTAAAACTCACTATTGAAATTAATCGAAAATTTCATAAGTAAATTCAGTACCTCCATATGAAATAATAGTAAAAACTATCACAAGTTCAAAAAATTAATCCATTTGTTCTTAATCTATGAATAATATAAATCCATTCAATAGGGATGGAATATTTTAGGGATAAACACATGGAAAAATCAACTAATAGTCTATTTAAACATGGAACTTTTCATATTCAGATCCCAATAGTAAATACAACATCATAGTGGTAGAAATATAAAATAGATTATATAAAATATAAACAATTATTTCTAGGAATGGTATTGTGCGATTGTTTCTATATCTTGATTAAGACACATAGTAATTATTCTGATCTAAAATATAACTTAAGCCCCTAAAATATCTCTAACATTACTAGATTACTCCAATGGTCTTTGTTTCTTCTATGATTTAAGTTATAACCCTAAAACTAGAAGAGGTGTGATGAATTAATGAGAATAAATAGTATTATCATTTAATTTATAATCAATATTTTTTCTAATTTGTTTTTGTATTGATAAATATTGATGCTTCTCAATCATTCATCACACCAACATATTCCATTGGTTTATACGTCCTCTATTCTGACCCATGCATTATATCATGATCATATACTACTATAATATACTCCAAATTAATTCTACCACTATTATTATTATAATGTAACTCTCTCAGTATCACTAGTTGTTCGTTCAATTCTCTATAAAAATGGATTATGTGTCTATTTCACCTCCTCTGGAAACACACCTCGACACATCAAGGAATTATTTAAATAAGTAAAAATAATATAAGGAATTAAATTCAAGTATATAGAAAAAAAATATTAATTCTCAGTCTTCCCATTGAGGAAAATAATAATAAACTTATCATGAAAAATCATTGTAATATATGTGAAACTATATTATGCATGTTTCTATAGCTAAAAAACATCCTCAGTATATTTTAAATTGATAATAAATTTACTAATATATAAATAAATCGGAGACATATAACTTTTGCTTGTTAATATGTTCTATTATCCATTATAGGTTCATGTGTACCAAAAAGTTTTACAAGCATCATTAATTCCAAATAAAATCAAGAATATAGACCACAAAATTCTTAACTCCAAAACTGAGACTATAATGTTATAAAATAACTTAAATTTCATGTTTGATTGTTGAAGAATCTTAAAAAATCATTAATTCTAGATTTTAATTAATCTTTACTTATATAATAAATAATTATAAATTTTATTTATAATAGTAAAAAAATAAAAAACTAAATAAATATTTACTTCTTTTTAAAAATTAGATATATTAAATTAGTTTCAAAGGACTGTATTCAAAAAAAATTATTCCTTTAACATGTCAATAAAATTAATTAACTTTTCACAAGATTTTATATATAATTATATCAATTGGATTAATTTGAATCAATATTACCTTAATTCATTAAAAACATACTAAAAAACTTACATAAACCAAGGCACGTTAATTCTCAATCTTATAGAAAAAATAACTATCAAGGATACTTTCATAAAAAAATCTATATTTACCATATTATTGTTTCTCCTCTGTTGAAATATTTCTCAAAAAAAGAATAATTTTTTCGAATTCTATCAATAAGATACTTAACTAAATAAACCCTTCATAAGTGAATTCAATATTAAATTATATACACATCATTCTACTCTTAATTCATTTTTGTCTTAAGGGGATTATCCACACATTATTGATAAAATATCAACCAATATTGATTATTTCACCTAAGGATTTAAAAAACAATAAGAAAGAGAATAGATCAAGAATAATTCTAGAGTGAATTTAGAAACATAAGTTATTTGAAAACCTTTATCAGATTGTTTTGTACTGAAGTTTCCAACATCTAGACAGTTCTAGAAAATTAAAAGTGATAAAAGTATCCAAAAGTATAAAATTAATTAAAAAACATATAAAATAAATATAAAATATAAAATCCTGATTCATTGATGACCATTGTGTTAAAACATGTGATCTCCACCTCATAAACTATCTTTCCTCCACCAACCAACTCTTAAATACTTATAAAAACGCATATCTCTCTCATTATAGAGTAATCTATATTAATTGTTCTTTAATATTCATAAATATAATTAAATATAGGAAATTTAATCCTATTCCTCAACTATATATATCCTTCTCATTTATTATTTTCATCAACCAGTTATATAGGAATCTTTAACACATTATGGCATGATTATTTTAGTGCATTGTTTTCTATTACTCCTTATTCATTTTCTTATGAATTCTTCCTTAGCTTCCAAATTTTCACACTTCATTTGGATTTATAGAATAATGTATTCTTAAATCACATCATAATTAATTCTTCATTATCTATTTAAATATAATATTTCAAAAAAAAGATGATGTAGTAGTAAATACTTCTTATGTCATTATTGTATCTATGAAATTATATATTCATGTTTCAAAATAGTAATATCATAATAATTTATACTGTGATGTTACTTTTATTACGATATTAAAATTCATTCAAAAAATACCTAAATTTATCCAAAATTATGATTCTACTAAAAATCATTGAAAATATAAGGAATTAGATGGTGATAAGATCATTTAACAATCAAAGTTATAAAAAATTAGAATAATTTTGTTATAAAATTTCCCCAAATATGAATTTTTTTTATCTTTAAGAAAAATATAAATATTCAGTAACAAAAATATATTATTTTATAGGATAAACCTATAGTTCATTAAGAAAATAAATATGAAATTTTTATTAAAAAATCAAAATAATAAAAAACTTATCGAAATTAGAATATTAAACCATTATTTCAACTTTACTCTTATTAATTTACTTCTCTTCCATAACATTCACATAATTGATATTTCTATTAATATTTATTCTCAATTGTGACCTTCTATATTAAAATTTTCATCCACCATCTCTCAAGAATCATTTAACTATTTTTATACTCCATTCAAAAGTACATGCATTTTAACCATAGGCTTGCAATGTATCAAAATAACTGTATTAGAGATAAAACTGCATTAATCAAAATGAAACTTGATGATCTTACTATGAGGTTAGGTATTGAGGGGGCATTAATGTAAAAAATCAACAATTATCAATTATAAAGTTAATATCTTAAGTATACTTCATTATTTACAATTCAAACATCAATGAATACTCTTCGCTCATTCCACTTTCTCAGAATGTATCACCCATCTCAACACTATTTATTATTCTCAAATCATGGTAGCATAAATCAAAATATATATAACAATAAAATATGCCTCCATTATTCTTCATATTATTCTTTTTTTGAGAGTAAATATATGAAAATACAATATAAAGAAACATTTAAACCTTTCTCTCATCACCAATGGAAATTATTTAAATTATCCCTTTTCAATATTCTTCTTCCAAATAAAAATCATGAAGAAAAATCCTCCCCCATACATATCTAATTTATAACCATCAAAAATATAAAGAGTTTGTATGGAAACAAAAATTATAATTATAATTTTTCTCTCCTACTAATTTATCCATGGTTTCTAAGGACGTAAATAAGGGAAAAATAAAAAATTTAATTTAAATGGATTAAGGGATATTAAAATAAAAAATCATTCCCTTGATTATTTTAATATACCTTGACTCTTATAGTTTTGAAAAAGAAACAAGAAAAGTTCTCGTAGTTTTCATGTGTAGGGATTTTCTCAAGAAATAGGGTGTTAGAAATAATTTATCAAAGGTGTTTATATTACCTCTATTGAAAGTGAATTAAAAAAATTCAAAATTGATCCTAGAATAAATAAGAACAATCAGTCATTTCAAACATATTTTTGAGAATTTAAGTCACAAAAAATAACATGCCATCAATCATTTAAATATAAAACCCAAAATTGTGACAAATAATTCATTTTAAAAAAAATCATATAAATCTATAAAATTTATTCTCATACTAATTATATTCTCAAAAAAATAAAATTTATATTTTCAAATTAATGATACCTCATTGACTAATTGGTAAAAAATAATAATGAGAATCCTAAATATCAATTCCCCATACTTGAATTAAATATTATCCATAATGATTATTCTTGGGGGAATATATATAATGATGTTAAATGAAATGTAGTAAAGGAAGAGATTAAAAAATAAAAGAATTAAAAAATTATTCCCTAATTTTTTAGGGTTTAAACCTTTATATTTTAATAAAAAAGAATTTAATTTCTATAAAACACATATATAAAATGTATAATCTTGTTTATGTAGTTATATACAATACTTGAAATTTTGTCCTTATATATATTATTTAGTAAATGGAATTATAAAAAGTAAATATAAATAATCAAAAATAAATTTAAATTTCGAAATTATTATCTTTAATATATATTTTGTAAAATAAGTAAAAAATATGATATAGAATTAGATCAAAGAAACTGAAATACATGTGAATCCAAATTTAAACTAATAACAAAAAAATAAAATATTAAATATTAAAAGATATAGAACCATAATTCTTCTTGAAGTATTTATATTAATCTCTTTTATCTCCCTGTATCTGACACTCCACTTTAGTAGGGTTTTCCCCTGGTAGAATCTCGACATACTCATGATTTTTAGTATCTATAGAATAAAAATATTCCTTATTGATGAGTAGACTACTAAATAGATGTCGTGAAAAAACCTATTTTAGTTCATGTTTATTCTCCTTATATGGTATATTATGATGGGTTGGATTAGTCATTATTCCCACTTATATGAGAGGGGATAAAAGTTTGGATGGATTTATGGATAGTGTTTGGGATCCCCTAGTGAGAACAATAGTTGGAAACTCATTCCCAGGATTAACTAGAAGTACCTCTTGTTACACACGTCTCTCCCTAATACATATTTATATATTATATATCATGTATAATCAATAAAGGGAACCTACACTAAGTAGTAAATTATATTTCACTCTTTCATTATTTGAAACTCAACACTCTTTCACATGAATTCTTAAAATAAAGTTGTGGTATTCTATAAAATAGAAATGATAAAACTTTACATTACCTAATGGATGGTGTGTTATATAGTAATAACTTTGATGTTATGTTATGAGGTATGTTATAAGATAAATCAATGATGTCTTGTGATGGTGGTAAAAATTTTGAGATCAGCATGGCATGTGGTGATCTAATTGATGATGGAATTTTCCTAGTTGAAGATAGTTGGGTAGGCATAGTAGTATGAGGGATAATGGGTGGTAGATAAAATTGGGTATCTTGAAAAGGATAATTATGAACTTAAAGTCCCATTATATATATTAGTTTCCTTGAAAACCTGATACTTTATTTCATGTCGAGTAAATAGAGCAATACGAACTAGTTTAGGGGATGAATTGGCATTTGGAGGAAGGGTGGGTCAGTGATATGAAGTACAGTAAGATTTATTATTATCTTCCCCATCCTCATCCTTATCAAACTCCTAAAATAATAAATAAGTTTTTCATTTTAATTTTAGAAATCCTATCTTGAATAATAATGGTATATTAATAAATTATAGTTTACCATTTGGAGTGGGTGGAAAAGATAAATTGAAAAATCCCAAATGTTTCTCCATAGAAGGGAAAAATCATCCACCCTTAATTGTTCCTTTATTATTATTCGATAGGCCCTTGATATAAAGAAAAAATTAATCCTCTATGTTCAATGGAGGACCATTAATTATAGAATAGTGTATAAGAACATCTATTTTTCTAAAACGACCTTGGTTTTCACCTTTACCCAACCATGAGTGCGTAATTTCTTAGTGAAGTATCTAGAGAATAGGTATTTTAAACTCAATGCACTTGGTCTTAGAGAAACCCTAAAAAATAGTCTGGACATTTTCTAAAATGATCCTATTTTTTAAAATCAATACCTCCCCATATAAACAATACTAATTGATAATATGATTGTGTCTTTACCAAATCAGTACTATAGACTCCAAGTCTTACCCCAAACTCATCTAATAGAATATTATAATGTTATCTTCCCATAAAAGAAATTAAACATTATTATGGTCATACTTGAATGTTTCTATGAACTAAAGATAAAATTTCTCGTAATCTGCCTTTATCATTGATAATATGTGCTTTGAAATATATTTATTTATGGGAAGTAAGGATCGGGTCATCTATACTAATCCAATCAAATATGGATAATTCCAAAATCTTGTTAGATGTTATCCTTTTTCAACCACTTTATTAATCTTCTCAATTTTGGATTTTGGTTTACAACTATAGGTGTGGATTAAGTTGGTCTATACTATTATCCTAACTAGATAAAGATTATTTAAAATATGTTTCATGTTATTTTCTGTTAGATTTAATGGTTGGTATTGATGGTTGGAAAAGGAAGGTTTTGGTTTGATAAAAAATATGGGAAATATGTAGAATGAGTGAAATAGTCCAATAATTAGGGTGGAAAGGGTGTGGGGAAGGTAAAATCAACTGAGGTGGGTTTTATGATAGTTAACTTATTGGTTTAGGTCATATAAAATGGTTAGATCATGGCCAGGTCATGGGAGTATTCAGATTTTCTTGGTTACTTTTAGTGTATTTCATGACACAACTAGGGATTGGCACCTAAATTTTTAAAGGATCATTTGAAATTATATAATATTATGGTGTATTACAATTTGATTTTTTTTATAGTAAAATATCATGTTTTCAACATTATTTATTATGTAAAAATCATATTTTAGTATTTTCTATCACATTGTAAAAACATTTTATGGGTTTACTTTGAATTTGGTATCTATAAATTTGTTTCAGAAAAATAGTTTAATATCATCGAAGAAGATATGGGTGGTATTGTCTCTTATAAATTATATTTAAAAGATTTTAACTTGTGTTATAATTAATGTGGCATGATTTTGTGATGTGATGCTACATTTTCATAATATCACTCAATTTCAGAGACCAATTGTTTTCTAATTTGCATTCTATGATTGGATTTGAGTGATTTTATCCTCTATATATCTTTATTCATGCCAAAATTTAAAGTAATTATTTCTAAATTGAAACTTCGGACTCAATTCATATGAGGCATTGTGATATAATATATAAATATGATTACTACATAGGTATATTAGTTCTTATATCTCTAGAAAACTATGGAATAATATCAAGACATGGTTTCCAACAGTTCAAGATGACTATTACGGCTAACTCATCGTGACATAAAGTTACTCTATTATTTTCATGTGGTATATTAATTCACAGCTAGTCCTTTTCCTAGAATCATTGTGATCTAAAGTATTAAACCATGTCTAGGATAAAATTTCATGAATTTTAGAAATAATTCATTATGTCATAAATTAAATTCATTTCCCATGTTTTTTTATACCAAATATTTTTAACACATTTTCTTTGACCATTATTACTTAACTTTTCTCACCATAAACAAGAATACACCATAGAATTAAATTCACTATATACATGCACACATCATATACTTAAACGCACACAAGTGCTATATAAATATTATTTTATGCTGTGTCTATCTTCTCGATGTGATGGAATGAAAGTATGTAATTTTATTTATATAAATAGTTTATTCTTATGGTTGGGATCATTTATACTCACTATATAAATTTTTGATCCATAGAGTTGTACAGGTATCCACTTAATCACTAACACTCAATGAGTGGAGGTGAGTGGGGGAATCTAATAAGGTTGTTGGACTCATTCCTACGTATGTACATGACATGTGTTTCGACGTACATAGGTAGAACATTTTGTTTTATTTTAGAAAAAGGTATGAGTATCGATTTAGACACGCGGCTCATGATGAGCAGTGTATTAGAGGTTGATTATTTGGAGGTGCATGTTATGTAATTTGGGTCAAAGGTAATTATATCCATATTGTTAGTTTTACGATATATGTATCATTCTAAAATATTATTTTTATGTAATTATTATTTTATTCTTGTGTTGTATATCTATTCTTATATTATTACTATATTATGGATATAAATTTCATGTAAAATATTTTTCTTTATATACTAGATTATTGGAAAGTTTCTTAGATCCTTGTATCATTATCTATAGGTTTTAGGGATGTCTTTTATATGGATGGGTCAATATAAAACTTTATTAGACTTAATCATGACCCTTATACTTAGTATTTGATGGCATAGTCTCCCCCTAACTATATAATGACATCACGCCAAGTCAATATCCTCTGAAATATAGGGGGAATTATTGATGTCGCATGGAATCTTTGAAATGATTATAATTTTTGTAGGGAATCCTGGGGAATTAAAAAGTGGTGTCATAGAATATTTTTCTTTCATACAGTGTTTGTTTGAGGTGGATATGGGATTTTGGGACTTGGGAGGTAGAATATGAGAATTCATGTTCAATATTTATTTAATTTAAACCCAAGTTACCTAATACATATAGTATTTTTTATTATTTAATCTTGGTTGAGTGATGTGTTGGATCGAGAATACTAATACATGACATATGAGACTTGGGTTGATTTATAGGTCTCATCCTGGATCTAATTTCAGTGTTCATGTATCATGATAGTGGCATGGTTAGGGATTGATGCTTGAAACTATGGGTGGTGTTGTTTAACATGTTTTCTTGATGGGGTCCTTTAATAATTAAAACAAAATTATAATGTGTTTTATGGTTTCTCAAATATATTATAATATACTATTCTATTAATATAAATCAAAGGGGTTATTATTTGTAAATATTTATTGATTATACTTTTACTTACATCATATAGAAATGGATTATGGTGTTTTGAGTTTTAGAGTATAACTTTTATTTTATATAAAAATTAATTTAGTTCCATGAGGTGTGCATAGAATCATTTTTTTATTTTTTTTATATGAAATGGATAGTGAATCTAGTGATTTTAAAAATGGTTTTAAAATTCTTAGGTTTTGAGAAAAATTAGGAAACAATTTTAAAATGTTTTTGAAAATGGGAATAATTTTTTATTAGAAGATTGGTGAGGGTGGAAAATTTTGGAATTTCAATTTTAATCCAAAAAAATATTGAATAATAAAGAGTTTTTTTATAAAACATTGGTGATTTTGTGTGTATGAAATTTTTAGATGGGATTTCAAAATAAGCTAATAGTTTTTTGGAACTTGGTTCACTTGATTTTTTTAATTCTTTTACTATGAGTAACCTAGGAATTTTGAATTTCATGTTTTGGATTTTGTGACAGGATTAAATTGAGGAACCCACATGAGTTAGGCTTAGTTTATGGGTGTCTATTATGAGGTTAGATCTTAAAAAAGTGTGAGTTTATGGTTTCATGAGTTAAATAACTCGAGTTTTATTTTTTTATCAATTCTTATGATGATTAGAACCATTATTATAAATTAAATTTTAGTAACAAATCCTTATAGATAAGAAAACCCAAATATTGTGAATTTTTTATCATTATTTTTTTATATCAATGGATGTGTTTGTTCACTAAATTAGAATCATAGAGATGGGTGTGAACATAGTACTTGGAGGAATGGATATGAGATGCAAGAGAATTGACAGTTAGAGAGGAATAAAATGATGTTATTGAGGTGGTCATAATCATGTTAAGACCAAACGTAATATTGATAAGTGTGTAGTGTATTTCTAAATGAATAGTGAACTTATGGGTTTAGAGTGTTGTGTAAATCAGATAATAAGAAACAAAAGAACAAAAAAAATCAAACATAGTGATTTGTGTGGTTTTGGTAGAATAAACTATGTCTATGGAGGGGATTAATAAATTTACTATTCTAGGGGATAAAAACTACTTTTTTGGTATAATAGAACCACAATTATAATTCTTGAAACCATGTAATTTTAATGATGGAAAATCAGCATGTCATAAATTCTATAAGTTGAAAAAACCTTCCATGTGAAATCAATTTTTTTCTCTTCTAGGTGTACGTCAATGTGAAAATTTTACCTTCATATGTCCTGGTGCTTTTTGTGTGAAACATTTATGTCTATGACCCCACATGAACACCATGTGGAACTAGAAATTATGACTCCCATGTCCATGTGAACTCCTCTTATACACAAATTTCTATTATAAATAATTATTTCGGACCCTTTGGCTCCCAATCTCCCAATAAAATAGGGCATCACCACCCCATGCAACCCACCACAACCTCAGTATTAAGGTCAAATAGTTAATTCATGCATTATTTTATAGTCTAGTCCACTTAAAAGAAAACTCCACATCTCTCAACATTCTTTATATTGAAAACTGATTCCAAATATACTCACCTCCAACAATATTCTCCTCCAATAGTACTTATTGGGTTTCCCCCATCACATCTTCATCATATTTTAAGTCTAATTGAGGAAACAAATGCCTCAATTTTTAAATGAATTTTACCTTTATCATCATGTCATATGGAAAAATCAAGTTCAAATATTTTTTCTTTAATAATCATTTAATTAAATGTTATTTCAATAGAATATGGTTCACCCTATAATGGAATACCAGAATATTTTTGAGATGTATCACACTCAAGTAGTATTAATATAACACATTCAGTCTCTAATCCCTATATAAATACTTCAAAAAACTCCTCATTTATGTCATATATTTTCTTCCTTCAGTAACATAAACATATTCTATCTTTATTGTAGACAATTCCATGATCTTCTGTAATTTTTACATAGAACTAATAGAAATTCAACCAATGGTATATACATATCCTATAGTAATTATTCTACTAAAAAACACCACCCAATTTTTCATTAGAATATCCCTCTATAGTCATCCCTTACTTGAAGCACATAAACATATCATTTCTCCCCTTCAAGTATCTCAATACCCACCTCATAGACTCCCAATGTTGCCTTCTTGGATTTTATATATACCAACTAAAAAATACCAATACATGTGTTGTTTCTAGTTGATAAAAAACCATGGAATGTATATAAATTCCAAATTCATATTCATAAGGGTTTTTAACCATGTAATCACATTCATTGTCTGTTTTTAGTGAATTCTCCTTTTATAAGTTGAAGTGACTCAAAAGAAGGATGGAATCAGATTTTTCATCTATTATATGAAAACTACTAAAAAAATATCCACATAGGTTGTTTTTTATTTCTTTATGGTTCTTGTAACATGATAACATATAATCCTCATCCCAATAACCCTTTTCACCACACCAAGATACTTTATTTCATAATTTGTTGATAATTGGAACTTCAACACATTGATCCTTCACTTGCAATACCCTACAATGACAATATTATTTTAATATAATAAGAGTACGATATAACAATAACTAAATTATTGGAAAAGTAAAAACCAATCCATTTCATATCAATCGTAACCAGTATTTCTCATGAATGCATCAAATTTCTGATTTCAATGCCCTGGTGTTTGCTTCAATCCATTATACTCTTATTAAGAATAGTAATAAGATCATCAATTCCAAACTTAATGAACACTTAAATTTTCACCTTATAGATATCCTCCTACAGGTATTCTTAATGGATGGTAGTCCTTATATCCAACTTCTAAAAATATAATCCCATTGTAGCTAAAATTCCAATATAACTCTCATAGTGGTTATCAAAAAAAAGAAAATAAAAAAAAATTAATCTAGTCAAAATATTCATATTTGAATCCTTTTAAATCTAGTCTTTATATATGACTTATTTCTCTATCATTTTATTCATTGACACGGTATACTTATTTATTATAAAATACTTCATTTCAATTAAAGCATTAAGTTCTTAGGTCTTATAAGTAAAAAATGATGAAACTACATCATTTATTATTAGATATCACCTAATAAAATCCTTCACAATCACTGCTTTATCATAAAACTTAGGTTCTCCACCATCAATAAATAATAAATAATGAGAAAAATATTCATATTTTTTTATAAGATAATGTTAAATAAATGAACTCCTAAAAAATCTTCATACTCTGGTTGTTGGAAAATTATCTGTCTATTCGATATCCTTTTATGGATGCCTTCAAGATTAATATTCTCATAAGAAAATGGTTGATTTCTACTTCCATAAAATTTAACAACAATAATATTCTTATAAATAAAATATTCATGAAATACTGTATTCATGCATTAATAATGTTTATATTTACATTATCCTAGTATCGGTAACCAAACTTTTTATTTCTATATACAATGAAAAAACATTTATTGGACTAAGTATCCATCTTATCCCTAGAATTAAGCTCAACCCGAACATAATATAGACAACAAAATACTTTCAAATGAGAAGGGTTTTCATTATTTCAAGTCCACACTTCCTTGGATATTTACTCAATGAGTGGTACACATAGACCAAGATCTATCAAGTATGTGTCCAAGTTAACAGATTAAGACTAAACCTCTTAAAGAAATACCACATTTAGTCTCATATGATTGGAACATTCAACCAAAGTTATATTCTTCAGTCTCTCCATAAAATTTTGGTCAACTGTTGTAAGAAGTGTCCTCTCTGTATGAATTCTATTTTTTTAGCAGAACTCTTTTAAACCTATAATATCATAATTGTATTTATTTAATTGTCTCAAACACTTCACCTTATTCAATTATTAATTCAGTAAAAGACTCTCATTTATGAAATGTATTAAAAACATTGGAATTATTTTTCAAAAAATAAACCCATAAATTTCAAGATTATTCATTAATTAATGATACATAATAAAGTTATCCACAAAGATAATGTGCTAGTGTAAATCCCCATATATAAGAAATAATCAACTATATTTTTCCTTCCTTTGATGATATTATTTTTTTTGTAAAGGAAAAAATTCCTCTTGTTTCTAAAAATATAATCCTCACTAAATCTAATGACCACCAATTTCATATATGGTATTATTACTTTAATTGCAAGTACCTTCATCTTAGTCACACTTATATAAACTAATCTACAATTCTTTGTTTTGGAATCTATTTCTAAATTCAAAAAAATCAACAAATTATTGGAATAAATGGTCATGTAAAGTGTTCCATTGGTCACTTTTTGTGTTATAAACACTACACCTTTTGAGATTTTCCAAGAACCCTTAGCAAGTGTTGCGCAATATCCATTATCAACAAGTAATCCAATGGAAATTAATTTTTTTCAAAGCCCAATAATATATCTAACATTATTCAAAAACTATAAATTTCCATTTAAGATTTTATTTTCACATCCCCTTTATAAAAAAAATTAAGAGTTTCATCATTAGTGAGATGCATCATCAAAAAATATATCAAGAAAAAAATTTAATAGACATTCCTTCTATGTGGTTGAATAAAAAGAAGTTTCGATGTTCAATATTCCAGACACTATGGGACTATTAATACTAATAAATAATGCACTATCAAAGATTTATGAAATAATATTCATTTTACCACAACTTGAATAATTTTTTTCATCTTATAGTCCTTCATTATATTTCCTTTAATCCCATAACTGTAACATATAGAAACATATCCTTTGTATTTCTCTTGGATCTGACTTCTAGACTTTGAACTTCCACATATGTTTCCTTAATTCAATGATCTAACCATGCATTTAAAATTCATATAATTTATAGAAACTTTTTACAATTCCCATTTATAAAAAAAACTATATATTAGATCTTGATATTCATTTAATTTTAATGAATAATTTTTATAGGAATTACTCAACATTATGACTATCACATCCCAGATTTCAAATAGTTATGAAAAGAGAAGAAATACATTGATTTCATCTAGAAAATCAATATATATAGAACTTAATAAACATGAAATAATATAAAATTCATTATTATAGTCTTCAATTGACATACAGGTAGCTATATTTAAGTTGAATAATATACGCATAATAAATAACTTGTTTGATGTAGATTACTTTTTATACATACTTTACAGAGTATTCAATAAAACCATAGTCATATTATTCACCATGATATTGAATGTGACATTAATTTTTAATGGAAGGAATATAATTACAAGGGCCCATTTATCCAAAAATGTCCAATATATACCTAACATCGTTGATTTTTTCCCTCATCAATGGAAGGTGAATAACATTCTAAAATAGATTATCTTCAATCTAAATCTTCCAAAATTTGAATTCATTTCCATTAAATAAGCAGTTATTCCCATTCCCTACATCTATAACCATTATTATTAAATAATATTTGGTGATTGAATGTAAAACAACTCTTTGATACCACTTGTTTTACAAATTATATAATAAAAAATGAAAAATAGAAGAAAAAAATAAAACATGGTGGTTAACTTGGTTCGAATTGAATACCCTATATCCACAGTGGGGATTGATAATTTCCCTATTTCATGTGAGATATATAGATAAGTTTTTGTAAAATATATCCACACACTCAATTCCAATGGACAAGTACATTTTAAATATGTAAAATCAGTATGTCATAAATCTTCTGAGTTAAAAATTCCTTCCATGTGAAATAAAATTTCCACTCCTCCATGTGTGCACCAATGTGATAATTTGACCTCTATGAATATGGATACGTTCTACATGAAAAATTTATTTATACAACACCACATAAGCCCCACATGAACTAGAAATTTTGACACTACATTATGCATGAATCCTGAGTAAAATATATAATATTAAATCTAAATGTACCCATATTTTATTTTCAAAAAACAAATTGTGGGACTCTTCCCTCTAAACTGCTAGTTAGGTAGGGGTTACACCTCACTAAAAACCCTCAAGACTTTAGTTTTGAGTTAAAATGGTAGAGTTGAGGCTCAGTTTATAGTCTATTCCACATTAAACTAGGCTACACATATCTCAACAGTCTCCCACTTTGATACTAGTTCTAATGATACTCTCCTCCAACAATATTCTCCTCTAGTAGTCTTTCTTGTATTGCTACCCAGACACCTTCATCATCCCAAAAGACAAAAAAAGGTATAATAATGCCAAAATCTCTCAATAACCATCAATTTATTTATCATGTAATCTAGATTCAAGATTTCATGAATTTTCATCAAATCCAAAGACCCATATTTTAATAATACTTTGTTGAAATGATATTTCAGATGAATATTATTTTTCCAATAATATAATACCAAATTCATTGTAAGATATATCTCACCCTAGATTTTAAAAAAAATATTATCTTTTTCTTCTTATCTAACTCCTTCAGAAAAAATTTCATCCATATCATCTATTTTCTTGCTTCAAAAAATAGCTACATGTTGTGCTTCTATATATGGTAATTCCATGATCATTTATAATTGTGACACCCAACATATAGCAGTGGCTCCATAGGTATAAATAAATTCTATATTACTCATTTTATTATAAAAATGACCACCTAAGTCTATATCAATAAATCATTATAAAGGAATATCTACCTTGAATCCTGAATACATATCCTTACTCCCCATGAAGTATCTCAGCACTGAATTTATAGCCTTTCAATGTTGTCTTCTTAGATTTTCCATGTTCCTATTAAAACACCCACAATATTTTTTATGTCTTGTTGAGTGAAATAAATGGAATATATCAAACTCCTCACTGCATATGCATAACATATTTTCAATATGTAGTCACATTCATGATTCATCTTCAGTGACTACACCATTGATATCATACCATGACTTTCAAGAGATGTGAAACAAATTTTTCATATAAAATATTGTATGAGATAAAAAACTTCTATATATAGGATTTTTATTATAACTTCAATGTTCTATTAATATGATAACATATGATCCCCATCTCGGGAATCTTTTTCACCTCACCAAGAACCTTTAATTCAAATTATGTAGAAAATTGAATCTTCAACTCATTAATAATTTTCTCAAAAGACCTTACAATGAGGATATCATCCACATAAAGTAAAAGAATGATATAGATATCACCAAATAATTTGAAATAGAAACATTTATTCATGTCACATCTCTTATAACCATTACTTAACATGAAAGAATCAAATTTTTGATTTTGTTTCCTTGGTTCTTACTTCATACTGTATATAATCTTATTAAGCATGCAAATAAGATCCTATTTTCTAGAATCAACATACAATTTAGGTTACTCTATATTGATATCCTCTTCCAAGTATATATGAATGAAGTTAGTATTTATATATATCAATGGTAAATATAATCCTTCTATAGATGAAATTCTCAATAGAACACTCAAAGTTTTTAGCATAACAATAAGAGAACAAAATTTAGTGTAACCCACACCATCCTTATCTTGGAATCCCTTTATAATTATCTATTCTATATACAATATTCTGCCATTATGTTCTTTCATAACATGGTATACCCATTTTTTATGGAATTACTTCATTTATTTTGATAAAGTATCAATTTCCCAAGTATTATTAGAATAATATTTTGATATTTCATCCTTCATTGCTCATTTCCACTAGATCGAATCCTTCAGCGACACTATTTATTTATAAAAATTAGTTTTTATACTAGAAGTCAATAATAAATAATAAATATAATATTTATATATTAGTACTAGATTACAAACCCTCGATGACCTCCTAAGATAAATATATATACTGTTTTTCTCCAAAACAAATCTCTACCAGCACAGTATTATTTTCAGGATGTCTTCAAGATTAACCTACTCACAATAAAAGGGTTTAATTCCCCCACTATCAGAATAAACATCATGTTTATCCTTATAAATAACATGTTTACAAAATATTTCATTCATGCTTCTAATGATCATTCTATTTTCATCATCCCCAAAGTGGTAACCAAAATTTTCATTTCCATATCTAATGAAAAAACAATTCTTAGACTCAAAACCCATATTATCCCTATAATTAGACTCAACATGAATATAATATATAGAAACAAATATTTTCAAATGTGAAATAATTGACTTCATTCATGTCCATACTTTATTGGGTATTTTTTTCTCCCAACGGAACAGATAGACCCTGATTTATAATATTTGATCACATGTTAACAAAATCATCCAAAAACACCTCGAGAAATCTAGTATGTAGTTTTATAATTCTGTAATATGAAAAAAAAAATATTCATCTAGTATTTTATATCATTTTTTATAGGTTTTCCACGAAATTTATACATAATAAAAATTCCATTTCTTATAAGAAACTCTTCAAAATATTGACTTTCATACTCACCACCATTTCCAAATCTCAAACACTTCACTTTTATACCTATTTTATTCTCTAAAATTTTCTTTCATCTCTAAATTGTAGAGAAAACATCATAATTTATTTAGAATTTAATTCATACCTTTTGATTTGAGTTATCAATGAATATCTAATAACGTACCATCATAGGTCCTAGGACATCAAAATGTATCAAACCCATTATTCTTTCCTCTAATTCTCTTCCTCATTTTGTAAATTAACTTTCCTCAAATTTAAAATAATATAATCCTCACAAAATATAATTTCCACTAATTTTATATCTGGTATAATTCTTTTCACTGTAAGACCTTCCATCCCTTTCTCAATAATATGACCCAATCTATAATGATAAATTATTGAATTGATTTTTGAATTCAAATAAGTAATCATATCATTATAATCATTAGTCATGTAAAGTGTTTCACTCTTTTCTTATTTTTCTATAACCATTTGGCCTTTTTATATTTTCCAAGATCCCTTCACAAAGATGGTGAAACATGAATTTTCATCATGTTATATAATGGATATTAAATTTATTAAAATTACAAGATTATATATAACATTATTCAATATCCATAAATTTTAATTTTAGGTTTGTATTTTCATATAACATTTATAAAAAAATATATTAAGAGGTTCATTATTAGTGGGATATACCTTCCCATAATTTTATAAAACAAAATTTCACAGTCATTATTTCTCTATGGTTGAGTGGAAAGAAGTTTCAGAGTCTAATATTCAAGACTATATGGGATTTTCAATATTGAGAACCAGTTCATCATCAAAGTTATCAAAAATATTATTCACTTTGTCAAAAATTATATATTTTTGTCTAATCATAGGGTCATTCTTTACATGGTATGTATAAGATCCCACCCTTTTCTGGAGAAATTTCAAGTGTGTTTTTAGGTCGTTTTTTATCTTTATTAAGTGAATTTGGGTTGGGTTATGACCTAGGGTGTGTTTGGGTGAAGGTTCTAAGAAACTAGAGGAGGCAGGGGTTGTGCACGATTTGCGCACGGTTTGTGCACGGTTTGGAAAAAACGTGACCAATTTAACCATGTAGACAATCGTAGTTGGCATGATTGGTGCATGGTTTGCCTAACCGTACACCATCAATCTGTGTGGGTAGTGTAATACCGCATGGTTGGTACACGGTTTGGCCTAACCATGCGGGAAATGGAATACGGCATGGTTGTTGCATGACATGATAAGGGCAAGGCCCAGTATATGTTGCTATTTGGGATTGGAGATTGGGATAGGAAACCATATGTGATTTGGGACCTTCTTTAGAGTTGTTGTGTCTTTACTTTTAGTTTCATTGTAGACACTAGACACTTTCATTGTCGTAGCATGTTTTACCTTTCAGTTGAGTATTGTATTTCCTAATTTTGACTATCATATAACATGGTATTATTCTAGCTATTTATAAATTTCTTCACTTCATAATTGATATTTTATTTTGTTTCTGTTTTATTCAGATAAAAGAGGGTATATTCTCCCCAATAATGACTTACCAGACCCTCACGACTAGTCAGCACACTCTGGAATATGGGGAGGCATGCTTTAGGGAATGTGGCCAACTAGCTCGGGGCACCCTTCAGTGGATCCCAGGTCGGCACTTCACAAAGTAGTATCAAAAGAGTTTTCTTTTCTTTATTCTTATTTTATCTCACTATTTTTGGAAAGGTAGATAGGAGACTAGGAAGAGTCGAGGCTCAGTAATGAGTTCGTGCATGGGATTTACAAACCCATGTACGGGGGGAAATCTGAGTACTCGGGGTGGGATTGTCATGATTGTTGTTTTTTGTTACAGCTAGATATTATTTCACCTTGGGTGACACACTTGTGGTGTGATGTGATATTTATTTTAAAGATTTTTGAATTTTTTTTCATGGCCTAAAGGGGCATGATACTTGAGTCAGCATGAATCATTCTAGGTTCTCAAGGTTTTTGTGACATGCATCATTCTTGGCACTCGTGGGAAAACGGTTTATGGGTAAGTTGTTAAGATTGAACTATTTTTCCTTATTGTGAGATTGAAATAATGATGAAAAATGATAAGGCCTCAATATTTACTATGTGGAGAGAGAAAGGGTAAAGGACTTGTTGTAACATGTTTTGTTTGTTTCTCCTCTTACTTAAATGTTAAAATATTGTGTTATAAGACCTAAGACAGGTGTTTGGATTTGTAGAGATATGCCTCCACGATGTTTGTTGTGGGAGAGACCAATGGTTATGGCCCAAAAAGAACATCCAGACAGAGAGATTTAGGAACCATTGGTGCAAGATGAGTATTAAAGGGAACAATTCCAAGATAACTTTGCACATTTCATGCAATTCATGGAGAGAGACCCATGGAAAGTTCAGAAAAGCATGTTGGAGTTGATAAGGGAGTTTCAGCTATTGCACCCTCCTAATTTTATTGGAGAGGGTGGAAATGAGGGAACTGAATTCTAGATTGAATCCATAGAGATGATACTTGATCATTTAGAGACTCTGGCTAAGAATAGGGTCAAGTTGGTTGCTTATATGGTCAGGTTTCAACGAATTACTGGTGGGGCATTCATGTACGATCTCGATAGACTAATAAGATTTTATGGAAGGAATTTCTGGAGAAGTTCTTGGAACACTTCTATCCCGACACACTAAGACAAGATAAGGATTCATATTTTATGAATCTAACCTATGAAAGCTTGTTCATAATGAACTATTCTGGACATTTCATAGATTTACAGTTTTTTTCTCTAGCTTTAGCGGAAGATGAGGATTCTTCGGCCAAACGACTTCAGGACGGGCTTAAGTGTGAAATTAAGTCCCAGGTGTATATCTTTAGGCTAAATAAATTCTCATAAGTGGTTAATCAAACTCTCATTACATAGGAAAACCTGAAGGAGGTTTCCAGTACTGGATAGGTGGGTGGAAGACCAGGGAGAGTGCCTTCCGAGATAAGGAAGCATCATCATGAGAACCTTAGTCAAGATAGTGGAAAGAAAGGTGGACAGTGAGGGAAACAGTTGCACCAGATATTTCTCATGTTATTTTCCACCAGTATGGTAGACAAAGACACTATTTTAAAAAATTTCATCGAACACCAGTGGAGTTTCGGTTTTTTAGAAAGAAGGGCCACCTGTAGAAGTTATGCAGGAAGTAGCAGCAGACCGGTGCTGAGGGAGAAGCTGCTCAGAGTCAGAGTGTATGAAGGGGGACTTCTACACCATGTAGGTATGCCAGCTGGAGCTCTACTGGTATAGGAGGTAGAGGTAGTGGGCGTGGTGCTTCAGGGTATGAGTGCATGTATCAGCAGAGTGATGCTACTCCAGGGAGTCAGACAACACCACAGGGAAGAGGGGTAGGACAGCTACATGCAGTTTACCCTACACTCATGGAGAGTGAGGTTGGTCTATTTATGGTGAGAGGTACTATTCTAGTTGCTTCTACTTTATCTATTCCTTGTTTGATATAGGTGACTCTAATTCCTTTATATCTACAAATCTTGTTAATGGCTTGATCTTGGTGGTGGAGTCCGTAAGCAGGATAATGAATATTGATACACTGTTGGGAACATGAACTAGGGATATCTATTTATGCAAGATATGTTCTCAAGAAATCTAAGAGTATCATTTTCTTTAGGATATCAATGTATTTGATATATCGGGCTTCGACCTGATTATGGGTATGGACTGGCAAGTCGAAAACCAAGCCCACATAGATTGTTTCCGTAGGAGAGTGACCTTTGTATCTCCTGAGGGTGACCAGTATGTCCATTATGAATAATGGGATATCCATGCAGGACGAGCTAGGACAATTACACAGAAACTATGAGAGCTCAAAGTCCAAGATTCTGGTCTTTTACTGAATAATGGGAGTGGTAGGAAATATATCCTTCCCCGAGTAGTAGATCTATTTCATGATGTCTTTCCCGAAGACTTTTCAGGATTTCCACCTCAAATGGATGTGAAATTCACTATTGAGCTCATGTTGGGGGTTGACCTGATATCTATTCCACCATACAGAATGGCACCAAATGAGCTTCAAGAGCTCAAAACACAGTTGGAGGAGTCAGAGGGTAAAGGGTTTATCCATCCAAGTACGTCACCTTGGGGATCAGCTGTTTTGTTTTTAAAGAAGGCTGATAGAAGTTTATGCTTGTGTGTCGATTATTAGAAGTTGAAGAAAATTAATGTGAAGAACAATTATCCTCTTCTGTGCATCGATGATCTGTTTGACTAGTTGAAGGGGGCTTGTGTGTTCTCTAAGATTGATCTGAGATTAGGGTTCCATCAAGTGAGAGTACAGACTTCTAATATACCGATAATTTCTTTCAAAAGAAAGTATGGACATTATGAGTTGGTCGTAATGTCCTTCGGGTTGACAAATGCTCTAGTAGTGTTTATGGATTTTATGAATAGGATCCTTCATCCATATTTAGATCAGTTTGTGGGGGTGTTTTTGGATGAAATCATGGTGTACTCTAAGACTCATGATGATCATGCCCAACATCTTGACATTGTCCAAGGTACACTTAGAGAGCAACAGATATACGCCAAGCTATCTAAATGTTAGTTTTTTATTGACTGTGTACACTTTTTGGGGAACATCATCTCAGAAGAAGGTTTGGATGTGGACCCAGAAAAAGTGAAGGTAGTGATTTCTTAAAAGCATCCCAATATTGTTTTTGATATCTGAAGCTTTTTTGGATTAGTTAATTATTATAGGAGGTTCATCTAGAAATTTTCCTGATTGGAACCACCACTTACAGGTTTGGAAAAGAAATATTTAAAGTTTTATTAGGCAAGAGCATGTGATAATGTTTTCTAGGAGTTGAAGAAGAACTTGACATCGGCACTAATTTTGATCCTACCTAAGTCGGGTGAGGAGTACATGGAGTATTTTGATGCTTCTAGGATCGGACTCAGATCTGTGTTGATGTAAGGGGATCGAGTCATTACTTATGGGTCTCAATAGTTGAGGCCACGTGAATAGAATTACCCTACGCAATACCTCGAGTTGGAAGTGGTGGTTTATTCTCTTAAGTTTTTTTGACACAATCTCTTGAGTATAAATTTTAAAGATTTTACAAATCATAAAAGCTAAAGTATATATTTTCACAATGCGACTTGAATATTCAGTAGAGAATATGGGTGGAGTATATGTAGTCCTTTGATTTTGAAATAGAATATACACCTGAAAAGGGGAATACTGTGGTTGATTCCTTGAGCAGGAAAATCAGACTCAATTGGTACATGAGTCGAGTGCAGAGTCGAATATTATGACTTTACTGGTGGAAATGCATGTGGTAGATCCGGATATTCTAGAGAGGATGAATCTTATTTCTATAGAAGTGTAGTTTACACTCTTGAGATGGATCATAGATGGGAAGTACGAGGATCTATAATGTTTAACCTTAAGAGAAATTCTTAAAGGTGATGAGACACCCTCAGACTAGATAATAGATGTGGATGAGATCATCTGTGTGAAAAACCAGGTTTTTATGCCTACGAGTATGCGAGAAGAACTAATGCGATAATTTCACGCTTTGAGGTGGGCGGTACATCCTAGGGTGAAAAAAATGTATCATTACCTACAATGATATTTTTTGTCGCCAAGCATGAAAAAGGGGAAATCAGGGTTCGTAACTAGATATTTCACCTATCAACAGGTGAAGGCATAGCATCAACGACCTAGAGGCCTATTTCAGTCATTACCAACTATGGAATGGAAGTGGGATTACGTGACTATGGAATTATTGGTAGGACTTCCAAAGACTCTTATGAAGAATGATTCTATTTGGGTTGTTTTGGATCAACTAACAAAGTTAGAACACCTCTTTCTTATTAGGGAAGATTTTACAGTAGAGCAGTTGGGAGAACCATACGTGAGAGAGGTAATTCATTTTCATGGGGTGCCCTGGACTATAGTTTCATATCATGATTCATGCATTACATCACACTTCTAGCAGGTCTTACAGAAGTTTCTTGGTACATAGGTTCTGTTAAGTATCAACTTCCACCCATAGAAAGATGGGCAGTAAAAGTGTACTATATGGGCATTCGAAGATATGTTGTTAGCATGTGTGTTTGACTTTGGTGGATCTTGGGAGAAGCACTTGGCCTTAGTGGATTTCACCTATAACAACAGTTATCAAGAAATGATACAGATGGAACCATTTGAGGAACATTATGTCAGACCTTTTAGATCACCACTATGTTGGTTAAAGGTGGGTCAGTCAGATCTTTTGGGACCGAGTCTCGTTCAGGAGACATCAGAGCTGGTATAGTTGATTCGGAAACATATGGCTACAACTTAGAGTAGGCAGAATTCATACGCAAATATACAGAGACGATCCCTAGATTTTATAGAGGGTGATCATGTATTCCCTTGTGTGTCACCTAGATTGGGTCACCATAGGATACAGAGTCAGGGAAAATTAGCTCCCAGGTCTGTGAGACCATTTGAGGTGCTGGAGAGAATTGGTCCAGTGGCGTACCGATTAGCACTTCCATGGAAATTCAGCGCTATTCAAGATGTTTTCCATGTGTTACAACTAATGAGGTATCACCCCAACCCATCTCATGTCATTGATATTGAAGAGGCTGACCTCGATATAGTTTCAACCTTTAAGGATCATCTAATATGTTTTTTGGGTCGCAGCGAGAAAGTGTTATGGGGAAATACATCTCGTTAGTTCTTGTGTTATGGAAACATGGAAATGTTTAAGGGGAAACTTGGGAACAGAAATCAGACAAGATGGATCAATGGCCCAATATTTTTGGCTCAGAATCTTAGTGAAGACAGGGAGTGCAGCTCAAGGATGAGCTTTTATAAGGTGGGGATATTGTAAGATCCCATCCTTTTCTGGAGAAATATCATTCGTGTTTTTAGGTACTTTTTTGTGGTTATTAAGTGCCTTTGGGTTGGGGTATGACCTAGGGTGTGTTTGGGTTATGTTTTTAAGAAACTAGAGGAGATAGGGGTTGTGCACTATTTACAAACGATTTCAACAAACCTTACACAAGCTAACCATGCATACAGTGGAAGTTGACATGGTTGGAACACAGTTTTCCTAACCATGAACCATCAAGTTGTGTGGGTAGTGGAAGACCACAAGGTTGTCGTAAATTTTTGCCTAACCGTGTGGACTCCTAGGTGAAACATGCACGCGGCCGAGTTTATTCTAAAATTTGGTTTTAAAATCACCTGAACCCCCAAAACCTCTCTAATTAAAACTAGTCTCGAGCATGAAAAATTCTAGGTGTTCCCAAATCCTTCCATAGGGATTAATAAAATATCCTAACACCATTATTCAAGATCGAAAGCCCATATCGAAGATCTTCTCTCCTCTAGGTAAGTGGATTTCATCCTGTCACTTCTCTCGTTCTTCCTTTTATCTTTTCTAGATCTTTTCATGGAATATCTCCCCCATTTTCATGGATATAAACCTAAGGTTTGAGATTGAGATCTAGTATTATGGATCTAGATCTATATTTTCAAGATCTTCATTGCCTTTGATCTTAATTTTGGTTTAGGGATTTAGATTAGAAGCTTGATCTATGACATTGTGCCACTCGGATTTCGGGGATTTCTATTGGTTAAATTTCCATCAATAAACTGAGATAGGTGGTCTAAACCGAACTCACATAGTCCTTATTTTGATATTTGAATGTAAGATTATGATTTTCTATATTCCCTTGATAAATGATTTCCTAAATTGGAGTAATTAATAAAGTGGAATTGAATTGAGGTTGCCTCGGTGGTTAATTGATAATTGAATCAAGGAACAAATGAAGAGGATTTCCCAAATATATATTTTGGATATTGTTATGGGTTGATATATTGTAATTGGAATATTAAATTAATGTTTTGAAAGATAATTAATTGGGATAATTAATTATGTGTCATCATTTTGACCAAAGATAAATAATTGGGAGAATTAATTTTGTGACATGATGTTGATTAAAGATAATTAATTAGGAAAATTAATTATGTGTCATGATGTGATCAAAGATAATTAATTGTGAGAATTAATTATGACATGTTGATATTTTACATGGATAATTAATTTTGAATAATTAATTATGGAAAGAGAACTGTGTTGATTGATTAATTAATTGATGAATTAATAAATGGATTATGTACTTAGTTAATTGTTGAGTTAACTAATGTTCTTTAAAATGTTTAACAAATCATTGGATTAGTAATGGACTGATGTGGAAAATTCTTGTGAAATATTTAACGATTAAATGGCTGAGATTTTTGTGGTGCCAGACATGGCGTTCTAGAACAATTAGAAGTTGGGACATGGATATGGTGTTCCTCCCCAATAGATATCCAAGCTTGAGATAATGGGGTTCTAGGCATGAAGACCTACACTGAATAAGAAAAATATTTCTAGGTGTGTTGACCTACACTCAACAAGATTATGTTGATAGGAATGACGACCTACACCAAATTAATGGGAATAATAAATGATGTTTTAATTGCGATTTGGGGTGCTAGGGATGACGACCTACAACAAATAATTAATTATCTTTAATGATGATTCAAATGGGAAACATGAGTCGAAACTAGGTATGATATGATGATTAAAGATTAAATGACAATGTAATAACTATTTAAAATTATGAATTGTATTTATCGCTTCAAAAACCTTCATACACAATCTTTTTACTGGACTCGTTTTAGACAATGTTAGTGGTGGCCTACTGAGTTGTACTCACACCCTAATCAGGCCGCATGATTGGAACCCAAGTAGACTTTCTTCATGTAGAATTTGATAAGGAAAAGGCCCTCAGATAGGTTTCTATTTGGGATTGAAGCTTGGAAGATGGAACCAGATGTGTTTTGGGACCCACTTTGGAGTCATTGTGTCTTTACTTTTAGTTGCATTTTAGACACTTGAAAATTGCGTTGTCATAGCATGTTTTACTTTTTAGTTGACTATTATATTTTCTGATTTTGACTATCATATGACATGGTATTATTCTGTCTATTTATATGCTTCTGCACTTCATTATTGTTATTTTCTTCTGTTGGTGTTTTATTATGATAAAAGAGGGTATAGTCTCCCCTAGACTAACATACCAGACCCTCGCTCCATGTCATCACCCTCTGGAATACAGGGAGGCGCGCTTGAGGGAATGTGGCCAACTGACTTGGGGCACTATTCAGTGGATCCCAGGTTAGGATTTCATAGTTTTTGTTCCCATAACTCCAACATGTGGGTCCTTATACTTTCAGTTTTCTTCACATCATCTTCTAGATCTAATCCTACCACCGAAGTTTCCCCAATTCAATGATCTACGCCTACTTTAAAAATTCATAGAATTTATAGATAATTTTATTGATTATAATATATGAATATATTCACTAAGAATTATATCATTAACTTCATTTAATTTCAATTTATAATTTCCACATGAACTACTCACCATTATGATTGTCACATACTATTTTCTAGCAGTAATGGTAGGATAATAAATGCATTGATTTCATCCTCAAAAACTAAGTGTATTTAATTTAAATGACTTCATATAATATCAAATTCATTGATATTTTATATGGTTAACTTACCTTCATCAATATTAATGTTTCATAATATACACTTGATAAATTTATTGTTTTGTACAGAAGAATTTTTGAATATGTTTGATGTACAATCTGGTATGCAACAAATCAACTCTATATATGTGAACATGGAGTCATGTTTTAGAAGGATGAATATAATTTTACTATGAAAAATGATGATATTGTAGTAAATGGATGATAATTATTGTTCAATATTTATGTAAGAATGGTCGATGAGGAATATTGATAATTAGAAATGATATGGTTGAGATTTTTAATGACTTTCACCTAAAAGTTTTAGTGCACCAAAAGGATCATTAAGTTTCTATCAATTTTTTTGGATGGCTGAAATTAAAATTTTCAAATCAGATCTATGGGAAGAAGTTATATATGTATTTTTTAAGATTAAACATATATTTTGGAGGTGTTTTTGTCCATGAAAAAATTAAGTAAAATGAATTTACTATGAGTGGAAAACTAGATTGTGATGGTCAATATAAAGAAGCCTACAAACTCCTAATTGCAGCCAACTAGATGTATGGTGGACTGGATAGTGGGTATGTATCACTAACCAGGCTTCCAAAATCTATGTACAATTCTATAGGGACCACAGTGGCCACACTGAGTGTCTGGTGAGATCCATCAGACTTTAGATTCGCCTATATAGTTTTTAAATGGGGATATAAAGATGATTTTACCCACTTATAATTTAGAACCCCAAAAAGTGGTTTCTCCCTTAGTAGGTCACATGAAGGGGTGAGGTTAGATCCTCCTCCCCCTCTTACTATTCCTATTACCCCTTTAATAGTGTGCATTGTAGTTGACTCATCACATTGATTCAAGGTAAGATATCATATTTTTTCCATTCTCCCTCCTCCTCTCTAAATATTAGTGTTTTAAAAATATAGATTCAACAATGATTCAACCATATCATGGTGAAATTTTGTTAGTATGATGATTCTTTCATGTGTGGTGTTTATAGGTGTCTTGGTAATCATTTATTGACATCATTTTACACCATCAGTCTTCAGGTATGCTTCTTTGTTGATTTAATAAGTGTTTATTGATTAATTTGATAAAATTGAAGTTTTAATTTAGTTTATAAAATATGTCTTTTATTTATAATAGACTTGTGTGTCCATTGGGAGTGTTTTATACCCCTTTTCATCTGTATTCAACATCATAGCAACACCAAGTGTGTTTAGGCAAATTATTCAAAATTGGGGTTTGTGATTTAAAATGTATGTTTGGTTAAATTATGTTGATTTTTTATTATATTGGAGATTATTTGATTTTATGAAGGTTGTTATGAGTATGTAATTATAAAATAGAATTTTTTATGAGTTATTTGTACTTTACACATTAAGAATAATGATTTTTTAGATTGCGTGAACTTTCCCGCAAGTATTTTATGTTTTTTATAATATTATTATTACTATTTAATTGTTTTTGTAACATTGTATTTATCTATAAATTGAAAGCTAAAAGATAATCCAAATAGTAAATAAGGACTAGATATCTTTTTAAAACGTCCATTGGTGGAACCTTGATCGAATGAATGTCGAAATACCCTTTAACGGATTATTTAGTGATGTGGTTGATTTTTTAAAATAAATGGATCTTCCATTTTAAATTTTATTTTTAGAAGTATTTTGGATTAAATTCGATTTTAAAGGAATTTTTTTTTGATTTAAACCAAAATTAAATGGAATTGTTTTAAAACTTATTTTGAAATTGGAACATTGGGATGGAAATAGTTTGTTTTATAAAGAAGGGTTTTGAAAATTCTATTTTAAATCAAAGTATTGGTTTTTCAAATAAAGATATTTTTAAGGTTTTGGTCCATGGTTTTGTGTGAGTATATCAAACAAAAATTTGTTTTTAAATGTTTTAAAAAGAGGTTTTGAACTAGATTTTATAATAAAGTAAGAATACTTCTTTTTAAAATAATTTGGTTTAATTGGCATAATATGGATGATTCCTTTTTTTTTCTAAAGATTATATTCATGTGTGAGCCTCTTGATTATGTTTTCCTTGTATGATATATCCTATTTCATTTTAATTTATGAACCATTTACATGAAACATTACCTTGGGTAATGGGTTTGTTAAACTAGGTCATAATGCCTAGTTAGACTTTGATGATGGGATATTCATCTAACCTAGGAAGGTACCCTTTTTGTTGTGTTCAAGTATGGGACTCTTATTTTACCCCAACTACTTGGAATAAGTCAATGGTTCTATTGAGACATTGATTGATTAATCACATGTGTATTGTTATCAATTCATGGGATAAACTTAAGATGGTATAATATACCACCATATTGATTCACTGATGGTTGTGACTATTCGCCATCAACATTTGAGCTATATATGGGATTATTGATGGGTATTTAGACTCTATTGTTCTTATAGGATTTCCATACTGATTATGCCTCAATGGTTGATGTCTGGTATATTCCATTTGTTATTTTGTTAAATGGAGTTTTCTAGATTCCTTGGAAATGTACCCAATTTAACAATGATCATTGGTGGGGATTGGGAGATGGGATTAGGAGGTGAGTGGGTTCCCTCCTTATTGTTTTGATAGGAGGAGATTGAGTATCCTCCAATATGATTTATTATTATGCCTATATGGGTTATAGATATTGGGAATTTATCTAGTGAGTATAGATATTTTCCTAAAAAATGGTTGATTGGGATATGTCCATATTAGAGGTTATTTCTAGGGAAAGTATGGGATTCATGGTTTTTCTTGAGAATTATAACTATATCAGTTTATAGGGTATACACACTAATGATATTACCGCATGATGATGATAAATATAATATTATTTATCTTCCCAATTGTAAACTAGATTTAGTGAGGTATAATGTTAGGTGCTAAGCGAGTAAGGTGATCCTTGATTGATGTGACAATGTGTACCATGAAGGAAGTTTGACTTGAATCTTTCTTCACTAGGGTAATACAAAGTCTATGTATAATTAATTTTTTATGATGATGATATCGATATGGGATATAAGGGGTTGTTTATATTCATGGGGTTGTAATGTAAGAAATGTGAGTAAGTCCCTCTGATGACTTATGATATAAAAATTAGAGTTATTGGTTCTCTATGTATAGTCTGTCATATAACTCTAACAAGGACTAGCCAGATGAGATAAGGTATGTAATGATTGATAGAATTGTTATTTCATTTAGTTTGACTAAATTAATATTTTTTCTTATTTATTTTATCATGGGAGTATTGATTATATGATATTAGTTTCTTAAATCCTCTTTATCTATATTCTTTTATTTTTATCATTATTTGATAAGTTTTTATTAATGGTTCAAGCCTCTTTGATTTTACATTGTATTTATGAATGACACCATCATTATGATCCATGCTATTTTATATTTTTTATTATTGATAATAATTAAATGGGTGATGGGTTTGGTTGGACTTAGATTATTGGGTATTTATGTATATGGGGTAACCTCTTAATGACTATATCAAATGAAATAAGAGTAGAGGTGTGGTATACATCATAGGGTGATAAGAGTATGTGAGTAATCAATTATATCATAGTGAGACTTGAACTAAGTTATATAGTGTTAATATTAGTCTTCAAGGTATGTGTGTCTTATATCAACAACGGAAGTCATGTATGGAATTTTGTATACATGCATGGGTTATATTTCTGGGTGGGTTGAGTTGCTCTCATCCTAGATCTACATGAAACACAAACTTGTGCCTACATCCACTTGACAACTAGCACTCATAAGGTAGAGGGAAGTGGTAGAGTCTTACTAGGTTTTTAGAAACACCCCCAACCTACATACATGATATGGTTTTAAACAATTATATTTTGTTTCAAACATATGAATCAAATTAGATCTATGTATATGGGTCAGGAAAAGAATCACATTAGAGGAAAACTATTTGAGAGGATTTTGATATGTGATTTAGGTAAGAGGCCATTGTATATTTATTTTCTATTTTTCTATATATCTATTATCCTAAGGTCCTACTATTATGTAATTATTATTTTATAATTGTGAAGTATATATTTCCTTCTTTTTTCTCTATTATAGATGTGAATATCATATATATTGTTTCAGTTTATATACTATATTGTGGGATGACCCATTGGATTTCTATTTCCATGCCAATAAGTCTTAGGGATGTTCATTATACAACTATGAAATATAAAAATTATAGTAGATTTGAAAATTAACTTTACACGTTATATTTAATGAAATAGCCTCCCCATTACTATATTAATTCCTTGACTCTAGTTAGAAGACTTCGGAATATGAGGAGGCATGCATGTGTGGTTGTGGAATCCTCAACATGGATACTATTTGGGTAGTTCAAACTGGGGTGCTAAAATTCACCACATCATCATCTAGGAATACAATATCCCTATATACCACATCCACATAGGAGAATACAACATCCCTTATTGTTAAATCTTCATCAAATAATATAACATCTCTCAATAAAAAATTAGAGGGGAAAAGTGATCTGTTATCCAATACAATAGGGATTTTAGGTTGCACCAAATACCAACATAGGTGGTGATTATATAACTATTTGTAGAATAAAACATATATATAACTTAAATAACAAAATATGGAATATTATAACTCTTTATTATCATAATACCAAGTAATGTTATCCCAAAACTATCACAAAAATTCTATTTATCTATAATCCATCATAATCCATTTTATAGTAATCCACTGCCATTATTTATTCTATAATCTACAGTACAACCTCATCATGTATCACACTTCTTTCCACCTAGAATTTTCCACCACAAAAAGGTCATGGGGATAGGTAACTATATAAATAAGTTTCATCATATCCAATATATAACAATAAAGTATTAAAATATTGATTTCTCAAGACTAAGAATCTGGAATACTACATCTATAACAATTTTTTGGAATATAACATCTACATATTTTATTTAAAATGTTAGATTTGGACCAACCTATGTGGTATACTCTATATCATATCTATAATATTTAACTTATACTAATTTAATATACAACCATATCTCAAGGACTATATGACCTACACAATGTAGTATACCACAATTCTACAAGATAAAAGTGTAAAATGAGAAACAAATGGGTGGCATGACACATGTTCAGTTTCAACACAACCTTTATCCATTTTAGCATAAACTGTCATATTCTATTATAACCCCCATGTAAGCTACAAAATGTAAATTCATTTCCACTAACAAGTGGAATGACCCTCATGTTAAAAATTTGGAAATATAGGATTAACACTTATAATATTGGGTCAAATTATACTCAATGCACCCCTAAAAAGTTGAATAATAATTATAATAATTAAATATAACCATATTTCTATGAACTCCAAAAAAATCACAACTTCCCCCTTTTAAATTGCAACATCCCACCCTAGCATGAATGTTTCTACGAGTTAAAATTATATATAGAATCAAGTTCACTCCCCACTCACCAAAGGCTAGATACAAACCATGGGGGTCTATAAGTATCACTTAGGGAATGTGTAACCCTCTAACAGCTCATCACAAAAAAATACCCATGGAGTAAAAAAACACACACACAAATAGATATCAATAAATCCCAATAAACATTAAGGATTATTACCATTAATTATCTTCATTTCATAGAACAAAATAGATCAGAAAAAATCCAATAAATTAATTACAAAATAGTATAACTAAACAAATCTCAATAAAATAAATGAGAGAAACAGTCTCTATCAACATCTGTAAACTCATCCAAAATCATCTCATTAATTCATCCAAGCCACTCATAGTCCATGCATGTACCTTCATAAAACATATATAACTTCACTCCCATGAAATGTGAACATGTAGGGTGTGAGAAATACTTCCTACAAGGATTTCACCAAGATCCCAAACTTCTCCTCGTTTATAATGCTCTCATATGTCTATAATTAAAATTCATAATAAAATTTACACTGAGAAAGTATATTACATAATGCCACATAAAATAATTACAAAAACTACTTTGGTTTAGAGAATACCTATATTGGCCTAATATAACACAAACTTATAATATTTTTTAACATCTCATAGCTAAAATCATGTATCATATAGTAACCCTTCCAATAATATGGAATAATCCCTCTATTTACTAACTAATGATGTGGACAAACACATGGAAAAGTCTATATGTTTTCAAAATAATGAGATACACAAACTCATATCATAACCCACATGCTACTAAAATTAAAATATATCTTTATATATCCTATCATAAGGACTAAATCACATCATAACCAAACTTATTCCCATCCCATAGACAAACACAACGATTTACCCTTTAAAACAATTTATAAATTGCACTTTGTTTGACAAATAGTAAACCATCTTATTATCAGATGAAAATAAACTTAATTCCATCACAATTAAAAACAAAACATAAAATAATTAATAATCACATTATAATAACATGATCATTCCATCAAAAATCAACATTCCCTTAATTCCTCTAAAAACTAAACAATTTAGTTTATTCATACATTCACATTTTTTATGTTTTTTCTTTCTATTTATAATAGTAAAATCATAATTTAATCCCCCTTTAACAACCTTATAAAATAACTCATTCATCACTTTATTTATAAAAATAATAATATTTTATCCCGAGTATATTAGTGATAACCCAAAAAAGTTATTCTCACTAACCTAATATAATCATCCTATTTATTTTCACTTTCAATAATATTCTGACTTATCATTATCCAGAGATATTGTTTAAAAAATAACCACCCTATTCCATACTTAAAAAGAAAAAAATCAATAATAAACATTTCTTTTACACATACCCCAACTTTCTATTTATCAACTCTTTTATCTAACCATGATACTATTCAATTCCATTAAACCACCTTACACAGGAATCATATATATGATTAACAAAATTTATATAGCACTTCACATCACAAGTGTCTCAAAACAAAATCTCATTTTCAATCATTAAATTTAATATCATAATGTATACATGAAAATGGATAAAAATATACAAACACATCAGATTAAAATAAAGCTTTCACCTTAATTCATTGTACAATTTTATATCACAAACTTATCCTATAGTTTAACTTTCCCAAGGATACACTCATATTAAAACCTAACCAATTTACCAATTCTTACATCCCAACAGCCAAAAACACCACTCAAGGACTCATCCTCATGATTTCAACAACTAATGTTTACTCATTTATTTTTGACCACATGAAAAACCCTTAACCAATATTAATTCCAACCAAAAAACTTTTACCACTTATGTTCCAAACCACACACACAATCCATTATACCATCTGAGATACCCATATTTTTTTAAGGAAGACGAAATAAATTAGAGGCTACAAACTTCCTAAATTAAATCACTTAATATAGTATTAATTTCCTCATTAATTCCCTCTTTAAAACTTACATTAATCCTCTCAAATGATTAATTTTCATAATTTAGTCCTAGAAATGTTTTATACACTTAAAAAGTACTCATAAAATAGGTTTTAAAAAATCCAATAGCATAAACATACACATTATCCAAAACAATGAGTTGTCAACTTTTAAAATAAAATTTAGATGCCCAACAAATCATATAAAAATTTTAATGAACCATTATAATTCATAAATTCTCAAATATATCTTGAAACAAAATCTCATATGGTAATTCCACCATAGTAAACATAACTTAATTGTATTAATTCAACAAAAAATACATATATCAACCCTGATAATTGTTTCAATAATTTTCTCTATTTAGTCACTTGGAATTATTACTAAATATAAAATAATCAAGAATTCACAAAAAAATTCAATATAATTATAAATAATTTATTGTTCACCTCAAATAAAAATTATTAGTTAATCAAATTTCTATTTAATCACAAATGCATGAGTGTTTTCATAATCCTGAAAACAATATCACATAGAAAATTTTCAAATTTATTTCCATTAAAAAATTCACTCTCTCTTGATTTATTAATATCGACTTAAATTAATGACCTATTTCATGTAAATAAATCATAGCATGAGTAAATTCAAGTATGACATCACCATATACTCTTAATCAATGAATTGAAAACTCACATATGGTCATAAATAAATTATCTCAAGGAATATAAAAAAGTTTTCTAAGGATTATAAGCCAAATTCCTCTTATAACCATCATACATTAAGAATTCATTAGGAAATTGATTAAAAAAGAGGAATAAAATATAGTAGAAACTAAACATCATCACCTTCTAAAAAATCATAGGGATTTAGGTCAACTCATCGTCTTAGTTCCAATGCTACAAATAGATCATTTTCCAATTAAGAAACCAAAATATAAATCACTAATAAAAAATTAGTATAGATTGATAGAGAATATAGAAAAAGAAACCTAAGATAATGACTTTTAAAAAAGAATAGATTAACCTAAATCCTAAAATTTACGACCATAAAATTAAAAAATATTCCCTATTAAAATATGATATTGCAACACATCATGTACCTGGTATCTCACCACCTAACACCTAGTGCTCACTGGACACTCGATTCACCCCAAACAGATACCCGGTACCGATAATAGGGAACCCCACTATACACAAACACACCACTATGCCTCACTAAATGGGTAACCAGTGGCTACATATCAGGTACCTTGGTGATCCCTTTATGGGTTTCCAGTAAACAATGCCTTTTATATCTCCTTTAATTCACCTCCTCCCCCCAAATATTCAAATTTACCACCATATAATAGCTATAAAAAACATAAAACTCCCAAATTTAAATTTTAAACTCACCTAAATAATCAAGTTCATTACAAACCCACCAAAAATATTCTCATCCTCTAAAAGCATATTGAGTTACTCTAGTGAAAAAATCCATCATTAGGATCACAATTCAACTCAATTTCCAAAAAATGGACACAAATAGTCCTCACTCAACCTTGTATACCTCAAAATTCTCCCCACTATATAAATTCCCAAACCAAAATTAATTCTCAACCATATTCACTTCTCATGAATAGTAAATTTAATAGTTCTTTCTTGTGAGCCACTCTTTAACCTAAGATAACACAACCAACAATTCAATATAAAATATTAATTCATCAAAAATCAAATGAATTTGATTTATACCCACTCACTATTATGGTATCGACCAACACTAGTAAACCCCTAGATCAATAAAAACTCATGAAGCTATTATCATGACTCATGTTAGTCACACCCCACTGATCGTCAAAACAAACTATCAAGACTCAAAATAATAGAAACCCACTTATACAAATCATTTTATCTAGGTTAAATGAACTCCAAAAGTTATATAATTAAAAAACTTAAACCTCTTAACTTAATGTAACAATTAAAATTAAGGATTAAATCATCACACATCAAAATAAATCACCAAAAGAACCATAATGATCATAACATGTTTGATTTAACTATTGAAATATTTTACTTAATCATGATTTCACACAAAATATTTATTTTATCACATGATTTACTAGTAGTTAATCCTTTTTCAAACAACTCTATAAATATATAAAACTATTATCAAATAATAATTTCATTTAACTAAGCATTCATATCACAAGAATAAACAACTTTTTAATAATTTTTTAAATTCTCTTTCTAGAATTTAATTTTAACAAGATCTTTATTTAAATTAAACAATCGATAACACCTACAATATTCAAATTAACCACTTTACTTTAACATGAACTTTAATAATAAAATAATATTATAGTAATAAATATTCACTAAAAATAAGACCAAATAAAGAGCATGAAAGAATATAAGATTTAAATTTAATATTCTCACGTGCTAAGTAATAATTAAAATGCTTCAACCTAATATTCATAATATCCAATTCTTTTATTTTTTTAAAAACAAAATCATATCATAGTTAACATATTTCTTAAAACATGTTGAAACTGAACCACATAATTAACATCATCAAGCTTCAAGAAATCTATCGATCACTGAAATAATCAATTGACATGACCCAACCCACCGAGATCCCTCCTTGGAAAATAAGTTTAGTGTTTCATACCAATCTCATCTCTAATATGTCAGTGGTTGGTGTCTAGCATCGATTAAGAATATCACACTATATTATAGGCCTTAACCTAATATATTTGTACCCAACCACATGTCTCCACATAAGATATAACAATGAAGGTGATACAATAATAACTACTACAATATATAAAATGCATGTGACCCAATACTAATCTTTTACAAGGTATGAAAAAATAAAACATCATAAAATAAAGGGGAGAAAACCAAAGGCCAAATTTCCCAAAGTATACTAATTTTCAAAATTTGAAATGAAAATGATACCCAAATATACAGCTCCTATACATGAACTTTGCATGTTTCTATCACCTCCAGGTATAATAATGCTCCCACTAAATTGATACCATATCCACTAATATTATCTTTGAATTGTTCATCATTTTATAAAACAAGACATGTGCAGGAGAAACTCCCATATGGTGGTGAGTATATACATAACCAATAAGATCTCTTGAAACCACAAAGGATAAGTATAAAGGTTTAGTTTACTCGATACCACAGAGGAAAGAGATAACCCATATATTCTTCAAAAATAGAGAACATGTGACTTAAAAGAAAGTTGTTCTCTTCTTATCCTAGTTATATAAGAGTTGGATCCAATAAGTAACACTTATATATGAACTACCCAATTTTTCAAACTATGCCACATCTCAAAAACTATAGTGGGGGACCCATGCCACACCATAAGTAAATGATGGTCGATTAATTAAGAAAACTTAGTGTATGAATCACACCTAGTGCAGAAAAAAATTTAAAATGATGAAGTGCCTAACTACATGGATAGAGGAACCAAGCCCTATGAATTGGGGAGTAAATTTCTCTCTTCATTACCTGGGGTCCCATGCCTTTTCAATGTCAAAAGAGTACCAACCCCTTACCCGATCTACAGGAATTTCACCTTGACTATTAAGGGGATTAACAAACTTCAGGAATAATGTGGGGAACCTATACCCAATCATCCATTCACTGGAATGGGAGTTCATAACCCCATATCTACTCTGATCATCACAACAAAACCCATTCATCATCCCAATAATGCTGCGAAAATAAAAATATCTCAACATCCCTTGTATCTTACCTCTGGAGCAATAGTGGGATATATCATTATGTTTTGTGCTGAAAATTGCTTAGGATAGACCACTTGTATACCCAAATATATGTCTTGGGTAAGAAGTTATGAAAAACACCTAGGATACAAAAGTACTCAACATGTACTTCTGGGAACCACTATATGTATCCCCTAAGTAGAATTTCGTTCATGTACTTCTATTCTTACATCATGTAAAATTAAATATATTTGATGTGTCTAATGAGGTACACTATGTGTGGAATGATTGGATAGCCTGGACATATACCCCATCTAACCTGATTTTGGTATGTTTAGAGTGCATATCATGTCCATTGGCCCATATAGTGTTTAGGAGCAAACAACTAGCTAGTAATGTCCCCCTATTAACATCAAGTCTGGTGAACTAGCTCCACATAGTGTCTGTAACTAAATTGCACCCTATATAATATTTAAAGTCGATGAAAAAACATCTTTCTCACTAGTAGTTAAATACATATAATGTTTCCTAGAACTAAAATTTATTTGATACTATATTTATAAAAACAATATTCCATTCACAGTAAAACACTCATCTTTAACCTCTGATAAATCGTAAATCACTACCACATGCCACTTCCACCACTACAGAACCTCTTTGGGTCGATGTTTCCCTCAATTAAAGCCTCATTAGTTGTACATAACTATAAATCCCCCAAAAAAATATCCAACCACCCTCCACCCCCCAATTAACTTCCATATCCTTACGCCACCCTTCAAGATATTTTCATTACCAAAAATGATGTTTGTATGTATCTTGGACACCCATTCCCTATCCTAGGACAATATAATCAAATCATCGACCATGGTGAATGATAGTGGTGAATGTGTAAATAATATGGGAGATATAATGGAGAATAGAGAAGGGTTTGGAAGTCAATGTGAAGGTCTGGAGACCATTCGTTTGGTGTAAATTTACCAATGATAAATAACTCAGACAAGAATCGAGTTTTCAATAAAAAATAAAAGAAATTAATTTAGTAGTATTTCAAACATACATAAAAATATCAAGAATAATGAACTGAGAAATAAATTCATAAATAATGGGGTAGAAAACAAAAATAATAAGTTCTAACTTAAAATAGAATCATTAGTTGATAAAGATTGCATCAGCACTGGATTTTGATGGTGATGTCCTTCAAAGAATTCATTCCCAAACCTCTAGATCATCGATTATCCCAAGACCATTCTCTACTCCTCTCTCTATAACTAGGGTTTTTAGTATATATCCATATTTAGAGAGTTAAAGGATAAATAAAATGGGGGGTTTAGTATTGTAACAGCTCAGGCAGTGGCTCATTAAGGACTTTTCCTAAAGCTCGGTTCCACCAAAATGGTGGCACCAGTCATGATCACACACTGAAATGGTGGCACCGTGATGGAGGCACTGTGATAGAGGCACCACTAAAGGTGTTCCACCAAATTGATGGCACCGTTATGGTGGCACCGTTATGGTGGCACCGTGATGGTGGCACTGCTCACGGTGTTCTACCGAACTGATGGCACCGTTACGGTGGCACCATGACGGCGACACTGCTTACGATGTTCCATTGAACCGGCAACACTGTGAAGGTGACACGGTGACAGTCACACCATGATGGTGGCACTGTGACCATGGCATCATTACGGTGTCTCACTGAACGTTGTCCCACGCTTTGTTCTTTTTCCAGTTCTTGCCCCGCAATGAATCTTTTGACGTAAGAGTGTTTTAATACCCCCTCTCAGACCCTTTTAAAGACCATAAATGATATATAAAATCCCCCAAGATTCTGGGGACCCTTGACTTACCAAAACCTGTGGTTTTTCCTTGGTGTCACACCCTTTTTCCTGTACTTTCCAGTTCCGACCCTATTGCGCGTTTTACTAAAATTAAAGGAAATCATTAAACGTACATCTGTTATGGCCACCTCTCCAATGTGAATTATTAAATGAAAATTAATTCCATCGTGTGTAACCACCAAACCTTGTGGTAAAACCATGATCCGCCTTTAAACCCATTCAAAATTCGTATCCCGTAACTCTAGGATCTCTCCTCATTATCACACAGGAATTATTGCTTTCTTTCTTTCTTCTTGGTTGGCTTCTTTTCCATTCCTTAGTGAGTTTGGAGTCCCCCTTCCTGAGGCAAGTGGTGTGCTGGTGTTGGATCTTTTCTTCTCTCTCTTGGAGTCCTCGAAGTTTCTCCCTTTCAAGTCGTGCATCCCCAGTTCTTGGTGCATGGAGAAAAACTTCGATCGTTGATCATCCAGGTAGGGTTATTCCTTCGTCTATCTTTACTGTGTATCATGCGGGGTGGGTATGATAATTTTTCCTTCGGGAATGGATGAAACCAAACCTTAAAAAAGATAATGAATGGATTTTAAAGAATAAAGGGGTGTGTTTGATGATTCGGTTGTACTCTTTTATCCCTGATTATATATTGTGGATTTTATGGGCTTTTGTCCACTGAAGATCATGGTTGTTGGTGGTCCTTCCTTGTGCACTAATGATCCTCTATTATTCTGGTTAATTCTATGATTTAATGGATCTAACATGGAAATTGGTTAATCACGTAAGCTCGATTTATTAAATGGATGTCTAGTGAACAATAATCCTTGTTTGATCACCCTACTTAACCCAATGGAAGAGAAGAAAAATTAATGAAAGATGTGTTTGAATTTGAAACCTTTCTTGCTATGTCTTGGTAACATGTGTGGTTGATCTTCTTGATGATTGTGGGGTGACATGGGTGGGGATGGGATCACTTGTTGTGGTGTAGTTGTTCGATTGAAGATCTAAGGCTATGTGGGCCATATGGTGGGGCCTGGTTCGGTTCCATTACTTTGAGGGATCTCACGGATCCCTTTTGTTGTTGTGACGTTACAAGAGAACTGGGTGTGAATTCTTAACCTACAGCTTGGTTGTTTTTCCTTTATTGGCTAGTGGCTATGCCTATTAGTTTCCTAGTTGTAAATAATTATCTAAAATAGAACCACTCAAATGTGATGAAAAGAATAGGTTCGATGGGAAATTGTTTTCTGGTAATGAGTTTTGACTTTGTGGTGGGTGGTGTGCTTTTTATTATTGAGTAGTAACAAGGGTGTTTGTGTATAGGCTGGTTTTGGAACTCCCTAGGTTGGGATGAGTGCTTGTTTACCTATATGTATAATTGAGTTCTTATGTTTCCTATTCGTGCCCTGCCCAAGTTGAGTACTTTGTACCGAACACCCCCATTTCATGGGGGGTGTTTTTCCTAACACTCCTATGAGTGGTTGGTTATTATCTCCTTTTCTTCTCCCTTTCACGAGTAGCCCAAGATTCCTCGGGCAGGCTGTGATGGTCTAAGGTCCATCATATTCTAATATTATTTGGTTAGGGTATGTTGTGGTACTTAGACCAGGTGTGTAGGGGTAGGTTGTTTCCCAAGTGTCTTCGGGATGAGTCCCAGGTGTCTTCGAGCATGGAAGTAGTTGTTCGGGCCCAGCTGTCTTCGGGCGTGGTGGTAGTTGTTCTAGCCCAGGTGTCTGCGGGCATGGTTGTGTGTGGTTGTTGTGGCCCAGTTTTTTGTGGGTGGGATGTGTGGTTGTGGTAGCACAGGTTTGTGCAGGTGGGGTATGGCCGTGGGACTGTGGTAAGAATGAAGGGGAAGGTTTGACGCGTAGGATGTCTTTAATAACCAATGGGAAAGTGGTACGGGGTACCCCAAACATTGATGTGTTATTACTATTAGTTTACTCGAATTTTGTTATTTTGGGAGTGTGCCTTGGTGAGATTTGGGTGGACAGTTTCCTTGCTAGGTTATTTGGTTATCTACTTTTCTCCCAGGGCATTAGAGCGCCTCCTCACTTGTACACGAGAGATTTTGGTTTTCCCAACTGAGTATACCTATATACTCACCCTACGTATATAAATCTACTTTCAGGTTTCCATGAGGACTTCGAGGACCATGCAGGGCCATACTAGTTCGTGCGTTGGAATAGTCGATGTTTTTGTTTTATTTTCTTTGGTATTTACCTTTGGAGTTTTCTTGTATTGTAGCACTTATTATTTGAAACATGCATATGGGAAAGGTATTGTTTGGGATTTAATTTTACTTCCAGTTTGGTGTTGTTTGGGATTTACTATCTTATCTCCCAATCCTACAAATTAAAAAGGTTAATTCCTTCCATTTTTGGATATGATTCTATACCCATGGTGCTAGTCGCCACTCCGGGACCTGTTGAAGGCAGGTCTCGGGGGTCATTATCTCTCCTTCAACTTAGGAAGGGAGGGTGTGGCAATCTTTTGTCCCTTACCTCATCTTGGTGAAGGTGGTTCATGATAATTATTTCATTAATACATTTGATTTATGAAATTTTATGATTATTTATTAAATAATACATATATGATAATCCCGATCAGGTGCCTAGTTTATGGTCCCAAGTTATATCAACCCTAGGGTAAAACCCCTATTTCAAATGCAATTGTGGTATTATTTCTTCCATTAAATTATTCATTTATAAGGAAATTAAAATTCTCCATGAATTCACATGCATCGAATAAAAATAATATTTTTATTTATTATAATATATTTGTTCATCTATGACACTAATCTAAAAAAATGACACAATGGTCCATCCATAAAATATTGTTTAAAATGTTCTAAATGTTTAGACTATAAAAATATTGTCTCTATATCCTCTCTACCTTAAATTAATTTAAACCCAAAAATAAAAAACAATTAAATAGTTGAGGATTCTGATATCACCACTCCCATGAGCCCTTCTAAAGGTTTTCACGTTGTCACAAAACATATACCAATGGTATAAACCAACCTTTAGTGGTCCTCTCCTACTGATCCTCAGTCACCATTAGGTAATTTGATAAGTTATCATCATTATTGATGTCCAGATTACACCAATTGATGATTTTTGATTGACCATTCATGTATCACAATATTTGGGAAATTTGAAAGATATTTTTCACCTATTCCAACTGTAGGGGAAATTCTAGTCAGTAATCAATAGTTCCCACACAACACAGAATATAGAATAGTTCGATGAACCTTGGGGATATCTTTATTCCCTTAAAAAACTCCACAAACCACATAATTATGTTACCTTCAAGAGCACTTGATCTCCATCCTAGAACTCTAGGGGACACCATCTTTGATTTTCATAAGAAATTTCATGTCTCTGAGTTTTCCTCATCTACTCATATATCAATTGCACCTTCCTTATCATCAAATTCACTAAGTTCAACCCCATTAGTGATAACACTCTAATATTCATATAGCATAATTTTGACTTATAAGGTCACTTAGATAGGTCCTTGAAAGTTTTCATGCCAATAGTGGAGTGGTATATGTTGTTGTATAAATACATATGTAAAGGTAACTCATCATCTTATCTCTAGATAAAAATTATTAAAAAATACCACAACACATTTTTAAGAACTTGGATAGTCCTCTTAGATTTTCTATCCATCTAAAGGTTGAGCACCATAATCAACTGTAACTGAGTCAGATATTCCTCATGTAAGATCCTCCAAAACCGGGATGTAAATAAAGTGTCCTTGTTAGTGATTATCATCAAAGGTATAATATCTACTCTAATGATATCATCCACATAGAATAACCCAAACCACTATACTGAATTTTCCTCCATTATATAAAATAAATAGACCAACATGGTATGTCCATCAATGATCACCCAGATATCATTGTGACCTCTTTCTGAACATGGAATTATACCATAAATTCCATGGATATGTTATCCCACTTCAACTCGGACACATCAAGAGGTTAGCCTAAATATAAGGGGATTTATTACTCCTCTTTCCCTGGTTGATAGGTGAGACACCATGATATAAACTCAAAAACACCATGACTCATTCCTTTTAACAAATAATTACACTTAATGTCTTGGTACATATTTATTAGACTTCGATGTACTACTAAGGGGGGAGTGTCAAATTCACTGAAAACATCCCCAATCTGTGTAACTAGAACCACCATCAACCTTTAAAAGTGGATAATGTGATCCTTGCCTTTTACAAATACATCAAGTGCTTCACTGGAGGATATATGTTCGTACAATACTTTACAATCAATGTATATCAATAAGTCTTCTTCCATAAACTAAAGAAGTGGAGGATTTACCAACATCGATAAAAGATAAGTGATATCTCTATCATCAACCAAGTACAACTATATCAAAAAATTATACTCAAACACCTCTACTATCAACTGAGCTTGGTATTTCATACTAAGAGTATTATCCACAATATTTCCCATTCCTAGAGAATAGATAATCTCAATGTCATAGTCCCATAGGAACTCAAACCATAACTTCTTCCTTCGATTAATTTCTCTCTAGGTAAAGTTATACCTGATACTCTTCTGGTATATTTATACTATAAACTAATCACTAAGAATGTAATCTCTCTAAGTAATGATGTTGAAATCTATCACTATGAGATCAAAATAAAGGGTGAAATGGTACTTCTCATGAGGTATAAACTATAAATATCCATAAAAAATCATGAACTACCTCAATATCAACACAAAACTGATCCAAAATTTAGAGGCATCACTGAACACCATGTACTTGATTTCTTCCTCTGAAAACCTTAGAACAGGATAACTTTTAAATATCTACATTAGATCATATAAATCTATTTATCTTCACTTATACTAAATAAATAGCCCTATGGAATCCAAACTTTTTAATATATAAAACATTCATTGCAATGTACACCACTTAATAACATACAAGATCATTTAAGTTTTAGTTTCTTATAAATTAGAAACATAATACATGAATTATATAAAAAATATTCTAATACACTTTAAAGGACTATTTATAGGTTCGTACAAGGAAAATTTTACTAGAATTTCATATTAAAGGGATATACATCAAAATAAAGGGGTGACCATAAATCCCAATAATGGAATAAACACAGGATAAATTTTTAATGTGACTATGAAGCATATCAATTAGGAATGGGAATAAGAAAATGAGTAATAACATAAGATAAAGATCATAAATAATAACATGGAAATGTGGTTTCAACATAAAAATAATGCATTTAAAAGAATATAACCAAGTTTTATCACTAAGTTTTTGTAAATTATAATTAACAAGGTTATTCACCAAGGTATCATAAACCATGAAATCTCTAGACATTAATTCTTTACCAAATTTATTTGAGTGCTATCAGGGCGTAGTATTCATATGTATTAATTCATGTGAACAATAATGATCATAAAAAAAAATTCATCAATAAACCAAGGAAAATAAATAATGGGTTTCATATAAAATCATTGAGTACATAAGGGCTAAAAGACTTGACAATTGCATCATTTTTTACCCACAGAAATGGAATATGGGTTTCATGCATATATATACCTGAATAAAAAAAATATGTTTATATCTATGTGAAAGGTAAAGGGTAATTAAGGGGTTTGGATTTTCACAATATTAAATTTCTAATGAAAAATTTATAAATTCAAGAAAAGAACTTGACAACATGATAGGTAGAAAATGTGGATTAATGAAAAGATAAAATGAGAGGGGATGAAGGTCACTCATTCATAAAACACTATTTTGGTATTTATACTAAGATAAAAAGTGTAATAAAATAAAGTAATTTAACATTTACAATAAATACACAAAAATAAGTACTTAAATGAAAAAGGGGAGGGGGATAATTCCCTTTCCCTGAAGAGTTGCTTCCTAAAAATTGATTAAGGCACTTTGGGGACATAAGTTCACCTTATAACGACTATTTGGGAGGTAAAATGACTATAAATTCATGGATTATATATTTTTAGTTGATAGTAATGGGTGATTGGTTTGTATTTATAACATCCCCAAACTTGTACTATTATATTCAATGTTGAAATCATAAACTTTACATTTCCAGCTTTGACGTTGATAATTGTGACCCAATTTTTTCATCTATACCTTAAAACTTAAAAAGGAAATTTTTGATAACTTAAAACCTTGAGGAAATTTTGGATTTATAGTTAGAGATAATTAGGAAAAAATCATACTTAAACAATTCACATGAAACTAAATGAGAATTTCTTCCACTTAATCTAGATTTTCTTTTTCACATTAACACATCATCATCATCCATATAAAATACCTTCTAGACATAAATTGTTCAACATCATTCTTTAAAACTTGGGGAAAAGGAAACATAATAAGTGTGAGTAAAAATACTCAGAAAGGTTAAACATAATCATTAGAAAATGAATGTCATCAATGAGTATAATAAGTGTATAATGGTATGATGACATAATCGGAGACCATGACTAAATCATCAAAGAACTTATATTCATCAACACCTGGTGTAGCAAACCAACCCTAGAATCCCGGATCCGGTGTCTACTATTATTATATTGGCATTATTTTAAAGAATAAAATCCCAATGGATCTACGTTTTTAGTATTCTTGGAAAAAAAAATACATACATGAGTCTTTTATTATAAATGAATACACTAATTACGACATAATTTTTTTCTTTTATGGATAACTTTATTCCCACTTATCATATCCTTTCATATCATTCCATGAAAAAAACTTTCATTTCAAGGGAAATAAAATAGAATAAGGGAGAGCTCAGATTATCATCAAGGGTTAAGTATAGTGGAAGCAATAAAGAATCAATTAGAATAATCATTATGGAATGGTAAATAACTGAACACACATCATGTGTAATCAATTAAATGATAAGGAAGTGCATAAGAAATATTTCAAGGTAACTAACTAAAAACACAAGAAATTTAAATAATAAACTAATAATTAAATGCATCTATATAATTTTTCAAAGTTTAAATATCATGGATAATAAGTACTGAATCAAAATAAAGGAAATGCTTAATTATTGGACATCGTGTCTTAGGTACATGAAAACCTACTATCAAGATCTATCCTCCAGATAATTTAAAACTACAGTTAGAAACCTATTTAATTTTATTAACAAATTCTCCTCATGGGAAACTATTGATGCATCAAAGGGGTATATAAATTCTGGTTCCCACCCATCACTGCCTACCCAAATCATTCTTCATATTGACTAATCAGTTTAATTAATAGACAATATGCCTTATCATATATTCTTATTGAATAAATAATATTTATTTATCAATATTTAAAAATATAATCAAATAACTTTCAAAGTGAACACCATATGTAAAAATGATATATGGTTTAGGAAATAAATATATACATGATAAATGATACGGATAATTAGAGTAAATTTAATGTTCAATGACAATAGGAAATTTAATATTTCAAGGGGACTAAAAGGAATAGAGGAAATGAATGTCCATATTGTCCTTGGACAAATAAATCATAAGCCATCCATAGGAAGAATAAGTATGGTATCAATATAACATATCCCTAGTGAAGTAAAAATAAAGGGTTATTGTCATTTATGAATATAAATATTATAAAAATATATTTTAAAAACATTCTCGAGGAAAATATCATTTTTATTTTGAAAAACATTTTGAAAATCCTTTTCTTCAAAAATAGATTTTTAAAACATTTTATTTAAAATTTAACCTTTTAAATTTGAAAATAAATCTTCAAAGAAGTTATGGTGGGTAAATCCATACATTTTTTACAAGATAAATAGAACATTCCTTTTACATGGTAAAAATTTTAGAAAAATGCCTTGTTCGGAAAGTGATAAGAATATTTTTTTGAAAAAAAAAATTAAAGATAAAAAGTGGTAAAAAATTATTTAAAAAATAATTTCGAAAAGGTAAAAAACATTTTCGAAAACATTTTAAAAAACATTGTTTTTAAAAGAAAACAGGTTCTCCAACTAAAGAAATAAATCAATTCATATTTTCTTAGAAATATTTTCTAAAATATTTTGAGTACCAAAGGGTGGGAAATTGGTAATATCACTAGAAAAATGTAATTAAAAATCATGTGATAATAAAATGAAAGGGTTTATTAAATAATGATCCAATAATTTCCTCTAATATAAATTCAATTGTAAACAATCCTGAACAAAATGATATTGTGAATAAAACCCTTGAAAAGACCATAGTTTTGATTTTTGAATCAATAAATTAATAAATTATGTGTGTGAAATGTAAATACACATAAATAAAGTTAGAATAAAAATATATATAGTCAAATTTTATTACACACATAATCTAATAATATTAACAACAATGAGGATGAAATATATCCCAATGAAAAGAAATTGGGTTATGAAATTATTTTCCACATGGTAACTCTTAATTCAAATCCCCGTATAACAAATAATTCAAATTTAAACTCAAATTCCATGAATATAAAATAATTCATGATATAATATATCCAAATGTTTAGTATATACACCACAAAAAATAAGAAAGTGGTGAATATTACATTTATCTCACATATGTAAAAAGTGAGACAAAAATCTCTTACCTTAGATTTCCTTTCGGGTGAACATCCTTTACCCTATTGTATAATAGTTTTATGAATTTCACTAAATTATACCAAAAAAATCATATTTATAATATCATATATTAACTTCTTATAATATCTTATTACCCATTTGTTAAAAATCTTTCATTATTTTTACTATTTCGGTTGTTAATTGCCTAATTTTTTTAGTATGTTTTGACTTGTTACTTTTTGTTCCTATCACAAAGATCATGATTTAATAATATCAAAATTTTAAAACATGATTTAGTTATCATATATATTCATTATATGTAACTTCCTGACCCCTCTAGATCAGAGCCGGTGCATTCCTAATTACATTGGCTTGATTACAAGGAATTAAATCCTAAAGGACAAAGTAGTTTATTAGTCTTGAAGAAACTAGATATATACATGTAACTCATATTACATTGGGAAAGGTAAAAAAAATACAACACACAACAAAAACTAATAGACTGGATCCATGAGAACTCAATAAATGGTCTCCTCTTCATAACATGTTCAAGGTAGACAAATGAAAGTGGTGAGATCAAATGATCATTAAGGGTTATAAATATTGGAAGCATGAATCAATAATAACTTAATCATAAACAATTAGGCATAGTCAATATGGCATGGTGAATAAATGAAAAACATGTGCCTTTAATAAACTGAGAATGTAATTACATCCATAGGTTTTTTCATTGTGAAAACCTCATGGATATTAATAAGTGAAAATGAATAAAGATAATGTTTATTAATTGGAATTCGTGTATCTAGAACATGATACCATAATACCATTGAAATATTTTATGTCTGTGAGTAGAAACCTGCCTGATTTTTGGAAATAAACTCAAAGGGTTTGTCTCCAACTAATTTGTCTCATGAGACCTGTTGATGCATCAAGGGGCTATAGCGACCCCCTCCCATTACTTCATGTCCAAAAAATTCTTTATGCGTAGATTAAATATAAGAGAAATATTCCTTTACATTATCCATATAGAATAGATTATATTAATTCATCAACACTTCCACAGTTAAAACAACATTCCAAATAAAGACCGTATGTAAAATGGTATACAGTTTAGACAATAAACATATCCAACATACAAGAATATGGATATTTAATATAAATATAATTTCAAATTAAATTTGATCTAAAATTGGCATTAGGTACACCACATAAGTATTATTAGCTGCACAATACAAAGTAAGTTACAACGAAATGGAAATTGAGACAAAGTTCCTTACTTTAATGTAATCAGTTAAATAATATGACCAAAACATAATAAATATCAAATGAATCATTGAATACAATTAATATAAATAGAATCATGATATTGTATGAAAAATGGATGTACACATACACCACATACAATAAATAAGTGCCGAACAATGGAAATATCACAGAAATGAAAGTGATATGGAAGTACACATACACCACATACAGTTTATAATGATTTTTTTTATATACTTGAGGATGATTCATTAGTTAAAAGTTATTGATAAATGCTTGGATTAACTTTTCCCATTTTGTGCATAATGAACTTGTTTTGTATTATTATTTTGTATTATGAGTGTGCAAGGATTCTTGAATATTGAATAAGGTAAAATAAATATATTAAGATCTGGTTAAACCACTAAAAATGTTTCATGACCAGTCTTGTGGATAGTAATGCAAATTGAAAACCCATCTTCCTTGAGTGTGATAATTTAAAACATCTCGGACGGTGTTTGCATTTATAGTATAAAAGGAGGGGGAAAGAGAGATGATGATGAAATATTCCATTAGCATAATAAAATTCCAATTCATGTATGGTAATATAATTATCATATAATTTGGATGAGGGGATATGAGGAAATAAGTAGAAAAGAAAAGAACTCAAAATAGAAGATAATTGAGAAATCTCTCACGAAAATTTGACAGCCTAACGGCGTTTCTAAAAATTTCATAAAATAGTTTGACGAGAGAAAGGGGGTATATCATCACTCTTAAATAATATGGTAATTAATGGGGATATGAAATTACATATCCCAACATAAACCAAAGAAAATTAAAACGAATAACATAAAATGAAAGAAAAGAAAGAAAACAAAAGAGGATGTTTACCTCTTGATCTCTTGTCTTTGAGATCCTTCTTAAGGCCATTGGTTTTGTCCTTTTGGTGAGACCAAAATCTCTAGAACATGGGAAAGAGTCTTTGGAGGAGTATTGGTCATAAAATAACAAAGGTTAAAGGCTTGAGAGGTTAGGCGGGAAGAGGGTAATGAGGGTGGTATTTATAGTGGAGGAGAGGAGGTATTTTTCATTATTTAAATCATAATTAAAATATTTTTGCTCAATACTATGAATAATATTAATTAATGTGACCCAAAATAGTAATAATGGAATTTGAGTTCAAACCAAGTGTTCTTAAATAACTTATGATGTCATAAATAGTGTATCATACTGATAATTTGTATATACGGTATTTTACCATATTTTACTATTCATCAAAAATTCAAGAATTTCAGAAAAATCCCAAAAATCCACCTTAACCATTTTTCGACCTGTAGAATTCAAAAACCTACTCTATTTTCCAAAAATAATTTTTTAAATATTATCAATTTAATTTTTAAATAAAATCATAGTTAATTCGAAAAATAACAATGTTAAAGGTATAGTTAGTTTTATATCACATTGAAAAATTAATTAAGATCTCATCATCTTACTACCTTAAGAAAATAAAATAATATTATTTTTTACTTTTCATATGAGTAATATTACTATTCATATTACTATTCATAAGGTTATGTAACTATTTATCAAAAAATCATGTTGGTTCTATCATACTTCAAATGACTTAATGATCACATCTCAAAATGACCATTTTTCAAAATTCAAAACATAGTAGAAGAAAAGTTGTGCTTAATGACTAGATTATAAAATGTGTTGTTTTTTAGAGACTCGGTGTTTCTTGCATTCTAAGTTAAATCTCTTTGTAAATTCTTGGGGTGTTATAGTATATATTTATTTATATCAATTAATGAAATTTAGAGATAGGAAATGAAATATATTGTCCATGAAGACAGTAGGTCGTACGTATGCATGAACACTACTTCTATTTCTCTGTCATGTCTTAAAAGAATGAAAATTAAATAATATATTTGTATATTATAATTTCTAGTATAAAATTTATTTCATATTTTTCATATATTTTTTTAAAATCATCCTTTATATGTTCCATGTATAGTGTGAATGAGTCACATTACTTTGAGGAGGCGGTAGTCCACACTTCAACAAACAATGTTACCATATTTACAAAGAAATAAAAAGCATGAGGGTATGTGTTATATAAAAAAATATAAAAATTAATAAAACATAAATATTTTATATATAATATAAAAATATCATTTCCATCATAATACCCACCATGAGAGGTGGTAATGGAAGAACAAACAATCATCGTGTCACGAGGTGGTAGTCCGTCGTACACATGAACAGTAAGTTCGTTACCCATTAGATGGAAGTGAGTGTAAGTGTAGATAAAACCCTTAGAATAAAAAAACTAATTATATTTATGATACAATGTTTATTATATAATAATTTAATAAAAATAAGTTAAGGGCTGGAGAAACGAATAGAACATTGATTCACATTGAAGAATGTTACCTTGTTTTCAGTTAACTCTTTTTGGTTTATACCAAAAGACCTCCTTGGTTGGATTTATAACCAAGTTGAGCCTTATAATAAGAGTTTAGGGATGTTTTGAACTTATTTTAGTAGATTTAAGGTTATCCAAATGGCATTATAGGTGTGAATAAGTGAGAGGGGTGAGTGTCATTTTATAGTGGAGGATAAATGAAATTATTTTAAAATTTTTAAAAGGGAATTTTCCCCAGTTCTTTCTGTGTAAAGTGGATCCAATAATAAAATAAATTATATAGAATTTATTTTAGGTTATAAATATAAATATAAAATGGATTTTGGAAAAGTCACTTATACCCACGGATTTCCACAAAACTGTGGGGATAGGTCTGGGTTAAAATACATATACCCACGGTTATGAAAAACCATGGGTATAAGTTTCCCGTGTGTATGCACGAATTTGTTTTTCCGCGGGAAGGAAATTTTTTTTGGCAGGAGTCCTATACCCATGGTTCTTCAATCTATACCCATGGTTTATATAACTATATTTAACTATATATATATATATATATATATATACACACATAGGTGATGTTAGGGTAGTGGTTAGACATGGTGTTTTCAGCAAAGATCTTGTGGGATAAAAACCTGCCGCCTGTATTATTTTAGGATCTATACCCACAGTTTTGAAACCATGGGTAAAAGCCTTTGAAACCGTGGAAGTTGGGTATATTTTGTCGACATGGTAGTAGAACACCTATACCCACAGTTTTGGAAAACCGTGGGTATAGGCTGGGGACCTATACCGACGCTATTCCAACCCACGGTTCCCAAAACCGTGGGTATAGGCCGTTTTTTCAGTAGTGTTACTTTCACTAATATTTTTGGTAAAAAAATAAGTTTACCTTATTATAAATTATAAATTATTCTTATTCTAAATATTTAATCCATTTTTCTAAATTAAAATTACATAAGTGGCATAAATTAATTTAAAATTAATTCCTTCAGATGGAATGATAAAGCACATTTTTAAAGTGAAAATGTTCAAATGTTTGAATGTTTTTACATACAATTTTAATTTGAAATTGATTAAAATGACCTAAATTGGGTTAATTGATTTATAATTTATCAAATTAATCATTAACTAATGAAAAATATAATCTATCCTTAAAAATAAATTAGATTAAAAATCAGTTTTGAATCCAAATTTATTCTTTATCACTATTCATCAAAAAATGAAAATTCACATAAAAATATCAAAAATTCACCCTAAGATAATTCTTAAGTACTTATTTTAAAAATAAAGTTTATTTTGACATATATAATTTTTAAAAGTTTCAAAAAATTTATTTAAAATAGGTTCTCCATTAAAAGATGGTAAAATTACCTTTTTAGAATAATACAATTTTTTAAGAATAAAATGGATTTATTCTTTATTATGAGTTTAAAAACTTTTGGATTAATATAACATATATATTATGTAATAAATAATTTATGTAATTCATTAAAATTATTCAATATTACCAATTAATTTTAGGTATTATGATAAAAACACCTTTGTGAGCATTAAAATATTACTTTTATATTCAATTGGTTTTTTTATATTCATTTATAATTAATTGGTTACCTATAAATTCATTTTATATTTTTATAAACCATATAACTTCATAGGTTATTTAATAATTTTCATAACTTATAATTTAACAACTTTTCTATATCTTATTATATTAAATAATAATGTTTTAATAATATATATTTTTTTTCAAAAACTTTGTCCTACATGTAACGCTAATCATAGAAGAAAGTCATCATTGCATATAATTCAAGCTAACTTAGTATCGCACGGAATAGAATATATATCATAGATTTAATTTATTTAAAATTTTAAATCTATTTTAATGTCTTGGGGTATTGTATTCTTTTACGATCTTGGTGTTGCGTGTCATACATGCTATCGAATACAATGTTATTACTTTATAATTTCGGGGTGTCATATTCTCTCTAACTTAAATAAATTGTATCCTTTCAATTTAAACTCAGCCTCAGAAATCTAGGGTTTGACATTTGAAAATTACCTTGTTTAAATCCCATATCTTGATAAGAGTTAATAAAATATACTCTTAATAAGATAGTATTATAAGTACAAAGATCACATAGAATAACATATTACTAGGTTTCTATGTAGGAGGACATTACCGTAAAGTGAAAATATAGACTTGGAATAAAATAGTAAATTATTATAGGGAGTGATTTAGTTCATCGATCAAAAACAAGTGAATGATCATCGGAAAGTTTTGGGACTCAATGCCATAAATCTTTGATGATTTAGAAAACCATCGGTTCAGCGAAAAATGAAGGTATTATGATAACATTTTTGTTTTATGATGCTTTTCCAAATGTCGATGAATTATTTTATTGACCAAGAATATAAGTAAATTTACTTTCTTGATACTTCTCAATTTCATAATAAAAATATTATATTTTGGTTATGCTTTAATCAAGTTCTAATTCATCCCTTGCTCTATGGAATGGATATCCAAGAATAAACCCCGTTTTTAAGCACTATAATCTTCACTCAATGGATCGTAATACCCATAAAAAAGTCCTTGATTTGTCTCTAACTATTTTCTAACACTAATATGGTAAATATATTAATCTCTAAACCATAAAATTGATACCATTAATTCATCATTAACATTTATTCATAAAAAGGTTTAGCTAAAAACAATGAGACATTAACAAGGATATCACATAGGCTAGTGGTAGGTGTGAAACCCTTATCGTATTTCGGTCATGGGTTCAAGCCCAACCACCTTATAGATTTTACTTTTTATAAAACCATATTAATATAATTCCTATAATGTTTCCAAATATGTTATGGACATCCTTGAAATAAGATTAATCACAAAATAGCCTTTTATCAAAGGTTTTATATAAATCCTCAATAGATAAATACTTGATCCATTTATTAAAACATATGCCCTTCCTCGGTCTAAGGTATAACCTTTAGAATATAGAATTTACTAAAACCAAAAACCATAATGTAAGCATCAATTATCATATTTGGAAAAACCATATAATCATTTCTGGGATATCTAAATCTTGAAACATTATTTTCAATCTAAAAAACCTTTGGTTTAACCTAGGTAATTCATTGTCATTATCTATTCAAATCCTTTATAATTATTTGTAAATATAATGTGAATTATCCTAAGAATTTCACCTGAGAGTTTCAAACCAGCTACGCAGTAAGGAACATTGTCATGTACTACGTTACCCTCAAGTCTGAACCGACACAAAAATTTTCAGTTGTTACCCCAGAGTACATCTATGCCAAAAACACATCTAATTATAGTATCCAGATATGAATTTATTTATATAAATACCCACATAATATCTACCTTAAAAAAATCAAGTATGTTCTTCTATTATTATCCTCAATGTCTACCTCTAGGTTAAGTTCTCTAATCTATGTTTCCCTAAATCTAGTTCTCAAGGTTTCTACTAAAGTTCCTCGGATAACAACTGTAGAAACCCAAACCTAGAGGCCTAGATCAAGTTTCTAATACCATTACACTAGCATTATTATAAGTAGTCAAATACCAAATCACTTAATAGTTTAGTATTCTTGGTAAAACAGATAAATACATGAGTCTTGTATTACAAATGAATACACCAATTTCAATATAATTTTTTTTCTTTCAAGGATAACTTTATTCCCACTTAGAATATCCTTTCACATCCTTCCTAGAATAATTATTTGATTCCTAGGGAAAGAAAATAAAATAATGGTGAGCTCAAATTCTCAGTAAGGGTTAATTATAGCGTAAACAGTAATGAATAAATGATAATAATCATTATGAAATGGTAAATAATTGAAAATTCATGAAATGTAATCAATTAACTAACAAGGAAGTGAATAAATAATATAAAAAGGTAACTAAATAAAAACACATGTCATTTAAATAATAAATTAACAATGAAATTAATCCATATACTTTTTCATAGTAAAAATATCATGGATAATAAATACTAAATCAAAATGAAGGCAATGCTTAATTATAGACGCCATGTCTCAGGCACATGAAAACCTCTAATATCAAGATCTATCCTCCAAAGAGTTTAAAACTATAGGTATAAATATTTTTAATTTTAGTAACTAATTTTTCTGAGGAGAACCTTTTGATGCATCGAGGGTCTATATAAAGTTCAGGCCCCACCTCTCCCTATATACCCACATCATTCTTCATATTGCGTAATTGATTTAATTAATAGACAATATTCCTTATCAAATAAACATATTAAAGAAATAATATGGATTTATCAATATTTAAACACATAATAAAATAAATATCAAAGTGAATGTCATATGAAAAAATGATATATGTTTCGGTTAATAAACATATCCATGATAAATGATATGGATAATTAGGGGAAATTAAATGTTCAATGGTAATAGGAAATTGAATAATTCAAGGGGGCTAAAGGAATCAAGGAAGTGAATTTCAATACTATCCTTATCCAAATCAAACATAAACCATTCAGATGAATAATAAGGATGGAATCAATACAATATATCCCAAGTGGACTAAAAATAAAGGGTTGCTGTCATTGATGAATGGAAATATTATAAAAAGATCTTTTAAAAAATTTCTCAAGGAAAATATAATTTTTATTTTGAAAATAATTTTCTATGAAAATAACTTTTTAAAACATTTTATTTAAAAATAAAACTTTTAAACTTGCAAATTAAGATTCAAAGAAGTTATGGTGGGTAAATTTTTACATGTTTTACTAAGTAAAAAAATATTCTTTTTTCACAGTAAAAAGGTTAGAAAAATTCCTTGTTAGGAAAGAGACAAGAATATTCCTTTGAAAACATTTTTAAAATAAAAAAGTGGTAAAATTTTCTTTAATAAATTATTTTTAAAAGGTTAAAAATATTTTTGAAAACATTTTAATAAATCATGGTTTTTTAAAGAAAGAGGTTTCTCTAACAAAAGAGAGAAATGAAGTCGTATTTTCTTAAGAACATTTTCTAAAAAAATTTGAGTACCAGAGAGTGAGAAAATGGTTCTGTTACTTGAAAAAATTTCATTAATAACCACATTATATGAAAATGAATGGTTTTATTGAACAATTATCCAACAATTTCCTCATATTTAAATTAAAGTTTAAATAATCCCGAACAAAATTAGATTGTGAAGTAAACGCTTAAAGAGACAATAATATTGTTGTGAGATTCAATAGATAAATACATTATGTGTGTCAAATTTACATCCTCATAAAACAAGTTGTAAATAAATAAATATATAGTAAAAATCTATTGCATACATAATCTAATAATATTAACGATAACGAGGAAGTAATATAACCCAAAGAAAAGAAATCGGGTTATGAAATTATTTTCCACTTGGTAACTCTTAATTCAAATCCCCTTAGCATAAATAATTCAAATTAGAACTCAAAATACCATAAAGATAAAATAATTCATGATATAATATATCAAAATTGGAAATAGATACACTGCAGAAAAGAGGTAAGTGGTGAATATGACATTAACTAAGAGATGTAAAAAGTGAGCTCAAAATCTTTTACCTTGTTTTTTCTTTCTGGTGAACTTCTTTTATCCTCCTTTATAATGGTCTTGAAAATGTAAATAATCTATAAAAACCCATACTCATATTTATAATACAGTATAATAACTTCTTATAATATATTATCACCTATTTTTTAATAATCTTTCATTATTTTTTGCATTTTTGGTGTTAATTGCCTTGTTTTTTAGTATGTTTTGACTTGTTACTTTTTAATCCTATTAAAAATATCACTATTTAATAATATAAATAATTTAAACCATGATTTAATTATAATATATATTCATTATATATGTATTTATAATAATGCCTAATATTTGGAGATAAGAGACGAAATGCACCATTCATGGAGATGGTAAGTTGTGTGTATGCATTAACACTGCTTCCATTTTTTATCAGATTTTAAATGAATAAAAATTAAATGATATATATGTATATTATAATTTATAGTATAATATTTTTTTTCATACATCTAATATAGGTTTATTAAATGATTCCTTAATACGTTCCATGTATAGTGTGAAGGAGTCACTTCGCTTTAAGGAGGCGGTAGTCCACACTTCTTCAAATAATGTTATCGTATTTACACAAAATGGAATGCATGAAGGTATGTGTTATATAAAAATTAAATAATTATGAAGAAAAAATAAATATAATCAAATAAAAATAATTTTTCCATCATAATTCTCACCATGATAGGAGGTAAATTAAGAATGAACAATCATTGTTTCGTGAGGAGGCCGTCTTCCATACACACTGATGGAAAGTTCGTAACCCATTATATGGAAGTGTGTGTAAGTGTAGGAAAAAATATTAGAATAAAAAAAATATTAGTAAATTTTGGATACTGATATTATTATACAATCATGAGATAAAAATAATTTAAGAGGTGGAGAGACAAATAGATAATAGATGCACTTTGAAAAATATTACCACGTTTTTCGAGTAATTACTTTTGGTTTATACCAGAAGACCTCCTTTGTTGGATTCCTGACCAAGAAGAGGAATATATGATAATGGGAGTTATTTTAAGAGATTAGTTTATCAGATATTGGGTGATACAAAGGGCCTATAATTTGTGAATAAGTGTGAGGGGTGAGGGCCTTTTTATAGTGGATGAGGAGTGGCATTCTTGAATGTTTTTGAAAATTGATTTCCACCCACATTTTTTCTATATCAAGTGGCTCTAATAAAAATAAATGGGGTGTGGGATATAAATATGAACATTAGGTTTATTTTTGACAAGTTTCTATGTTATTTTGGGCCATAAGTTTAAGGATTAGTCCATTGTTAAGCTAATTTTTCACTTAATCACTGTAATTAATTTTAATTACTTTCAAAATTATTTTTTGGTAAAAAAATAATTTTACCTTATTATATATTATAAATTATTATTATTCCAAATATTTAATCCATTTTTACAAATAAAAATAATATAATAGTTAGAAATTAATTTAAAATTAATCTCATGGATGGGATGACAAAACATGTTTTTAAAGTAAAAATGTTCAAAAGTTTAAAATGTTTTTATATCCAATTTAAATGTGAAATTGGTTTCAATAAACTAAAATGGATTAATTTATTTATTTTTTATCTAATTAAACTTTAAAACTAATAAAAATATAATTTAACCTTATAAATAAATTAAATGATAAAGTAGTTTTGAATTAAAATTCAGTATTTTTCATTATTTATCAAAAAATGAAACTTCATATAAAATACAAAAAAAATCACCCTATGCTAATTTTTATGTTCATATTTCAAAATTTAAATTTATTTTGAAATATAAATTTTATAAAATTTCCAAACAAATGTTTTTAAAATAGTTTCTCCATTAAAAGGTGGTAAGATTTTCTTTTTAAAAGAATGCACTTTTTAAGCATAAAAGTAGATTTATTATTATCTTATGCTTATCAAACCTATTGGATGAATATAAAAAATGTATTATCAAATAAATAATTTATATAATTCATTAATATCATTTAATAAATGTAATTAATTTTATTTATTATGATAAAATTCCTTTGTGAGCATAAAAACATTTCATGTATATTCAATTGGTTTTTTATATTCATTTATATACATATATTTATATATTAGGTTTTGGGGGGTAAAATTACATTAAACACACACACACACCACACACATAGGCTGGAAAGGAAGACCAACCCCCCCCCCCCCACCAACCTAGGGATAGCCAACCCATCAAGACTTATTTATTCAGTACATGTCCCGAAGGCCAAGTGGGCATGAAACCCATTACATAGACCAATAGACCACCAACTGAACCAAATTCCCAATGTAGGTTTGTGCTTGTATCATTTCTAAATCATGCCTACTTCACCACCCACCCTCTTCATATCTGTTTCACCACCTACTAGTAGAAATTCACTCCCATCCATATTTGAACCCGGGACTACATTGTTGTGGCGTGTAAATGCAAGATAACCCAGTATCATGTGAATTATAGGATATATCATAGATTTAATTTACTTAAAATATAAAATTGATTGTAAATTATCAGGATATTATATTCCCTTACATGTTTGGTGTCACGTTTCATACACATTATCAAATACAATATTCATACTTTATAATTTCAGTGAGTTACACCTGGATCATAAAATATGAAAACGTGGAAAAGGAAAAGAGTCATCAGAATCAAAAATCAGGATCCATGTGATATCAATCTTGATCATTGGAAATATTATAAACCTATAGAAAAAAAATTGAACCCCTTTTCGATAAATTGGAGCATTATATTCATAAACACCTTTTAATAAACTATTAATTAGAACAACTATATAGATGACTTCCAATATAACCAATACCCAATACATTAGATTACTATTCAAGATACCCTATTTTATAAGCTATAGTGGGATCACTTGGTGATGTCTTGGCCACCAATTCATATAGTCTCTAATGGTCTCGCCTAGAGTTATCATGTTCACCCCATCATATAAGCTGTAATGGGGCCACTCGGTGCTATCTGGCCCACCCCATCATATAAGATGTGTAAGAACCACAAAATTAATAAATTCAATATAGATTTCATCAAAAAATAATATAAATAATCATTGTTCTTTTATAAGTTCATTAATACATCGAAATGAAATGGGTTTTATGTCAATCTCTTTGAAATATGATTATCCTAAGAAAAATAAATGGGTTCTATATCAATATATTTGAAACATGATTAACTCGTGAAAAAGAAATCGGTTCCACAACTATATATTTAAAATAATCTAAATCCATTCAGAAAAAAAATGAAGATGGTATCATCACAAAATATCTCAAGTGGAGGATAAGTAACAACAGATGTTGTTGATGTTGATGAATGAAAATACCATTAAAATGTCATTAAAAATATTCTTGAGGTAAATATCCTTTTTTATTTTGAGAATCTCTTTTTAAAAAATACGCATCTTGAAAATAATTTTCTTTGAAAATACTTTTTAAAAACTAATAATTTTCATAATATTAAGAAATATTATTCTTTAAAAATAACTTTGTAAACTTTTAATAAAAGCATCAAATAAATTATGGCGATGTTGGTGGTTAATTTTGTACATGTCATAAAGAACATTCCTTTTTCATGATAGAAATGTTATAAAAGTGCCTTGATTGTAAAGAGAAAATAATATTCTTTTGAAAATAAATTTTTTAAGAAAAAATTAGGTAAAAATATATTTAAAAAATCGTTTTTAAAAAATTAAAAACATTTTTGAAAATGTTTTCTAGAAAACTTGGTTTTGGAAGAAAACGTATTTTCGACCGAAGAGAGAAACAAATTTGGATTTTCATAAATCATTTTCCCAATTATTGTAAGAAAAAAAGAGTTGAAAATGGTACTATAACATTAAAATAGCATTAATTACTAGATTATAATATAATACATGAGAATTATAATATTTCAGCATTAAAGACTTAATCATACACAATTCCTATAAACGATGAGATTGTAACAAAATTATCTCACCACTTTGGTAAATTTTAATCATAATCCCCATGAAGTAATAAAATTAAATGAAAATAATAATATCATGAAAATAATTAGATCCAAGATAAAAAATTAAAAGTTTCAATATATACACCTCATAAAATAATATGGTTGTGTAACATAAAAAACGTCTCAAAGAAGGCAAATTTTGACAAAAATCCTTACCAATTTCGTAACTTTAAAACCGTAAACCCCAAGAAATAGAAATAATAAAATGGATATGTAAATCCCTATAAATTTAGGTATAATAATCATAAAATACATTCATATTAATAATATACACCACTCAAAAAAATAAGTTGTGAATATGGCATATATCTCACCGAAATAAAAGTGAGACGAGAAAAAAACTTACATTGAGTCTGATTCGTCATGCTTGTTATTTATCTTCTTAAATAATAAACGTATGTTAATTATTTAGTTTATTGATTAAATTTTCTAAGTTTATTATTAATTTTATTTCACTTATAAACAATTTATATATAATTATTTAATCGATTTAGTTTAAGTCGGTTGGTTTTACCATATTCAGCTTATATGTCAAAAATGACTTTGGTGGGTTGACTATGGTAAAAGATTTCATTATTTAAACATATGAAAAATAAAATTCATAACATAATTATCATATTTATACATAAATTATACTTTTTATAACTAATCATGAAATATGGTTATGAAAAATTAACTAACGTTGTGATCATATAGATAGTATGTCGTATATACGCATGAGTAACGTTTCAATGTTCTAATGATCATTATAGAAAAAAGGTAAGTAATTGTATATATTTACATAATGATAATTATATCATAAATACCATGATATTTAATTATATATACTTATATAAATCATTATTTTGATGTAAAAGTAATCACATCATTTTGAGGAGTCGGTAGTCCACACGTCCAATAATGATATTATCACTTTTTCAGTGTGTGAAAAGGTAATAATGAAAACAATATATATTATAATTTAATAAATATAATTATATAATTAATATAATAATTATTTCATTTATATCATATATATTCATTATCTTTACCCTTATTACCTTCCATGTATCACGTTAGTGAAAAATGGTTCACATCGCTTTGTGAGGCGGTAGTCTGTTGTACACATGAGGGACGTTATCATATCCCCGTCAGTATGGAATGTAAAAATGGTATATATTTGATATAATGACTCTATAGGTATAATTATGATATAAATATCATATATTAATTTTAGATTCATCATTATTCCCAACCTTGTGTGGTGGTAATGGAAAAACGAACAACATCAGTTCGTGAGGGGGTAGTATATCGTACACATGAACAATGATTTCCTAACCATTTGATGGATTTTTTTTGTGGTTTTAGGTATTAAACTTATAATAAGAAAATATAAGTTTATTTATATTAATTACTTTATTATATAATCATACTATAAGAATAATTTAAGGGGTGGGGAAATAAATAAAACAAAAATGCTCATTGAGGAACATCGCCTCTTCTTCAGGTAACTCTTTTTGTTTGAACCAAAGGCCATCATTAGTTTGTTTTTTGACCAAATTGAGTATTATATTATTATATTATGGAACTTGTAAAATAAATTTTTTTCAGATTTTTTATGATCCAAATGGCTTGAGAGGTGTGAATAAGTGAGGGTAGTGAGTGCCCTTTTATAGTTGAGGAGGTGTGTCATTATTGTAAATACTCAAAATTATTCACTATTAGGAAGTATCCCTTATCTCATGTGTCTCTAAAATTGAATAATAATGTATTTTAGTGGTTATTTGGCCTATAAAAACCTTCAATAATAAAAATAAATATATTTTTTAATCATTTTTATTCCTTACCTCCAATTCTTCCTTTTTTTTATTTTGGATTTTTCGGTAACTATTCTTCTTACCAAATAAATTTATACATTAAGAATAAATTAAAGATATACATATTATAAAATTTATACCCAATGATCATAAATATTTAATTCAGGTTATAAAATAAAAAACTAATGTGTGTTTGGAATTAATTTTAACAGAAGCACATTTAACGTGAAAAATATTTCTTTAACCCTAACCGTACCAACAATGTTTTTTCTATTTTGGGGTCTACATGTTTATTATAAAAATAAATTGGTCCATGAATGAAAACTATTTTATATTTATTAAAATTTAAAAATAATTTGGCAGAATATAGTATTTTTAGGAATTTTAAATCATTTAGTAAAATATTATTTATTATAAAATAACATTAGTGTCAATTTTGATATTATTTATTTAATTTAAATTTAAAAAAATCAATAAAAATATGAAATTTGAATATATTAAGTCCACACTTGTGTAACATGATATATTTATATAAAAAATTAATTTAATACAATAATTAAATCAATTTACTTTACTTTTAATATTTTTAGTATCATTTATTTTAGTTAATTATTAACTAAATAAATACTACATTGGAATTTCTTAAGCATTTTAAGTAATTATTTCATATCAAAAAATTAAATAGAAATTATAATGACAAAAAACACCTTTATATTTGAAAATTATATATATAAATTAACATATTATGTTTTTCCCTATCTTAAGGCTTTATATAAATTAAAAGAAAAAAGGGTTATTTTTTATCTTTTCCTTTACTTAACTTATTATAGGGGTCACTTTCATATAATAGTGTCCAAAAAACTCATAAAAATATATAATACTTCCATAAGGGTCTACAAATTTCTATATAATGGGTTTTGGACTAGTTTATAGGTCATTTATTTCCTTAAGTTTAAATTTTAGTCCCATGGTAAACTCATTTTTACCATAATCATTATAGTAAAATTTAAAAGTTTTCATAAATCACTTTGGTAAAAAATTAAATTTAACTTATTATAATTATAAATTCTGATGTTTATAAATATTTAATCTATTTTTTGAAATTCAATTCTCATAATTGGTAAATTTTAATTTAATATTTAACATGTAGATGTGGCGAGACGACATGTTTTTAAGAAGAGTTTTTTTTTAGAAAAAGTTGATTCTATATTAAATCAAGCAATAATAATAATCATTATATGAAACTAAATTAATATTTACCGAAATATAATCTATAAATTTAATTTAAAACATTTTCCATTAGGTATTATTTTAATTAACTAAAAAAGAGAAACATTATTTATTTTAAAACACTTTTTAGAAAAACCCGTTTTTAAACCCAAAAAAAACTTATACTGAAAACCAATATAAATTTAATTAAAAAGTAATTAAGTGGATTAAATATAAATAAATTATTATTATTTTACTTTAAAACATATTCAATATATATTGGTACTTTAAAATTAATTAATTTATTGAAAATAAAATATAATTTAAAAAAAATCGTATTTTTTACTATTCACCAAAAAATCAATATTTTCAGAAAAATCCCAAAATTTCACCAAAAGTGAATTTTGATATTCTAATTCAAAAAAAAGAATTTAATTTTATCAAATACATTTTCTAAAAGTTTCAAAAATTAATTATAATATTTCTTTCATGAAATTAAATAATAATCATTTTTGAATAAAACATATTTTTAAAGAATAAAATCACTTTACTAAAAAATTATTGATTATTTACTAAAAAAAATCAATAATTTATAGAGAGTGATACATATATATATATATATATATATATATATTTATATATTTATATATTTATATATTTCTCACAGTAGTTAATATTATTTATAACCACTAATTTAACGGCTAGGTTATAATAGTAATATATATCATGGGTCATTTAAGTTCGGTGTTGCATGTTAAATACGTCATAGAACATAAAAATATTGTGGTTGATTGTAAAACAAGATAAATTCAGTATTTTTTATTATCAATATAAACTTAGTGTTTCACATCCTTTATGCTATCGAATATAATTTTCTTCTTTTAAAATCTTGGGGTGTTACATCCTCCCCTCTTTAATAAATTATGTCCTCGCTATTTGAAATTTATCACTCTAATAAAAGGGTGGAAATTTAAAAATACTTTTTTGTAAAACCACATCATAAAGAAACCTCTTAATAATATAGGAAGGTAAGTACATAAGTCATATGGAATAACACATAACTAGGTTTCTAAATATGAGAACATAGGAGGGAATAGAAGAAAAACTTAAATAATTAGAGGGAGTGATTGAGGTCATTGATCACAAAAAAAATGAGTGATTGATGGAGAGATAAGGGCCTAAAAACCACAAACCTATGATGATATAAAATGTTATCAGTTCATCAAAAATGATGGTACTAGGATAAGTTTTTTTTAATATTATTTTCCTAGAGATAAGTAATTATCTTACCATATAGACTAAGAGAATATAGAAATAAACTTACCTGCTTAGTATAATTTCATACATTAATCAAATTATTCCACAATAATATATTTTTATCCAACTAATTTGTATTTTGGATTTATTTTTAATTCTTGATGCACTACAATCAAAATTTAAAGACCACAAAACCATAAAAGGTATAACAAGTTATTCTTACTGTCTCTAAATATTAACCAAAACTAACAGGGTTAGAACATGGTAATATAATTCCCAAAATGAATAAAACATCATATGATACACTAATATTCAAAATTAAATTATAATACCCAAAGTTAAAGCTAAATTATTCCATAAATAACAATCCTTAAAACTCTTCAAACATTTCCAGACTAAGCTCGATACCCAGTGATTAGAAGGATTTGGTCTTATATTATTCTAAGATAAATAAATTGTTATTTCTAAAATAAAATCCTACATGTTTCTAAAATAAACATAATATTAACTTATAAAAACTTCATATTATCCAAGACATCACATAGTCCAGTGGTATGCATGAAACCCTTATCATCCTTCGATCATGGGTTCAAGACCCACCACATAGTCAAATCTGATGGGTTGTCACCCAACATACAGGTTGTCCCCTTTTAGTTTAATACTAAAAAATAATTCCTCCCTATAAATACTTCATTTTGATCCTATGGGTAGATAATACCTCAACCCAAAAAATTCCCCAAAAAATCATTAAAAACAACAAAAAATTTACTAAATAAAACCCCCAAATGCGGTGTCTAAGACTTTAAACTTGGGGTCATCCTTGTTCTTAAACACCTATGATGTTATCAATAAATATTAATATAACCTCACATGAAAAAATAACTATCTCAAAATTTATGTAAATAGGCCTTTGATACAAACTATAACAGCTAAGAACCCGCACTCCCGAATTCAAAGCTGAAATTGTAAATTTTATATTTCTAGATTTGATGTCGATAATTGTGACCCAATTATTTTCATCTAAAACTTACAATATAAAAAGGAAAAATTGGATCAATTATAACCTATATTAACTTTTAGGATTATTATTTAACATATTTTGAACAAACTCCTACATAAACAATTCACAAGAATTTAAATGAGCATTTATCCCACTTAACCCAGCTTCTATGTTTCATATTAATATATCATCATAATCCATATGAAATATCTTCTAAACATAACTTTTTCAACTCCATTATTTAAATCCAAGGGAAAATTAAACATAATAAGGGTGAGATAAAATTATTATTAAGTGTAAACATAATCATTAGTAATTGAATGTTATCAATGAGCATAAGAAGTGTATAATGGTATGACGACATAATTAGAGTGCACTAATGAATCATAAAATAACTTACACCCATAAATACCTAGATCATCAAATATGAAAACATGGAAAAGGAAAGACTCATCATAATCAATAATCATTAGCCATGTGATATTAATCTTGATCATAGGAAATATTATAAACCCATAATAAGAAACTAAAATCCTCTTTCTGTAACATGAAGAATCATATTCATAAAAACCTTTCAAAACCCATTTAATTAGAATAACCATATGTGTGAATTAAAAAATAAACATTACCCAATGCATTGGAGCACTATCTAGTCCTCCACATCGTATAAGTTGTAACAGGATCACCTGGTGCTATCTAGGACACCCCATCGTATAAGATATAACAAGCTCAAACAATGCTATCTGGGTCACCCAATTTTATGTTGTAACAGGCTCACGTGACTCTATCTAGGCTACCCCATCATATAATCTCTAATAGTCTAACTCATAAATATTTAGGTTACCCCATTGTATAAGATATAATGGGCTCACCTGGTGTTATTTGGGCCACCCCATCCTATAACTTTTCTAGAAAACCATAACATGAATAAACACATAGATATTTCATCATAAAACACATAGAAACCATCATTATTATTTTATATCCTAATTAACCCATGGAAAAGAAATGGGTTTTATGATAATCTCTTTGAAACCTGATTAACCCATTAAAAATAAATGGGTTCTATAAAAATCTCATTGGAATATGACTAACCCATGAAAAAGAAACGGGTTCCAGAACAATCACTTCAAAGTAATATTAATCTATAAAAAATTAGGACAGTATAATTAAAAAAGAAAGAGGGGTTTTTAATGTTGATTAATGGAAATACCATTAAAATATTATGAAAACATTATTAGGGAAAATATCCTTTTCATTTTGAGAATCAATTTTTAAGACATAAACATTTTGAAAATAATTTTCTTTTAATTTTTTTTAGACAAATAATTTCTAGAATATTAGGAAATCATTTTATTTAAAAATAAACTTGTAAACTTTCAATGAAATATTTAAATAAATGATGGTCAGGTCGTTGGGTAATTCTATACAGGTTGTAATGAATATTCCTATTGCATGGTAAAAAGGTTAGAAAAGTGCCTTGATCAAAAAGTGAAAAGAATATTCCTTTAAAAACTAATTTTAAAAAATAGTAAAAATTTATTTGATAAATCATTTTAAAATGGTTAAAAATATTTTTGAAAATATTTTTAGAAAATATGGTTTTGAAAGAAAACTTGTTTCTGAACGAAGAGAGAAACAATGTCAAATTTTCATAAAAATATTTTAACAATTATTCCAAGTACCAACGAGTATAAAAATTGTAATATTACATGAAAATATAATAAATAATATGATTATAAGAAAATTCATGAGAATTATAATATTTCACCATTATAGACTTAATCATACACAATCCTAATAAATAATGAAATTGTAACAGGAGACTCCCACCACTTCGGTAACTTTGAATCATAATACCCATGAAAGAATAACATTAAATAAAACTTATTATATCATTAAAATAATTATATTCATGATATAACATTTCAATGTGGTAGTATATTCACCTCATAAAATAAGATAGGTGTATAATATAACAAATATCTCAAAGAAGGGAAATTGTAACTAAAATCCTTATTACTTTAGTAACATTGAAATCGTAAACCCCATGAAGGAGAGATCAAAAAATTAATATTTAAATCCCAATAAATTTAATTATAATAATCATACAATACATTCATTATCATTATATGCATCACTCAACAAAAATAAGTTGTGAATATGGCATATATCTCACAGAAATAAAAGTGACATAAGGAAAACCCGTACCTTAAGTTTTGATTTGTTGTTCTTATTCTTTATCTTCTTGAATGATAAACTTATGTTAATTTTTTACTTTATTGAGAAAATGTTCAAAGTTTATTATTTATTTTATTTCACTTATAAAAAAATTATATATAATTACATAATCAATTAAGTTTAAGTTGGATGTTTTGACCATATTCGGCTTATGTGTCAAAAATGGATTTGGTAGGTTGACTATGGTCAAAACAGTCATTATTTAAACATATAAAGAATAATTATAATGAAATAATTATCATATTTATATATAAATTATAATTTTAAAACTAATCATGAAATATGGTTATTAAAAAATAAAATAACATTACGATCTTGTAAATGGTAGGTCGTACGTACACATGAGTAACATTTCTATTTTTCAATAATCATTATGAAAAGAAGGTAAAAAATATTTAACTTTAAAGAATTATAATTATATCATAAATAAAATTATATTTAATTATATATACTTATAAATATATTTATTTTTATGTACAATAAATCATATTGCTTCGAGGAGGTGGTAGTTCACACGTCCACGAACGACATTATCACTTTTCCAGTGTGTGAAAAGGTAACAACAAAAATGATATATGTTATATTTAAAGAAATATAATTATGTCATTAATATAATAATTATGTGATTTATACCATATATATTCATTATTTTTACCCTTATTACCTTTCATGTAATGTGTTAGTGAAAAATGCTTCACGCTATTTTGTGATGTGGTAGTCTGTCGTATACATGATCGACGTTGTTATATCCCCTATGGTATGGAATATAAAAAATGGTATAAATGATATAATTAATAAATAGGTATAATTATGTAATAAATATTATATTTAAACTTTATATCCATCATTATTCCCAACATTGATATGTGGAAATGGAAAAATGAATGACATAGGTTCGTGGGGCGGTAGTTATCCATACACACGAATGACTATTTCATAACCCATTTGATAGAATTGTGTGTAGTTTTAGGTCATAAAATTAACATAAAAACAAATAATTATATTAAGTATACTTTTTATATTATATAATAAAGTTATAAGAATAATTTAAGAGGTGTATAAAGAAATAATACAAAAATTCTCCTTGATGAATGTTGCCTCTTCTTCGAGTAACTCCTTTTGGTTTAAAACAAAGGCCTTCCTTAGTTTGATTTATGTCCAAGGTATATAGTATGATTTTAGGGATTTTTGAAAGTAATTTAGTTATAATTTGGATGATCCAAATGGCTTGATAGGTGTGAATAATTGAGGAGAGTGAATTCTATTTTATAGTTGAGGGAGAATTACATTCTTGTAAATACTCAAAATTATTCCCTATTAGGAGGTCTACCTTTACTAGTATGCCTAAAAAATTTAATAATAATGTAGTTACAGGATATTTTTTCTATAAGAACCTCCACAACACAAAATAAATTCATTTTTTAAACATTTTTTCTTTAACTCCTATGTTTCCTTGTTTTTTTTATTTCGATTTTTTATTAAGGTAACTAGTTTTATAACCTAAGTAATTTATCCATTAAGAATAAATTAAAGTGATAATTATTGGAAAATTTATAAACAATTATTCTATGAAATAAATTAAAATTAAAATATAAAAATATTATGTGTGTTGGAAATTAATTTTAACAGAAGCGTATGTAACGTGAAAAAATACTACTTTAACACTAGTCGTACCAACACTGTTTTTACTATTTAGGGGACAAAATATTCATTATAAAAGATAAATTGGTCTATGAATGGAACAAATTTGATATTTATTAAAATTTAAAAATCACTTGGTAGAAGATAAGATATGTAGTAATTTTAAATCATTTAAAAAATATCATTTATTATAAAATTACATTAATATCAATTTTGACATTATTTATTTAATTTAAATTTAAAATTTTCAATACAAAGATATAATTTGATTATATTAAGTTAAAACATGTTTAAAATTATATATTCTTCTAAAAAATTAATGTAATATAATTATTCATTCAATTTACTTCACCTTTAATCTGTTTACATCATTTATTTTAGTTAATTATTAACTAAATAATTACTATGTTGGAATTTCTTATGCATTTTAAGATATTATTACATCTATAAAAATTAAAATAAATATCATGATAAAAAATTAATTTATATACTAAAATAAAATGTATAATCTAACATATGTTGTTTTTTTCATATCCCAAAGCTTTGTAGAAATTAAAAGAAAAAATGATTCCTTTGTCTTTTTATTTTCCTAACTAATTATATGGGTCACTTTCATGGGATAGTGTCCCAAACACTCCTAAAAATATATAATAATGTAATAATGGTAAAAATATGTCCATAAAATTCTACTTTTATAAGTTTCTAGGTCATTTTGTTCCATAAGTTTAAAGTTTAATCCCTTGGTAAACTCATTTTTACCTTAATATTCGTAATTAAATTTAACAGTTTTCATTAATCAATTTGGTAAAAAAAATTAAGTTTACCTTTGTAGACATTATAAATTATGATTATTACAAATATGGAAACAATTTTTTCAAAATTAAGTACATATAAGTATTCAAATTTAATTTATTATTAATCTCGAAAATGTGGTGAGAGAGTGGGTTTTTAAGAAGAGTATTTTTTTAGAAAAAGAGGATTCTATATTCACTCAATGACTAATATTAAAAATTATATGAAATTAAATTAATATTATTGGAATATTATATATACATTTAATTTAAAACATTTCATATTAGGTAATATTTTAATTTATTAAAAAGGAGAAACATTATGCATTTTAAAATATATTTTAGAAAAAACCTATTTTAAACCCAAAAAACAAACTTTTACTAAAAACAAATATAAAGTTGATTCCAGAGTAATTAAGTGGGTTATATATAACAAAGTAAACTTATGTTACTTTAAAAAATATTCAAAATATATTGGTACATTTAAATGAATTCATTTATTAAAAATAAAAGTACTTTTTTGAAAAATCAGTATTTTTTATTATTCAATGAAAAAATCAATATTTTCAGAAAAATCACAATGTTTTACCCGAAGTAAATTTTGATATTACTATTAAAAAAATTTATGTTTTATCAAATAAAATTTCCAAAATTTCCAAAAATTGATTATAATATTTTTTTCATGAAACGCAATAAAAAAATTTTGAAGAAAACATATTTTTTAATAATAAAATCACTTTACTAAAAAATGATTGATAATTTAATAAAAATTTATCAATAATTTATATTGTGTGATACATGTATATATATATCATAAATTATTTAATTATATTCATAACTAACAATTTAATAGCTAGGTTATAATGGTAAAACATATCATGGGTCATTTAAGTTCGGTGTTGCGTGTTGAATACACCATCGAACATAAAAATCTCTAGGTTGCATGTAGTGAAAGCTAAACTCAGTGTTTTGTGTAATGAAAGACTTGAAATTGTGTTTCATTTACACAATTGAATATAATTTTCTTCTTTTAAACTATTATTGTGTTACAGAATTTATAGGAAAATAGGAGGATTTGTTAAATAATTTCTAAATATAGGTCATGGAATTCTGGGTTGTAGAAATTTTAAATTCATTGAAATTTACATGGTTTTTGTTCGTGTTTCTTAAAAAATGAGTCATTTTTTTATATTATTTCGATATATTATAAATGAAATCCATATTTTAATATTACTTTGGACATAGAAATTTTATTTTTCCACAGAAATATATTTTTTAAAATCATAATTTCCATTTTAGACTTTGGAATGTCATTTATGAAAGTTTCGGGCACAGCGGATGCGTGGTTGGGCCGGCACCCAACTTTGTTTCTTACCATGATCAATGATTATTTCGGGATCAATACGATGATTAATTATAGTCTCCACATAATAGAATCAAAGATTTATAGAAAGTATAAAGAGGCCCGGAACCTTTATAGAGGATCTTTCACATCATGTTTATAACTAATTTAATTAATTTTATATAAAAAATAATACATGGATCTTTGGTATTTTTATATTTGATGATTTCTATCGTCTGGAATGACCCTTCCATATTATCTTAATGATATTTAAATGATCCAAACTAGAATCCCTCAAGCGGTGATCCACACATTCTCTGGTGGCCTCCAATCGACACCAAGTTCTTCGGATGCTAGCTCGGTGAAGCGAGTATCTTGTGTCAGTCATTATTGATCACTTGTTCTTCATCATTGAAGAATGTATCTCATTCTTGAGAGGAGAGGGAATATAATTTGAGGGATAAATTTTTTATCTCAATAATTCTCAATTCATCGTGTGTGCGGTTCGGTACATGGCATAATAGACGTATGTGTCTATTTATTGACACGGGGCTTTAGTTAAAACATTTAATTGTGTAACAACAATTAAATACATTCATAACCTTATATAAAACACATACTATTATTAATAATAACATTTCATTATTTATGATGTTCCAACTTGCGCAAAATAGAATTATAAATAAAATTCTGTGTCACAAAATAATAGCAGCACTATTTTAATTTATGCCAACTAGTTATATAATTATTTATCTTCTTTCAAATAATTATTTTACTATCAGACCGGCCTTGGTCCTCTCTAACTCCAATTAATTTTATTGAACACCCAAATAAATAAATAAATAATTTATTCTCTTAAAAAAATATTTTATTTACAAACTAGTAAATAAATATTTATTAAATGTTCAATAAAATAAATAAATATATTTTACCCACAATCTATTGAATAAATATTTATATAATTTATGAAATAATTTTAACTTGAAAAAAATTATTTCTCTATCTTGAGAATAATATTTATTAATTAAATTCAAATATAATTTAACCAAGACCACCATAAATGGAAGGGAAAAATCATTCCCTGACTTATCCATTACTAACATGCCACTCGTGATGCACCCAATGTACCCTACTTCCCGCCAACTGTCTCTATGATGGTTTTCATCAGTAAATCATAGTATGCAATTCGTGACATGTTTTAATGATAATCTTAAAGTATAAGGATCATTACACATGCTCATGGATAGAAATATCCAATGACACCAAAACATGAGGAATTACTATTGGCGGGTCTCTTCTCATAATCTCATGTCTTAGTGATTTCCAAGTGAGAACTTCATGAGAGGAAGTCACATCTTCTTACGAGTACTCAAAACTAACAGTCTATATTATATGTGTCCCAACATAGTATGTCATCCAACCGTATAACTTTATTTAAGAATATTTTTATAACATTTCAAAGTTCTCATCAGAGCGGGGAACTTCCATGACCTTATCAATGCAACAAATATTCTAAGACACTATTACATCATAGTCATGAAGAACAATGAACAATATGTAACAAGATGTTTAATATTTAAATCCATTAAATATCCATGTAATCAAAGTGAAACTAGTTGGTTCTAGGACACCAACTCTTACAAACTCCCAATTGGACTAGAGACAACTGCATATGACTTTTAGTCCTCTATACCTCACATGGTGATCATGTTTTTGTTGTGTTAAGGGTTTAGTGAAGGGGTTATTCACGTTTTCTTCCATTGAAATAATTCTCACTGCAACTTCACCTCTCTGAGAAAAATAACTCAAGAGATGATAGTTCCTAAGTATGTGATTCATCCACTGATGTGACATTGGATCTTTTACGAGATCCACTACTGCAGTATTATCACAGTACAGTGTGATGGGATCTTTAATACTAGGTATCACATCCAACTCCTTAACGATGCTTCGCATCCCAACTGCTTCTTTAGTTGCCTTAGAAACCGTGATGTACTCAGACTCTGCTGTAGAATCTGCTATCACACTCTACTTTGATCTCTTCCAGCTCACTGCACCTCCATTCAAAGTGAAGATGTATCCAGTTTGGGAATTCATGTCATCTAGATCAGTCTAGAAGCTAGCATCTGCATATCCTCTCATGACTAGTTCCTTGTCTCCCCCATAAACCATGAACATAGCCTTAGTATGCCTCATATACTTTAGGATAGTCTTGACTTCCATCCAATGGAGGTCACCTCGGTCAGCTTTATATTTGTCTACCGCACTCAATGCGTAGGGGACATCCTGCCTAGTACATAGCATGTTATAAATGAATGACCCAATCACTGATTCATATAGAGTCTTTTCCATTATCTTTCTTTCCTCATGTGTCTTAGGACACATTTTCTTGGAAATATGAAAGCCAGGTAACATTTCCACAGTCGCATCTTATATTTTTTCATACTGAATATCTTTAGTATCTAATAAATGTATGTACTTTGACTTAGGCCTTGCAATCTCTTGGATCTATCCTGATAGATCTCGATCCCAAGAATATATGATGCCTCACCCATGTCCTTTATATAGAATCATTTATTAAACCATGCTTTAATATACTATAATACTGGTATCTCTTTTCCAATAAGTAATATGTCATCAACATATACTATTAGAAAAATGACTGTACTCCCATTAAAACGTTTGCAGACACAAGGATAACATTCATTCTTGGTAAAACCAAATTTCATTATGGATTTATCAAAATGAATGTTCCATGACTGGGTTGCTTTCTTTAATCCATAAATGTATTTATGCAACTCACATACTTTATTGGTATCCTTTGGAGTCATAAATCCTTTGGGTCTTGTTACGTAGAAATCTTCCTAAAGGTTCCTCTAAAGGAAGACTGTTTTGATATCCATTTTCCAAATCTCAAAGTCATGGTAAACAGCAATGTCCAATAGAAAATTTATGGATTTCATCATTAGAACTGGTGAAAATGTTTTGTCGTATTCAATTCCTTGATGTTGTTTGAATCCTTTTGCAACAAGTTATTCCCTATAGGTAATGAATTTTCCTCCCATGTCTAGTTTCTTCTTGAATACCCATTTGCAACCAACACGATTTACATCAACTCGAGGATCTACCAAAACCTATACATGGTTTTGGTACATGGAATACATTTCATAATTCATAGATTCTTGCAACTTGGAAACATTTGTGCCACTTATTCCTTCCTTGTAGGTTATAGGATCATTATTATCAAATAATAATGGGTCACCATCCTCAGTAACTAGAAAACCATACAGTTCCAGTTATCTAACCTCTCTTGTACTCCTACGTAGTTCTTGTGTCTCTGGAACAGTTCTTTATTCCACGGGGCTTTGTGGAATCTTCTCTTGTACTAACTCTTGTATACCTTGAGCCTCAACTTCATCGAAGTCTATCTCTCTCCCACTATCTCTCTTGGGGATATGAACCCTCTCAAACAATATGGAATGTCTTTTCACTATAAACTTTTTTTCTGAGGGGTTGTATAGTTAATATCCACTTGTTTCCTTAGGGTATCCCATAAAGGTACACTTTGTACCTCGGGGTGCAATTTTGTTACCTGAAGAGGCCTTAACAAATGCATTGCTTACCCACACATGTAAATTTGATAACATGGATTTCTTTCCACTCCATAACTCGTATGGAATACCATTTATCGATTTAGTTGGTACTTGGTTTACTATGTGTGCCGCTATTTGTAATGAATATCCCCAAAAGGATAGTGGAAGACTCTCATGACTCATCATTGATCTCACTATGTACAATAGGGTGTGGTTCCTCCTTTCGCTCACACCATTCCACTGGGGCATGTAAGGAGGAGTGAGTTGGGATAGGATATCAAACTCCCATAAGTAATCAACGAATTCTTGATTAATATATTCTCTGCCTCGGTCTGAGCAGTGTTTCTTAATATTCTTACCAAGATGGTTCTCAACTTCATTCTTGTATTCTTTGAACTTATCAAAAGAATTTCACTTATACATCATTAAGTAGATAAATCCATATCTACTAAAACCATCAGTAAAAGTTATGAAGTATGAGTACCCTCCACTTTCATCAACTGGAAATGGTCCACACACATTGGTATAAACCAATTCAAGAAGTTATTTATCCCTTTCACCTTTCCCACTAAATGGGCCTTTGGTCATTGTTTTTTGTAAACATGCATGACATACGTCAAGTGGTTTTAGTTAGAAATAATCTAAATATCCATCTTGATGTAACTTGGTCAAGCGTTTCTTGTTTACATGACCTAGCTGGTGATGCCAAAGTTGGGTGTGGTATGAGTAATGTGGAGTATCTTTGTTATCGATTGACATTACTTTTTTGTGTAAAACAACACGTAAAGACTGTAGTATGAATGTTCCCTACCAAAACAAATTCTATCTTTGTAAAAGAAGCAACATTAATTTAAAAAATTGAAAACAAATCCATTTGTAGCTAATCTGGATACAGAAATAATTTTTTTAGTAACAGACATCACATAATAAAAACCATTTAACACCAAGATCATCCCAGTTGGCAACGTGATATGGTAGTCCCCAACATCTACAACAGCAATTCTGGCTCTATTGGATTCTTGTGGATCTACCTCCTCTCGGTCAATCTTACTGAATCTACTTGGTTCCAGTATTTGAATATATACGTGAGAACAAAACGTTGTATTTAATACCATATTTTTAGAAACAGATATATTGAATTTGATAACAAATGCACCTAAAGCTTCCCCTTGCTTCATATAATGGATGTAGTTCTTCTTCCAGTGGCCCTTATTGCCACATATGAAACAAATATCCTCTTGTTCTCTGGCTTTACCTTTGATCTTCCTTTTATTAGAAAGCCGTGAAGAATCTTTGGGCGCAAATCTCTTTTCCTTCCCTTTCCTCTTATTCAACATAAGAACAGAAGGATTTTCGCGCTTCATATCTTTGCCCACTTGGATAATGAGGATAAGAAGATCAGATAAAGACATCTCAATGTTGTTCATACTTAAATTTACAACAAAGTTAGAGAAACTCTGAGGGAGTGATGTGAGAATAAGATCAGTTCCCAGTTCTTTGGGAAGTTTAATCCCTAGAACCTTCAGGAGCTTAATGTATCCAATTATCTTGACTACATGAGGCCTATCTAGGGAACCTTCTCCAAGATTACTCTAAAATAGTGCCTTATAGATCTCAAACCTTTCCTGTCTTTCTATCTCCTGGTAAAGACTACAGAGGTGCTTGAGCATGCTATAATCATATATGTTTTCATGAGATTTCATGATATCCCTAGACATTGGTGATAGCATCAAACACTGAATGTCGTAACGTCATTCATATGTATATCATAGACCAAGAAATCATCATCACTCACCTCATTGTCAGGCGGATCAGTTAATGCTGACTCCAGCACGTAATACCTCTGTTCATAGAATAGGATAACCCGAAGGTGTCTAAACCATTCTTGGAAATTACTTTTGGTGAGGATATTGTCTTTATCCAGAATTGGTCATAGGGATATTGTGGTTGAAAATCTTGTCACTTTTATTCTACAATTAAAAGAGAATACCATTAGTACTTTCTTGATTATATTTTATGAGAAATAGTAAATTTTATTAAGTCTCCCACTATTTTATCAAGTCCCAATGGTTGTCACCATTGAACTCAGAATATCCAGTTGCCATGAATTCTAGGGGAAAGGATCAATATTCCCCTTCATAAAACCCCAACAAGGGTTGTTCAAGCTATTATAAGGTATTTAGGTAGGCATCTTATTTCCAACTGTAGGCTTGCAGCTCCTTAATATTTTGAGTGGACTCCCCAAACCTGAAATCATGACTTTGGATTTCCTCAACTCTTTCTTCAAATATTACACCAAGTTTAGAAAGGGATACTCATCTCAATGTAATATGGTTAAGTCAACCCAAAACCATTCACAAGGGATTCTTATATAAAATTAAGTGTCCCAACAAGGGTTGGTCAAACACATGGTTTTATTGAGTTTTCCCTTAATCAATTAAAAAAAGGCTTGGTATGACTTAATATTTTATTAGTGGGATTTTTATCTATTAGGCGTGAATTTTTTTATTATCATTATCACATTCTTGTTAATACTAAGTGGAACATACTTATGTTATTAACCATTTCTTGATAATATTTATGAATAATTATTGTTAATTTTAGTTCAATATTGCATGCTTGTTCAATTCATTAATTATGTGATCGTGACAACACATCCATAATGATAAACCATGCAACTGACAGAAATAAAATAAAGTAAAGGGCATGATCATGATCGTTTCTAATGGTTGGTTTATCTTGTGTTTGATAAACTAACCCTGACCTAGGAGAGAAATGTCTTGAACCTTTTGGGTTCATGTTTACAGCTTTTCACATGTCCGCCTCTATATCTCCTGGGATTGGTTTCATCTCAGATCCAACTTGAACTACCTCCACTAGCTTGGGATATCCATCCATTACATATTCCTTTTTTTAACTCACATTTAGGTTAGGGGTAAATGGGGTTTTACATAAAAGAAACCTTGGGCACGCAGGCCCTACATATTAATGAGGATAAGGCTCACAGGCCAACAAATTTAATTTAAATAAATTAATTAAAATAAATTATCCACATAAAAAGGTCTTGGTCTAACTCATGATCATCCATACATGCAATTATATTAACGCATAATTAAAACTAGAATTCAATTCTTTAATCGTTCTTGTTTAAGATAAATCATGCTCGAGTCAATTAATTATCATCTTTAATTAATCAATCATTATATATCAAAACCTTTTCTAAATTTCTTTGAGATTCTCAACCATCATAATTTTAAAAAAATAAATTCATTTAAAATTATCTTTTTACGTAAGTTGTACCTTAGAGGAAACCCGTTGAATTCCTATTCATAACTACCCAATGAGTAGAAATGAACATTATAAAGATGTTAAATTAAACACATATATATAAAACACCTATCGCATGTTGTGCCTCAGCTTTACGCCCAAACAATGATATATATCTCAAGGGTTTGTATAATATAATAATAAATTTTAATAAATCTGCAAAATTTGGATTAGTACACAGTTTGTAGCTCCAACTACACGGCGTGTACTATTTTCCATCGTCCATCTGATGTACACGCCTAGGGAAATGGATTGTGAGTGTACTTCAGAAATATTTGGAGTACACGGTGTGTCCAATGGGCCACATGTCGTGTAGTTCCTCATTACATGGTTTACAGCTGAGAAAGTCACACACAGGTTACACAGTCTAACCCTAACCGGAAGGAACTACACATCATGTCTAGTGGGACACATGGATTTTAATCCAAAAACCACATGCCACCTGTTTGTGGTCAACATGTGGAGTCATTAAGACTTAGACAAACTCCAATGACACAGCTTGGTTTGGAAGACTAGACTCAGTGAATTGAACCTTGGATACAAATCATGTACTGCCGAATACATGTCGTGTGTTCTGGTGTTGTATTTCAAGGAACCTTTGGAACCTCTTGATGAGATATTCTGTATTATTTTAATCAAAATTAAAAGAAAACATCGTTTCTATATGGTGAACGAGAAAATAAAGAGGAGGAAGAGATCACAAGATTCATATTTGCGGAATGATTAACTTGAATTGAAACAACAAAATAATTAAATGCGTAAATCATTAACGAAATACTTATATAATTGCAAACTATGATGTAACCCCCCTGATACCACTTGTAGGTTTTGGGTGCAGTAGAAGCATGGTTGGTCCGGCACCCAACTTTGATTTTTACCAGGATCAATTATTATTCTGGGATCAATATGACGATGAACTCTAGTATCCATATAATAGAATCAAAGATTTAGATAAATAATGAAGATCCCTGAAACCTTTAGAGGGGATCTTTCACATCATGTTTATAATTAATTTAAATAATTTCATAAAGAAAATAATACATGTATCATAGGTATTTTTTTCATTGATGATGTTGATCGTCCATAATGACCCTTTCAGGTTATCTTTTTGCGCTTGCAAATATCCAAACTTAAATCCCTCTAGCGGTGATCCACACTTTCTCTGATGGCCTCCAATCGACACAGCTCGTTCACCGGATTCTAGCACAGTTAAGTGAGTGTATTGTGTCAGTCACTCTTCATCACTTGTTCTTCGGTCTTGAAGAATGTCTCTCATTCTTGAGAGGGGAGGGAAGAGGATTCGAGAGAGAAAATTATTAGCTCAACAATTCTCAATTCACCGGGTGTGCAGTTTGGTACATGGAAAAATAGACGTATGTGTCTCTTTATTGACATGGGACTTCAGTTACAGTATTTAATTGCATAACAGAAATTAATAACATTCATAACCATAGAGAAAACTCTTGATATTAGTAACAATATTGTGTCATAATTTTTGGTGTGCCAACTTGCGCAAAACAGAATTATAAATAAAATTTCACGTCACAAAATAATAGAAGTGTTATTTTAACTTTTCCCAACCAGTTAAATAATAATTTATTTTCTTGAAAATAATTATTTTACTATCGGACCGGTCTTAGTCCACTAGAACTCCACTTCCATTTATTGAACACCTGAATAAATAAATAAATAATTTATTCTTTTTAAATAAATACTTTATTTACAAAATAGTAAATAAATATATATTAAATGTCCAATAAAATAAATAAATATATTTTACCCACAATTCAGTGAATAAATATTTATTTAATTTATGCAATTGTTTTAACTTGAATAAAATTATTCCATTGTCTTGAGAATAATATTTATTAATTAGATTCAAATAGAATTTAACAGAGACCACCAAAAACACATAGTGTGTAACCCAATAGGATTATTTCTCGTTAGCATTAGGCGAGCTTGCCTAAAGTCCAAGAGTACTGTATAGAAACGGGTTAAGGCACCCAACAGAAAAACTTAAAGTTTCAACAACAACATCCACATAATAATGCTCACTCTGTAATATAATCCCTTTGTCGCAACATCTAATCAAGCAAGTTTCATGATAGTGTCATCAACTTTTATGCTTGATATGTCGTTATTTAACTACCAGAAATAAACTCGTCATTACGGAAAGGCCCTGGAATTTCACATGACGGTTCTTTTTCAATTAAAGGGATGAGATATCAACTTCCATAAATGGAAGGGATAAATCCTCACTCAACTTATCCATTAATAACATGCCACTTGTGACGCACCCAACGTACTCTACTTCCTGCCAACTATCTGCGTGACGGGTTTTTTCAGTAAATAAAAGTGTGTGAGTTGTGACCCATATTAATGATAATATTAAACCCTAAGGATCATTACATGTGATCATTGATATAAATATCTGATGACACCAAAACACGTGGAATTCCTACTCACGAGTCTATCCTCATAATCTCCTATCCTGGAAATTACCAAGTGCAAACTTCATGAGAGGAAGTCTCATCTGCTTATGAGTACTCCCACCTGACGTTCTACATGCTATGTGTCCCATCATGGTTTGTCATCCAACAGTAGAACTATATTTAAGAATATTTTTATATCATTTCAAGGTTCTCATCATAGTAGGGAACTGACATGACCTTATCAATGCAACAAATACTCTAGGAAAGTATTACATCATAGTCATGCAGAATAATGAACAATATGTAATAAGATATTTAAAATTTAAATACATTAAATATGTATGTAATCAAAGTGAAACCAGTTGGTTCTAGGACACAAACTCTCACAATTTATAGGTTTAAAAATTGATTTAAATACATTAAAATACAAAATATTAATAAAATAAAATACTTTAGATTGTGGATTATATTAAATTAATTTTTAAATAATTATTACATATACATGAAGTCATAAAAACACATCAAAAAAAAACAAAAAACATTTTTACAATTCACTAAAAAATAATGTATTTTAGAAAATTCGAAAGAATTCACCCAAACCTAATTTTGATGTGATAAATTAAAATATAATTTTTATTTTATAAAAACAATTATCTAAATATGAAAAGTTTAACTTTTAAATAAAAACTCATTATTTATTGAAAATACCCATTTAAAAGACTTAGTCAAATTTCTAACACATATAAAAATTCCTAGGATTTTATAAAATTATATTATCATTTATAATTAAATAAATAGTGTTTTAACGGGCTATTTAATGAAAACAAACTTTATATATAATACCTAATTTTATTACAAAAGTATATATTTTCTAAAAATACAATTTTATTTGTATCCAAAAAAAATTCAAATTCATCTTATTCTCATGAATGTTTTATTAAATTAAATATTACAAAAAATGGGATTGAAAAAATAACCATTTAATTTATAAAAAATAAATTGAACTTTTTAAATACTAAGTTCTAGACAGAAAATCCCCTATTACACTTGTATACACTAAAAGGGTAAGGTGTGTGATGGTGGTAGTTTCATGGGTTGGATTACCTAACATTGACCTAGTTGTGATCTCTAACAACTTGAACTTTTCCCACAGTTGATTTTGTTCAAGCCTCAATTTTTGAAGAAATACTCGGACTTGGTAAAGGGAAAACCCTAGTAACTCTACCTCCCACCCAAGTTCTTATAAATGAACTTCAAAATGCATGAATCTAGTGATTGAGGCCATCGTTTCTTCATTATGTGTCAACTATCATTTTTCATTACCCTATAAAAATATTAATTCTAATAATATCATTATTACCAATGGTCATAATACCCAATAGTCATCTTGAACAATGATCACGTAACAGTTATATCCTAATAGTGACATTTCCATTCTTATATACTCCACCAATCACAACATTTACTAATTGATTCCTAAATGTTTTTACAATTCCTTTGATAATATCAATTATATTCTGAACATTAATTTTTATTTTTATAGTTTTCATGGTACGTTTAATATTCCTGTGAGAGTTTGATCCTATGGATTACACCATTGTGCAGTCGATATTATTAGGTTTTTATATCCCTATACTATTCTTAGTTGTACTAATTGGTATTATTCCATGACATATATTTTTTCTTTTTTCTTTTTCTTATGATAGTATTTCTATATACTTTCATTGTGAAATAGAATAAAATGGTCATTATGAAAAAAAATGGATATTTTATTAAACAAAGAAGAAATTTTTAGACTTCTACAATCTCCCCTCTTAGGAAATTACATCCTTGAAATTTGACTCTTTCCCCCAAAAAATGGGTGTATTTCTCCTTTACTGCTTCCCCAGGTTCCCAAGTAGCCTATTTAAGCTTTTTATTTCTTCAAAGGACTTTCACAAGTCATATTGTCTTGTTCCTCGACACTTTTTCCATTATGTCAGGATCTAGATCATTTCATTCTCATATTACATGCCAGCTTTGAACTCTATACCACTAGTATCAATTACATGTGTTCGGTTTGATATATAATTTCTCAACAAGGACACGTGGAAGAAATTATATACATTTAAGATATTTAGTGCCAGTGTTAATTGACAATCAACCACTCCAATATGTTTGAGAATCTCAAATAGTTCAATGTACCTTCGACTCAAATCCACTTTTTTTCTGAAACTCGTCACTCCCTTCCATAGTGATATCTTGATAAAAACACGATACCCAACAAGAAATTTGATGTCCTTAATCAGGTTTTTAACAATAATTTTCTATTGACCCTGGGAAGCATTGTATTTTTTATGGTCTCCTTCATAATTTTTGGACCCAACAGTTTCACTTCTCCAACTTCATCCCAAAATATTGGAGTTTTACAGCTTTTCCCATAGAGATATTCAAAAGTTTCTATTTTAATTTTTAAATGGAAAATTTTATTATATTATAATTTAACAAGTGGAAGATGTTGGTCTCAAATCCACTGAAAATCAAGTGAGTTATCCAATAACATGTCTTCTAATGTACAAATAGTTCTCTCAGACTACCCATCAGTTTGAGGATGATGATTTTTTATGAGGTTTAGTTCTATATTCATATCCTTTAAGAGTTTATTCCAGAATTTGGAAGGAAATATTAAATCTCAGTTAGAAAACATTGACAATGGAACTCCATAGATTCTCACTACTTCTTGAATATAGAGTCGGTCTAGGGGTTTTTTGGAGAAATCATCTATTATACAAATGAAATAAGTATAATTCATCAATATATCAATGATTAACCATAAATAATTTTTACCCTTGTAATTATTCATAAGTCCTATGAAAATGTCCATAGTGATGTTATCCCACTTCTATATAGGTATGGGTAGTGGTTGTAATACCCCTTTAGGAAGTTTTAGTTGTGAATTCACTTGTTGAGACACCAAGAACCTTGTAGTAAACTTAGAAATCTCCCTTTTCATATTATCCTACCAATAATGATCATGAATATCCCTATATATCTTAGTATGTCTGGGATGTATAGTGAATGTATATTTTTTAGCTTCATCTATCAACTCCTTTATCTCTAGAATTTATGGAATACATATCCTTGTACTAAATTTTACTACACCTTCTTGATAAATATTTAATTCAAGACCTTCCCATTTTATACATCCTATATCTTATTTTTCATCAAAGGATAATCTTTTTTATATTTCTTGATATTCTCTAGTAATGATTCTTTTTAAATAATTTTGGATAGGATTGATGATGTACCTTCCATCATGATTCTGAGGTACAACCTTATTAGGTCCTTAATTAATGAATCTCCTTAAATCCTCATCATAGAGATAACATCAAAATATTTTCTTATCAATGCATCTATGACTTTTTTTATCTTATATGGTGATAATGAATTGAATAATCATAGTCTTTGATAATCTCTAACCATATCCTTTGTCTCATGTTTAGTTCCTTTTGTGTGAATATATACATCAATCTTTGGTGGTCTGTGTATATGTCAAAATTTTCCCAATAAATATAGTTTCTCCATATATTTAGACAAAATATGATTGTAGATAACTCCAAGGCATGAGTAGGATATCTATATTAATAAGGATTTACTTTCATGATGCATAAGAAATCACCTTGTAATTTTTCAGGATTTCACATCCACTTCCTTTTAAGGATGCATATAGATAAAAAAAATATCTTGCAGAGGCAAGATTTATCACAGGTACACTAACCAACTACTTCTTTAGTTCTTGGAAACTTTCTTCACTCTCCTTTATCCTGGAAAACATAACTCCCTTTCGATTTAACTTGGTTATTGGATTATAAATACTTGAATTTTTTTTCATAAACCATCTATTTTATCCTTTTGAACCAAGGAAACTATGAATATCATTTACAGTTGTAGGATATGGAAACTACTTCACATTCTTTTTCTTTGATGGATCTACTGACATTTCTTTATGGGTCATAGTGTTTCCTAAGAACACAACTTGATTGACCAGAACTCATATTTACTAAATTTTCCAAACATATTTTAGTTCTTTATATTTTATAATATGATCCTTACATGATCCTCATGTCATCCATGACTTTTAGAATATATCAAAATATCATCAATAAAGACCACCACAAATTTTTCAAGGTTTTCCCTAAAGACTCTATTCATAGAATTCATAAATATGGTATTAACATTATTCAATACAAAGGTAATAACAACAAACTCATAATGCATGTATCTTATTTTGAAGGAAGTCTTTGGGATGTCTTATTTCTTCAAAATTAACTAAAAATACCCTGATCAGAGATCAATCTTGAAGAAAAATCAAACCCCATGAATCTATTTGAAAAAATCATCAATCCTTATAAGAGGTTATTTTTTTCTTCAAAATGATACCATTTAGTTCTCTATAATCAATGCATAGCCACATTATTCCATCCTTCTTCTTCTTTTTAAAAAAAATGGCATCAAATCCTCTTTTTATTATGAAATAAAAGACCTCTTTTTACATAGGTATAGGGATACCCATTACATATCTCATAAGCTAAATTTCAACTGGCCTATGAACATGTCATGAAGGCCTTAGGGCTTTAAAGCCCTAATTATTATAGACCTGAAATCGCATTTTTTGGCCTGAAATCCCCTCTAATGAATAGTATTGCTACACTACCTAAAATTCTATAGTACCTGATAAAATACCTCCACCACTAAAGTAGCTACTTAGTACCATAACCACTACAGTGATTTCCACATACCGTTTCCACTACAGTGCTACTACATTTCTACAACAATATTGCTACAGTAACTCGAGAAATCATCCATGCTTGGTTTTAAACCATGGTCATTTGGATGCAATATTATAGGTTTTAACACTCAGGAACCTCTCAAAGGAGACACACTTGGTCAAATAAAACATTTATCTAAAATATCTTGAAGTTTATTCTTTAATTCCTTTAACTCTACACATGTTATTTTGTATAAGTTCATTGATATTGTCTTAGATCCAAGTATAAGTTTAATGTATAACACTAAATCTATTTCTAGGGGGATCCAGGTAACTCTTTAGGAAATTAATCAATGTATTCCTGAATAATGGGGAAATTTTCTATCTTTATACTTTCATTTTCTTCACCCTCTTTACCAATCATTTCCATAAAAAGGCTATAAGAGGTTTTTCTAGATGAAGTTTAGGCTAGGATATCTCTCCTTTGAAAATAACTCTATGGTTTCTATTCAAATACATTGAAATTTATTTTCTTCTACTATTTATCTTAGCATTATAATCTAAGATTCAATCCCTAACTAGTATAGTTTCAAATTCCACTATTTGAATTAATACTAGACGTGTGCTAAGATTTCAATTACCAAAGTTGATACTAGAGTTTCAATACACCTTTGATGCTTGGATAATTCCTCCAGGATTTTTAACTCATAATTATACTTCTAGTAGTTCTAGGTTTGATTCTATATTCTTTCAAAACTTGGATAAAATAAATGAATGTATAGAACCAGATTCAAAAAAAATAATGGCTATCTTTGAGAGCATGATGAGTGTACCTTCCACCACATCGTTTGGAGCCTCTTACTTAATATTTCATGGTTTAAAAATCATGACCTTTATTCCTTGGCATATTCTTAGGTAAATGGTAGTTTCCCTTAATTATCTTCTAATTTGGAAATAGATTTGATTAGTTATCAATCTTTTCTCACATGAAGAATTGAACTTCATGCTATTATTGCACAAATTCCATTTTTTATTTGCATTCATATTTTGATGCATCACCTCACTATAATAATTCTGAGCTATATTTCCATCACTTTTACACATATATCACTTTCCACTCCCAAGAAAGTAGTTCCATGAGTGTTTCTTCCAAAAAAAATCAGGTGGGCAGTTGCAGTTTCTTTCCTCATCTCCCATGATCAAAATTATTCCCGGATTTTGGACCCATTTATATCTTATTTTCAACCATACTATGTGACCACTATGTCTCTCCAAACTCTATTTAATTATTCAAATCACTTAGCACAATCTCCTCATAACTTTCACAGTCCCAGTTTTCTATATTCCTCCATAGATGGGGTCTCGCCCACCAAAGAACCTATCAACATTTCTCCTATGATCCATAAAAATAATATAGAGGTGTATAAATAAAGTATTATTAAGTTAATTTCATATCTTCACACTAAATCATTTTCCTTCTGTTTTATCTCTAATAATTCCTTATCTATTTTTTTCTCATCAAGTGGGGAAAATATTTATTGAAAAATATTCTCTAAAACTCCTCCCACTCCACAGCATCAATATCCCCTCTTGGATTTGTGTTCTAAATCGGTGTCCACCACTGATATGGTTCTAATTCTAAGAGATATACTTACATGGTGAATTTCTCTAGATAATAACAATAGAGTAAAAAATATATATAAACTATAGAGGTAATGCATTTTTTGGTTATTAATGGATCAATAGACCCACTAAAGTAAGGTGGTTGTTGATGTATAAAGGTCTCAACTGCAATTTGTCCCCTTCAAGGTGAATCTAGCCACTCAAAAAGATTAAAGTTATTATTAATAACCTCAGATAGTTTATTAATCATCCTCATAATGTTTTCTATTAAATCTTCCATCATGATAGGAAGGTCATCAATGCATCTTCCATTACACTCATCATTTTTTTGGTTCCTCCTATTTCCCTCCATTTCACAAAAATAAAAAAACCTTAGTGAGCAACGTGATATGTTTAGTAATCTTGTAATTATAAAGAGGGTTTAAGTCCTAAAACAATGTTCTTAAACCCATTATTCTTTTAATCTCCTCTAATAATAATTACATTTTCTATATATCTTTCAAATGGTTCATAAAAATTATTTGATTAACAAAAAATTCATCTGTTAGTGTCAAACCAGGTGTGCAACATGCCTCATTTTCATACACTATGTGATGATTGATTCAATGCCAAATGATTACTTTTTAGAGATATTGCATCTGGGTATAACTGTTCTAGATCCAGATCCACTTGTAGTAGCCAAAAAGGGATTTCATTTATTGTAAACCATTATCCTAATACTTCACCATAATTCTAAGAACTTTCCCTATATTTAGACTTATACCTAGGGTTCTTACTAATTTTTTCTAATTATAATTTCTAAAAATAATGAAACCATGCTTTGATTTTAACTTTTTAATCCTTCCTTTTTAATACATAAAATTTTCATTGCATTGTACAACACTTAATAACATACGGGATTTTTAAGTTTTAGTTTCATGTAAATTAGAAAGATAATATATGAATAACATAAACAATATTATAATCCACTTAAAATTCTTCTTCATAGGTTCATCCAAAGTTACTTTTAATACAACTCATATCATGGGGACATACATCAAAAGAAACGGGGAGCATAAATCCCAATAAGGGAATAAACAAAGGAGATATTTATCATGTCACCAAGAGGTATATCAATAAGGCATGAGAATAAGAAAATTAGGGATATCATAATATAAAGATGATGAATCATAACATGGAAATGTGACTAAAACATAAAAATTATACATTTATAGGAATATCACCAAGGTTTATCACTAAGGTGTTAGAAATCATAATTACCAAGTTTATTCACCAAGGTATCATAAAACATGTCGTTTTTATATATTAATTCCTTACGAATTGGATTAAAGTGTTATCATGGTGCACCCTTAATATTTCTTAATTCATGTGAGCCATATTGATCAAAATAAGACATTTCATTTATAACCCATGGAAAATAAATAAATGGGTTTCATATAAAATCATTGAGTACATAAGTTATTAAAGACTTAAATATTACATCACTTTTATCCCAAGGAAAGGGAATATGGGTTGAATTCATGGAAATACCCAAATTAATAAATTATGTCTCCATATAAGAGAATTCTCATGGGTAAGAGAGGGGTTTGGGTATTCACAATATGATAATTTCTCATAAAAATGAGATAAATCTAAGAAATGAATTTGGAAGTAGGATAGGTATAAAACATAGATTAAGGAAAGGGTAAAATGAGATGGTATGAAGGTATCACATTGATAAAACACTATTTCAGCAGCAATGGTATGATAAAAAGTGTAACAAAATAAGGTAATTTAATGCTTAAAAGATATACAAAAAAGGAGGTACTTGAATGAAAACAGTAAAGAGGAACTACTAAAAATAAGGCCTTTAACAGCGCTATAATAGAGCTTGGTCGACACAAAAAGGTGTTGAAAATCATAGTACCCTTTAAAGCTCTAGGCCTTTATTAGTGATCGAAAAGAGCTGGTATATGGGCCCTTTATAAGAAATAAAAAATCACTAATAATAGTAACCTTTATCAGCACTGAAAATAGTTCCATTAAAGAGGTATGTTTGGCACTGGTTTAACACTACTAAAATATTCTTTTATCAGCATTGGTTTAGCACTGATAAAGGATTCCTTTATCATTGTTTTTTTTAGTTATGATAAATAGGAATACTATTATAGTGTGCTATTAAAATTATTGCACGCTACAGTAGGAAAAATAGGGATCAAATAAAGGGAGAAAATATTGAATTTAATTAAAATGAAATTAACAGCATAATTACAAAAAAGGACACTATATTATATACATATAAAACATTGTCTTGTACAATTACATGAGTAAGTAAAATTTATCATATATATTCAAAAACATAAATGTTCCTTTTTCTTCAACCCCCGACCCTCAGTCATGCTATTAGTTTTCAAACAAACCAAACCATATCGATAAAAATAATACACACATATAAGAAAACAATTCTTATGTTAATAATACTATAAATAAATAATTTAAAAACAAAGTGTTAATCTTAAACTAAAAATGTATACATTGATTCATACCAGGAACACCATATATCGGATTGAGTTTCATTTTATTCTTAAACATCAAACCATTTCTTTTTTTCTCAAAAGTATGTGATCTTGAATTGGATCACATATATGGTAATAGAAAACTCACAATGGATGTGATCCAATTCAAGTGTGCTTGCTTTTCTAGAACAAAAATTAAACTAACACACAAATTCTTGTTCATCTTGGAGCATTATCTCTATGAAAATTAAATAAATAACAATCAAAAAAATATAAATAAATAAATTAAGTAATAGTAGATAAAATGATGAGAAAACTATATAAGCTTTTTATGCTCAATTTTTCCTATATGATGTGTGTTTTAAACTAAAATGGAACTTATATATTGAAATCACACACTTCAAGTCATAATGACTACATCATGTGTTAGATTGACTTGTGGCCAATTTCTACATGTTATAAATTAATTATGGGTCATTTTCATAATGTTTTAAAATAATTGAAGCTTGTTTTGTCAATTTTGTCTAGTGATGTGTGTTTTAAACTAAAATGACACTTTTTTATTGAAAAAACACACTTTAAGTAAAATCGGTCACATCTTGTGTCGTATTGATGATCAGTTGATTCTTACATGTCACAAATGAATTATGGGATGTTTTTCAAAATTTTGAAAGTTATATAAACTTTTTTTCTCAATTTTGGATATCTTATGTGTGTTTTAAACTAGAATGAAGGTTTTGTATTGAAAACATTCACATCTTGTCACATCGAAAACATCGTGTGTCATATTTATTTAAGGGAAATTAATTCACATCAAAAATTAATTATGAATCATTTTCATAAATTTTTAAAATAATATGATCTCGTTTTCTCTATTTTGATGATGTGACAGGGGTTATAAACTAAAATGAAACTTTTGTATTGAAAACATGCACTTAAAGTCATACATACCATATGGGGTGTCATATTGATGTGTGGTCAATTCCGACACATCACAAAGGAATTATCAATTATTTTCCAAAATTTTGAAAACAATCCAAGATCGCTTTATTATTTTTGTATTGTTGTTATGTGTTTTAAACTAAAATGACACTTTTGTATTGAAAACATGCACTTCGAGTTATTCTGACCACAAATGGTGTCAGGTTGACTTGCAGTCAATTCCTTAATGTCAAAAATTAATTATGGATCATTTTCCTAAGGTTTGTAAACAATCCAACCTCATTTTCTTAATTTTGGTTATGTTATGCATTTTAAATTAAAATGACACTTTTATATTGAAAAAATGTACTTTGAGTCATACTGACCACATCATGTATTGGATTGGTGTGCAGTCAATTCTTATTCCTAAAAGTGAATTATGGATATTTTTCCTAAATTTTAAAAACAATTCGATCTCATTTTCTCATTTTTGGAGATGCGCATGCGTATTAAACTAAAATGCCACTTTTATATGAAAAACATGCACTTCATGTCATATCAACCATATTAGGTGTCATATTTATGTACAGTTAATTATTAAACATCATAAATGAATTATCAATCATTTTTATAATGTTTAAAAATAATATGATCTCTTTTTATCAGTTTTGGCTATTTGATGTGTGTTTAAAACTAAAATGGAACTTCTATACTCAAAACATGAAATTGGAGTAATAATGACCACATCAGGTGTTGGATTGATATGTATTAAATTTCAAAATTTTCATTAATTAACTATGGATAATTTCTCTAACTTTAAAAAAAAAGGTGCTCATATTCTTAATTTTGGCTATGTAATTCATTTTAACCAAAAATGACATTTTTATATTGAAAACATGTACTTTAAGTCATACCAAGCACATCGTGTGTTGGATTAGTGTGCATTCAATTTATAAATATTAAAAATGAATTATAGATAATTTTTTTGATTCTTTAAAATAATACAATCTCTTTTTATTAGTGTTGGTGATGCAACATTTGTTTTAAACTGAAATGGTACGTTTATATTGAAAACCTGTACTTCATGTCATACTGACTACATCGTGTGTCGGATTGACATGCACATGATTCCTACATGTAAAAAATGAATTATAAATCATTTTCCTAAGGTTTGAAAATAATATGAACTCGGTTTCTCTATTTTTTCTTTTTGATGTGTGGTTAAAACTAAAATGAAACTTTTTTATTGAAAACATGCACTTTGATTCATACTAACCACATCGGGTGTCGGATTGACGTGTGATCAATTACTACATGTCACAAATGAATTATGGATCATTTTCATAATTTTTTAAAACAATTCCAAGTAATTTTCATTGTTTTTTCTATATGATGTATTTTAAACTAAAATGACACTTTTACAAAAAAACACATACAATGAATCAAATCGGTCACATCGGGTGTTGGATTGGCATGTGTTCAATTCCTAAATGTGAAAAACGAATTTTATATTGTTTTACTAAATTATTAAAACAATATTATTACATTTTCTTAGTTTTGGTGATGTGACATACATTTTAAACTAAAATTGCACTTTTATATTGAAGACACACACTTCGAGCCATACCGACCACATCGAGTGTTGGATTGATGTGTGGTCAATTCCTACACATTACAAAGGATTTATAGATCATTTTCCTAAACTTTGAAAGTAATTTGAGTTATTTTTTACTTTGGTGATGTGACATGTGTTTTAAACTAAAATTATATTTTAATCTTGAAAACACTTACTTCAAGTCATACCGACCACATCGTGTGTGGGATTAGCATGCAGTAAATTCTTATTGGTAAAAAATGAATTATAGATTTTGTTAAAAAAAATTAATCTAATATGATATTTTTTTAGTTTTGTCTATGTGACATGTTTTTTAACCTAAAATGACACTTTTATATTTAAAACATGTACTTAGATTCATACTAACCACATCAGATTTCAGATTGATGTGCTGTTGATTTTTACATATCAAAAATGAATTATGCATCCTTATTATAAAATTTGAAAAACAATATAAGCTCATTTTATTGATTTTGGATATGTGATAGTGTTTAAAAGTAAAATAACACTTTTGTATAGAAAACACACACTTCGATTCATATCGACCCCATCCTTCATCATATTAATGTGTAGTCATTTCCTACATGTAAGAAATGACTTATGGATTTGTAACACCCCAAGCTTCCACGGTACACTTCTCTTTGAATAATACAGTAGCATGTGTTGTACGCAACTTCGAGTTCTAACACACACCACAACCAATCAAAGTAGCCGTTATGAATAGTAATACATAATTTTTGAAATTTTATTAATTTTATATTGCCAAATGGACTTCGTTTTTGGATTCGGAATATCGAAATTAGCCTATGTTGAATTTTTGGTATTTTTCTGAGAACTTCCAATTTGCTTTGAATACTGAAAATTACTTAAAAACATCTTTTTTAATCAAAATAATTAATAGTGATAAATTATACTATTGAGTGGTTTTAAAGTATAATTAGAATATATTTTTACCATTTTATCCAATGGTGGTCATTAGAATTAATTTCACTTTGAAATTGGACATAAACAATTGACAATCTTTTGATATATATTGTTTCTTAAAAACACGCTATTTGTTGTGACAGCAGGAATTAATTATGAAATTAATTAATTCAACTTATATGTTTTGAATTTTTTAAAATAGACATCATTTTTGAATTCGGAATATCAATTATAGCTTAGGGTGAAATTTTGGCAGTGTTCTAAAAAACTTCAATTTTTGATAAATAGTGAAACGACTAAGTGCTAGTTAAAATACTGATTTTTCGTTTAAATGAAACATTACCACTTCTGTGATTTTATTTTCAAAAATCCAACATACATGGTTGTCGTTAGGAAGTAAAATGTGGTTCAATGGGATTAAATTAATTTTTTGGTGAATAGTAACTTTTAAGTTTAATTAATCGCGATTAAAGGTAATTAGTGAAATTTAAGGTAAAAATAGTATAATAAAAATATGGAATGACCTTTACACTTGTCCTACCACTATTGGATGTGTCATGTCCGAAAAAGACAATCAATGGGTCAACTTGGGGACCCCATCGACCCACTTTGGTAGGAAAATGACATAAATAACTTTTTATTTAATGTTAAAATAAAAATGTCACAAACAAGAGATGTTTTACTAAAACTATTTTTAAATGGGGTTATTCAAGTCATATTTTTGACTATAAATATTCATTAGAAATATAAAAAAAATTCATACATCATGATATTTTTTTTTAATTTTTAGACATTAAATAAAATAAATTATTTATGACACCATGATGATGCAGCGATTACCTCATTAATTAACGATTTAAATAAAATGAAAAGATAATGTAAAATCTAAGACTTACACTTGTAAAAAACATATTGGATGAGTATATTTCAAACCCTTATCACCTTATCCTAGAAATATATAAGTGTTGGACCTTTATAATCCGAAAAATCATTTCATAATAATGTAACATTTCAATCTTTCCAAGAGTGCCCCTTCTCCCCTCTTATAAAAGGCCCCCACCACTACCACCTTACTCACACCTTCAAAGCCTTTTGTATCAGCCAACCTCTGCCCAAATACTCTCTCAACTTCCCTCCCTTGCTCTTAGAAGCCTCACTCTGGGCATGAGTCTTCCCAAGGAAGCCTTTGGCTCCAATCAAAAAGAGTTACCCGATTTTAAGGTAATGTCTTCTCTAATGTTTTTTTGTTTTATTTTGCTTCTCCAACCCCTTAAACTCCTTTTATTACTTTATTTTGTACCAAAACCAGTATCTACAATATACTAGGATGTTGTTATGATAATTATTTGGTTTAAACTTACACACACCTTCGTCTAATGGTTAAAGAACATACGGTTTCTGTGGGTGGCGAAATACTGCCTCACGAAACAATGATTGTTCAATATTCTTTTAACACCTATAATGGTGGACATTTTGATGACAATATTTTCATATATGATATATATATTATTTTTATGTTTTCATTATGCTTCTGAATTTCTCATTTATGGTATAATTTATGATTTCCATTATGGGTAAACGCGATAATTTCATTTTAGGAAGTGCGAACTACCGCCCCCTCAAAGTGATTTGAATCGTTAATGCCATATGTGGGATGTATAAAGGATAGATTAAATGGTATTACACATTATATTATACTGGAATTATATTATACCATTATATATTTATAACTTCATTCTATTAAATATGAAATGGAAATGAAAGTAGCGTTCATGCGTACGTACGGCTTACCGTCTCCACGAACGGTGCATTTCATTTCTTACCTCTAAATATTATTTAATATTATAAATGAATGTATACACTGGATATATATGATGTATATGATATATAAATCATTAATATAATTATGGATATAATGGAAATTTTACCACATGAACAAAGTGAAATTATAAGAAGTTTATTTTTGACTCAAGTACCTAAGATCGACAAAACGACCGTTATAAACTTAAATAATTACATAATGATCATGACATGGTAATAAGGGATATAAAAGGAATAATGAACATGAAAAAGGTTCTTAATTAAATATAAATTCACTCTAGTTTATTATTCAAGAGGTTAAAGAACGATCGAGTCAAGTCGGACATGAGGTAAGGGAACTTCTTAACCCAATTTTCGTTCTTTGGGTTAATCTACTAATTTCAAATTATGTCATGATATTATTATGTCCTATATTGTATTTGTACTTTATTTATGTTTACTTATATTGAATACACATAATAGATGTATTTTATTTAAAAATGATCTTTTTAATGACTTCGTCTCAATATCCTTTCATTGAGGCATATTTTTTTTATACACAATTTTCTTTTATACAGTGTATAAACCACTTTGACTTTTACGTTTATTCAAAAGAAATATTTTTTATATGAAGCATTTTACTAAATGATAAAAAGGAATGTTTTTCTTATCGTACGTATGTGGCGACAATGACTTCTCTGCCTCCGTGAGAACTATTTGAGTCTCGGCTTCCTCTACAAGCCATAACTTTTTTTAAAAGAAAAATAAATATCATGTTTTACTTTTCTTTTATTTTGGTATTGAAAATGGTTTTGATAAAGTTTTATTATATCAATGTGTTGTATTGATATCTTTTGATTGAAGTGTGGAAATCTTATGTTTCCTTTATGCAAGTTTTATGTGATACAATTATGTTATGGTTTATAATATGTTTAAACCTGTTCATATGAGAAATGCATTGGACTTAATAAGTGATAGGTGGAGCCTGCTATAGCTCCTCGATGCATCGGTAGGTCTCATGAGACAAACTAGTATCTTGGCAAGAGGCCTTGGCAAAATCTTATTTGTAGTCTTGGCACGAGGCCTTGGCTACGTGGTTATGATAGTCAGGAATTATGCATTCCATCATTATGAAAGTGGTTATTGATATTGCATGTGATTATTCAACTAGTAGAATATCCATGTGAGTAAGTAAATGGAATTATCTCATTTAACTTTTGCCATATTATGCTGAAGTTAAAGTTTAAAAAGGCTTTTGTTTTAGTTATACATTGCCTTAAATGTTAATGTTTATTTACGAAAGCTTCCGAAATATTGTTATCCTTACTGAGCATCTGAGCTCACCCCTTTCAATGTTTTAATATTTTCCAGGATGTGAAGAAGTATTTTATGAATGACCTGCAGGGGAAGTCAGAAGAGGATATGAGTGTGGACTATAGAGACTTTGTTATTGTAGTTTTTCACTCTATGATGTAATGTAACATTTATGAATGTATCTAGTGTTTCCAAAGCTACTAAACTAATCGGTCTTTCAAGACTTGATCTTTTGTGATCATGCCAATGTTACGCAATAATGCACCGACTCTCGGTAACTGGGGTCGGGGCGTTACAGTTGGTATCAGAGGCAGTTTAGTACTAATCTCAGAAGCTAGATTTAGATAAACTCTGATTAGAGCACATAGACCAAATATAGACTTTGAGGATTAGTATAGAAGAACTTCCTAGAATTTTGTTGTTGTAGAGATTTTGTGAGTTTTCCGAGAAATACATCCCTGTCTGGATACGAGCAGGTAGAGGCGTCTCTGGCACAGATGTACCTAGGGGTAAAACCCGAAAACACCGCTTTGAGCTAGACTCGAACGGGAACTGGTGCACGACAACGGGCCTTGCTGCACTCTTGGTTACGAAACTCCCGGGGGATATTCTTATGATAATTATCATTTTCTTTACAAACCACTATCAAGGGTTATGAGTATATACTTCCTCAAAGAAAACATTTTTATGGATTATATCCATAAATAGTTCAATTTATGTTAAGTATTTTGCAAGTATGGAATTATGTATTTTGATTCATAAACTCATATAGTTTATGCCATTGTTTAGAAATGGCGCCTACTGGAAGAAATGGAAACTGTATCAATGCACGCACTCCGTGTAGGGACTTCCCTACTGCTCAAGATAATTATTGTGGATCTGGAGATACAACTGGTGCTGATCAACTTATTACCATACTGGGACAACTCACTCAGGTTATGAATAATAACCTTACTCGTATGGAGCACCCTGACCCGCAACGTGGAGGATCAATGTTAGACCACTTCATGAGGAAACAACCACCAACATTTAATGGGGGTACAAATCCATTAGTAGCTGAGAAATGGATAAACTCCTTAGAAAAAATATTCCATGCCTTGGGGAGTTGCGAAAGGGAGAAGGTTGTCATGGCAGTCTACCGCCTCACTGGAGATGCCGATCAATGGTGGTTGCTGATTCAAAACACAAAGGAAGATGAATAAGTATCAAATATGGAATGGAGAGAGTTCAAAGATCTTTTCTTAGAAAAATACTTTCCACATGACCATCGAGCAGATATGGAAAGGCAATTTCTGAGTCTGAGGCAGAAGCAGGATGAGAATGTCGCAAAGTATGAGGCTAACTTTACAAGGTTAGTGAGGCATGCTGCAGATTATATACGTAACCCAATAAGTAAGATTGATCATTTCTTTGATGGGTTAAAACCATTTCTCCGTCGAGCATTAGTCTCACAAACCTTCTCGTCATACGAATATATCATCTCGTGTGCTATCAAGACGGAAAAGAAATTCTCTAAGTCTTACGACTCTAAAGCAAAGAAAGAAAAGAAGAGATCTTTTGATCAATCTGGAAATGGAAATAAGGGGAAGAAGGGAAGAGTTGAATATCATTCCTGCAGTAAATGTGGAAAGAAACACCCTGGTACTTTCTTGAAGGGAATGGGGGTATGTTACAAGTGTGGTGAAAAAGGACACCAAGCTCATGATTGCAAGGGAAAGAAATTTGCTGTCAATGTGGAATGCTATAATTTTAGAGAGATGGGACATTATGCAAATAAATGTCCTAAGAGTCAGGGGAACTTACCTCAGAAGAGGCCAAGGGCTCAAGGCCAAGCTTATGTTATCACTACTTCTGAGGTTGAAGCTCTGAAAGACGTAGTGGCAAGTAATTTAATGGTTTCCTCAAGTTTAGAAAATGAATTATTTGATTCTGGATCATAACATTGTTTCATATCTTCCCATTTTTCTAAGAAAATTAGATATTTCCAATTTGATTTAACAAGAGAATTGTCATTCAAAACTCCTAAGGGAAGTATTATTGCAACAATGTTTTGTGAATCAGTCCCCATTAGAGCACATAACTATTCTTTATCCGCTGATCTCATTGTCATACCTATGATTGAGTTTGATATAATCCTCAGCATGGATTGGCTTTTGGACTATGATGCAAAGATTTATTGTAAGAAGAAGGAGGTTACGATTTTTGATGATGATGATAAGGAACACCTTATTTTTAGAGTAGAATCGTCACCACCTAATTCTTATTTAGACCCACCCCCAATAGCTCAACTAAATTCAATTATTGGGGAGGAAGAGAATGAAATGACTAAGGGAGAGGAAAGGAATGTTCAAATAGAGGATGTACCTATTGTGAAAGAATATGAAGATGTGTTTCCGGAAGATTTACCTGGACATCCTCCAGAACGAGAAGTTGAGTTTTGCATTGATTTAATTCCTGGATCAAGGCCTATATCGAAGACCCCTTATAGGATGGCCACCGTGGAATTAGTTGAACTAAAGAAACAACTAGAGGAATTGAGTAATAATGGATTTATTCACCCTAGTGTTTCTCCATGGGGAGCCCCTGTCCTTTTTGTTAAGAAGAAAGATGGATCTATGAGGTTGTGCATTGACTACAGGGAGATCAATGCTATAACAATAAAGAAAAAGTATACCCTACCTCACATTGATGATTTATTTGACCAATTGCATGGAGATCAATACTTTTCAAAGATTTACCTTCGATCTGGATACCATCAATTGTGTGTGAAGAAGGAAGACATTCTGAAGACAGCATTTCGAACAAGGTACGGGCATTACAATTTTACAGTAATGCCTTTTGGATTGACTAATGCACCTTCTGTATTCATGGATCTAATGAATAGAGTTTTCAAGGAATATCTAGATGATTTTGTGGTGGTATTTATTGATGACATCTTGGTGTACTCCAAAAGCTATGAAGATTATGAAAATCACTTGCGTGTTATCTTGAAGACTCTTAGAAGGCATGAATTATATGGGAAGTTTAGAAAGTGTGAATTCTGGCTTCAGGAGATTTCCATTCTTGGCCACATTGTCTCTAAGGATGGAATTTCTGTTGATCCTTCTAAGACCAAGGCAATCCAAGAATGGCCAGCACCGATGAGTATAACTGAGGTATGCAGCTTTATTGGTTTGGAAGGTTATTATCGACGTTTTGTCCAGAATTTTGCCTGGCTGGCTAGCCCATTAATGAATAGCACATGTAAAGGGGTTAAATTTGTCTGGAAAAAAGAGTGTGAAGAATGTTTTGATGAACTGAAGAAAAGATTAGTCAACGCTCCTATATTGACTCTACCATCAGGGAATGATGGGTTCGTTATTTATAGTGATGCATCAATAAAAGGACTTGGTTATGTCCTTATGCAGAATGATAGGGTTATTGCTTATGCATCACGACAGCTAAAAATTCATGAGCAGAACTATCCTACTCATGATCTCGAGTTAGCTGTTGTAATCTTTTCCTTGAAGATATGGAGACATTATCTCTATGGTGAAAAATGTGAGATATATATCAATCACAAGAGTTTGAAATATATTTTCTCACAAAAAGAACTCAACATGAGGCAAAGGCGATCTCTTGAACTACTCAAGGATTATGATTGCACGATACACTACCACCCAGGGAAGGAAAATAAGGTTGCAGATTCTTTGAGTAGAAAATATCATGGAGTTTTGAACATGATGAGAGTAGAAAGGGATCCTATTTTCATGGATCTAGTAAAGATGGATATGGGAATCACTATAGAGGGTGAAACATCAAAAAAAAATTAAATGGTTGCCATACCATCTTTACTAGAAAGGATAAAGTTTTCTCAGGCCAATGATGAAGAGTTGAAAAAGAAGATTAAAGCTGTGAATGATGGGTGATTGAGTGACTTTGTGTATGAAGATGGAATTTTGAAATTTGGGAGGAGACTTTGTGTTCCTGATATACCTGATTTAAAGAGGGAATTGTTGGATGATTCTCATAGCTCCAATTTCTCTATACGCCCTGGGATCACCAAAATGTATAGAGATTTAAAGGGACATTTTTGGTGGGACAACATGAAGAGGGAGATTGCTGATTTTGTGTCAAGATGTATGGTTTGTCAGCAAGTGAAAGCTGGAAGGCAACTGCCTGGTGGAGTATTGCAACCTCTTCCCATACCTGAGTGGAAATGGGATAATATTATGATGGATTTTGTCATGGGACTACCAAAGACTCCTAGAATAAATGACGCAATATGGGTCATTATTGATCGTCTCACGAAGTCAGCACATTTTCTTGTTATAAGGGAAGATCTACCACTTGAACGTCTAGCAAGACTGTATATTAATGAAGTTGTGAGACTTCATTGAGTACCCCTGTCGATTGTCTAGGATCTTGATCCTCGTTTTACATCAAGATTCTGGAAGAGTCTTTCGAAGGCCTTAGATACTGAACTTCATTTGAGCACTGCTTACCACCCTCAAACAGATGGACAATCAGAAAGAACTATTCAAACCTTAGAAGACATGTTGATATCATTCTCACTTGACTTTCAAGGAATGTGGGATCAATATTTACCTCTAGTAGAATTTTCCTATAACAATAGCTTCCATTCAAGTATTCAGATGGCACTATATGAAGCGTTATACGGAAAGAGATGTCGCACACCAACCTGTTGGGATGACGTTGGTGAAAGAAAACTTGTAGGCCCATAACTGGTGGAGGAAACGATGGAAAAGGTGGAAGTAATCCAAAAACACATTAAAGCATCTCAAAGTATGAAGAAGAGCTATGCCGACAACCGAAGGAAGGATTTTGAATTTCAGGTAGGAGATCATGTTTTCTTGAAGGTATCTCCATGGAAGGGAGTTATACGTTTCGGTAAGAAGGGTAAATTGAGTCCCAGGTACATCGGACCCTTCAAAATTCTAGAAAGAATTGGGGTTGTAGCTTACCATTTGGCAATGCTGCCAAGTCTCTCCAAAGTTCATGATGTATTCCACGTATCACTGTTGAGAAAATACATGCCCGACCCAATGCATGTACTCACCTATGAGGAATTAGAACTGGAACCCGATCTGTCTTATTGCGAAGATCCCTTCAGGATTCTTGATACAAGAGAACAAGTGCTGAGAAACCGGACGACTCATCTGGTAAAAGTTCTATGGAGAAACCATAAGATGGAGGAGGCAACGTGGGAAACTGAGGAACTTATGATGAAGAATCACCCGAGTCTTTTTACACAGTGATATTATATGAAATTTCAAGGATGAAATTATTTGAAGTAGGGGAGAATGTAACACCCCAATCTTCCACGGTACACTTCTCTTTGAATAATACAGTAGCGTATGTTGTACGCAACTTCGAGTTCTAACACACACCACAACCAATCAAAGTAGCCGTTATGAATAGTAATACCTAATTTTTGAAATTTTATAATTTTTATCTTGCCAAATGGACTTTGTTTTTGGATTCGGAATATGGAAATTAACCTATGTTGAATTTTTGGTATTTTTCTGAGAACTTCCAATTTGCTTTGAATAGTGAAAATTACATAAAAACAACTTTTTTAATCAAAATAATTAATAGTGATAAATTATAATATTGAGTGGTTTTAAAGTATAATTAGAATATATTTTTACCATTTTATCCAATGGTGGTCATTATAATTAATTTCAGTTTGAAATTGGACATAAACAATTGTCAATCTTTTGATATATATTGTTTCTTAAAAACATGCTATTTGTTGTGACAGCAAGAATTAATTATGAAATTAATTAATGAAACTTATATGGTTGGAATTTTGTAAAATAGACATCATTTTTGAATTCAGAATATCAATTATAGCTTAGGGTGAAATTTTGGTACTGTTCTGAAAAACTTCAATTTTTGATGAATAGTGAAACCACTAAGTGGTAGTTAAAAAACTGATTTTTCATTTAAATGAAACATTACCACTTCTCTGATTTTATTTTTAAAAATCCAACATACATGGTTGTCATTAGGAAGTGAAATGTGGTTCAATGGGATTAAAATAATTTTTTGGTGAATAGTAACTTTTAAGTTTAATTAATCGCGATTAAAGGTAATTAGTGAAATTTAAGGTAAAAATAGTATTATAAAAATATGGAATGACCTTTACACTTGTCCTACCACTATTGGATGTTTCATGGCCGACTAAGACAATCCCTGGGTCAACTTGGGGACCCCATGGATCCACTTTGGTAGGAAAATGACATAAATGACTTTTTATTTAATGTTAAAATAAAAATGTCACAAACAAGAGTTGTTTTACTAAAACAATTTTTAAATGGGGTTATACAAGTAATATTTTTTACTATAAATATTAATTAGAAAGCTAAAAATATTTCCTACATCATGATATTTTTTTATAATTTTTATACATTAAATAAATTAAATTAGTTATGACACCATGATGATGCAGTGATTACCTCATTAATTAACGAGTTAAATAAAATAAAAAGATAATGTAAAATCTAAGACTTAAAATTGTCAAAAACCTATTGTATGAGTAGATTTCGAACCCTTATCACCTTATCCTCGAAATATATAAGTGTGGGACCTTTATAATCCGAAAAAGCAATTCATAATAATGTAACATTTCAATCTTTCCAAGAGTGCCCCTTCTCTCCTCTTATAAAAGGCCCCCACCACTACCACCTTACTCACACCTTCAAAGCCTTTTGTCTCGGCCAACCTCTGACCAAATACTCTCTCAACTTCCCTCCATTACGCTTAGAAGCCTCACTCTAGTCAGAAGTCTTCCAAAGGAAGCCTTTGGCTTGAATCAAAAAGAGTTACCCGATTTTAAGGTAATGTCTTCTCTAATGTTGTTTTGTTTTATTTTGCTTCTCCAACCCCTTAAACTCTTTTTGTTCCTTTATTTTGTAACCACACCAGTATATAAAATATACTAGGATGTTGTTATGATAATTATTTGGTTTACAATTACACACACCTTCGTCTAATGGTTAAAGAACATACTGTTTCTGTGGGTGGCGAAATACTGCCTCACGAAACGATGATTGTTCATTATTCTTTTAACACCTCTAATGGTGGCCATTTTGATGACACTATTTTCATATATGATATACATATTATGTTTATGTTTTACTTATACTTATTTATTTCTCATTTAAGTCATACTTTATGATTTCCATTATGGGTAAACGTGATAATTTCATTTTAGGAAGTGCGGACTACCGCCCCCTCAAAGTGATTTGAATCGTTAATGCCATATGTGGGATGTATAAAGGATTGAGTAAATGGTATTATACATTATATTATAATGTAATTATATTATAACTTTATATATTTATAACTTCATTCCATTAAATATTAAATGGAAATGAAAGTAGCGTTCATGCGTACGTACGGCTTACCGTCTCCATGAACGGTGCATTTCATTTCTTACCTCTAAATGTTATGTAATATTATAAATGAATGTATATACTGGATATATATTATGTATATTATATATACATCATGAATATAATTATGGATATAATGGATATTTTACCACATGAACAAAGTGTAATTATAAGAAGTTTATTTTTGACTCAAGTACCTAAGATCGACAAAACGACCGTTATAAACTTAAATAATTACATAATTTTCATGACATGGTAACAAGTGATATAAAAGGAATAATGAACATGAAAAAGGTTCTTAAGTAAATATAAATTAACTCTAGTTTATTATTCAGGAGGTTAAATAACGATCGAGTCAAGTTGGACACGAGGTAAGGGAACTTCTTAACCCAATTTTCGTTCTTTGGGTTAATCTCCTACTTTCAAATTATGTCATGATATTATTATGTACTATCTTGTATTTGTACTTTATTTATGTGTACTTATAGTGAATACACATAATAGATCTATTTTATTTAAAAATGATCTTTTTAAGGACTTCGTCTCAATCTCCTTTCATTGAGACATATTTTGTTTTATACACAATTTTCTTTTATACAGTGTATAAACCCCATTGAATTTTACTTTTATTCAAAAGAAATATTTTTTATACGAAGAATTTTACTAAATGACAAAAAGGAATGTTTTTCTTGTCGTACGTATGTGGCGACAATGACTTCTCCGCCTCCTTGAGCACTATTTGAGTCTCGGCTTCCTCTACAAGCCATAAATTTTTTTTAAAAGAAAAATAAATACCATGTTTTACTTTTCTTTTATTTTGGTATTAAAAATGGTTTTGATAAAGTTTTATTATATCAATGTATTGTATTGATATCTTGTAGTTGAAGTGTGGAAATCTTATGTTTCCTTTATGCATGTTTTATGTGATACAATTATGTTATGGTTTATGATATGTTTAAACTTGTTCATATGAGGAATGCATTGGACTTAATAAGTGACGGGTGGAGCCCGCTATAGCTCCTCGATGCATCGGTAGGTCTCATAAGACAAACTAGTGTCTTGGCACAAGGCCTTGGCAAAATCTTATTTGTAGTCTTGGCACGAGGCCTTGGCTACGTGGTTATGATAGTCTATCATTATGCATTCCATCATTATGAAAGTGGTTATTGATATTGCATGTGATTATTCGACTAGTAGAATATCCATGTGAGAAAGTAAATGGAATTATCTCATTTTACTTTTGCCATATTATGCTGAAGTTAAAGTTTAAAAAGGCTTTTGTTTTAGTTATACATTGCCTTAAATGTTAATGTTTATTTACGAAAGCTTCCGCAATATTGTTATCCTTACTGAGCTTTGGAGCTCACCCCTTTCAATGTTTTAATATTTTCCAGGATGTGAAGAAGTATTGTATGAATGACCTACAGGGATAGTCAGAAGAGGATATGAGTGTGCACTATGGAGACTTTGTTATTGTAGTTTTTCACTTTATGATTTAATGTAACATTTATAAATGTATCTAGTGTTTCCAAGGCTACTAAACTGATCGGTCTTTCGAGACTTGATCTTTTGTGATCATGCCAATGTTACATAATAATGCACCGACTCTTGGTAACTGGGGTCGGGGCGTTACTGGATTGATGTCCTAAGGTATAATAAAAATATAAATTTGTTTTCTTGATTTTGATCATGTGACATGTGTTTTGAACTAATGTGTAAATTGAAAAAAAATATGTATATGATAAAAAATCAAATAAAATTAAATAAAAAATATATAAAATTGTGATAAAATTAACTTAGTGAGTAGTAGGAAGTAACCTCATCATGATGCCTTTATAAGTTCTAACACAAAGCATTCCTCCCATTCATTTATATAAAAATAAATTTACTCCATTATACTACTCCATGAGAAACAGATCAAAAATAATATATAATCATTATGATACTAATGATTTAGATCCTAAGTGTATCTCTAAGTTCATATCCTATACTAGATCACAAACATAATAGGTAATCACCTAAAATTGTTGTCTGTAAACATTTTGACACCATGTACCCAACCCACTCATCTATAAACAAATTTAATTTTTCTTTTGTGTATTTATATTGTTGTAAATCTAGGTAGTACTAAGAAAATAAGAAAAAAATAATTAATAGTTTTTTTTAATGAAATTGTAATTACCTTTGGAAATTAAGTGTTCAGGGAATCTATTCTTTTGATGGTATATGATATCTTTCATAAATTTTCAAATGAAATATCCATAATCTTTGTTGTTATATTGCTTCTGACACAACGAAAAAATTGACCAAAATGAGTAAATTGTTTTGAAAAATGTTTTTGATAGTTAAAACTTTCTATATATTCCTTAAATTATTTCAATTTGAATAAATTCATTTGCTTATTATATTCAGTCACCAAACTCATACCATGATTTAGCCTATGTTTATATATCACCCTATTATAACAAAATTCTTGTTAAAACACAAACTGAAACATACAATTTGATGTTTATCTATAAAATGTTGACTTTAATGCACTAAAAATTCACAATACATGTCATGTGTGGTCTGTTTGGTTGAAATCCATGCATCAGATCCAAAAAATAAACATTTTGGGTATCAAAATTGATTATGATCATCATCAAGTGAATTATAAAAAAACAAATAAGTAATGAAAAAAAAAAGAAAAACAATATTTTATATGATTAGATTGAATCATTTTACCCCTTCATTTTAGGTATCAACAAGAGTTTGTCATTTGTTATTTTATTCTCAAACACCTTGGTTAGATCATCTTTTTTCTAATCAATTTCTTCCAACCCTAAAGAAATTTCTTCCATAGAAATGATATGAGGATTAATGAATCCAAATCATGATTCATAGGGTTTTTCCTTTATATATTAGTAATATAAATTCTTTTCAAAAATATGAATAGTTATAAACTATAATGAACATAGTAGATAATTTATTACATAGATAGATTATGAAAATATACCTCATGTATGTGTTCACAACTGAGACTCTGATCCATTCAAACTTGAGAATCTCATTTATACTCTTAAGACCAACTTCATCTTTAATAATAGTTCCAAATATTTATTTTTCATATTGAATGTATGATGCATCTATATCTTTTAATGTGTTGTATGTGTGAAGTTGTAATGCTAATATAAGTTATAGTGGAATTGGAAAGGACAAGGTTCTCCTGAAAGTCCCTTTTGTTTTATAAGTTGATTCATGAATTTTCATGATACAAACTTTCATTTCCCCATTGTCTTATCCATCTATAATACTATACCTCACTTAAGACTATTTTTCATTAATTGATATAGGTTTTTCATTCAAAAAAAAAATTATTAAGGACATACCACATATATCTTTATAAGATAACATGTCCAAGCTATAAAATTTCAAATAGAATATATAATTTTTTGTAATGTATAGATCAAAAAGTAAAATAGGAAACTCGGTGCTCGGCTCTTGATCTACTTCAATCCCCACTATCATGTGATATTTTGGGAGTTATTTTTGGGGTAGTGTGTCTGTTGGGATCTTATATACCATACTCATTGCAACAAGGTGGTACATAGGTGTTGAGAGATTGAAATCACATACAAATTTACCCTGTATAACTTTAGTAATATAAGTGATTGAAAGTAATTTGACTCACATTTAGAATAAATAGTATTAAAAAATTGATTACCTTGGGTAATATATACAATTGAGGCGAATAACTAGCCTCAAATCTAGTGGGGTCATTTTGTTGTTCATGTAAGGATATTTATTCCACTGCTGGTTATCTTTGAACATTTTACATATATTGGTCTTCCAAACTATACCAAACAATAATATCTTAAAAAGAATCTATTTGTTCTTGTAATCCTTTCATCATCTGATATGTGTCTTCTTGCAGTTTTTTCTTCTCAAAATATGTTTGGGGTGACACTCCAAAACATGCACATCTAATGTGGCCATATTGTTCTGGACACTTCAAAGCTACTGAAATTAGTTTTTCTTCAGGTATAATCATTATTGATTCTTATGTCTGAACTGTCTAAATACATATAAAAATAAATATATATTTTAATGAAATATATTTATAAATAATAATGAATCACTATTATCTCATAATTACAAAAGTTTCCCATTTTTTGTGTTTTTATCAACTAGTTTTCCCTCTTTATTTACATGGGCCTCCTTCTATAGAAAATGACATGGGATGGAAGGGTCTTTAGATTTTGATTCATGAATATACATATAAAAAAAGGAACATATGTTGATTCATAACACATAAAACTTTTATTGTAGATTTAAAATACATACAATTTTCATCTCTAGTGAAGTGTACCCCATCCTTGCTTTGTGATAGGGGTACATTGGTTTTGATATGCATTGTTTATTATCATAACTCCTTTTTTGTTTTATAAATTAAAAATTTGGAATCAAATTGGATAAAATAAATAATTTAGAAAATTATATCATCGATGAAAATTCACCTAAAATTATTTCCCATCTCTATGACTCGTGAAATCATTCCATGTTCCTACTTTATAATGTATTCATACATAACTAGTGGGTGGGACTTTACCTTCCCCTCAGTATCCCTAAGATGAATCTTGGTAAGAATTTTTGGAAGCCTCTATGGGATTTTCTAGTGGTCATTAATACATTTTTATTATGGAAATCATCTAAAATAAAAAAACTTCATAAAGGATAATTAAAAGTAAATCAACGTTTCATTATACAATTTTTTAGTATCCCAATTAAATGGTCATCCTATATTGAATTTTCATTGAACTAATAGTTTTTTAGTTTCCAATAGGACAATTGACTAATTATTTTTTGTTAGATCTGAGACACAAAATACTTGCACTACTTGTGATTTCATTTTTAATGGCTCTACTATATACCCTTCCATGGTAAAATTCACCTTCACGAAGCCCATTTTATGGATATGATGGCATAGTTGAACCTCTCTAACCAAGTAAACCATCAGGTGAACCATTATATCAAGGAATTATGTTTAGAATAACATCTTTAATTCACATAATATGACTGCAACCTTTTTATTCATGATTTAAAACTTTTCCATGTCTATAAAGTTACTACATATGGATTTGAAAAGGAAGTTGGGTATGGTTGATTTATATCATAAATTTTTTGGAAGAATAAAATGTAAAGTGATGAGAATAAAATATTTCATCAAAACATGATAGTCAGGTGATTTTAATCCCATTAACTTCAAATTAGTTATTGAAATTACATTATTGATATTTTATGAATACCCCTATAGAACTTTTACACCATTAAGAATAATAAAAAATTGCAATTTATCTTGTCTGGATAGAGTGTAAGTTGTTAGAGGAAGAAAATACCACCTTTTACCCTTCACGGGTGAAAAGTATTCCACTATACCCATGTAAATCATCTGCAACCTATCCTTGATTCCATATTTTATTTTTATAGGAACATTTAGTAATGTGTAAATAACACTATCAAATACATTTTTTTCAACATGCATGACATCAAGAAATTTTCTGATATACAAACAATTATATTATGGAAATTAAACAAAAATTGATCACTTTTTCCAACTTGATTTCATAAGGTTTTTAAAAAATGGTTTAATGAAAACAGTTTCAATATATTTTACTTTATCGAACAGTTGATCTCCCGTTAGTGGATATGATATTGTACCTTTTTCGATATTCCCATTGAATGTTGTTATCCAGGAAAAGTATTTATGTCATCAAAGTAAAAATTCCTGATGTCCCAAAAACACGGTCTTCAAGGAATGTTTCAACTAAAATGAGTGTGTGCATTCTTCACAAATGTGAGACCCCAATGTTCATTTAATGTTATACCCTGAAAGATTTTTATAATCAGGAAAGACATTTATCATCCCATACAACATGGACATCAATGTAAATTATTCACTTCTATGAGCATCATAAATTGTAACACATATATCCCACATCAATTTTATATCTTCAATCAGTGGATCCAAATAGGCATCAATATCATTACAGACTATTTTGGTCTAGATATATGTAGAGAAAACATAATTTATTTTTTCTTCATGCATAACCATGGAAGAAATTTATAATTTTCCTACATAACTATCCATATACTATGAGTACTTATTTGTACACCAAAATAATTTATTTTATCTATAGATAATGCAAGACAGAAGTTTCTCAACTCATTTATAAATTTAGGATACTCATAATCAATTTTCATCCACTGAGGAGGGACTTCTGGATAACGTAGTTCCCTATATTTAATTCTTGTATCGGTATGTCATGTCAATTACCGCGGGGTTTTCTGGCATCCATATGGTCTTCTAAACCATGTAATGATAGGAAAGTACCATACATATTAAAGACTTTATTCATATTTCTTATATCTACTCGCTCCACACGTAGGGAATTGTATAAGTGATTCATGGTCCTTAAGAAACAATATAAAATCATTTGGACAAGAATTTATTTTTTTTAGAGATCATTTCCGTTGAACATATAATTTTTTTAGTTCCATATGTTCAAAAGGAAAATCATTTTATTCTGATACCATTCATTTAGGAGACCAAGTAGTTCTGTAAATCTGGTGTCACTTTATCTGTTATCATATTTCAAATTATATAACTTCAATATGACTGTAAAAGTAGTGTATGTAGTATAACTAGTATAGAATGGTCTCTTAGTATAGCTATTTAACTTCCCAAACAACATTGTATAATCATGAAGGTCATATTTAATTTCCAATTTCATTTATTTCATATGAAATCCATCATAATTTACATTGGTATTCATATAAAATGATCCCAATCGATGTGTACGTTTAGTTTTTTCCCATGTTTAGCCAAACATTTATATCTATGATCTATTTTATCAAAAATAAAATGTTATTCCAACTCTTTTGGACTTGTCTGTATTAAATAAAAACAATATAATCATGGACAAAGGATTTTAGATGGGTTGTATAGATGCCCTATTGCAATGGTGATGAAATCTTTAAATCCAGCTTCATAATCTTTTATCATATGATTAGAATACAACCATTTTCAATTCGTACCCTTCCTATTAGGTTCATAAAATATTCATTTTTTACAAAAAATCAATAAATACAAATGAGATAGTAATAATAAAAGGATAAATTTATAGATAATTATAATAATGGGAACCCGACATTTGAATGCTATCGGTTATGATTCCTGACAAGTTATCATTTTACATAGGGGGGAATGAAAAGAAACAACATGGTGTAAACATATGGATGATAGTCTTGGTTATCGATTTGATGTTGTGTGGGACAGAAATGTGGTAATAAATATGTTGGAAAGAAAATGTGTTTATTATTGGATGGAATAATTCCCTAGTAAATTATAGTTCTTGATTATCATTTAATTTTAAACTAGATTTCTATATTTTTTGTAAAAATATATTTCCTCAGAACATACAAGGTCATGTAATCACTAGATTTTGACACAGGGTCAAGGTTCCAAAAATTTTATGAAATGAATGGATAAAATTTTTATTAACGGTAGAAGTGAAGTTGGATTCCATGTTACTCTCTTCTTATTTAGATTATTCTATACCATGTATTAGAATAATACCAATAGATATATTTTTAATATAACCCATTGATGAACCCTTATTTCAAAAATAGTACAGTTATCAATCTTAGGTATATTTCACATATCCTAAAAAATTAAAAACCTCTATTCAATTTCCTTAAAAACCCCACACATACCTTCAATTAATAAACATTCCAAAAAATTAAGTTATCATGGATTTCACATTATTGAGATCCAACACATTTGATTCCACCTCTAATAATAAAACAGATCACTATAATTTATCTCTCACATCTAGTAGTCAATCCATTTATAGGTACATCCAAAAGAGTATACTCATTCTTAATAAAATCCATACCACATATAGGTTTAGGGGAGATTATAATAAACTTTATATAATTCTTCCACTATCATCTAATATTGTATGTTTCTTAGATAAATTTGTTTTAAATTATAACTTATTATGGGTGAAACTCAAACCATTGCCAATGATACATAATATATCAAAATAATAATAACATTATGTATATGGATTAATCAAAATAAATAATGTTATAAATAAGAAGATGAAACATATACATACCAAGACACCTCAACCCAGGACTAAACTTTTCCTTATCCACCCCTCATATTTAAGGTAACTAGATAAGAAAATAAATCTAAAAAATTGTTTTTTTATTCTAATAAAAAATAAATAGAACACTCTAAAACACCTTGGAACCTCCCTAGGAATTGACAGGTCCATTATATAACTATTTACCATAATGTAAGGTGAAGATAGATTGAATCAAAAAAACTAATTATGTGTCCCCACATAATGGGAAAACCTCATACCATTTCAACTAAATTTATACATGATATAAACCTTATAGTATAATATCATAAATTCTATACCAAAAACCTCATATACTAACATGATCATATCCTAAATATCTAAAATAAAACACACGCTAAACCCTTATAAGAAAACCATTTAACAGGTCTCTCAAATCATAGATAAGATTAATAAAAACCATGTGTTTACATTTAAAACAACATATTATTATTTTTAACTCTAAAAATAATTTTATTTTATTTTATTTTCAAAAAAAATTACCATTTACCCATTTAATCAAGTAATCCCTTTGTAAATAAATTTTATAAAATCCTTAAAAATTCATATTCATTTTCAAAACCAATTCACTAAATCAACTACAAAACCATTTCATAGAAATCACCATAAAACCATAAAATTTAATCACCAACCTATTTTTTAATTTCAAAACCCCAAATATCCATTCTTCCTTTCAAAGGATTTTCAAAATCAATAGTAAAAAAATATTGAGTTTTGAATCTAAATAAACAAAATCCAAAATTTTAAAAAATCATAAAATCTACCATCAAATAATACATATAAAAACAAAACTCCCCAAAAAAATAAAAAAAACACAGTATTTCCTTTAATTAAAATCACACAAATTTTCATTAATCAATTTACTTATATTTTTTCGAACATAATTTATAAAAAACATTAAATCGTATAATAAAAATTTATAGAAAATTATATATTAAATTGTAAAATATTGAAGCTAATACATAATGTGATATGGTAAAATTTTGAAGCTAATCTCCCATTGGCCTAGCTTACAAAACAATCCATTCAAAAAAATTGTGATAGCGATGGTGGCGAGGTGGTCAGGAAGGGATAGGGGAAGGTTTGTTATGTTGGTTGACTGAGGGAGTAGAAGATGGGGAAGGATGGTGGTCGGAGGACTACTTCATGATGGTGGGTGGTCAGTTTGGGCTAAAGACTGCATTCTCAAGGAGGTGAGGTGGCATAAAGCAAGAAATAACGGACACAAAAATATAACATGGTTTGGACCAGTATGTGTGAGAGAGGTGATCGATGACACTGATAAATGATAGAGGAGGAGAAATAATAACATAGCCTAGATTTGAGAGAGTTGAATTTTTTGAGAGAAGGTTGAGGGGAAGCAGCAGGAGAGCTTAACTTCCGTGAGAGCTTGAACGACGTGAGGAAATTTGGTTCGATTGCGGTTCTGTTTACAATATTAGTAAGGGTTTTATCAATGCTTTCAAAAAAGTGTTGATAAAGATAGGTTTTATCTGTGCTAAAATAATAAGCGTTGATAAAATACCTCTTTATTAGTGCCTTTTTAACACTGATAAAGATTTATTTTATCAGCGCTTTCTTAGTACTCACAAACATATATCATTATCAGCGCTAAAAAAGCACAGATAAAGACATATTAATTAATTTTAATAATATAATTAATATAATTAAAGAAAATAAATGTATAGAATTGTAGATAAATAAATATAAATGTATATAATTATAAATATATTAAAATAATTGTAAATATATTTTTATAAATATAATTATAGATATATATTTATAATTATAATTATAAATAAATATATTTGTAAATATATTTATTAATATTTGTGTATAATTATAAATATATTTATATAACTATATATATTTATATAATTATATATATTTATATATTGATATATATTTATATAATTATATATATATAATAAATATATGTAAATATAACTATAAATATAGTAAATATATTCATTATTTAAATATATTTATTATAATTTTATAATTATTTAAATATATTTATTATAATTTTATAATTATTTAAATATATAATTATTTATTTATAATTATTGATATACTTTTTAAAAAATTATATTTATTTATTTTTAATTATAAATATATAATTTTATAAATATAGTAAATATATTATAAATATATTTATTTATAAATATTTATTTAAAAATATATTTTTAACATTATTAATTAATATATAATCATAAACGCATGAATGTTAAAAATAAGTGAAATTGAATAATTAAAACTAAGTGGACTTTAAAAATATTTAAAAAATGGATAAATTTTATTAATTATACAAATTATTAAAAAAATAAAATATTCATATATATTGAAATGAAGATGAATACATATTAAAAATATTAAAACATGGTTAATAAATACGTATAAATAAGTATCAAAGAATTATTAAATTCCAAAAAAAATAATAAATAATATTAAAAATGAATAAATAATACTAACTAAAATAATTTAAAAAATAAATAAATGAAATTTACCAATTAAATATATTATATATTAAATATATTATTTTACTAAATAAAATTCTAAAATGAACATTAAAATTTAAATAAATTACCTAAAATTTAGGTTGTGTGTTTCTATATAAGATTTCATTAATTATGTAAATATTTTTGTATGCGAAATTAATTTTTATATGTATAAAAATTTGATATATATTAAATTGAATAATGAAATTATATAATTTGTAATTTCTATTAATTAAATAAATAATAAGAAGAATGAATAAATTTAAAAAATGAACAATTATTATTAATTATGTAGATACTTTAAAAAATTAAAAATGAATATTTATATATGTTAAAATAAAAATGAATAGATTCTAATTATATAAATTAAAACCATATTAAAAACATCAAATGTTAAAAAACAAATATTTATAAATAAATATTAGAAAATGGATAAAACTACAAAAATATTAAACAGTAAAAAATAAAAAAGGAATAAATTATAAATATATATATATATATATATGAATGAATAATTATTTATAAAAATCAATAAAAATAAATAAATTACAAAAATATTAAATTAATAAATAGTTAAAATCTATAAATTATTAAAACAATTAATCGCATACTCAACATTATTAATGAACAAATTATATTAAATGAATGCATGTTTAAAATGAGTGAAATTTTATTTTATATATATATATATATATTTAAATAATTAATATATTTTTTCTAATTAAAAAAAAGAATAAATTTATTAAATATTTAATGTAATGATTAAATAATTAATATACTATTTATTACTTTATATATTAAATTTATTCTTCTTTTTTTAATAACTTTATACACTTTAATTAATTATAAACAGTATATTAATTATTTAATTATATATATATACAATTTATTACTATATATATATTAAATTTAATAAATTTAATTATAAAAAAATTGGAGGTTGGCTCGGTCCAACTTGTGAATCCACGTGAATATATGTTTAAATAAAAATGAATGTATTAAATATATAAATTACAACTATATTGAAAACATTGAATGTTAGAAAAAAATTATTAAAAAAAATATTAACGAAATTTTTATTAATAAAATTTAATATATTTAATATATATATATACAAAATAATAAATAGTGTATTAATTATTTAATTTTTATATTAAGTATTTAATAAATTTTTTCATTTTTAATAATTATAAGTATTGTATTACTTATTTAATTGTATATATATTATTTATGTAATTTATTAATTTTTAATTAAATAATTAATATATTATTTATTTCTATATATATTAAATTTAATAAATTATATATATATATATAATTAAATAATTATTATACTATTTATTAATATGTGTCAATATATATTAATATATATTAATACATATCAATATATTTTTATATTTATCAATATATATATATATATATACTAATATTTAATATATCAATATATATTTTGATATATGAAATAAAAATTAGATTATAAAAAAATGAATAAAAATAACTAAATTTTAAAAGCGAATAAATTTTAAAAAATATTAAAAAAATAACAATTTCAAAAAAAATAATTTTTATATATATATATATATTAAAGTTTAATATATTTATATATATCAATATATATTTTTATATATAAAATGATAAATTAATTATAAAAAAATTAAATAACTCAGTTAGCCCCTAATAGAGAAAGCCTACTAAGCGAGGGCCAAGGGAGCAGAAGTTTGGTCAATGCCCTAGGGTTCCCATGGAGAATGGATTGCATCAAGCAGAGGGTGGGATGAGAACCATGCAAGCCCATGCATATAGGCATAGGCCCATTTATGTGTGTGGTGAGTGTATGTGGGTGATCATCCCCACATCAAGATTTTGGTGTAGTGGTCATGCCGAATGATATAAAAAGAAGCATCAAACCATATGCAAGTTCGATATAGGACTCATGTGCATGGTCGCTTTAGTTTTATTAGTGCTTTAACTAGCACTAATAAAAATGACCACTATCAGCATAAGGAAATGTGATGATAAAGGGTACCCTTTATCAGTGCTATAAAAAACACTAATAAAGGGAGCCCTTTATCAACGCTAAAAAAATAACTGATAAAAAAAATTATCATTGCATTTTTCTAGCGCTAATAAAATATAACAATAAATAAACCCAAATCGGTAGTAATGAGAATAATTCCCTTACCTTGAATTGTTGTTTCCAAAACCTTCAGGATGGAACCATAGGGACTTAAGGAAATCATGGCGGGACTCTTTGGTAGGCAAATGACCATAACTTCATGGCCTATGGATTTCGAGTGGAGAGGAATGGGGTATTGGTGGTTATATATAGGAAAAGTAAAGGAATTGTTTAATAATTTTTAAATGTAGGTCTTTAAGTTCTAGTTTGTGGAAAATAAAAAATCAATGACTTGCCCATAATTTTTTCCCTTGGTTTTAGAAATTTTAGTCATGCTTTATAGTCTTTTAATCTATTAGAACCAAAATCCATATTTATTTAATACTTTGAACATGGAAAAGTGATTTCTTCATAAAATAATGTTTTTAAAATAATAATTTCCATTTTAGACTTTAGAAATTCATTTATATGTCTATAAATTTATTTAAATCCATTAAAATACATAATATTAATAAAATAACATATTGTAGGTCTTGAATTCTATTAAATCAATTATTACATCATTATTACATATACATGAAGTCATAAAAATACACAGAAAACAAAAAACTATATTTTTACTATTCACTAAAAAATAAAGTATTTTAGAAAATTATAAAATAATTCCCCTACCTAATTTTGAAAATATGATTTCAAATATAATGTTTATTTTATCAAAAAAATATCTAAATATGAGAATTTTAACTTTTAAATAAAATTTTTTTATTTATTGAAAAATACCATTTTTTTGACATTTTCTTACTCATAAAAATTTCCAAGGAAAATATAAAATTATGTTATAATTTATATTTAAATAAATAGTTTTTTAAAAGTACATTTCATGAAAATAAACTTTATATATAATACTTGTGTTTATAATAAAAGTATATATTTTATGAAAATACAATTTTATTTGTATCTAAAAACCAATTATCAAATTCAACTTATTTTCATGAATATTTTATAAAAAAAATAATACTGAAAATGGGATTGAAAAAATAACCATTTCATTTATAAAAAAGAAGTTAAATTTTTATGATACTAGGGAATAGACACATAGCTCCTTATTACACCGGCATTTACCCTACGAGTAAGGTGTACGATGGTGGTAGTTTCATGGGGTGTCACAACTAACATTGACCTAGTTATGATCACCATTAACTTGAACTTCTCTTGTAGTCGATTTCATTCAAGCCTCACTTATTGGAGCTCCTCTTGGGCTTAGTCAAGGGAAAACCCAAGTGACTCTACCTCCCCCCCAAGTTCTTAAAAATGATCTTCAAAAGACACAAATCTACTGGTTAAGAACATCATTTCTAATTTCTACATTAATTATCATTTATCATTACCCTTAAAATTACTAATTCTAATTATAACATTATTATTAATGGTCATAAGACCCAATGGTCTAATTGACTAATGGTCATGTTGACCAATGATCACATTGATCATTGGTCAAGTAACTATCAAATACCAATGGTAACTTTTCCCTTTATACTCTATATATACTCCACCATTCATCAACATTTACTACTTGAATCCCAAAGGTTTTTACAATTTCATTGATAATTTCAATTATATTCCTACTGTTTCTTTTTCTTTTAATAGTTTTTATAGAAGGTTTAATCTTCCTAGGAGATTTCGATCCTATGAATTACACCATTACATGGTTGATATTCTTTGGTTTTTATATACCTGTATTATTTTTAGTTGTTGTAATTAGAATTATTACATGACATGTGATTTTTATTTTTTATTTTTCTTATAATAGTATTTTTATATACTTCCATTTTGTAATATAATAAAATATTCATTATGAAAAAATGTTTCTTTTATTAATCATGGAATAAATTTTTATGTTGTTATATGCCTCATTTAGGTAAGGGTGTTCATGGGAGATGCAATCCTAGAGAAGTACTTCATGAATATTGAATAGTAACTCTCTAACCCAAGGAAGATACACACCTCGAAATCATACGTGAGTGGAGGCCAAAAAATTACTACTCAATTTTCATTGGGTACATAGATACTTCTCCCTCTAAGATAGAATTCCTTAGAAAATGGAACTCTCAAGTCCTAAACTAACACTTTGATAGTTTTCCATAGAACTTGTGATCTCAAAACAAGTCTAGGAAAACCTGTAGATTCTTCTCATGATACTCCTATGATGCTAAATAGAAAAGGATTTATTCACTAAAAACTACCATGAATCGGTCCAATATAGATGAAATATCTAATTCATGAGCCCATGAACATTCCTGCGGTGTTTTTCATGCCAAAGAGAATCATGAAAACTTATAATGACAATAAAAAAATCAGAATATTGTCTTTTGGATATCCTCCTCATAAACCAAAAGCTGGTGAAAGTCATACCTAAGATCAATATTCAAAAATTACTTCACTATTTCCATTTATTTGATGATATCTGTAGTCCTTAGTAGATGGTATTTGTTATTGACTTCCACCTAATTCAAGCGGAGATATTCAATAAAAACTGAAAACTCTCATCTTCCTTCTTGGATAATAACACCATAGTATCTCAGTGGGATACAATAGGTCTAAATAAATATTTCTCCAATATATCCTCTAACTAAACCTTAATATCCTTGAGCTCATTTGGGTCCATCTAATAAGACATGAAGAATATTAGAAAGGTCCTCGTGTGAAAATCAATGAATAATTCAAACTCTTGATAAAGGGGGAAATCCAAGAATACCTTTAAGAAATACATCTATATACTTCTCTGTGAATTCAATAGTTTGATCATTGAAATCATACATGAATCCCAAATCCAAGCATTGTAATAGATGGGTGATCAATTACAACTTCCTACGCACCGGTCCTACAATATTGAATAAAGGTCTGACACACCTATGAAGAAAAACCTTGATCCGCCTTCACATCATCACACTACTCTCTAATTATATCATTTAATCTAGGAAAAAATGTAAGATAGATAGTTATTGTATTGATTGATAATGTATGGATTTATCCTATCCACTATTTGGTCCTCCAAAAACCTTTATCCCCTAAAAGTAATCTTGCATAATCATCAGATATAGGTGAGTATGTGATCACTATAGATTAGAGTCTTTAGATGTTTAGATATGTATAGTGGATCTATTAGGATTTCTATCTCTTTAAAAAGGGATAAAACAACAAAATAATGGTTCATAGTGGTTTTTGTAGGTATGTGTGATAGTTTAGAGAAGACATAGTTTATACCTCAGCCCATGTTAGGTGTAGCCAGGTCATAAACCTCCATTGCATGCATCTGACCGCATCCATGGATACTAGCTCTCTAAACTTAGTGTGGACAGCATAGGGGTGGATATGGTGGAAATGTATTATCGCATCATCCACCTTGATATCTACCAAGTAAATTATGATCTCATTTACCAAATTGTCCTCTTTAAGGGCCACCCTTTCCAATAAGCAGAAACCCTTAATCACACTATAGCCTTTAACATCAGGGGTATTTCCATTATGCTTACCTAAATACCCTTTACTACACGATAAGTCTCTCAATCCAAGGACTAAAATCCTAGTTCTATATAGGCATTGAAAATAATATCTTCTGGCTGGATAGATCATCTGTACGACTAATCTCTTACTGATCCTAGAGAATTTGATTGTGCATGAATATGTATATAATGTCAAATTTCCAATACTAAAAATGGTTAGAGATGGATAAAGATTATTCCATTGGAAAACTACAACCATCACTTAATACCTAATTCCCTTCTATAAGTAATCTCTTGATCACTAGATCCATCTCTGAGACTCTAGAATGAGTGGGTATATAAAGGATAAAAAACCATCTTTGATATTTCTATGAAATTGATGCTCAAACTTCTATGAATGAAGGAATATATTATGAATAATGTCAAGAGAGTACCTCATTAGTTTTGTAAAACTTGAAACATACTTCATAATGGACATGCTACCCCCTTATAGGAATAAAATCTCCTGGAAATGTACCATCGTCAACAAAACTAGTTAAAACTCCTCACGAAAGAGGCACTTAAAATATATCCATGATGAGACACCTCATCATGGGCCGAGATGATAAAAGTATTCTAGTGACTCGCTAATCCAAGGATAAAAATAGATTTTATCATCACCATTTGATCAGAAGGTGTTGAGACCAATCAAAACACCAAGGTCACTACCTCAAGACAATCATCCACTACTTGTTGGTCAGGATTACCTTGGAACCTAGGTGTTCGCTAAAACTAAAAGTCATGTAGATTACTCAGCCGATGTGAATCCTAATCTCATCCCACTAGAATCATCTATTTCTCATCAGGTATAGGAACGTCCATCTACACTACGAGTTGATATTCTTCCTACTAAATTATAGGAAGAGGATAAGCTCCATGTCTTCCTGATGGGTACATCTCATGATCTTGTCCCTATATAGAAGCCTTGTCACTCAACCAGTTGGTGATAAGAGTCTCAATCAATGGTATAGAAACATCACGACCCTACCTCGAGATCGTAATTTTCTAACTGTATGGTGAAATCCTACAATTTAAAATATATTTTGTGATCATTAAAGATTTTTTGGGAAGTTTCCTAAAAAAACTAACTTAACGGTTGATTCCTACATGATGCATGTACCACTTTACTTGTTATCCAAAACTAGTGCCTTAGATCTCCAAGACAACAAGAAAGTTATTAGGTTCTCAGTGAATTAATACATTGGTCTTCACACTAATATTAGGTTTTCTATCCTAAAATCCAAACTCAAGACCCCTTGAAACTATTTACCTGAATTCCCAAACCATATCCCACATGACTTCTAACACTAAACTCCATACCTAAGAAAAAACCACTCTAATACCACTCTAATATGACCCAACCCATTGAAACTCCATCTGGGATGAAAATAAACTGATTGTACCACCCCAAGTCAACCTTCAATATTCCATAGGCTAGTAACTAGCATATAGTAGGCATGTCACACAATATAGAAGGCCTTAGTGACATATACCTATACACAACCACATATATCCACATAGGATATAAAAATTTAGTATAGAAAAAAATTTACGGGATTTTAAGGATTGAATGAAAATATTTTAATAAAGAGGAAGAAATTGTAAACCACAAATCTTGAGATCAACCATTCATGAAAACCTGAACCCATGTATAATTTAAAAATGAAAAACTTGTGTGCCTTTTACAGTTGGAAGTTTTCATTATTGTATTAGATAAATGTGCTTAATGATGATCCCTTAGAGGAACCCATGAGAATACATTCTCTATAGTTTATCCATGGCTTGATATGAATCACTAAATTCTTAAACAAGATCCTCTTTTGTACCTATGGTATGTTAGTTCCTCTCACTAGTGATGGGAGGAGGGGAAAGAGGGCTTTAGATATGGTAAAATCGGTTAGAGAATAGGCACACATGCTAATCCATTCACTTCAATGGTAGTGTATCATTTATATATGCTTTGAGACATTCTTGTTCCTCTCATGTAATTTACTCATATGTATTGATTAAATGGAATATTAGTTTTAACTCTTAGTAACTTTATGTTTATATAACTCTCAATCCTCTCTTCATATGAAATAATATAAATTAATGATAACTTTCATGGGTAGTGATTAAGATATTAATATATTAAAATTCATCTACCATTGAATTAAAGGATGTTATGTTGATTATAAAATTGATTATCAAAATATCAAAATATCACCATATTGTATAGTATCATATGTCCAAGGTAGTGTAGAAATATCATATAGTTATCCTTATGATATTTCTAAACCAAAGCATAGGATATCAATTTGGTTTACATATATCGTACCATATGACATAAACATATTATACCTAAAAATTTGGTCTGAAACACATCATATATATAAAGTCTTTAAGGAATATCTCCATTAATCTCCCACTTGAACTAAAAACTTATAGACTTAATGGCCTTTAACCTTAAATTATATCATATATAATAACTTGTGAAACTATATCAACAAAACATTTTGGATATCTTCTAAAACCATTGTAACAGTGGGTGACATATACCAATATTAAATATAAATTTTCAATTACCATATCATGTATACAGTTATTTATACATGAAGTGCACTTACCATAACTGTGTTAATATTTTTGTGTCTAAAATTTTATATGTAAATTTACATAGATTATTTATTGTATCAAAAAGTTAAAGAATTTCCTAGGCTATAATAAGAACCTCTAGATAATATGACATTAATATTAAATAGATTAATTATGGTCTAGATACATCATTATGACTAGACATGGAGGATGTTTAACTATCAGGTGTTGGGGTCTCATAAGCATTAAGGATTAATCTCATGAATTTTTCACTTAGTGAAATCGATTATATGATATCATGAGGACTGACTCACCAATAGAAACACCACATGTTTCAAGTGTCATTAGTTGTTCCTATTAATAAACATGTTTATTTGTATACAGACTTTATATCATTATTAATGTGTCCCATTAGATCTCATACATTGATGCAAGGAAAATACCATGACATTAAATTTATGGTGAGTTAGCTTGTATTAGGTGCATCTTTGATGGTATGTCATTGGTTGAATGATCAATATATAATTTTTCACTTCCAAGTTCAGGAAGATATATATCAGACCTAATTTATCAGGATGGTAGTACCTTCATTAAATCCATGTCCACAGAAGAAGAAGGTAATTCCATCTAGTTTGGTCAACAAATAATAATGTTGGAATGGATTATTACATAATTTTTGCACCTTGCTTTATGAGATATCATGATACAGAGAGATTATAGTAGATGGCACGTATTCATAGGAAGGTTATCATTGCTATAACTATTACTTATCTCTTTAGGGGACTTTATATTTTTCTAGACTCTACTCCTGATCTACGAATATTATTCATTTCTATTGAGATAAATTCCTAGATATTATCACATAGAAACACATTCAAAATTCTTCCCTATTCTGATAAATATGAGTATAGAACTTTGTGGGACCCACCATGGGGTCTAACGGATGTCCAATTATTAATTATTTCCAAAAAATAAATAAATTCATTATTATTCAATCATATAATAATTGTAGTTGAATTTATTTATTAAAACTATCCATAAGGTATTGATTGAATAAATGGAAAAATATTATATGAATGAATATTATTTTAATATTCAAGGTTCGTTTAATATTACAGGAATTATGAGCTAAGTTAATGACTCGGTTTTATCAAGTAATATATTTACTATATATAAAAAGTAGATGATAAGATATGAATAATGTTTATGATGCAGTTATTTTATCATAATTATTTATTTATTTCTTATTTAGTGAGTGTTAGTTATACGGGGGTCGAAAAACCCTTCCTAGGTATTTAATTTCCACTATATAAGCAAAGATAATATATTTTCGAAGGGAATATTAATTCCCATTAATTTTAGATATCCTATATTCTCATTCTTATATCCTAAAGATAGAAAGGCTCTTTCTGATCAATCAATCCAAGAATGTCGTCACGAATCGAAGGAATGAGATCATGTTGATCAGTAGAATGTAGTAGTATTTATTAAACTTCTACACTAGCACTCATAATTTGATGATAAGAATTTGTGTGGACTCTTAATGTGTGTGTAGATAATTTATAGGGGTTCTATATTAGATCCTTCATGTAATGGTTGATGAGGAGAAGAAACAGTTGAACATGTCTTTGATCCAAACAAGGTACTCATTCGTGTTTTATTTTTTGATTTTTAAATTCATTTTAGATCCTAGGAAATTTAATAGGGCTCAGATCACTAGATAAGAAAAAGATACGCCACGATGATGATGAAAATTTTAAAATCTCCAACTCATAGGCTTCTGTTTCATGCACCAATACCAATAATTAGTGTCTGGGCGATCACGTGAATTTTTCAAGTTAAAAAAATGAATCTGCTATAAATTAAATAGAGGGATCTTTTTTAGTCCCAATGAAACAGATCATGTGTTGATACGATTTCAAATGGTGAAGTTATGGTCATCCAAAAAAATAATACATATCAAAAGAGATTAAATTTTATGGGTATAATTTTGAAGAATATAAAATTTAAGTGCTCGAGTTCCATCACGGGCGATGATCTCGATCACCTCCCATTTTTCAGCCATATTTCAGTGGTTAGAACCATTTCATCTGATGTTCAATCATTCCACAACTATTGTGGAATTATTCAGAAAAAGCTAACAAATCCTATAATCAATAGGCCTTTTAAAAATAATGGGAGAAGAAAAATTGGGGTGAATGAACTAATTAAAATCCAAAACAAATAAATTAAAAAATTAATTTAAAATGAGGGGACATGATAATGGGAGGATATTTTATTTGGGTTGTCTAGATACATTTTTCTCAGTAAACATACAAACAAACACCTTTTCTTAAAAAAGGAAAAGTATGGGGGATATCAATAAGTGGAAACCCAAATATTAAAAAAAACTTTTTGATTTAAAAAATCATAGTTTCAAAAGGAGGCTCCCTCCAACCCTTCAGTGCCCCCTCCACTCTCGATCGATCTAGCCACCACTACCATCATGATCTAGTGTGAAACCCTTATTTCTACCTGGTCGGCTACTAGTAGAAACCATTGTCAGTCTCCCAAGCCACCCATCATTCATCTTTTCTATCTGACCCTCACATCATCACCGCCCTAGTCGGCCCCATGGTCATTGCCTCCACAAGTCACTTCCTTCATTCCTGCCTCTTCTGACCATCCCCCACAACCCGACACACCCTCCACCCTAGTGGAATCTCCCTATACATGGGTTTTACACCCCACCAGTGGATCTTGGCCATGTTTGGACCTCCCAAGAAAACCCCCAATGTCTAATATAGTGACCCCTACCCAAATCGGGCTTCCTGCTGAACTCTTGTGGGGTCTTCCCAACTCTGAACGTGTCAGATCAGGTCTTCCCAACACCGAACCACCCTACATAGGGTCCGATAAACCCAAAATGGGTTAGGGTTGGTCTTCCCAACATGGAACGGGTCAGCGTGGGTCGGAATGACCTCAAAAAGTATCAGGGTAGGTCTTCCCAACCCAAAAATAAGGTTAGGTGGGTTTATTCTGACCTGCAACAGACCTGGATGGGGTTTCATAGCCTAGGAAAATGTTATTATATCAAAAATATTAATTTAAATTTTTTGATATTAAAAAAATATAATGATTTTAATATTCATAAACTAATTTAATTTTTGATTAAAATTAAATTAATTTTGGTAACGAGTAAAAATAAATTATTTGAATTAAAATAAATCATTTCATTTATTTAAATGCCCTTGGTTTGAATTTATTTCATTTTAATTTTTATCATGCATTTATTTTATCTGTATACTATACTTAAGCATTGACCAACCATTTTTTAGGTTTATTTTTATTTAATTAATTAATACAACTATGTGTGATTCTTTAAATGTTTAATTATATTTTAATCTGATGGTCTATGTATCATCCTTCTTATTTTATTTTTTATAAGGTTCCATGTGTCCATCAGATTTTCTGTACGTATTTTAAACTTCCTGATACCTCCTCACCTACACATGAGTACATTTGTATTAATATGATGTTGTTGTAAGATGTGCATCACACCAATACAAGGTAGGAACCTAGGTAAGATGTGAAAACACTATATCATGGTGAAAGCTTTAATACAAGTCAATTCCTAACTTTGGTATTATACCCCTTATATCATGGTTGGTCCATTGAGTATAAATGCATCAACAAATAGAAAATTCTCGAGATCAGTTGGGTAGTATATTTAATTTATGCATTTTTTATTATTGTTTTGTGCAATTTCAAGATATAATGATCACACAAGATACGAAAATAAATTCAAAGATTAAATCAATTTAAGATGAGATGAACATTTTTTATATTTACTACATAGTCAGTTGTGAGTGTGATCTCGTATTTCATGCATATTATATACAAAAATATTTCATTCATCAAGTAATGACAAAACCCCTCAAAGAAATATTAAGTCGCAAACGACTTCGGTTATTCAAATTTAAACAATATCTGGTGTAAAGGGTGCTCATCAACCCTAATTGAAGGTTCCTCCTACTACTAAGGATTTCTTATTATAGTGGTGAGTTGACTTAACAAAATATGGAATAAAAGAAGTAGTCATATCAAACTTGTTTTATCTTTAGATTCAAATCATAGAGTAAAAGTTTAGGATTTTTAGAATTTGGGACTTTACTAAATAAATCAGGGAGCCACGAGTTAATGTGGTTGGCTAGTCAGACATCTACCTTAAAACTCTTTGAGCAGTGGTGTAGCCATAGCTTAGACTATGCTGAGATATTTTAGGGATCCTTACTACTAGAATACTCTACTGAATAAGTATTTTTAATCTAGTAGTGAGGGAAACTAGGGTTTGATAAAATAGTGGGAGACATTTAGTGATTTAATTAATCAATAATGTCTAATCAGAAATCAAGATAAAAGTACTAATCCACTAGTTTTTTTTAGAAAATAGCATCTAATTCCTCAAAAAAACTTCAAATGGTATTGGAAAAAAATTCAATTTCCTCACCATCATGAGTTTCCAAGAGTATTATAGGCTCTTTCACAGGGTACTATGAATAGGAAATTCAAGGTACGGGAGTCCCCAATACCTGTTGAGCTACCTCAGGAAGTGAGGGTGTAAAAGATACTTATAGGAGACTCTTCGGGACTTGGATTATTTCATCAATGTCTAATGTGAGTTATGCATACAACATTTAGACATGAATTATTTCACATGCTTCTACATCTCTGAGAAACATGTGAATAGAAAATGATTCATTACCTTTTGGTAAGGTTCAATGCATTACTATATTATATCATTTTCACCCAACTACTTCAGTTTTTTTAAGATTACAAAATGAACATCATGGAGAAAATTCCTCACTACCTTTTGGTGAGGTTCATTAAGAAATTATGAACCTAAATAAAGATTTATATTTAGTTCATATAGTGAATGTGTTGAAAGGAAAGGGATAAAAGGATGATTAAAGTGTGACGTAAAATGAACCTTCACAGTATCCTTCAATAGAAATGGGGTTGATCATCATATGGAAGACTATTTACTTTATATGTCAAGAGATAAATCCATGGAAGATTAAATAAAATGAACTGAATTGAAGAAACAAGTACTCACTTCTTCTTTAGTGTTTATTCATCATTGTATGTGATGTTTCTTTCATACTTCTTGGGTATTAAATACAAAATTACTATCATATATGTGTATTCAAATATATTAACCAAGTCAGAAACAAAACATTATAAGAAGTATGGTGATCTCTCTAAGCATCTGAGAAAGGGTGATTCCTAAGTCAGTGGTGAGAAGTACACATCTTCTAATAGCCAATATTAATTATTCTAGTTAAACTTTTATTAAATATAACAAAAACAATTATCTTTGATATCCATTATACACAATGATACATTATTCTAGTTTTGGAACGAATGTTTTTGGAATTTTTAATACTCGTCTAATATTTTAGTAATGCTTGAATCATTGGAAATACCAGATGAATATAAAATATAAGACTCTAATACCCAATTATGGAAGTGAAATTATTTGTATACTAAAACTAAGTAGTTGTCAAGGATATAACCAGTATGGTTTTAGAATATTTTTTGTTAAATACCTTAGGTATTATCGACACATTTACTTAATTAGCCTTGGACAAAGAACCCTTTAGAAATAATGGTAATCCAAAAATATTTCAAAATTAGTTTAGATAGAGAGTGTGAACTATTACAAGGTTAAGATAGGGGTAAATATACTTCATGGGATTCCTTTAAGAGTTTTAAGGAATGGTAAAGTGAATTATGATATATGCATGGTTAAAGATATGAGTTTATTTAAACCTATGTGCCTAAGAATGCCTTGAAAAATCATTCATCAATCATGAAATGTAGTGTGGAATAATTTCTAAATGTACATTATCTTATGCACATCAAAGGCATGGTTTTAGTAAGGAGGATCGATGATTAGTCTTACATGAAAACATTGATCAATAAAATTTGTATGGAGTAATTCCTAAACACACATTTTCTTATACACATAAAATTCATGATGAAAGTAAAAGTAGAAACAATGTTTAGATTTATATTCATTAAAAAACTTCCATTATTTTGAAGACATGATTCACAAATAATGGTGTTATACCATAACCATATGCCAAAAATAATGAAAAATGGATATCATATGAGTTATAGAGTGACATAAATCCATAAATTTCCTAATCACATGTGTTTAGATGTACTTTTTTTCATGATATAAAAAAACATGCATCAAGAGAAACATAAATTGAATCTCTATTATTATCCTGAAGTTCATATAGGATATTATAAAAATACACATGATAAAAACATTATAGTCAAGTAATATAATATAATACTATAAAAGGGTACCCATATCTATTTGAGATTGTGGGAGCAGGGTTGACTTGGATTTAGTCAATGTAGTAGATGCACAAGTGAGACTATATATGGGTGGTATGATCATGGTACTAGTATGTATTGATTGGTAATTCCAAGTCTTCTTGCCTAAATCCATTAAATGTTTACTTATCATAGATACTTTTATGATCATTTTATTGGTCATTAGATGTCAATACCACCAATCTAGGAATAAATCTAAATGATGGACTATAAAGGTTTGGTGACACCATATAATTCCAATAAGGGGAAAGTTATTGAAATCCATTTTTAGATTGAAATAAGTGAAAAGATCATATAATATTCATTTAGAATGAATGTTTTCTATATTTCTTCAAAGATTTAGTGGGAAAACCACTATTTTCAATAAAATATATATATATTTGATAACATATGGAAAATAATTATTGGTATTATAATTAGCTAATAATAGAATGAAAATGATTCTCCAGTTTTTGACTTAAATTAAAAAAAAATACATTATAGGGAATTAGATCTACGGAGTTATTTATAACAGTTTATTAGACCAATTCATAAGTACGTATACTAACAAGGTGTTGAAAAATAAAATATGGAACAATTCAAGAGAGAACTATTACCAATGTCACGTGGCATAAATATATTCAAGAAGATGTTTATCATACATAGGAGGATATAAATTTGGAAAGTATAATTTCATATGCTTATATGATGGATTAATCACATATTCCATCCTATGTAAAAAAAATCTTATATTGACAATATATAATTTATGGTAGGAAAATATCAGTAATATCCATGAAAACAGCACCGGAAGCGGTTAGAACTATCTAATTGTACTAAAAGAAGTATAAGGGATATGTACCTTTTATATAGAGAGGAATGGAAAATAGTTTTAAGGGGACACAAACTAGTCTTCATAAAGATCAATATGTCCTACTATCGTATTAAGGCTAGGGTAATGAGTAGGATAATCTCATTCAATCCAATGGTATCTACATCTAGAAATATCGAGTGTGTTGCGGCTTCTAAAGTAGTAAAGAAGAGGTGAATAATATGAAATTATTTTTTCTAGTTCTTATAATCATACCTAGTAAGTAAGGTTTTGTCACAATATATATTATGAAAATCCAAATTTCATTACTAGCCAAAATGTCAAGTTTTGATAGTGGACAAAAAGGAAAATACTAAGGGATATCATCTCTTAAGGAGTACTACTCAATAAGGTGAAGTCATATATAGAAGGATAGAACCATAGTGGTGATGTGGTGGGTCCATGAATAAATACATAACTTATCATAAACATGATTTTATCATGTTATATCTAACAATATTAGTTAGAAAGTTGGATCTAGTAAAAGTGGGAGTTTTGTAATAGTGGGTGTTGTAGACCTAACTTAAATAGTACTTTTTGATTACCATACCATGTATGTAGTGAGTTATGCATTATGTACACTAAATATAATAGTGTTGATATTGTTGTGTCCCCTATTTTATATAATAATGAACATAGATTATTTTTTGTATCAAAATGTTATAGAAGTTCCTAGGCTATAATGATAACCTCAAGATACTATGGCATTAATATAAAACAAATATAATATGGCCAAGATACATCATTCTGGTTAGACATAGATGATGTATGACTATCAAGTGATGAGAGATCATGAACATTGGGACTTTCTCTCAGGAAGTTTGTACTTGGTGATCTTTAGTATATGAGATCATAAGTATTTTCCCACCAACAGGAACACCACATGTTTTAGGTGTCATCAGTTTCTCTTATCTATGAACATGTATATTGGTCTCCTGACTTAAGATTTTTATCAATGTGTGCTATTTAATCATGTACTTTGATGTAAATTAAAAACCATAACATTAAATTCATAGTGAGTTATCTTGTGTTAGGCGAATATTTGATAGTATGGAATTGGTTGAATGATCAATATAAAATTTTTCGCTTCTGATTTGCGGGAGTGATATCTTATGATGGGTTGATAATGTTGGTAGTTTATTAATTAAATCCATGTAAATGGTGGAATAAGGTAAGTCTATCTATTTTGGACAATGAATAATAAATAAAAATAGGCTGATATCAAAAATTAAGCATTCTTCTTTATGAGATATCACGAGACAAAGAGACTATATTCCACAACATGTGTTCATAGGAAGGTTGTCATGGCTATGAATATTTATTATCACTTTAGAAGCATTGATAGGTTGATAGAATCCACTCTTGGTCTATGAATGTCATTAACTACTATAAAGATAAATTCCTAGAGTGTCTCACGCAATGGAATATTCAAAATTCTTCCCTATTATGATTAATAAAAGTATAGGACATTGTGGGCCCCACCACAGGGTTCAAGGGATGCCCAAGTATTAACGATCACCAAAAAATAAATAAATTCATTATTATTTCGGTATAGAATAATTGTATTTGAATTTATTTATTAAAATTATTCATAAGGTATTAATTGGATATATGGAAAAATATTATACAATCAAATATTATTTTAATATTCAAGGTTCATTTAATATTGCGTGAATTTCAAGTTGAGTAAATTACTTGGTTTTATAACATAATTTATTTATTATATATTAAAATTAGGTGTTAAAATATAAATTAAATTTATAAAATGGTTAGTTCATCATAACATTTCATTTATTTCTTATTTAGTGGGCGTTAATTATACAGGGGTTGGGGAACCCTTTCAGGTATTTAATTCACACTAAATAAGAAAAGAAGAGCTATTTTCCATGGTACTATTCATTCCAATAAATTCAAGAGATCATATCTCCTCATTCACATATCCTATAGAGAGTAAGGTTCCTTCCAATCAATCGAACCAATAATGTATTCATGAATCGAAGGAACAAGATTGTGGTGATCATTGGAACATCATAGGATTCGTCGAACTTTTGCGCTAGCACTCTAAATCCAAAGATTGTTATTTGTATAGACTCTTGAAGTGTGTGTGGATAATATATAGGGGTTAAAGATCGCATCCTTTAATAAATTTTCACTAATGAGAAGAAATATTCGAAAACATATTCAATCCAAACAAGTTATTAATCCACGTTTTATTATGTGCTTAATGAATTCACATGAGATCCTTAGACCTTTACTAGGGCTCGGATTACCAAAAAAGATAAAGCTACGTCATATTGGAAATGAAAAATTTAAAATTCCAAGCTCACAGGCTTCCTCTACGTTCCTCATTACAAACAATTAACTTGTATAAATCTATTATTTAATTCACCATATATCACATCATATGCAATACCCTGTGAATTTCCATCCAAAACATATTTTGGATAAACTATAATCTATTTTTAGAGAAAATATCTGATTTTTTCAAAGATTAATATCTTTTAATTAAACCAAAAAGAGTTACCCCATGTCCCTATATACTGTTGAAAAATTTATAAATTCTCATATTCATAAATGTGAGAAAATTTTTGCCTCTATCAAAGCATCGGTTCTACTCAATCTATAAATGGATCTAGTATGACCACTATTAAACATATGCATATATATACCTATGTCCACCACCTGTATCATATATGAACATTGATAATAATATAATTCCTTTTTATAATACATCAAGTAACCACAATACATGAATTATTCCAATCTCATATAACTACTCAACATTATCTATTATTCGAGTATAGATTTACCAAGCCAAGGAATATATCTCATGCAATTCACCCTTATGGATGAGTACATTAAATGACCCACATCTAATATATAAGATCATCATATGTCTTATATATTTACCACCACACACTCCTTCAGTCAATATCAATTGAGAGTTAAAATTTCATACCCATCATAAGAGAAGGAAAATTCTATCATGGCTAATCTCTAAGTGAAGTCACGATTAGTAACATACCCAACCACCCTTTGATTAGCTAATCCTCAATGCTTGTGTATGAAAGGTATAAAATTATGAAGGTTCACATGATAGGTATCTAACTGAAATTATGTATTAGTTAAATAAAAATATGAAACATAAATCCCTATTATACCAAAGACATAGTGCACGACACTCTATGTGATATACTTAGGGGGTCATCCAGCGTACAAAACCTATTTTATGCCTAATGATCATGTTTTGTATCTATATATAAATTTATACTCATGTTAACCTTAACATTTCTTCACACCCAATAATACTTCATGAAAAACATTGGTTAGGGATAACTCAATTTCATACTTTGAATAGTAAATTATCATTTCACTTCATGAGTATATGAATCCAACTTGAATAGATAAAAAAATAGATTCTGAATTTTGTATAACATGATACATTTTTAATTATTAAAATATTTTAAGAATACTAAAAAACCATAAATAAGTGTATATATCATTCTATCATATATTATAGACTACTATATAAGCCTTATGATTTCACTTTTAGGGTTTCTTTAACTCATTGAATCTCTATTTAAATCTTTCCACATCTCTATGTGACCATATAATAAAATCTACCCCACTAAAATCTTTAATGGTTATCATTTATAAAGTAATAAAATTTAAATAATTGTTAGTTTAAACTCCTTGAACATGTATTAAAACTCTAAAACATCACAAAATCTAATGTTATGATGTTAATAACTTTTTTTTCAACTTAAAAATATTTTTTAAGTACATCATAGTCATTATTATTGGAATAATTGATATTAAAACATTTCTTTGAGGTATTTAACTTACTCATTTATTAACATATCTTAAACCTTGCAGGATATAAAGTTTCATTCACTCTAAATTTTTACTAGAATTATATTTTATTTTTTATACTTTGAACTTCTTCAAGACTAAACAAACTCTCACTAACCTCTTGGGCACTATATTATTTTTAGAATATTATGCTAATAAATTAAAATCCCTTTGTGTTAAGAAATAAATTTTATTTCCACCTAGTAGTAATATTTAAAAAAATAAATCATTCCACCATATCATATAAGTTATTCTATGTGTTTGGATAATTATTCTAAAAATAATATTTTATTTATAAAAATATTCCATCTATTGGTGGAAGGAACTATATTCCTTATATTTTAACAAATATCACGAATAAACTCTTTTTTCCTTACCATATTTGATGGAATGTTACAAAATTTGATGAAACATAAAACATTTGTATCAATTTCATCATATCATATTATCCATAACAACATTTATTTAACAAAAAAATTATATTATCATATAGAATAAATTAGATAAAATACACATCGTTTATTTAGATTCATCTGAGATTGAAATTTTTATTTACATTCAACTCTATGATTTTGAAACACTTTGCATCATAAATTAAATAAAAACTACATGATCCATAAACTATTTCCTTGATTGTGAAATATTTTATACTTATAACCTTTTAAAAGTATATATTTGGTATATTATATCCTTAAAAATTAAATAATTGTTTCTATAACACTGATACCTAATAGGGATATTACATCGTTTTTCCTAAACTCCTTCAAGTATTCTGGAAAAACCCATCATATGAAAATAATGTAATTCCTTCTTGAATTTAACTTTAGGTTTTAATGAACTTGACTTTCAATTTTGAGGAAACATTTTTGGATTTTCCAACTATATTTCTCTTCTTTGAGTTTGAAATTTTACCCACTTATACTATCAATATATCACCATTACCTATATAAAACAATCCCTAGTTCATCTATCTACAAAACTTTGAAAAAAAATAATAAATATTTATTGAACTTATTAACATTTTTAGAAAATGTATAATAATGTACTAAAATAACTTCAATGTCCAAATAATTCCTTAAAGGATATCCTTTGTCTCTTCAAGTCAGTATCACATTAAATCATATTGAGTTTATAAGCATATACTAAAGTTACTTTGGTTATTTTTTACCTAATTCATTTAAAACCTTAGGTTGATTAATTTATGCTTATCCTAAGAATATTTATACAATTTTTTAATAACATTAAAAATTGGTTACTCAAGAACATATATTTCACAAACAAATATAGTTTTTCTTCTATTTAAGAATAATCTTTAAAGTTTTCTACCACTCTACAAGGTTTCTTAAATTGATCTTCCCCATTCTCTAAGATTGATCTCAGAGAAATTTTTGATGATGATGATGTTATTTATATATAAAAGGATATTTTATCATATGATTATCATATTTTACATTCATTTAACAAGAAAATTTATTAAATTTACTCCAACTAAATGATGACCCCTTTTAAACTCACAATATCTATTAGTGGGTAAAGATATATATTTCACTAAGAAAAGAGTTTTCTTTAGTATTATTCTCACCACTTAGTTATATAGGTATTTAATAATTAAAATAATAATGAAATACCCTAAAATTTTAGTTTAAAAGAATATTATGCAAAATATCCTTCTTAACATGCAAAACCAACCTTTAAGCTTACTACGATATACTATGAAAATGTTATTATTTAAATGTGACCATTAAAACTTAGTTGTTAAATTGATGATATGAATATAAATAAAAACATTATGATATATATAAAGTTTTTATATAATTAAAATTTATTTATTAATAAAAAATAAATAAGTAATCAATTTTCAGTAAATTCATATTATGCTTCACAAATATATTTTCTTCAAAAATGGTATTGATTACATTTTGTGTGCGGACATTATAATTAATTTATGACTTTTTTTAATTATATTTTAGGAAATGAATATAACTTTTGAAATAATCATTTAAATATTAACTTAGGGTTAATTTTTTGGATTTTTTGAAAATATTTATTTTTAAGTGAATAGTTAAAAAATTGTAAAACTATCATTTTTTCATTAAATAAATTAATTTAAAAGTTAAATTATGTTAATAATTTTATATTAAAGTAAAATATGTATCATTTAATTATAAAAAATATAATTAATTACATATTAATCATCATTATACTTGATTTTGGTATAATCTAATTTATTTTACTTAAAAATGAATTTTTCTAAAAACTATTTTTGGTTGTGTTTTAAAAATTTATATTAAAAATAATTTCTTAAACTTATATAAATATAATATTGTAAATTTATCAAATATTTTGAATTAGTAAGTTCAAATTTTGTAAATATTTCCCATTTATTTTTTGGTGATTATTATTCGTAACGATGCCAAATATTTGTCACCTCTGTAATGGTAAAACAAGTAAAATTGGGTTAAAACTATAGGTTAGGGTTTTAAAATACCTCTAAAAATTTATTTTATCCTATTTTATGAGTATTTTTAAATTAAATATATGTTTTAGGATTTAAATAATTTTTTTTAGAAATTATTTTTAATTTGGGGACCCAATATTTACTTTTGTGAACATAAGTTAAATTTTATTCAAATTAAAAAACAGTTTTTGGGTTTTTGGATTTAATAGTATGTTTGGAAGGTAACAATCAGATTTTAATTGATATAAAAAGATTAAAAGGTTTCTTTTTTATCATTTAACCAAAAAATCATAAAAATATTATTCTTACTTTATTTCATGGTGAAATGATTTTTACTCTTAAATTAGGTATTTTCCTAAAAAAATATTTCTCATACATTTTGTATTCTTATGTTAAATGTAATTTATGTCACTAAGATAAATTTAATATTATAAAATGGATTCTAAATTTGTTTATAATTCAAATTTTATTTTTTCATATAATTAAGTTATCCGGGTAAAATGTTAAACTATCAGAGTTAAGATTAAAATTAGTTTAAAGTACCTTACATAGGGAATGAGGATTAAAATGTCTCCAAAAAAATCTAAATGTTATTAGTTGAGTGTGTTTAGAACCTATCACACATTTATATAAATTTAGGGTAATTTTTAACCAAACTAAATTATTATGATGTATATTATATTTAAATCTTTTAATGAATTCCAAGTGTGCGCTCTTCCTCACATTTAAAAGGGAACCTCATCTTCTCCTTTATTTTCAAAGTTTGAGAACTCTAGCTTAGTAAATACCAACCCAAATACCTTAAAATATTCCTTAAATTATTCCTAGATATTTGTTTCTTCCCTTAAGATAATTCTAATAATTATTGATGTGAAATACAAAGTATATCTCCCAAATAATATGAGGTTAAAGCACTTGTGAATCAAGTCATATTTAAGATGTGGGTTTATCATCTCACTTCTATTTCTATGAAACATATTCCAGAGTCACAACTTAATTATTTTTGGAAGAATATATAATTTCCCTTTAATATTATAAAACTCGGATCCATATAAATTAATGGTATTTAAATTTTCACTATAATTTATCTATTTCATGGGTTTATGATTAAAAGGTTACCAAATTGGGGAGGGTTTCATGGTACAATATCGCTTTTTACCAGGATTGTTTGTGATTAAATTTTTTATAATGAAATTATCTGATTTATCTCTCAAAAATATTATTTATTTTTTTCAACTTTAGTTATTTATATAAATTAAAATTTTTCCTTTAATTTTCCCCTCTCTAAGTACAAAAAATACAGAATGAATTTTTTTAAGGAAAAATAACTTTATCTTTTTATTCGGTCGGGAATATTTTTCTTCAATGTCTATAATTTCTATTAAATGTTTTAAATAGTTTTTTTAATTATTCTCTATAGATTGATTAAAATAAATTTTAACCATGTTTTCCTTTCTATAAAACGATTTTATAAATTAATATTCTAATTGTTTTCTAAATGTGGTAACTTTTACCAAAGGTGTGAATTGAATCATTATTTTAACATATACCTCACGAACAGATTTTCCCTCTATCATAACTATTATTTTATTTTAATATTACTTTAAAAGTTTCCATATTTCGTTTCAAAGAATACTTTTTTCCTAATATCCTGGAAATTTTTTAGATTTTAAATAATTGGTTTCATAATTAAAATAATATTTTCTTCAAGAAATGTTTTAGTGATCTTTTAAGGGTATTTTTATATATAAAAACATCCATTGATTTTACATATGCTTAACTATGGATATGATATAATGATACCATAGTTATTCATTTTATGGATGGTTTATGATTATAATTATGAGATATTGATGAAACCCTTTTTCTTTTCTATGGGTTAAGCTATGATGATATGATAAACAATTTGTTCATCTTGTGGCATACATATCCCTCCAATTCATTGGGTAATGAATAATTTTATTGATCTAGAAGTGTATCTGGGAGATTACCACAAGCCCAAAATAGGGTACATGAGGGTTTATACTCATCCCAAAGAGGGTACATAGGTGTTTAGGCCAAACCAAATAGGTGATGAATGTATTGGTAAATAGAATTGAAAAATGATTTCTATGATTATGATTATGCCACACTTTTTATTCCAATATCTATTTAATGTTTATATGATTATGATATGATCTTATATATCATGATATCTAATTATTTTATGGTCTATATATTATGATCTACCAAATCTATATGTCCAGATTTTGATCTATAAATTATTGGGTAAGAATATAAAATATTAATATCATGTTCTCATACACTTATTCTCGTGATATTCTTATAGATGATCATCAATTGATATGTCCCATGTTTAACCTTACTTATCATCTGACCTCTCTCTTTATTATGTTTCCTTTCCCTAGGTTTTAAAGAAAGTTTTTAAGTAAGGTATGATGGATAAGTGTGCTATGTGAGAAAAACTTTATGGGATATATTGAAAATATTTCATAAAATAAAATTATTATGTAACTAGTCTCCAAAGACACAAAAACTTTATGGTTCTGTGTATTTTATTATTATGATATGTGTAAAATATTCATTTAAAATGTTGTAATATTTATTAATATAAATCTTGGGTTTCCTTAGTTGGTATCAGAGTAGGGTTTAGTTATTTTGGGAAAATAAGATGAGAAAATTTTGCTGAGAATCCTTAGGATAAGCCTATGTATAAGATAGTATACTAAGTTATGGTAAGTTTAACATCCCATTATATTTTCAGGTACTTTTTTATGTTTCTAAGTACCCCTATTTTGGAGTAAATACTTGGGTTTATTTTGGGTGAACTTTTAAATAAAAACTAGAGGACAGTGTTTTGTGCACGGTTTGCGCACGGTTTGGCAAACCGTGTGACCAAACCGTGCCAACCTTGAAACTTGGGCAGAAGCTTCCGCACGGGCGGCGCACGGTTTGTCTAACCATGCGGCCAAACCATGCAAGAATTGTGGCCAAGGAAGTAGCTCACACACGGTTAGATCATAGTTTGTCAAACTGTGTGGACAAACCATGCGACCACTTAAAGTTAGATCCTTAAATTGTGGATCTCAGCCATTTTGCCTCTAAGTGCTTTGTTTTCCTCCTATGTGGCCCTAACTCGGGATTTGACTTCTCCCAAGGTCAGAGAAGGTTCTCCCATAAATCCGGACGTGAACTGAAGGCTCCTATTGGTGAATGGAAGCCGGATTCTTGAGGTATGTGATCATTCTTCATCGTTCTTGGTTGGTTTCTTAGATCTACTTATATCTACTTCTCCTATTCTCTCGGTTTCTTAGATCTACGCCCGTTATGGGTAGATCTAAGTGTGGGGTACCAATTTTGATGAGTTTTTGTCTTGATCTGTCTTGGATAAGATATCTAAGGTATGTTCTTGAAGAAAAGACCCAGGTTTCTTGAGCGTTCTTGACCTTTGTGGTTTTGGTCAAAAACTTCGAGGTAGGTGGTTCTCTCCCGTCTTGCCAAATTGATTATCATTGTATTTTCTTAATTTATTTCAATTTTGATTAAAATTCAATTTCTCAAGTTTCTTTCAATTAAAGTTGATAAAAACTCGATTCCATTGAATTGAGATATTTGAAAAGGTTTTTGGCATTGAAATTTGGGAAAACCCTAATTCCATTGAATTGGGTGTGTTTATGGAAAATTGGTCGATTTAATTTTTTTTAATTTAAATTGTGGAATTGATGGAAATGTTTTCAATTAAATTGTTGAATTTAATTGTGGAAACAAAATGAGTAATGATGGAATTGGTTTTGAATGGATTTCAAACTTATGAAAATGGCTTAAAATGATATGATAGAAACCCATTGGTTTTATCTTTTGAAAAAGGCATGTTTTTGAATAAAACTTGTTGTGGTTTTAAATGGAATGGAATTGGAACTTTTTAAATGGAAGAATGGGATTGATCGTATTTTAATCATTATTAAAATAGTTCACCCATCATGTAAGAGCGCATGCAATCCTTAGGTAGTTAGTGAGTTATTTGGATACACTCTACGCTGCGATAACGTTCTAAAACATACATGCAGCGGGTCACATACCCGACAGGATAGTGACGAGTCTCCTTTGGCCATTTTCATAGGGATGTGTATATACACATTTTTCTGAGTTCACATAGAGAGTACGGAATCCTATAACTGGTTAATACTATCGTACCTTTAGGCAAATAACCATGTTGTTTGCTTGTTTATTTATATTTGAGATATAAATGTATGCCAATGATTTTTAACTGCTTACAAGCCTGCTGAATTTATATAAACTATTTTATATAAATGTTTTACTTAAGCCATTGTTTTAGAAATATTCCATCATTGTAAAGCCTTTCTTGATGAATTTTCCATCATTTGAAAATGTATAGCATGATTTTTTAAAAATATGATTTTGAATTTCCAAACCTGTTCATTTAAAAATTGAAATCTTTTCTTTAGATAATATATATTTGGAATCTGTTATGGAATCTTTGGTGATATCCTACTGGGCTTAGGCTCACGCCCTACTTTTCCCTTCAGGTGTTTGTAGACTTTCTTTTTCTAGGATCGAGCAAAGGGAAGGGACCTCTTGGAGGCGGATCCAGTTGTATAAATGATTTATCAATGATATTATGGTTATAATAATTATGAAACAACTAAATATAATTCTTTAGTATTTTTTATTTAGTTATTTCTTAGAATATGTTGAATGGTACTGGAAATATAGAAATGTGATTTAGTGGTAATATGATATTTTTGTAAAACATTTGATTAAGGGATATATATATTTTAATATGTGCTAGATGTTAAGATAATAATATTTAGTTGGGATATATAGTTTATTATCTTTGATAAAGTAAATTTAATAGTATTTATGTCCTTAAAATTGATTAGTGTTTAGATGGTAAAGTGATTTATATTAAATTGTATTGCATTTTTTAATTTATGTAATATGTTGTATAGTTTGTGTAGAGTTAATTTTTGGAGGAATTTATGTTTTAATTGAGGTTTATGGAGATTTGGGTTGTTTTTAGGGAAAGGATTAGCTTTTTTTAATAGAATATATGATCTTGTTATTCACGTGTTTAGTATGTGAAATTATGAGCTACTTAATTTTATTTGGGGATAAATGTTAAAGTTATCATTGAACAATATATATGTGATAAAATATTTAATATTTTTTATGTTTTAAATTTGGTCAGACATGTTTTGGAGGATTTATAAGGTTAAATTTTTATAGAATGGTTTATGTTGAACATCAGTAGTTATAATTGTAGTATTAGAGATTAATTTATTAAATTTTTCCATACTGAATAACATGTGCAATACAATTTTTTGGTAAATATATAGATAAATAATAAATGTATTACCATTCTTTTATGGATATTATGATCCATTAAAATTTAATTCTGCTTCAATCATGACAAATTCATCTTGAATATTCATTTCTTGGAGTAAGAGATGGTATAAAAGGGGAAATTCATCCAAGCACAACTAAAGGATGAAATTGTGCTTATGAAATATAAATAAACAAAGTAATAATATTTTTTTTATCTATCTTGATAGTAAAATAATCCCTTGACTCTTAGAAAAGTATTTTTAAATTAAAAAATTATCCATTTACCATCTTTTTTGATGAATTGATGTTCTTATTTATCCCTTACTAATTTATGACTTTATAGTCAATAAATTTATAAATATTATGTTCTCTATCAATATATATTATTCTTAGGAAATTATTTTTCCCCTTCATGTCCATATTTTTACTTTCTTCTAATTTTATCCTAATATGGGAACTCGTTTATGTTTAATTTCAGGTAACCATAATGGTTCCCACTTCTTCGTTTCAAAGGAAGTTTCATTATCCCTTCATACGATGTCAGTTTTCAAAAAGGTATTTTAAAATAGTAAACCATTGATATTGAAGAAAAAATTAAGGGGAATTTATTTATTTTGGGGGATATAACATGGAGAAAATTAATTTAAATAAATATTATGCTTGATATCTTTCTTAAAACTCAACACTTAGCTTTAAGAAAACAATGATATATAATAAAGATATTATTATTTAAATGTAACCATTAAAAACTTGTAGTTAAATTAGAATAACCACATTATGAAAGATATATATAATGGTTTTATATAATTCAAATGTTTTAATTAGTGAATAATAAATAAGTACTAAATTTTCAACAAATTATTTCATGTGTTAAAAATTAATTTTCTTTAAAAATAATTTTTATTAAATTTTATACAAGGAAATTATTATTAATTTCTATCTTTTTTGAAATTTAATTTGAGTACATGAATATAATTTTTGAAATAATCATGTCAAAATTATGTTATGGGGATTTTTTGGTATTTTTTAGCAAATATTTTTTTTAAGTGAATGTTAAAAAATATCGATTTGTGTAAAACTTTAATTTCTTTTTATGAAATCAAGTAATTTAAAATTCCTATTATTTTCCTAATTTTATATCAATTTATAATAAATATAATTTAATTATAAATAATCCAATTAATTACATATTAATAATTATCAAATTTTATTTTGGTATAAGTACATTTTTTGGCTTAAAAACTATTTTTTTATTGTGTTTTATTCGTTTATGTTAAAATTGATTTTTGAAACTTATATAAAATTAATATTGAAAATAGATTATATATTTTGAATAAATACTTTAAAATTTGTTGAATATTTTAATTTTATTTGGTCATTTTTAATTGTAATCATGGTAAATATTTATCACCTCGGTAAGAGTAAAACATATAAAATTAGGTTAAAACTGTGGGGTAAGGCTTTAGAATCTCTATAAAAGTTGTATTTATCCTATTATATGAGGTTTTTTCAACCAAATATATTTTTAACGAGTAAAATAATGTATTTTAAATCATTATTTTGAATTTAAGAACCCAATCTTTACTTTTGTGAACATAACTTATGTTTAATTCAAATTAAGAAACTATTTTTGGGTCTTTACATTTAATAGTATAGTTGGAAGGTGACAATAAGTTTTAGATTGATACAAGTATAAAAACAATCCTTCTTATTATTGAACTAAAAAATCATGTAAATCAACTTATTACTTGATTTAAATGTGAAACAATTTTCACACTTAAAATGGGTATTTTTCTAAATACTACTTTTTATTTATTTTGTTTTCTTATAAGAAAAGTAATTTATTCCATCTATAGAAATTGACTCTAATAAAATGGATTAGAAATTTGGAATCATCATAACTAAATTTTTTTACAAGTATTATTTTATTTTTGGTCATATATTTAAGGTATCATGGTAAAAAATCAAATTATCACAATTAAGGTTAAAATGAGTTTAAAGTGGTTTAACTAAGAGTTACGGCTTAAAATTTATCCAAAACTTGTAAAATCTGATTAGTTGAGTGTTTTTCAACCCTATATCATTTTATCTAAGAATTTTTGGGTACTTTTGTGCCACTTTACAGGAGTATAATATATTTTATATTTAAATATTTTAATAAATTCCAAGTATGTCCTTTCCCTCACTTATAAAAGGAAACCTCCTCTTCACCATTATTCATAAAGTTTGATCATTATAACTTATCCAAGCCTTACCATAATACCCTATTAGATGATTATCTCTTTTCTATAGTTTCTATTCTTCCCCTAAGACCATCCTAATATGTATTAAGGTTTAATTCAAATGAGATCTCTCCAAGAAGAGGAGGTTAGAGCACTTACGAATCAAGACAGGATTAAGGTAAGGGTTTCTCATATCACTTTCATTTCTGTGATATGTATTCCATATTCACCACTTGTTTCTTTAAAGTGGTGTATATATTTACCCTTTTATATTATATAACATGAGTCCATATATATTCATGTTATTTAAATTTTTATTTGAAGTTATTTATTTTATAAGGGTTATGATTCAAAAGTTACCAAAGCGGTAAGGGTTTCATGTTTCCATATCACTTTTTATCGAGATTTTTTATTCTTAAATTTATGGTAATGAAATTATATGATTTATAACTCATAAATATTATTACTTTTATTCTCTGTTTTTTATTTATATAAATTAAAAAATTTAATTTCATTTTACTCTCTCTAAGTACTCAAAGGTTTGAATGAATATTTCTAAGGAAATCCAACTTTGATTTTCTATTCAACCAATAATATTTTTCTTCCATGTATCCATTTTCCTTAAAATGTTTTCAAGAGTGTTTTATTATTCTCTAATGATTGATAAAATTTATTTTTACCCTTGTTTGATTTTCTATAAAATATTTTGAAAGGAATTTTCTGGTTGTTTTCCAAATGAGGAACTTTTTACCTAAGTTGTGAATAAAATCATTGATTTAACTTATACTATATGAAAAGATTTTTCTACCATCATGATTACTCTTTTATTTAAATATTCCTTTAAAAGTTTCTATAAATAACCAATAAATATAGTGTTCGTATGTGATATTCTCAAAACATAAAGAAAAAATAGTGTGGAAGCATAAATAAATAACCATTTTTGATCCTCAGGTTCTACCATGACATATGGGATCGACCCAAGCCTACCTCATAAAGTGATTGGGTGTCTCATAGCATGTCAATTTATCATGTTAGTCAATATCACCACCTATATCTAGGGAATCCTACAATGAAGACACATCATTTGAGTCTAGTGGTGTGTCTCTCCCCTACTGAACATCACATCATCAAACTCCAAGGGTGTAATTCCCCATACTGAATATCACGTCATCTAAGTCTGGGGTAGTGGTTTACCATGATTAATAGCACTTCATCTGAGTATAGGGTTATATAACTCCCCTACCAAACATTATATCATCTATGTTTATGGGTTTTATTCCTCATATCTGTAAGAACCCGGTTTTTATATTTGAGGTATGTGTTTCTTCTTTTCTATTTTACTTAAGTGTTTTTTATAAAATAAAAAAAATGGGGAAAATCCCTAATTTTGTTGGTACATATCGTGTACTTTTCCACACACTGTGTAGTTTGGCCATGTGGGATGAGTACACAGGGCGTGTAGGCCTTTCGGCGATGAAGGGTGTAAAAACTGACTACACACCATGTACTTAGAAATTACACATCGTGTAATCAGTCGGCAGGTGAATATTAAGGCGGTGGAAGCAGCCGCCAGTGGAGCGACAGTACACGCCATGTAATCAGGAATACATGTTTTTTACTCATGTCGACAGATGGACAGTGCTGCAGTGGAAAGTAGCCGCCAGAGGAATAGTTAAATGATGAAAAGTACACGCTGTGTACTTGAGAGTATACATCGTGTAGTCTATTTTTTTGCTTAAGATGGGAAGCAGCCTCCTTATTCGGAAGAGGATGCTTTGAGTTTGTTTTGAATCTGAGAGAGCAGGTCGGAGCTTTGGAGATCTCCCAACCACACACTGGGAATCCAAATCCTTCTCTGACAGTCTCGATTGAACCACGTGGGTGAGTTCTTTCTTCTCCTTGAGTGGTTCTTACCAATTATTTCCCAAGGAAAATTTATTTGAGGTTTAATGTGAGAATGTTATCCTAGATCTACGTCATTCACAGACGTTTTGGGAGGCATCGTTCACGTATATCTATTACGGGCGATCAAGGTAGGTGGTCTGGTGTTTATTTCCAACTGTTGAGTTGAATTTGTGTACCATTGTGCTACGAACCCATGTTTGGGTTTTCATATGGTTGTGGAATTTGCTGAAAGATATGTATAATTACATAGATAAACTTTTGATAAGTTAAAACTACTATTTGGGATCACTGCTTGGATTCTGGACCACCCCAGGGTGTGTTCCTCTGTTTATCCATTTGGACAGAATACCTGTGGTTATACCGTGAATTTTAGCATGATTGAAGTTTCCTTGAGAGGAATTGTATATAATTGCTTGCTTGTATGTTGGGTTCGGCCCAGTTACTTGTATAGCCTAAGGGAAGTGATTCATTTAGCCTGTGGGTAACCTTTCTCATGCTTGTGGGCAGTAGTTTTTGTGTCGTAGGCAGTAGTTTATGTGCCTGTGAGCAGTAGTTTATGTACCTATGGGAAACACCTTGTACGCATGTGGGAAATATTCATTATGCATGTGGGAAGACACCTGTGGGTTTCGATTCTGATTACCTGAGGGTAAGGGTTTTATGTCTGAGGACAGTGTTATCACTAATATACACCATGGTGATTTTCATATGTTATACCCTCAAAGTTAAAGCACAGTCTTGGTGTGTTTAAATGAATATTGAAATGGAAATATGACTGGTAGAGTTATTCACTTTGAGTACTGCTTAATTTATTACATTTTACTACTGCACACTGTTGTTACACATTTTGATTAACAGTTGGGCATGGGCCTTTGTTGGTTACCTAATGGGATTTATTTCTCACACCCTATTTGGGTCATGTCTTTGGCCCAAATAGATTACATTTCTACAGGTGTCAATAGGGGAAAGGGTCCCTATAAAGGTACATGATTGTAGCAGAGGAGTAGGAGAGCATGGGACCGAGCTTAGGCTTGTGATGCTGTTGTGTTCTGTTTACTCTGCTTTGTTTTGTTTGGTTGTACCTTGTACTTTGAGTTGTAATGTATTGTATTGCAGTGTATCATGTTCTATCTGCTTTCATAGAATATGTGACATGCTGCATCTTTATATATATGACTAGTGGTTCTCTTTTACTTCAGTTTTCCATTTCAGTTGTATATTGTCTACTGCTTCCACTGTTGTATGTTATATTTCTTTTCTGTTGTGCTACACTTTGACAAATGAGGGCATTGTTTCCCCACTATCAGACCTAGGCCCTCGCTGCTAGTCGGCAGCCTCTGGCATTTGGGAAAATGCACTTGAGGTCATGTGACCAACCGGGTTCGGGGCACCCGTTGTGTGGCACCCGGATCTGGGATGTTACAATATCAGATATCATCTCATCTAAGTCTAGGTTTACATCTCCCCCCCCCCCTTGGACATCACATTATCCAAATCCAAGTATCGTATCCCAAGCATCCAAAACCATTACACTTTTATCTTGGTTGACCATTAATCCCACTATATGTATTCATGGAGCGTGTCCAAGGCATCCCAAAATATTTTTCAATGTCTAGGTGGACTATAAATCCCACCATACAGATCTAAGAATCATGTCCAAGGCATACCAAACTAATATCAGGAATTAATTCTAGATCCTAGGATCATATAGTAGGAATCCCATTTATCTTAGTATATCTTGATGGCTAGTGTGTCCCACCCCAACATCTTGTGTCAATGAAATCTCAATGGGGTCGTCCATCTGCCCAAACCCATACCACGAGTCTGAGGTCATCCTCTAACATGCATGATTTATTACTGTCACTATAGTAGTATCATGATCATCATTGATTTAGGTTCTAATATGACACCTAAAGTCATTAATACCCATACATGCATGCACCCTCTAAGAGGTCATTATATCACAAGGTCGCCCTCTAGGGTCACCAAGGTTATATAACATCATGATCACCCCCTAAGGGATCCTTGGTATCAGTCTCAACTCTCAAGTCATCGCCTACGACTTAGAGGGAATCACCTCCACCCCACCCCCACCCCCCGATATAGTCATAATCATACTAAGGCCTAAATGGCCTCCTAGGAAATCTATATAGGAATCATTCTCAAGAGATGGCATAGTTCACATCTCACTTCTCAGGTCATCTCGGGTTGGTCCTCTCACCCAACATTTTCATAGTTTACTCGGGGCCTCCCCACCCAAGTACTCATGTCTCCTTTCGGGAAGAAAACCCACCCCATGTACATCTCAACTATCCACAAGGCTATAAGGCATATCAATATTTTCACATGAACTTCTCAGCTCGAACACTCCCCTCTACTCATAGGTCACAATGGGCACCTATCACTAGGTCCACTATGTATCATTTATTTAATTATCACCCCATGAGGTCCAAGTGTCATGAGGCACACAGAATCATAATAAAGGCCGCAACAATCAGTGGCCAAGGAATCAATCCAGTATACAAGGGTCCTTTGAGGCCCTTGTAACTTTGTGAAACTCATTCATAGTGATTCAATTTTTACTTAAACAATTTATTAAATGTGAACTGGTCGATTTCCCAAAATAGTGATCCCACAAACATCACATTACACATAAATAAATCATAATTCCAAAGGGGTATATATGAAGGGATACATACTTCAATAAAGATTTATTCCCCTTTGAATCATCACCTGAAAACTTTTGCTTGAGCTCATACAAGTTAAATTGGCCATCTCCTATCATTATGGGGCTCCAACTTGTTCCAAAGAATACAAGTTAATCAATAATAATAATTTCTAATTAATTAAACAATTACAAATAATTTTAAAATTAATTTAAAATTTAATTCAATTAGGAATAATTCTTAAAAACTCACCCTACAACATATACTCACATAAATTGTGAATAACAGGGTGTGAACAACTCCTAGAACACCTCCAAACCTAAGACATGAAAAATATCCAGTTTAATTACCCAATTCATTATTTAATTTAATTAATTTCACTTAAAAAACTCAGAAATTTTATATAGAATCTACCTTAAATGAAATAGTGTGCATTATTTTTCATTCACCTTCACGGGACAACCTATATCCATCGCATGAAAAATCCCCTTAAATTAGAAGGATTTGCACCATGCTCTACTAGAAATTGTCAATACACCCTATCCAAAATTACAATGAAACTATTGGATATAAAGAGAAGGAAGGAAATGATGGGGTAAAGTTAATTCACCAAATCATTGAAGAATCTCATCCAAATCCACCCCACACCAGGGGTAGATCAAGGGGGGGGATTCTCCCTAGTTCATCGCGTGCATGAGGAAAAGAAAAAAGAGGGTCGAAGCATAAAATTTGATGGGAGGATGGGATTTTCCCCCCTTTTAAAATGGTTTTAGATGGTAAAATGGTTTATGCCACACCATGGCCCATTCCTATCATTGTTTTCCATAGGTACAACTCCTAAGATCCATTCACATCCAAGGTGAAACTCCATGTAGGCCTAGAATTTTGGCATGGCCATTCACCATAGGTGGCGCTCCTCAGCACCACGGTCATCAAAACACCCACACCCCAAGAACTATGGTGTGGTGGGGTTTTCTATACCCCACACCCATTTGAAATTCCTGATAACCGTGCCCTCTCTAGGAATTTTACCATCCACCATATGGTCTTCAATAGCATGGTCCTGCCTGTGGTAGCCCACCTATCGCTAAAATGGATACAGGTTCATCTGACCATTCTTCAAAGGCCTCTTGAGCACCCAAAACACATCATAGGCCTAATTATACTTATAAATACATCTCTAAAATATATTCAAACACTAAAAACATCGATTTGAACCCAAATTTCTGAAATGAATTCATCAAAAAACTCAAAAAATCAAGTTCCTATAGAGTTTCACAACTCAAATGGGGATCGAGGTTTTAAAAACTCTCCACTATAGAACTTATCATCCTTAAGATGCCTCAATATTTATATAATAATTAACCTAATCTATTATAGTCACCAACTCATAACCAATTAATTGTGTTGTAAACTAAATCAATATTTGAGATTATGTTGCGCAACTCAAACAATGAGGTAACAAATTCATCAAAAATCAATCCATTGTTCATCACCATCCACAAAACATTAGGATAGAACTTACCATTTCCCATATAACCTAATACACCATGGTTTCATCAACCACTTCATCCCTGGGCTTATGGTGATTCCCCACTACAATTCTCGACTTACAAAGGCTAATTCTGAGCCATAGTACTCATTGCCATCAGAATCACCTTCCAAAAAAATTATCAGTAGAACAATGACCTCCTATGTATAGTTTCCATCTCACCACACCCAGTCATACATTGAAACATCAGTTATTCCTCCTCTGGCTGAATTTTCCCAAAATCTATTGGTCGCACATACAGATTCACTATCATGTCACCTAGTTGCAATACCTATACTCCTTGGAGGCATCTTGAGATCATTTCAATGAAAAAAACAAATTTTTAACTCAAATATCAGTGTAATTATACGGTTGGATCCTAAAAAACCAAAACCACCACCATGATAAACTCACAAAAATTAATGCAACCCCAATCCAACTCATGCTTGGATCGTGAAAAAACTGCATTGAGATCGATGCCAAAGCATGGAGTTCATCCAATATTGCATCTAAATCCCAAATCTGGTATTATACCTAGAACCAGATGTAATTGGGTTTATCTACTCACCATCATCTAAATTCCGTATTGACTGTACAATGACTAGTCTCATCACACTGATGACCATTCCATCATATGGTCCATACCTCCACAACTCATGTTCTACCTATAACCACATGTAATTACTATATATAATCACCTCACTCGTACCCAAGTGCTATTGAAATAAATCAAATTCCACCCATTCTTGGACCACAATAATTTCAGCCTCAATATCTACTGAAATCCCATCAAATAATGTGGGTATAACACTCTAATGACTAATAGTGAACTCTTCACCATAAAAATTCTGGATACCACTCCTCAAGCACATCCTTAATAGATTACATCATCACACACATGTCTCTCCTCTTAAACCATGGCCATTCATGTTCTCAAATCTTAACACCATGTCATATATGGTGTAATTATCATCATAGAGGCATCACCTCGCTTTCATATCAAAAATACAGGACTCCAGAACCATAATAATTCCATCCATACACCCTACTAATAATGTGTGTCAATGCATACACTTGGGTCGACCACATCATGAAATCCCAATCTATCTCTGATACTACCTCTCACTATAGAGGGAAATTTTCCATATCATCATAACTATCAGGAAACCATGCCTTCATGAATTTCATAAAACCATCGGTCCTCAACCCGCACCTTGCTACTCACCAATCCACAACTCAAACAACATTGCGCAAAACTAGTACACACCACCCTAGTCTCATCCAAATGTAATGGGTGTACACTCTCATGCCACCTAGTCACACAGCCTGCCTCATAGTCCCATGAGTCATGTGTCATCAAACCGAGGCTCAAGCACATAACCACTAACCATGTTCCTCATGCATGTAAGTCTCATCTCTCAACAACCACCCTCAATGATCCTCTTAAAAATCGAGCATTTCACCCATGACAAGTTCTATCACACGATCACCTACCACTCAAAGTCATCTCAAAATCAACAGTGTCCAACCACACTCTAAGCGTGCTCCCCAAAGCACATCTAAAATCAATAGGGTTAGGAACTTGATTGGTCCTTACCTCTAGACCCAACCTTGATATCAAAACAAAAGCACACAAGGTTATCTATCTCAAAAGTAATGGGAATCTCTATGACAACATTGTATACCTGATAGAACCTTCCATGCACCCATCACATAACCTGAAGCATCTACTCATTCTTCCCATATCTAAGACACTCATAAACCTAGGATAAATCTCAGGTTACCCTTGTATGCCACAAATCATCTAATCCATAGTACGCATATCACTTATATCATGAGCCCTATATAAAAGCACAAACCTCTCCTATATAACCCATTATTCATATCTCATATAGGTTATAGCTCATGGGAAACACCTCTTTGTTCTCATATCAATAATCATAAGGAAACTCACATGCCAAATTACCCACTCTAGGTTCTCACATATCCATATACATCACTGGTGTCACATGCCAACTCACCACCTACTAGGGTACTGATTCTCATAGGGTATTCACATATAGAACTACCCCTATAGAATCTAAAATCACTAGATAATCCCCACCAGACCTCCATATATGGGATTCTACCCTTGAGTTTTGCATTCTAATTTTTCAGCAAATATGTATATAATGGAATCATCCTAGATGACCCACTTCAGGAAAACCATATCCATATGGTTCAGTCAAGTAAAATGAAACCAATAATCTACATGGGAAAACACCATATTGTTTTTTTATAGTTTAAGTAACCAAACATATTTTTTCGATCTCCCATAAGGGTTCCATCACTAAGGAATCAAATACCTATATATTGTCCTATTAGGGTCACTATACATCCATTATAAGGGATGGCATATTCATCACTAAGGATCCTCTAACCACAGATCCACATTCCCTCATTAGAAGAAAACATGTTTTGGTCCATCTAAGTAGAATTCAACCGCCAATTTATACAGGAAAACAACATATAAGTTTTATTTGACACTTAAAATAGTTTAACAATGTCATCAATATTATCAATCACACACAATTAGCTATATGTCATGTGAAAATTATATATCAAATAAGATGCATGAATAAGCCTCTTTCCACTACATTCCAAGATCTAAAACCATAATAAATCATAAATCCCAAAAAACCAAGTGTGTCACATGAGTTGAAATAATCTAATCATAAAAATGGAAACCATGAACAATATTCTCATATCCCTAGTAAATTGTACTTCTTATCGGAAAAGGTTTTCATGATGCACGAGTTATATATCAATCATAAGCTCTGACATATCCCTATATCACATGTATACCATCTCCCCGAATAATAAGGAAAAACAAAACATTAACACATTATGTGATATCAAACATATAAAATATCTGATACCACTTCGTAAGGTCCTCCCCTGGTCTATTTCCATTGAGTGATTCCTGAAATGGAGAATTCATCACTGGGGACTTAGGTCAACCTCCTCATATACTAGAGGATGTCGACTAGCACCATGGGTCTAGGGTGTTACCATGTGGATACTATAACCCCATATAATAATGCACAATGTCATGGAAATAAACCATCATTATCTATAAACTATAAAAAAACAAAGTACAAGAAATAAATAAACATAACGTGTTATATCAAATTAAATATAGTAGATAGTCATATAGACTCATGTTCATGCCAACACACAAGAACTTACTACCCACTAGGATGAAAAGAATCCAAAAAATAAAATAAAAAAATGAATAACACTTTAATGTTATCCCCAAGTCATAATTTATCCATCTTATAAATCCATCTAATTTATCTAGATAAAAAAGTAAATCTCAAGCCTTTGCCCAACCTAAACTTATGATCAATGAAGTATGCCCGGGTACCCAAGTGTCATGGAAACCTAAGCATGGTGTAATTAAAACTCAATAGGGATTTCCCTGCGGAGTCTCCTACATAAATAGTAAATTCAATGTGCACATGTGATATAATCAAAATATAAATAAAACATAATTCATAATCATTAATAAATAACCATTTTCAATCCTTGAGTTCTAACATGAAACTTGGGATCAACCTAAACCTACTTCGGTTAGTATTGAGGTGTATCTGATCATGTTATCTGACTGTGCCAACCAATACCATCACCTGGAGATGGGGCATACCAACCAGGAAAACACATCATCTGATTCTAGGCATGTAGCTATCCCTTGTTAGAAACCACATCATCTAAGTCTAGGGGTGTATTTCTCCCAACAGATATCTCATCATATAAATATGGGTTGTGGTATACCCTATCACATATCACCTCATCAGATTCAATAGGTGTATCTCTCCTCTATTTTACATCACATAATATAATTCTAGGGGTGTGATTCCCCCTACTATATATCACCTTGTATGATTCCAATTGTGTATTCATCCCCTATAGGACATCGCATCATCTAAATCCAACGAATGTTTCCAAATCATCCAAAAATATCAAATTTTCATCTCAGTTAACTATTAATATCACTATATGGATCCAAGGGGATTTCCCAAGGTATCACAAATTATGTTTCAGAATATTGTTGGACTATGCATCTCACCATATGGGTCTAAGTATCATGTATACAGAATCCTAAATTGATATTAGATGTGAAGGAAAAATACTAGGAGCATGTCCTCAGAATCCCATGTATCTCAATACTTCTATATGGGTAGTGTATTCAACCCCAAAATCTCATGTTAACAGTATCTCTATAAGTTTGATGATCTAAAAAAACCCATCCCCCAAGTCTGAGGTCAGCCTCTCACATACATGATCTATATTGGTCACTATAGTCATATCAACCTCATCATCAATTCATGTTCTAATATGAAACCCAAAATCATCACTTTCCATACCTATATAAACCCTAAAAGGGGTATTTATATCACTAGGGAACCCTCTAGGGTCCCCTTGGTTGTATCACAACACAAGAACCCTTCAAGGGTTCCTTGGACTCAATCTCAACTCTCAATTCATCACCCTTCCACTCAAAGGTAATCACATCCATCGTCATTTTCATAATCATCCTAAGTTATCAATTACCTCTTCGGAAATTCATATAGGAATCAATCTCAAGAGATGGTATAATGAACATCTTTCATCCTAGGTCATCTCAAGTCGGTCCTCTCCCCCTACCTATCTATAGTCTACCTAGGGAATACCCACCCAAGTACTCACATCTCAGTATGGGAAAAACACTCACCCCAAAGTCATATCAACAAGCCCAAATGTTATAAGGCATCTCAAGGTTCTCACATGGCCTAATCAGGACGAACAATCTAGTCCAACACACCCCTCTACTCGAAGGTCACTAAGGGAGACTATCACTAGGTTTGTTGCGTCTCATTTACTTAATTCTCACCCCTTAGGGTCTATGTGTCACAACTCACACATAATCATTTTCAAAAAAAAATCGACTGGTGGATGAGGCATTAAGCCAGTGCATAAGGGTCATTCATGGCCCTTGGAACTTTTTGCAACTCATTCATAGGAATTAAATTTTTACTTAAACAGTTTATTAAATTTAAATAGGCTGGCCAGTAAAAGTGATGAGGCTACATACATCACATGCCATATAAATAAATAATAGTAAAAAATTGGTATATATGAGGGACCACCTACCTCAATAATAGATTTATTCCTTTTTGAATCACTACCTGACAACTCTTGCTTAATCTCATACAAGTAAAACTATCTATATCCCATTATCAAGAGGTTCTAACTCATGCCAATGCATCCAAATTAATTAATTTTAGTCATTTATAATTAATTAAAAAATTAAAATTAATTTATAATTTATCTCAATTATGAATAACACCAAAGAACTCATTGAGCATCATTCTCTCATTGAAACCACACCAAATGGGGTGTGAACCACTCCCGATATACCCCCAAACATAATACACACAAAATCCCCAATTTAATTACCCAATTCATTGGATAATTTAATCCAATTTAACAGAAAACCCTAGTAACATTCATATGGTGAAATACCATAATTGAAACAGTGCGCAACAACATTCTTTCACCTCCTCAAGACATAATCTATCCATTTTACTCAAAATCCCCATGAAGTGGGATGATTTAAATCATGCTCTAATGAAAATCTTTAATAAACCCTAATTGAAATTGCAATGAAATCAGTAGTTACAAAGAGAAGGAAGGACTGAAGGAGAAGGAAGATGGATCTCACCTTAACCACTGAATAATCACATCCAAATTCACCCCACACCAAATAAAAATTAAAGTGGAAGAATGGAGGGCTTATAACTAGTTTTCCATGCATAATAAGGAAAGTAAAAGGGGTAAAACCCTTAAAATTTGATGAGGAAGTGGAATTTTCCATCATTTTAAAACCGTGTTACGTGGAAAAAAAGTCTGTTCCACACAATATCCCCCTATATTTATCTTTTTTCCATAGATAAACCCCCAATGTTCCATTCATATTTAGGTGGAAATTCCCTATATTCTAGGAATTTAAACTTGTATATTTCCCACAAGTGGTGCCTCTCAGTGCCACAATCATCAAAACACCCCAACCTTAGGCACTAAAATGTGGTGGTGTTACCCAGGAACTATGCCTAACCTAAATTCAAATGATTGATGCGCACTTTGTGGATTTCACCCTATACAATAGGGTACATCATGTCATGGTCTTCTCATTGGTGGTTCACCTATAGCTAAAATGTTTCAAGTCCACCTAGCCTTGCTCCAACGGCCACTCGATTAACGGAAACACTACATAAGGCATGTTTTACTTAAAAAAACATCTCCTTGAGACATTAAAACCATTGGAACAGCAATCCAAACCCTGATTTCAAAAACAAATCTATTTTTAAACTCAAAAATTCAAATTCCACCATAATTTCATTACTCAAAAGGGACTAAAGGCTTTATAAAACTCAACTCAATTTATTTGGTAAACTAATCTTATTAGGGTCTCTCTAAAGACCCAAAATGAAAATTCCCTTCTTATAATTATTTTATATATTATAAATAATATAAAAAACATATATATAACATAATAAAAACATTATAAATGAAGAATTAATAAAATAAGAGGTATTTCTATAAGTTAAGGAACCTATAATGATGGAATAATAACTTGAGCTTTGGAATAGTAATGTGACCCCTATGAATAGTAAACTGAACAATGGAATAATAACCTCACCTATGAAATTATAAATAAAATTTATTCATCTTATAAATGAAAATATGATATAATTATATCATAGTATAAGTAAATAAATATTTTAGAAATTATTAATTAAGTGTTAATATTTTTATAAAAAATAAGTGTTTATTTTCAATTTTATAATTAATATAATGTTTTAAAAGAAAAGTTATTTTCATAAAATGTATTCATAAATAAATGTTTCATTTTCTTATGATTATAAGATCTTTTTATGAGACCTCACTTAACTTATCAAAGTGTTATAAAATCAGTTATAATTTTAAAATTGGTATTTTCAAAGTAAATGATTATTTGAATTAAAAATTAAAATTTTAATATTTAGAAAATTATTTTCATCAAATGAAGTCCGTTTTTTAATTATACATGTCAAAAAATGGTTATGGATATTTTTTGGTATTTTTTAAGAATAGTTGAATTTTTGGTGAATAGTGAAATATGATAATTTACAATATCAGTAAATAAATAAATTTTTGAGTCGTGATTGAGTCATGGATGGTGTATGTAGACATTTATTAGAACTCACTTGCACTAATTACTTTATTTATTCACAATAATTATCACTATTTCTTGTATTGAGAAAAATAATAAACTATTGAATAAAATAATCAGAAAACACCCCTCTGCTCCCCTATAAATACCACCCATCACCACCTCATCTTCTCACACCTCTCAAACTTTTATCCTTGTCTGAATTATACTAAAATATCTTCCCAAGCCCCTCCCCCACGTCCAGGATCTTTTTGTTTCAACTAAAGACTAAAACCTATCCCCTTAAGGAGGTTCTCAAGAAGAAAGATTCAACAGGTAAAATCCTCTTTCTTTTCTTTTAAATTCTTTTCAAGTTATTTTCTTTTCTGATTTTCTCCTCACTTACCATCATCCAAATGGTATGATAAATATAGTACCTCACATATACTATAATTTTATTATTATAATTAAATAATCCATCATCATTTCTTTCCCCTCTTTTTTGTACTAAAAATGAAAACATAGTCTGTGATGTGTTAATTTATTACATTCAAGGACAACAAAGTTTTCAATTTCCATTATTGACTTAAATACTGGTCATAAAACCATTTTTGTGGTTAAACCAGATTATAATATATTTATTATATCCTATTTAACGTTCTATAACCATTATATATACATTGTATTAATTAATAAAACAAAATAAGTTCCCGATGATTGAAAAATGACCAAAATAATCTAAATGATTATCACTAATGTCTTATGTAATGACTCATAATCATCAAAAATTTCCAAATGAATTATATAAAAATTTAATTTCATTTATTTTAATTAATAACATATAACTTAAATTAATGAATACTATTATCATTTTACATGATTTTCCATACATGTATACAAGTAACTAATCATGAAAACCACGGAAACGAATGCTCCCAAACGATGAAATTGTATACTATAACTCATCAAAATGGCTATAAATGAACTTAATAAAATTATAATAAATAAAATACATGAATAAAATCTTATTAATTAATTAATTAATGGATTTAATTTTATTATCTATGACATTAAGATCATGTACAGAATACTTTCGGATATATGGTAAGGGATTTTACCCGAACCTCTTTTTTTCCTTCAGTTACTCTTTCTCTCTCTTTACACCAATGTAATTCTTATATATTTTTATGTAATTATTATAAATTATATTTATATGTTATAAAATCATGTATCTAGATCATATCCTCCTTATTTGATAGGAAAATATATGTTTTTAAGAGGTTCTCTTCTCGATTATTCCCAATAATCAAGCCCGGTTAAAGGGAACTTCTCGAATTCTTACAAATTATCAAGTACCGTCCATAATATATTTTAATCCACCATTAATTTTATAAAATTACTCATTTTATCATTAAAAACTATTTTGTTCATTTTTGGATTTATAAAAAAATATGTTTTTCCCTCTTTAAGGAATCTTAAATATTTCCCTTAAACCGCACTAAAATGTCTTAATTCAAAAGTTTATTAAACACTCTTTTTACATGTTTTCACTTCAGTTTGAAATAACTTATCATGATATATTCCAAAATTCCCTTATTAATGTTCATGTATAATTTAAATCCATTATTTAATGTACACTATTATTATATTCCCATCTGTTATTCATTTTGTCATGACTATGATACCATATTCTTTCCATGGGTAACCTTTATGTTTATATTTGATTCATTATGTATGATGTTTCATGTGGAACATATATTAATGAAAATTTTATTATGGGTGTACCCAGATAGTTCTCCAATGCATTGGGTAATGTTTAGTATCATGATACATCATGTTGGGATAGGGAGTGAACTTGATTCCTTTATAGGAATTTTTCTACCACGTCTTGGTAGCTAGCCTTGAATCGTGTTTATGTCATATTATATGTTTTTTCAAAATTCATATGATTTAATGTTTATATTTTCCCATGTTATACAAGTTATTATTTCTTATTTTTATTTATGTTATATTAATTTATGTCACCATGTTTTGTCTTTGAACCCATGTGCTATGCTTTATTCCTATACTTAATCCCTTACTGGGCTTTTTAGCTCATCAATTTTGTTCATTTATTCTCCAGGTTATCCTATGAATATATAAGGGATCAAATGAAATTAGGATATCATTATGAATATTTTATAAAATATGTTTTCATTTTGGTTTCATGATGTTTGATTATATACCTAATTTTCCAAGACACTAGACTTTATAATCCTTGGCTCATAATTTAATGTTTAATTATGCCTAAATTCATGTAATAATATGTGTAAAAGGATAGGGTTTTTATATTTAGTATAAGAGTAAGGTATAGATGTTTTTTGATATTATGACTATGAAAAATTATAATGAACTCTAGGGATAATTTTGTCACTATGGATAGCCTAGATTGAAACTTATGGTATCACAATTTAGTTTATACTTTTCATTTACAAGTTTATCCTTCTATGTTCAATGTTTACTCTTTATATTCTTATTAGCTAAGTATTAAATCCCCCATAATTGTACTTTATTTTTCTTAGTTAATGGATTTAAATAGAAGAACTTTTTTTCAATAATCAATTTGGTAGTAAATGTGACGTTTACCCTAATGATATGCCAAATAGGATGGTAACAGGTGCTCAAAAATATATGAAATTACTTGCTAATAAAGCTCAAGTTATGAATAATAACTTGAATTTTGTGGGCTTCCCTCCTTCTCTTAATAAATAGTGAGTTTTCATCAAATACTTAATGTGGAAAAGGCATACCATGTCTAGTGTATCTTTTGATCCCCTCCTCACAGAACAATGTATTAACTCCATTGAGAATATATTCTTTGTCCTCCAATGCTCAAAATAAGAGAAAGTTATATTGGCAGTTTGTCATTTTATGGGGAAGATGATCAGTGGTGGAAACTAATCAAAAACATAAATTCAAAATAGGAAATTGATTTCATGGATTGGTAGGAATTCAAGAAAATACTTTTTAATTAATATTTTCACCAAACCCTCAATCTCAAGATAGAAAGGGAATTACTTGTACTAAAGCGAAAAGAAGATGAGTCTATTAGGGCATTTGATTCAAACTTCACACGAATTAAAATATATGCCTATGGATTTCTTATGAACAGAAAAATCAAGCTGGGTTACTTATTTAGTGGACTAAATCCAATTCTATAAAAATAGTTTGTGATTTGAGACTTCAATAGTTATGAGTATATTTTCCATTATTCCCTTAAGGTGGAAATAGAGATCAAAGAATCTCAATGGTCTCGTGGTCTTGGAAAAATAAAGAGGGGAATGGAGTTTAATATGGGTGAATAAATACAAAAATCCCATGATTTAAATAAGACCCAACATCCCACATGTCAAATGTTTTGGAAGAAGCATCCTGGAAAATGCTTAAAGGGAACCAAGATATGCTTCAAATGTGGAAGTGAAGGGAATATGGATAATAACTGCTGAAAGGATATAAAAAATCCTACTAATGAAAAAGAAGAAAGGAAGGTTCGTATCAATACTAAACTTGTAGTGTGATGTTTCAACTACAAGGAACATGGGAATTGTACAATCCATTTCCCTAATCTAAGGGTTGTTGGAGGCAATCAATAATAATAACCTCCAACTCAACAAGTAAGGGAATATGTTGTCACTATTGTTGAGGTGGAGTCCAAAAATGATTTGGTGAAAAGTATGCTAGATATTCATTCAAGAATAGAGAATATATTATTTGATTCTAGTCTCATACATTATTTCATATCTTGAAAGTTTAGTAAAACAATTCAATCACCACCTCAAAATTTGGAGGTTGAGTTATCTATGAGAATATAAAATTGGGAAATTATTGCATCCATAGTTTATAACTCTTTCCTTATTAATGTTTGTAAATGGAACCTCCTAGAAAATCTTGTCATAGTCCCTTTGGTAGAGTTTGATGATACATTGGGCATGGATTGGGTATCTTTATATAAAGACAACATCAACTATTAGGAAAGGGAGATCACTCTTCATATCCCGAAGCATCCTCCAATTCTATAGATGTGTAAGGAGGAAGATGAATCTTCTTCAGAATTATCATCTAAATTGTGGATATTTTTACCTTATGATCAAGCATATCTAGATCAAATTCATGAGACGAATGAGAGAATCATGATCAAATACATTCCCATCGTGAGGTATTACACTGATGTTTTCCATGAAGAATTGTGTGGTCTTCCTCCTGATTCAGAGGTTGAGTTCTCAATTGAACTTATTCTTAGATCTCTGCCTATATCAAAGACACCTTATGGAATATACACTATTGAGATGAAAGAACTAAAGAAGCAGTTAAAGGAGAATCTGAATAAGGGTTTTATATGACTGAGTGCTTCACCATGGGTTGTGTTATTCCTCGTCGTCAAGAAGAATGATAGATCAATGCGCCTCTGCATTCGTTATCATGATCTCAACAAAATCATGATAAAGAATAAGTATTCACTACCAAAAATGGATGACTTGTTTGATCAGCTATGTGGGGGAAGTGATTTCTCTAAGGTGGACCTTCGGTCGGGACATCACCAATTAAAGGTGAGGAATGAATATATTCCAAAGTCTACCATTCGAATGAGGTAAGGACACTATGAGTTCATAGTGATGCCATTAGGACTCACTAATTATATAGACATTTTCATCGGCGTAATGAATATACTTTTTAGATATTACCTTGAAAAATTTATGGTAGTATGTATTGATGATATTATAATATACTCCAAGAATAATGAGGAACGAGAGGAGCATTTGAATACTATGTTGAACACTTTACGAAGGGATAAACACTATGAAAATTATAGTAAATGAGAGTTATATAAGGAGGAATTATCCTTCTTGGGGCATGTAATCATTAGAAAAGGGATATATTTGGACCCTTCCAAGACAAAGGAAATAGAATAGTGGCCAAGGACAACATCCGTAATGGAGATCCATAGTTTCCATGGTCTAGCTAGTTATTAATGGCGATTTGTGAAGAACCTCTCATGATTTTCAAACCCACTAACCAAGCTAACTCAGAATGGAGAAAAGTTTTTCTAGACTAGTGAATGTGAAGACTAGTTTAAAGAGTTGAAAACAAGGCTGATCACTGCATCAGTGATCACACTACCGACAAGTGGGGAACTCTTTATGGTGTACAGCGATGCTTCAAATAAGGGATTAGGATGTGCACAGATGGAAAATTATAAATTAATGGCATATGCCTCAATGAAGTTAAAAATTCATGAGAAAAACTATCCCACGCATGATCTGGAGTAGACATTAGGGATCTTTACATTGAAAATATGGCAGCATTGTCTTTATGGGGATAAATTTGAAATATATACTGATCATAAGAGTCTCAAATATATATTCACATATAAGGATCTTAATATGAACCAGAGAAGATTGTTAGATCTCAATAAGGATTATGACTCCTCAATCCACTACAATCCTAGTAAGGCAAATAAAGTGGTGAATTCTCTAATTATAAATGATCCTACATCTTTATCAATGATGAGAATTGATAAGGATCCAATATTTTTAGACCTTAAAAGGATGGAAATGGGAATTGTTAAGGAAGGAACATCATCAATCCTTTATTAAATGATTTCTCAACCATCCCTCATGGATAAAATAAAGGATTATCAAATAAATGATTTAGAAATTGAGAAAAATGTAGAAGTTAACATAAATGGGAAATCCTTATAGATCCAAATGGATGAGGAAGAAGTTGTGAGATTTGGGTCAGGACTATGTGTACCATCAAATCCAGAGGTAAAGAAGCATTTTCTGAATGAAACACATAGCTCAACTTTCTCCATTCACCAAGGGATCGCAATGATGTATCGAGATCACTGTGAGAATTTTTGGTGGGAAAATATGAAAAAGGATATCATTGAATATACATCAAAGTTCCTGGTATGTTAGTAAGCGAAGGATGAAAAGAAAAATCTAAAGGGATGATGAACCCGTTAACCATACCGATATGAAAGTGGGAAAACATCACTATGGACTTTGTCACTAAACTTATGAAGACATCAAGAGGAAACAATGCTATATGGGTTGTTATGGATTGGCTTACAAAGATAGCTCACTTTATCAAAATTCGATAGGAATTCTCACTAGATAAACTTTCACGGATATACATCAAATAATTGGTAAGGTTGTATGGAGTACCACTATCAATTATATTTGATCGAGATCCTAGATTTACCTCTTTATTCTAGAAAATTATCCAACATGCTCTAAACACTTATCTAAATTCAAATGTGTCCTATCATCCTCAAACTGATGCCCAATCTGATCAAACTATTTAAACACCGAAAGACATGTTGAGAGCATGTTTTATGGACTTCAAAGGAGGATGGGACCAAGATATTCCACTCGTCAAATTATCCTATAATAATATTTTCCACTCAACCATCAAAATAGATCCATATGAATCCCTTTTATGGGAAAAGATGCAGGACACTAGCATGTTGGGATGAAGTCGGTGAATGCAGGATTATATGACCTAAAATGGTCTAATAAATGGTGGGGAAGATAAAAACCATTCAGTATCACATCAAGGCAACCCAAATTCAAAAAAAAAATATATATAGAAAATAATCGATGAGGCCTTTAGTTTAAGTTTGGACACATTTTATTCCTCCACATATCTCCATGAAAGAGGATCGTGATATTTGGGAAGAAATGAAAGCGAATTCCTAGGTACATCGGCCCCTTCGAGATTCTTGATCATGTTGGAGTTGTGGCCTATTGAATAGCACTTCCACCTACCATGTATCAATTACAAGATGTATTTCACATATACCTCTTGATTAAGTACATACCAGATCCTCCACATGTACTGAATTCAAAGGTGGTACATATGGAAAATGATCTCTCATACGAGGAGTAGTGAGTGAAGATATTAAATCGTAGAGATAAAGTTCTACACAAAAAGACTACTCACCTGGTCAAAGTAATATCACAGAACCAAAAGTATGAATAGGTAACATGGGAACCTAAGTAAGTGATGAAGGATAGTTACCCACACCTATTTTCAACTTAGAATGTAAAAGGAAATTTCAAGGGTGAAATTTCATAAGGGGGGAGAATGTAATGACTCGAAATGAAAAGTATCTTCATAGAATTATGTTATATAGCATAAATAACATACACATCACATAGATAACACAATAATAACTTTATAAATTAAAAATTAATGAAAAAAGAGGCATTTATATAAGTTAAGGAACCCATACTAATGGAATAGTAACTTGAACTTTGGATAGTAATGTGGCCCTTGTGAATAGTAAACCAAACAATAGAATAGTAACCTCACCTATGAAATTATAAATAAAATTTAGTCATCTTATAAATGAAAATATGATATAATTATATCATATTATAAGTCAATAAATGTTTTATAAATTATTAATAAATGTTGATATTTTTATAAAATATAAGTGTTTATTTTCAGTTTTATAATTAATATAATGTTTTAAAAAGAAATTATTTTCCAAAAAGTGTATTAATAAATAAATATTTTATTTTATTATGATTATAATATAATTTTATGAGACCTAAATTAATTTTTCAAAGTGTTATAAAATCGGTTATAATTTTAAAATTTGTATTTTCCAAGTAAATGATGATTTTAATTAAAAATTAAATTTCTCATATTTAGAAAATTATTTTCAAAAAATGGAGTCCATTTTTAAATGATACATATTAAAAAATGTTTATGTTGAATTTTTGGAATTTTTCTAAAATAGTTGAGTTTTTGTGAATAGTGAAATAAAGTAATTTACAGTATAAGTAAATAAATGAATTTTTGAGTCATGATTTATTTATGGATGATGTAAGTGACCATTGGTTAGAAATAAAATGAACTAATTAATTTATTTAGTCACATGAATCCCCACTATTTATTTTCTATAACAAACTAATGAATAAAATAATGGTAAAACACCTCTCTCCTCCCCTATAAATATAACCCCTTACCACCTCTTCTTCTCACACCTCTCAAAATTTGATCTTTGTCAAAATTATGATCAAATGTATTTACAAGCCCCTCCCCCACGTCCAAGATCATTTTTCCTCAACAAAATACCAAAACCAATCCCCCTAATGAGGTTCTCAAGAACAAGGATTCAAGAGTGAAAATCCTCATTCTTTTCTTTTAATTTTTTTTCAAGTTCTTTTCTTTTCATATTTTCAACACACATCACCTCATAAAAATGTTATGATAAATCCAATACCCTGAATATACTAGAATTTTATTATGATACTGTAATAATATATCATCATTTCTTTCCCCTCTCCTCTTTTACTAAAAATGAAAACATTATCTGTGATGTGGTAATTTATCACATTCTAGGATGACAAATATTTCAATTTCCATTAGTTCCTTCAAGGATGGTTATAAAACCATTTTTATAGTTGAAAAATATTATAATATATGTATTATAGCCTATATAATTTTTTATAACCACTTTATATAAAGGATATTAATTAATAAAACAAAATTAGTTCATGATGATCGAAAAACCGCCAAAATAATCTAAACGGTTATCACTAACATCTTATCTAATGATTCATCCCCACACAAAATAATCAAATTCATTATATAAACATTATTATAATATATGTTAATTAATAATATATAACTTAAATTCTATATAACCATTCTCATTTTACATGATTTTCCATACATGTATACAAGTAACCGACCATGAAAACCAAGGAGACGAACACTCCCAAACGATGAAATTGTATCTTTTAACTCATCAAAAGGGTTATAAATGAACTGAATAAAATTATAATAAATTAAATAAATGTATAAATGGTTCTAAATTAATTAATTAATGGATCTAAATTGATTATCTAGGATATTAATATCACATTCAGAACACTTTCGGACATAAGGTAGGGGATTCTACCAAAACCTCTATTTTTCCTTCAGTTACTCTTACTCTCTCTTAAACCCAATGTAATTCTTATTTATTTTTATTTAATTATTTTGAATTATGTTTATATATTCCAAAATCTTGTATCCATTTCATATCATCCTTATTTGATGAGTAAATGCATGTTTTTAAAAGGTTATATTCTCAATTCTTCCTGATAAGCAAGCCTGAATAAACAGAACTTCCCAACTTCTTACCCGTTTTCAAGTACCATCCATAATATATTTTAAGACACCATTATTTTTATAAAATGAATAATTTTTCCAAGAAAAAATATAGTGGTTTATTTCTATATTTATACAAAAAATTATGCCTTTCCTCTTTAAGGAATCTTTAATATTTTCCTTAAACCACACTAAAATGTCTTATTTCTAAAGTTTCGTAAACACTCTTTTTTCATGTTTTAAATTCATTTTTACACCACTTATCATGATCTATGAATACCTTCCCTTATTAATTATCATTTATTATTTAAATCCATTCTTTCAGGGACAATTTTATGATATTCCTTTTTGTTATGCCTTTTGACATGATTATGATACCCAGTTATTTATATTGGGTAACCTTTATGTTTATGTTTGATTCCTTATGTATGATTTTTCATGTCGAACGTATATTCATGAAAATTTTATCTTTTGTACAACTAGATATGTAGAGACCCGAAGATTAACGTACATGGAAATTACATTACTTTTGCGGAATACTTAGTACATAACAAAAACACACACACAAGGACCGTAATAGTTTAGTGTCTTTGGAAACTCAGAATATAATCTTCTAATCATGGTGAAAGATCTTCAACATCTCCCATAAAGATCTTCCTTTTTTTTACCTAAAACCTTTCTTTATATCCTGGGGAAAATAAAACATAAAAGGGTGATCTCAAATGCTCAGTAAGGGTAAACAAAAGAAATATCAATCACATCATATACATAAGAGCATAACTTTTGGAAATCTTAACCTGTAAAAGAAATCATAATTTCATAACATGGGATAAATCATAGTAGTTAAATTTAATCCCAATAATGATAACCTAAAACATGAAACTTTGTGTCATACACACATAATCATAGAGAATCATTTCTTATTAGTCAAGACTCATTGCCAAGACTATCTTAGTGGACAAAGTCCATTTTTGAACTGAGTTCACTCCTCGTTTCAGTCCTGTTTCACTGAACCGGTTTAACCTGTCATTCCAGCCATGTCTATCTCATGAGATATAAAATCTTTACCCAATGAATTGGAGGTAGATATAGGTCCCAACCATCTCATAATGATACCATTCTTATGTGTGCCACAAAATCATAAACCATACATCATAGCATAACCCATGTAATAAAAATGGAAATCTTAAACATCGTGACATCATAAATCAATTAATATAAGATAAAGGAATTCATAAAAATAATTCCATCACAACATAGTCAAATCAATGTAATAATAGGGATTGAAACAGAGCCCTATATTATCTTAGATTGAAAATAATTTTGATAAAACACTTGAACTCCATTCTTGAGGAAAATATCCTTTCTACTTCAAAAACACTTTTACTTTCTTAACATGTCATACAATTATAAACTAAAAGAAATTGATTAAAAATAAACTCGAAAACTTGTAAAGGAAACTTCTTGGAAATAATGTTTTAAAAATCCATTCATGCCGTATAAGTTAAAAAAACATTCTTCTAGTACTTTTGTCGGAAAAGTCAAAAAGTACGTCGTACGAAAAACGACAAAAGATTCCTTTCATATATTTTACTAAAAACTCATCGAAGGGTAAAATTGGATTTAAAAAATTGTAGGTGTATGGAAATAAAATTACATATTGAGAAAACATGGATGTGGATGATAAAATACACCCCACTAAATACCAAAGTATAAACAATCTCGGATAAAAATGAGATTGGGATATTTTCCCTTACCTTAGGTCCGATTTTCTTCGTAAGTGTCCAAACCTCCTGTATAATGATTTAAATAATGTCATTAACTTATTCCAGAATTATACTCATTGTTATGATATCATATATGGTTCACTTATGACTTTATTTTACCCGTTCTTTTGTAAATTCCATGTTAAAGAGCGTTTTGGGTAAAATCGTTTCATTTGTCGTCCGTGTTTTGACTTGTAATTATTCATATGATTACTTAGATCATGATTACTTAATTCCAGAATATAAAACATGATTTATATATAATATATATTCAGAATAAACATATATATAATAGATCAGTAAATGGAAAGAAATACACCGTTCATGGAGACGGTAGGTCGTACGTACGCATGAATGCTGTTTTCGTTTCCTTATTGAGTTGAATGGAATTAAGTAGATGACATACATATATATACACATAAATCCAGTATCATTATTATTTCATATATTTCATGATTACTTATTATATATACTTTATAATCATTCATGAATGGTTAACGTGGAGAATGAATCGCATCGCGTCGTGGAGACGGTAGTCCGTACGTACGCACGAGCGATGATATTGTTCTCATGATCGTGGAATTGTATTGGAGTGTATGAATACTATTTCAGAATCAATATCACTTTACAATAATAATATATAGTTATTTTGTACACCATTATACCCATCCAAGTAAGGTGGTGGTGGAAAATAGATTACACCACGGCGTGGAGACGGTATTTCGTACGTACGCACGTGCGGTGATTTCGTTTTCCATAGGATAGATAGATGGTGAAATAGGGTTGTTTAATACTTATAATAACATATCAGTATATGAGTGATACTGATGTTATTACTTCATAATGAAACAACCTAAGAATAAGAAGTGGAATAAGAAATATAGTTGAAAGAATCGGAAACGGACATTACCTCTTCTTTGAAGTGCTTCTTTGAGACCTCCTTTTAGGGCACTAAAATAGGTCTTTTAAGAAGACCAGAACCTATAGGATGTTTCTAGGGAAGTTGAAAGTAGAAATTGGCAGGGTTTGGCCGAGCTTGAAGGCTCAAAGTGGTGTGAGGAAGAGGGAGAGGAGTTGCCCTTTTATAAGGGAGGAGAGGGGCTCCTTTGGAAAAACTAAAAATATTATTTTATTATAAAGTCATGTTCGGTTTTAAATAGCTCCAAATTGATCTATTTTGAAGATAAGGTGGGGATGGGTCGAAATCCTCTCATCCAATATAATTTAGACAAGTTTAGGTTCCTATTTGAACCTTATCATTTAGATTTATCATTAAGTTAAATAATTTTACTTTTACCATGTCTTCTTGTGTTCTTATACTATAAGGTTAATAAACTCACTATAACAAGCCAAAAGAACCACAAGTCGTTTTTATTAATATATATAACCTTATCTAAGTCATTTTTCCGAACCTTAGATTTTTAGGAATAAAATAACAATTACTAATATAATATTTATTTTAAAAACTATTTTATGTCAATTTTGACACTATTTAGTAATTAATTTTTGTGAAAATCATAACAGAATGATTATTTCAAACAAAGTTAATTAAATAAATACTAACATGTCATATTAACCTATAAAAGTATTGGAATTCATAAAAAGTCTCAAATTACATTTATTTTTGTATTTATAACATCAATTATGTCAATATTTCATTAATAAGATAATTACTGTATCATCATTGTGTTATTAATAAATTAAATGATTTAATGTCTAAAAATTACAAATAAAATACCATTATGTAGGAAATATTTTTAGCTTTCTAATAAATATTTATAGTCTAATTTATCTTATATATATCCCTATATTAAAAATGATTTACTTATTAAACTTTGATTTTAACTATTTTAACCCTTCTTTAAATAAATTAATAATAAATGTCCTAATCTAATCCAAGTGGGCCTAAATGGTCATATTTTATTCCTAAGTTTGTTTTTGGTTGAATTACACTTATCCAATAGAATTAGGACATGTGTTAGGGTAATAATAATATCATTTTTACCCTTAATTACCCTATTTAATTTTAACCGTGGTAAAAAAAAGTAAAAAGTTACTATTCACCAAAAATTATTTTCATCTCATTGAACCAAATTTTACTTACTAACATCAATTGTGTCTCTCGGATTTTTGAAATTCCACTCACAGAAGTGGTAAAATTAAGTTTTATGAAAAATTCATTTTTTTAACTACCACTTAGTGGTTTCACTATTCATCAAAAAATGAAAGTTTCCAGAAAAATACCAAAAATTAGGCCTAAGATATATTTGATATTATGAACTGAAAAATGATGTCTATTTTACCAAATTAAAAACATATTAGTTTCATTACTTAATTTAAAAAATAATTCCCGTCGTCAAAACAAATTGCATGTTCTTAAGAGATAATAACTATCAAAAGATGGACACTTGTTTATGTCTGGTTTAAATGTGAAATTACATCCAATGACCAACATTGTATTAAATTTTAAAAATATATTCTAAATATACTTTAAAACCACTCAAATTAATAATTTATCACCATTAATTATTTCGATTAAAAAGGTTGTTTTTAATTAAAATTTAGTAATTTTCACTATTCATCAGAAAATGAAAGTTATCCAAAAAGTACCAAAATTTCACCCTAAGCTAATTTCGATATTCTGAATCCAAAAATGAAGTCCATTTTGAAAAATAAAATTTACAAAATTTCAAAAAGTGGTTTTTACTATTCATAACAGCTAGTTTTAATAATATTTTAATAGCATATCGTTGTTTAGTGAAACTCGGTATTGCGTACTACACACGTTATCGAGAAAGGTCGTGATTGTGTGTAATGCAAGGCAAGTCAAGGATGTGTGTTGTGCAAGCTCCTTTTAGTGTAGCGTACAACACAAGACATTAATAAAATTAAAAAGAATATTTTTCATAAAATCTCAGGGTGTTACATTCTTCCCCCCTTAAAATGAATTTTGCCTTCGAAATTCGTCGGGGTTATAAATGGTTTACTCCTTGAAAGTTTCTTTAATAGAAACCCACATACTAAAAAGGAATACCAAACCAATCTTTAAAAACAAATGTATGAAACATAACAATTACCCAAATAAACTAATCACTGGGTTTCCACATAGATGAAAATATGGATATGGAAGAGAAATCTAACCATCATATTTTGATGGAGAGTGGTAGAGAACATGGCTATGGAAAAGATAGAAATCACAAATCCATAGATTTGTGATGATCTAAGGCACCATCTGATTCATCGGATATAAGGGCACTAGGACAACATTTTTGGTTTTCAAGATCATTAAAAGAAATACTTACATGATTTTGGTACAATCTCACTGTTGTTCGTTAATTGAACAATTTCCACTTAATCCCTTAATGAAATGAAGTTGAATTTGTTATTCATGATGTGTTAGCAGATCATGTGATAGAATGATGGGTCATTCCATCTGTCTCAAACAAAAGGTTATAAAAGTTATCAAAAATACATAAGTCCATCTATAGTGAGATTAATCATATATGGTTCCTAAAATGGACTTATACATCATATATCATACTGATTAATATAATAAAACTAGTTTCTACTAAATAGGGACTTCCTGTAGGCCAGTGGTAGGTGATAAAGTCCAATCGCACTTCGGTTGTGGGTTCGATTCCCACAGCTTTGTCCGACGCGATGGGTTGTCGCCCGTCCTGCAGGTTGTCCTTTTTCTAAAGCTATATTACTATAACATCCCATCAATAATATCGAAAAAAAATTCTATCCTTAAACAATACTAACTTATGTCCAACATAATCTATTCCAATCTTTAGGCTTATCCAAAATACTTCGGTCTAAGCTTATATTATAAAGAAAATGATTACTTGAAATTTCACATAACAATCACGTGAATGCCATCATTTATCCCCCATATATCATAAGATATATCTTGTTTGTCAAATTAAAAACATGTGAATATCTTAATCTTGTATTCTTATGAAGAATGAATACTCATTGAACCTTAGTGAAAACATTAATGCAGTTAAAAGTTAACACTTTCCACAAACCAAAATACTCAAAATTCTTTATACTCAAACCATGATATCACTTAGTCCTTATATCAATCATGAGCTCATGAATACAATCAAACATCTAATTATCTTCTTATCCCTTCATTATGTTCATATCATCTGCATACCAAAAATATCTCAATCACTTTCTGTGGTTACCGGTACCATAAAATTATTGAAAACCACAATAGACCAATACATAAATATTCCAATATTCCACGATACTATATACAACATTATTTTGGAATCCCATTACATAATCATTCCACCACATCGTTGTCATATTCAACATCGCCAATAGTGATTGCATTTGACTTCCCTTTGTCCTTTTCCTTAAGTGGTTTCTCATGTCGATCATCACTAACCCTTGGATTGGGGCATTTATTAGCATAATGCCCCATTTCCTTGCACTTGAAGCATTGATGTGTTGGTGGTGTGTTCTCTGCAGTCTTTTCTTTATTCACATAATTAGAAACCGTTTTTCCATTACTTCGACACTCAGCTACTCGATGACCTTCTTTTCCACACTTAAAACATTTTCTAGTCCCTTTAAGACAATCTCCACCATGCTTCTTTACACACTTTGAGCATAAGGAAACATTCATCTTCTTTTCACCATTATTCTGAGATTTCTCCTTGAACTCCATCTTTCGTTTCTTGTCAAAACTATGAGATGGATAAGTAACACCAACTTCTATTTCTACCTTGATAGCACAACGCACAATTTCTTCATAGCTACTGAAGCCTCCTATAGCTAATGCCCTTCGAATATTTGGTTTTAAGCCACTGAAGAATCGATCAACTTTACTTTCAGGTTGGATAATAAATACAGATGCATACCTTGCAAGCCTTGTAAAATTCACTTCGTATATACCAACAGATTCATCATCCTTTTGCTTTAGTTCAAGAAACTCCTTCTCCATGTTTGTTCAAAGAATACAAGGGAAGTACTTATTGAAAAATAAGTTCTTGAACTCGTCTCATTCCATGGACTCAACTTCATCTCTTGGCCTCGTATTCTTGATAAGATTCCACCATTGATCAGCTTCACCTTCCAAATGATATAATGCTAAGATGACTTTATCATGTTCAGAACATTGAAGAACTGAAAATATCTTTTCAGTGGTAATGATCCATTGTTCAGCAACAAGTGGATCAGAAGACCCACTGAAAGAATGTGGACGTTTCCTCATGAAGGACTCAATAGAATATTGTTCCCTTCTCTGCTCATTTGGAAGTCCAGAATGATTCATAGCTTGTGTAAGTATAGCAATAATATTTTGCACTCCATCTCCCATAACATTTTTTTGTTCAGGAGGACAATCATTTCATTGTCCATTACATTGATCAACTCGGTTCCTTTGGGTTCCAGCCATCGTCTAAAACCCAAAAAGAATAGTGTGAGAGGCAAAAATCATGCTAGGGAAAACAACATAATAAAGGGGGAGTACCTTCAATATCTAACATCTTAGGTTACCGTAATTCTAGTACTATAACCTATACTTATACTTAACCTTAGGGACATCCCTAGACATACCTTAGAAATATCTCGAGGGATCTCACTAAAGTTCTCACATCCTAGTTTCCAAAGGTTGACTAAACCTTTCCTCTGATACCAACTGTAGAGACCCGAAGCTTAACGTACATGGACATTACATTACTTTTGCGGAATACTTAGTATATAACAAAAACACACACACAAGGACCGTAATAGTTTAGTGTCTTTGGAAACTCAGAATATAATCTTCTAATCATGCTGAAAGATCTTCAACATCTCCCATAAAGATCTTCCTTTTTTTACCTAAAACCTTTCTTTATATCCTGGGGAAAAGAAAACATAAAAGGGTGAGCTCAAATGCTCAGTAAGGGTAAAGAAAAGAAATATCAATCACATCATATACATAAGAGCGTAACTTTTGGAAATCTTAACCTACAAAAGAAATCATAATTTCATAACATGGGATAAATCATAGTAGTGAAATGTAATCTCAATAATCATAACTTAAAACATGAAACTTTGTGGCATACACACATAATTATAGAGAATCATTTCTTATTAGTCAAGACTCATTACCAAGACTATCTTAGTGGACAAAGTCCATTTCTGAACTGAGTTCACGCCTCGTTTCAGTCCTGTTTCACTGAACTGGTTTAACCTGCCGTTCCATCCATGTCTATCTCATGAGATATAAAATCTTTACCCAATGCATTGGAGGGAGATATAGGTCTCACCCATCTCATAATGATACCATTCTTATGTGTGCCAAAAAATCATAAACCATACATCATAGCATAACCCATGTAATAAAAATGGGAATCTTAAACATCGTGACATCATAAATCAATTCATATAAGATAAAGGAATTCATAAAAATAATTCCATCACAACATAGTCAAATCAATGTAATAATAGGGATTGAAACAGAACCCTATATTATCTTAGATGGAAAATAATTTTGATAAAACACTTGAACTCCATTCTTGAGGAAAATATCCTTTCTACTTCAAAAACACTTTTCCTTTCTTAACATGTCATACAATTATAAACTAAAAGAAGTTGATTAAAAATAAACTTGAAAACTTGTAAAGTAAAGTTCTTTGAAATAATGTTTTAAAAATCCATTCATTCCGTATAAGTTAAAAAAACATTCTTCTCGTACTTTTGTCGGAAAAGCCAAAAAGTACGTCGTACGAAAAATGACAAAAGATTCCTTTCATATATTTTACTAAAAACTCACCGAAGGGTAAAATTGGTTTTAAAAAATTGTAGGTGTATGGAAATAAAATTACATATTGAGCAAACATGGATGTGGATGATAAAATACACCCCAGTAAATACCAAAGTATAAACAATCTCGGATAAAAATGAGATTGTGATATTTTCCCTTACCTTAGGTCCGATTTTCTTCGTAAGTGTCCGAACCTCCTGAATAATGATTCAAATAATGTCATTGACGTATTCCAGAATCATACTCATTGTTATGATATCATATATGGTTCACTTATGACTTTATTTTACCCGTTCTTTTGTAAATTCCATGTTAAAGAGCGTTTGGGGTAAAATCGTTTCATTTGTCGTCCGTGTTTTGACTTGTAATTATTCATATGATTACTTAGATCATGATTAATTAATTCCAGAATATAAAACATGATTTATATATAATATATATTCAGAATATACATATATATAATAGATCAGTAAATGGAAAGAAATACACCGTTCATGGAGACAGTAGTCCGTACGTACGCATGAACGCTGTTTTCGTTTCCTTATTGAGTTGAATGGAATTAAGTAGATGACATACATATATATACACATAAATCCAGTACCATTATTATGTCATATATTTCATGATTACTTATTATATATACTTTATAATCATTCATGAATGGTTAACGTGGAGAATGAATCGCATCGCGTCGTGGAGACGGTAGTCCGTACGTACGCACGAGCGATGATATCGTTATCATGATCGTGGAATTGTATTGGAGTGTATGTATACTATCTCAGAATCAATATCAATTTAAAATAATCATATATAGTTATTTTTTACACCATTATACCCATCCAAGTAAGGTGGTGGTGGAAAATATATTACACCACGGCGTGGAGACGGTATTTCGTACGTACGCACGCGCGGTGATTTCGTTTTCCGTAGGATGGATAGATGGTGAAATAGGGTTGTTTAATACTTATAATAACATATCAGTATATGAGTGATACTGATGTTATTACTTCATAATGAAACAACCTAAGAAGAAGAAGTGGAAAAAGAAATATAGTTGAAAGAATTGGTAACGGACATTACCTCTTCTTTGAAGTGCTTCTTTGAGACCTCCTTTTAGGGCACTAAAATAGGTCTTTTAAGAAGACCAGAACCTCTAGGATGTTTCTAGGGAAGTTGATAGTAGAAATTGTCAGGGTTTGGCCGAGCTTGAAGGCTCAAAGTGGTGTGAGGAAGAGGGGGAGGAGGTGCCCTTTTATAAGGGAGGAGAGGGGCTCCTTTGGAAAAACTAAAAATATTATTTTATTATAAAGTCATGTTCAGTTTTAAATAGCTCCAAATTGATCTATTTTTAAGCTAAGGTGTGGATGGGTCGAAATCCTCTCATCCAATAGAATTTAGACACGTTTAGGTTCCTATTTGAACCTTATCATTTAGATTTATCATTTAGTTAAATAATTTTACTTTTACCGTGTCTTCTTGTGTTCTTATACTATAAGGTTAATAAACTCAATATAACAAGCCAAACGAACCAAAAGTTGTTTTTATTAATATATATAACTTTATATAAGTCATTTGGCCGAACCTTAGATTTTTAAAAATAAAATAACAATTAATAATATAATATTTATTTTAAAAACTATTTTATGTCAATTTTGACACTATTTAGTAATTGATTTTTGTGAAAATCATAACAGATTGATTAGTTCAAACAAAGTTAATTAAATCAATAATAATATGTCATATTAACCTATAAAATTATTGGAATTCATAAAAAGGCTCAAATTACATTTATTTTGGTATTTATAACATCAATTATGTCAATTATTCATTAATAAGATAATTACTGCATCATCTTTCTGTCATTAATAAATTAAATGATTTAATGTCTAAAAATTACAAATAAAATACCATTATGTAGGAAATATTTTTATATTTCTAATTAATATTTATAGTCGAATTTATCTTATATATAACCCTATATTAAAAATGATTTACTTATTAAACTTTGATTTTAACTATTTTAACCCTTCTTTAAATAAATTAATAATAAATGTCCTAATCTAATCCAAGTGGGCCTAAATGGTCATATTTTATTCCTAAGGTTGTTTTTGGTCGAATTACACTTATCCAATAGAATTATGACATGTGTTAGGGTAATAATAATATCATTTTTACCCTTAATTACCCTATTTACTTTTAACCGTGGTAAAAAAAAGTAAAAAGTTACTATTCACTAAAAATTATTTTCATCTCATTGAACCACATTTTACTTACTGACATCAACTGTGTCTCTCGGATTTTTGAAATTCCACTCACAGAAGCGGTAAAATTAAGTTTTAAGAAAAATTCATTTTTTTAACTACCACTTAGTGGTTTCACTATTCATCAAAAAATGAATCTTTCCAGAAAAATACCAAATATTAGGCCTAAGATATATTTGATATTATGAATTGAAAAACGATGTCTATTTTACCAAATTCAAAACATATTAGTTGCATTACTTAGTTTAAAAAATAATTCCCGTCTTCAAAACAAATAGCGTGTTCTTAAGAGATAATAACTATCTAAAGATTGACACTTTTTTATGTCTGGTTTAAATGTAAAATTACATCCAACGACCAACATTGTATTAGTAATTTTCACTATTCATTAGAAAATGAAAGTTATCCGAAAAGTACCAAAATTTCACCCTAAGCTAATTTTGATATTCCGAATCCAAAAATGAATTCCATTTTGAAAAATAAAATTTACAAAATTTCAAAAAGTGGTTATTACTATTCATAACAGCTAGTTTTAATAATATTTTAATAGAATATCGTTTTTTAGTGAAACTTGGTATTGCGTACTACACACGCTATCGAGGAAGGTCTCGATTGCGTGTAATGCAAGGCAGGTCAAGGATGTGTGTTGTGCAAGCTCCTTTTGGTGTAGCGTACAACACAAGACATTAATAAAATTAAAAAGAATATTTTTCTTAAAATCTCGGGGTGTTGTAAGATATCTCTCCAATGTATTGGGTAATTTTTAGTCTCTTGATACGTCATGTTGGGATAGGGAGTGAACCAGATTCCTTTATGGGACTTTGTCCACCATATCTTGGCAGCTAGTCTTGACTCATGTTTATGCCATGTTATATATTGTTTCCATATTCTTATGATGTCATGGTTATATGCTCCCATGTTATACATATTATTATTCCTTATTTTTATTCATGTTCCATTTTTTTATGTCATCATGTTATGTCTTCTAACCCATGTGTTATGTTTTATTACTATGCTTATTCCCTTATTGGGATTTTTAGATCATTTATTTTGTTCATGTATTCCCAAGGTTATCCAATGAAGATATAAGGGCTAAAATGGATTTAGGATCTCATTATAAAGATTAGATAAAATATTTTTTCATTTTGTTTTCATGATGTTTAATTATTTACCTAATCTTACAAGACATTGTACTTTACAATCCTTGTCTTGTAATTTGATTTTTAATTATGATTAAAATCATGTAATAATATGTGTAAAAGGATAGGGTTGTTATAGTCTCCAAACTAATTTGGATCCAAATAAAATTCCAGTAATGTTCAATTAATCTTATTATGTTCACCCGTTACTTTCTTTCCATACAAAAGATAATTTAGGGGCACCAAACTTTAGCATGACCTACCCAGTTGGATGATCGCGGTCTTCACAAGTTTCAGCTTCGGAAGGAATATGAAACTTATTGTTTTAAATGGGATTTAATATCACCATATCTTGTGTTATTGACCCAAGTTAAACAAAAACCATATTAATACATATATAAATGCATCTCATGCATAAAGTATATAAAACCTTTTCATGTAAAGTCTTAGAATCATCAGAAATAAAAAATCCCCACAAGAGTAAACTTGGAGAATCAGATACTCAACCCCCACTTTTCTAGACAAGGTATAATCCTCCAGGATAGTGAGAAATATAATCTAAAATCCCTATAACCAATGTTAATTTACTCAAGATATACTTTAATTATATCATAAATCTCACACCTAATATTTATAAACTATAATCAGCCTTTAAATCCAAGCTCATAACCTGGTATAAGCCAAAGTCAAGGTAAAACAAAATTAAATCAATTATCATGTCTAGCATGTAACTCCTTAGATGCATGTACAACAATTTATAGTGATATTTTAACACATTAAACTAAAAAATACATCACAATTCATAATATAACATTTATATTCCAGAATAAAGCATTGAATAATCTACAGAAATTAACAATTCCTGATTTTTAAGAGGAAGTAAAATAATTATGAATAATTCATAAATAAAGCTAATTATAAACACTTTATAATTTATCCATGCATTTTGGATGTTCCATAATGAAATAGATATAAATAATTTATATTTACTTCTAATGTGAACACTTCCAATTATCCTTTATATGGGATTTACTTTAAATATCTCACACTAAATGAATGATAAACATTTTATATTCTAATTCTATTTTGTAAAAAATTTACATAATCTAAATATCACAAATTTAATATTATTTAAACCTTAATCATACCTATTATCAAAACTCTTTTGATATGATTTAAATAATTTCTCAAAGAAGGACTTTTTAATTTAAATAATTCAAATTAGTAATTATGAAAAATTAAAAAAAATTAAATATAAATTTATTTATATTTTGCGTGATTTTATAATTTATAAACACCTTATAAATTACCCTCATAATTTCTATACAAACATTTTATATACAAATTATAAGTCTTTCCATATAAATTGAAATAGGTATTTTAATATTAAAAATTATTATTAGGTAACATTTATTTAAAAAAATTAATAAATATTTAATTAATTAATTACAAACACTTTATAACTAAATAGTTTATAAAAACCTTTATAAATTAAATAAATATCCTAAAATAATATTTTACATAATTTATTAATAATTTATAAATTATTTAATTCATTTCAAAACTGAAATAAAGAAAAAAACAATTTTTTCATATATATCACAACATATGACATTACATAAATCATAATGAGTGATTGATAAACCATGACGTTCAAAACCTTTAAGCTCCATAAATTATATTTTACGATTGATAATCCTTGATGGATGGTTCTTGGCTTATCGATTCTAACAATATACAATTGCATAAAATTAACTTGGTACTTTCTTAGAAGAACTACTTGTGATATGTGTAACACCCTGAGATTTTATGAGAAGTATTCTTTTTAATTTATTTGATGTCTTGTGTTGTATGCTACACCAAGATTATCTTGCGCTATACGCAACACTATATTAGCTTACAGTATACGCAACACTATTCTTGGATCGTGTTACACACAATTTCAAGTTCGTTTGATAGAAGTTATTCTACGCAACATTGAGTGTGTGTGTGTGTATATATATATATATATTCAATGTATAAAGGAAATATGGTTGGATTCTGTTATACACAACAACAAAGGAATCTTTCACTACACGCAACTCTGACTTAGATTTCATTACACGCAATCGTGACCTTCCTCGATAGTGTGTGTTGTACGCAATACTGAGTTTCACTAAACAACGACATATTATTAAAATATTATATAAACTAGCCGTTATGAATAGTAATAAACACTTTTTGAAAATTTATAAATTTTACCTTTCAAAATGGACTTCATTTTTGGATTCAGAATATCAAAATTAGCCTAGGGTGAATTTTTGGTATTTTTCTGAAAACATTCAATTTTTGATAAATAGTGAAAAACAATGAGTTATTGGTTAAAGCCAACTTTTTATTTAAATAATAATTTATTTTATTTAAATTTATTTTATGTCAAAATAGATACATAATACCTATATAAGTTCAATGTAATTAATTGGAGTCATTTTATAGTAATTTTAGATATATAAAAATTTTATTGAACTTTTTACCGTCTTTTACCCATCTCCTAGGAGCATTTACAAATTTACATAAAACTTAATTTTACCTCTTCTATGAGTTGAATTTTGAAAATCTAAGAGACAAGGTTAATATAAAGGAGGAAAATGTGGTTCAATAAGATAAAAATAATTTTTGGTGAATAGTAACTTTTTACTTTTATTTACCACGGTTAAAAGTAAATAGGGTAATTAAGGGTAAAAATGATATTATTATTACCCTAACACATGTCCTAATTTTATTGGATAAGTATAATTCGACAAAAAAACAACCTTAGGAATAAAATATCAACCTATTTGGTCCACTTGGATTAGATAAGGACACTTATTATTATTTTATTTAAAGAAGAGTTAAAAGAGTTAAAATCAAAGTTTAATAACTAAAACATTTTTAATATATGGTTATACATAAGATAAATTAGACTATAAATATTCATTAGAAATATAAAAATCTTTCCTACATAATGGTATTTTATTTATAATTTTTAGAAATTAAATAATTTAATTTATTTATGACACAATGATGATGCAGTAATTACCTTATTAATGAAATATTAACAAAATCGATATTATAAATACCCAAATAAATAAAATTTGAGACTTTTTATGAATTAAAATAATTTTATAGGTTAATATAACATTTTAGGGTTGTTTATATGAATTGATTTCGAATTAATAATGCTTTTATAAATTTAGAAAAAACAAAATACCAAATAGTGTCAAAATTGACATAAAAGAGTTTTTAAAACAAATATTATATTATTAATTGATATAATGGTCCTAAAAATCTAAGGTTCAGTAAAAAGACTTATATAATAATATATATGGCATCAATGAACCAATTAGGGTTCTATTTTCTGTTTATAGTAAGCTTATTGACCATATAGTGTAAGAATACAAGAAGACACGGTAAAAGTTAAATTATTTAACTTAGAGTTAAATCTAAATGATAAGGTTAAAATGGTAACCTAAACTTGTCTAAAACATATTAGTTGAGATTATTTCGACCCATCCCCACCATATCCTCTAAATAAGTTACTTTGGAGCCATTATAAACTGAATATGAATTTATTATAAAATAATATTTTAAGTTTTTCCTAAGGTGCCCCTCACCCCTCTTATAAAAGGGCACTTCCCCTTCTCTCTAATTCACACCTCCAAAGCCATTTTTCTCGGCCAAACCCTACACAAATACCCTCTAAACTATCCTCTATTTATCCTAGAGTCTTTACTTAAGTCATAAATCCAACCTAAGGATCCCTTTTGATCAAATAAAAAGGAAGAACCCGAAGAATAGGTAAATATCTCACCACCTATTTCAAGTTCCTTTCATCTTCCACTTCCTCCTTCTTTGTTGTTTCAATTCTAAAATAATAAATCCAGTATCTTCTATATACTGTGATGTTATTATAAAAATTTTACAATAATATTATATGTTTTATCTATCCAATGAATGAAAAATTCACCACAAGTGCGCACATACGGCTTACCATCTCTACGTCATGGTGTAGTTTATTATTCAAACATTTCATCATTTTGATGGGTATAATAATGAGTATAAATGATATAAATGATAAATATAACATTATTATTATTCTTTATATATTATATACCAAAAAAATATACACTATTTTAATATCAAATGAATGATCTCATAGCTCGTGTGTACGTACGGACTACTGTCTCCACGAACGCGATGAGATTCATTTTTCATGATAAACCCTTCAAGTATGATTATAAAGTATATATAATAAATAATCATGAAATATATTACATAATAATGATACTGGATTTATGTACATATATGTTTCATTTACATAATTCCATTCAATTCAATAAGGAAATGAAAACAGCGTTCATGCGTACGTACGGCCTACAGTCTCCATGAACGGTGTATTTCATTCCGTTTATCGATCTATCATATATATTTATATGATGAATATGTATTCTATATAAATCATTTTCTACAGTCTGGAATTAAGTATATCAGTATATAATTAAGAACAACAAGTCGAAACACATACGATAAATGGAACGATTTTACCCAAAACGCTGCTTTAACATGGAATTTACAAAAGAACGGGTAATATAAAGTCATAAGTGAACCATATATGGTATCATAACAATGAATATGTTTCGGTAATAAGTAAATGGAATTATTTAAATCATTATACAGGAGTTTCGGATATGTACAAAGCATATCATATCTAAGGTAAGGGATTATTTCGTCTCACCTTTATTTCTGTGAGACATATGCCTTAATCACCACCTATTTCTTTTGTATGGTGTTTATGCTTCCCATGAATGTTTTATGATTTTTATTATGAAGGATATGATACTTAAATATTCATGTAATTTTCCTTATTTTATGACATGTATGATTTCACTGATTATAAATGGTAATGGATAATTATTCAAATCTCATTCGTATCTGAGATTGTTTATTCGTAAGTATTTATTGGGGTTATGTTTATCATCCATGTCCATATGTTCTCAAAATGTTTTCATAAAACGTTTAATTTTCTTCCATGTATTTTTAAAGTAATTTTTACCTTTTTTTTACTTTTACCACATCGTATGGAAGGAATCTTTTTTTTTACCATACGAAGTACTTTTTTACTTTTCCAAAAAAAGTACGAGAAGAATGTTTTTTTTAACTTATACGACATAAATGGATTTTTAAAATTTCATAACACCTTATTTTCACGAAGCTTACTATATAATAATTCATGACTATTTTCAACAAAATCCTTTTATTTTAAAATTTCATGTAATTTTGTGAAAAGAAAATGATTTTGAAGAAAAAAGGATATTTTCCTCAATAATTCATTTCAAGTGTTTTATCAAAACCATTTTACATATAAGATGACATTATATCATATGTGTATCTTTCAAGTATAATATCTCTATGATTTACATGGTTTCACTTTTATTATGATGAAATTATATCCATTTGTTTTATATGGATTATGTTATGATGGGATGGTGTTTATGAAACCCATTTTATTCTTTGGGTTATGATGAATGATTTATGTTTATGTTGTGGCACACGTAAGAATGATTTCATTATGAGATGGTTGGGACCTATATCTCCCTCCAATGCATTGGGTAAAGATTTATATCTCATGAGATAGACATGGCTGGAACAGCAAGTGAATCTGGTTTAGTAATACAGGGTTGGAACGGCAAGTAAACCCGGTTCAGTAATAGACTTTGTCCACTATGATGGTATTGGTAGCAATGCCTTAGCTACTATGGAAATCATATTATGTGATTAATGTTTTGACACAATTACATGATTTATTCCCATGCTATTTTATCATGATTTATTTTCCTTTATGATATATGTCTTACGTACTTCCAAGATTTATGTCATTGCTCAAGATTTTGATGTTTAGATTTGATGTTCACGTTTTTTCATTTAAATGTTTATAGATTGTTTTATATTCTCTATTCTTAACCTTACTAAGCATTTGAGCTCACCTTTTTTATGTTTTCTTTTCACCAGTATATAAATAAAGGTTTTAGGTAAGAAAACAAAAGGGAAAGATATTTATGGGAGATATTGAAGATCTTTCATCATGATTAGAAGATTATTTTTCCGAGTTTCCAAAGACACTAAACTATTACGATCCTTGTGTGTTTGTTTTTGTTATGTATTAAGTATTCTGCAAAAGTAATGTAATTTCCATGTACGTCAAGTATGGTTCTCTACAATTGGTATCAGAGGGAAGGTTTAGTCAACCTTTGGAAACTAGGATGCGAAAACTTTAGTGAGATCCCTAGAGATATTTCTAAGGTATGTCTAGGGATGTCCCTAAGGTTAAGTATAAGTATAGGTTATAGTCCAATAATTACGTTAACAATCATATAATTAAACTGAAGTTCTTAGATATTGAAGGTACACCCCCTTTATTATGTTGTTTTCCTGGCATGATTTTTGCCTCTTACACTATTCTTTTTGGGTTTTAGACAATGGTTGGAACCCGAAGGATTCGTGTTGATCAATGTAATGGTCAATGCAATGATTTTACTCCAGAACAAAACAATGTTATTGGAGATGGAGTGAAAAATCTTATTGTTATACTTACACAAGCTATAAATCTTTCTGGACTTCCGAATGAGCAGAGAAGGGAACAATATTCTGTTGAGTCTATCAAGAGGCAACATCCACCTTCTTTTAGTGGGTCTTCTGATCCACTTGTTACTGAACAATGGATCAGTACCATTGAAAAGATATTTCCCATACTTCGATGTTCGTAACATGAAAAATTCATTCTGGTTGTTTACTGTTTAGAAGGTGAAACAGACGAGTGGTGGACTCTAATATAGAATACAAGTCCCCAAGGTGAAATTAAATCCATGGAATGGGACGATTTCAAGAACTTATTTTTCAATAAGTACTTCCCTCATATTCTTTAAACAAATATGGAAAAGGAGTTCCTTGAGCTTAAGAAAAAGTATGATGAATCTGTTGGTATATACGAGGAAAATTTTACAGGGCTTTCAAGGTATGCATCTGGATTTATCATCCAACCTGAAAGCAAAGTTGATTGATTCTTCAGTGGCTTAAAACCAAGTCTTCGAAAGAAATTAGCTATAAGAGACTTCAGTATCTATGAAGAAATTGTGCGTTGTGCTATCAATGTAGAACTGGAATTTAGTGTTACATATCCATCTCATGGTTTTGACAAAAAATGAAAGATGGAGTTCAAGGAAAAATATCAAAACAATGGTGAAAAGAAGAAGAATGTTTCTTTATGCTCAAAGTGTGGAAAGAAGCATGGTGGAGATTGTCTTAAAGGGACTAGAAAATGTTTTAAGTGTGGAAAATAAGGTCATCGAGCAGCTGAGTGTCAAAGTAATGGAAAAAGGGTAGCTAATGATGTGAATAAAGAAAATACTATAGACAACGCACCACTAACACTTCAATGATTCAAGTGCAAGGAAATAGGGCATTATTCTAATCAATGCCCTAATCTAAGGGTTAATGATGATCAAAGTGAGAAAACTCTTCAGGCAAAGGACAAAGTTAAGTCACATGTGATCACTATTGGCGATGTTGAATATGACAACGATGTGGTGGAATGATTAAGTGTTTATGTAATGGGATTCCAAAATAATGTTGTATATAGTATCGTGGAATATTGGAATATTTATGTATTGGTCTATTGTGGTTTTCAATAATTTTATGGTACCGGTAACCATGAAAAGTGATTGAAATATTTTTTGGAAAGAAGATGACATGCGCATAATGAAGGGATAAGGAGAAAATGAAATTTTTGATAGTATTCATGAGATCATGACTGATATAAGGACACAGTGACTTCATGGTTTGAGTATAAATAATTTTTGGAATGAATTAAGTTAGACATAATATAGTATTTTTTAGGCTAGAACTTTTTTCGATATTATTACAGGAATGTTATAATAATGTAGTTTTAGAAAAAGGGACAACCTGCAGGAGGGGCGACAACCCATCGCATCGGACAAGGTTGTTGGAATCGAACCCACAACTGAAGTGCGACAGGCCATTATCACCTACCTCTGGCCTACAAGAAGTCCCTGGTTAGTAGAAACTAGTTTTATTTTATTAAGTGGTATGATAGATGAAGTATAAGTCCATTTTTGGAATCATATATGATTAACCTCACCATATATGGACTTACATATATTTGATAACTTTTGCTAACCTTTTGTTTGAAACAGATGGAATGACCCATCATTTTATCACATGATCTGCTAACACTTCATGAATGACAAATTCAACTTCATTTCTTTAAGATATGAAGTGGAAATTGTTCATGGAATTACCAATGGCAAGATTGTTCCAAAATGAACAAAGTATTTCTTCTAATTCAAAATTTTCAACTTTAGGGAAATGATATTGAAAACCAAAAACGTTGTCCTAGTACCCTCATATCCAATGAATCAGATGGTACCTTAGATCATCACAAATTTATGGCTTTGTGATTGTTGTATTTTTCATAGTCATGTTCTCTACCAATCTCTATCAGAATTTTATGGTTATATTTCTCTTCCATATCCATATTTTCACCTATATTATCCTATGAGGAAACCCAGTGATGAGTTACTTTGGGTATCTATTATGTTTCTAACGTCCCTTTTTAAAATGATGTTTTAGTATTCCTTTTTACGATGTGGGTTTCTATAAAAGAAACTTTCAAATAGAAAACCATTTATAACCCCGACGAATTTCGAGGGCAAAATTCATTTTAAGGGAGGTAGAATGTAACACCCCAAGATTTTATGAGAAGTATTATTTTTAATTTATTTGATGCCTTGTGTTGTATGCTACACCAATATTATCTTGCACTATATGCAACACCATATTATCTTGCAGTATACGCAACACTAATCTTGGATCGTGTTACACACAATTTCAAGTTCGTTTGATAGAAGTTATTTTATGCAACATTGAGTGTATATATATATATATGTGTGTTCAATGTATAAATGAAATATGGTTGGATTCTGTTATACGCAACAACAAATGAATCTTGAACTACACGCAACCCTAACTTGGCTTTTATTACACGTAATCGCGACCTTCCTCGATAGCGTGTGTTGTACGCAATACCGAGTTTCACTAAACAATGATATGTTATTAAAATATTATATAAACTAGTCGTTATGAATAGTAATACCCACTTTTTGAAATTTTATAAACTTTATCTTTCAAAATGGACTTCATTTTTGGATTCTGAATATCGAAATTATCCTAGGGTAAATTTTTGGTATTTTTTTGAAAACTTTCAATTTTTGATGAATAGTGAAAAACACTGAGTTATTGGTTAAAACCAACTTTTTATTTAAATAATAATTTATTTTATTTAAATTTATTTTAAGTCAAAATAGATACATAATACCTATATAAGTTCAATGTAATTCATTGGAGTCATTTTATAATAATTTTAGATATTTAAAATTTTTATTGAACGTTTTACCGTGTTTTACCCACCTCCTAGGAGCATTTGCAAATTTACATAAAATTTAATTTTACCACTACTGTGAGTTGAATTTTGAAAATCTGAGACACACGATTAATTTCAATGAGTAAAATGTGGTTCAATAAGATAAAAATAATTTTTAGTGAATAGTAACTTTTTAATTTTATTTACCATGGTTAAAAGTAAATAGGGTAATTAAGGGTAAAAATGATATTATTATTACCATAAAACATGTCCTAATTTTATTTTATAAGTTTAATTAGACCAAAAAAAACCTTAGGAATAAAATATGAACCTCTTTGGTCCACTTGGATTAGATTAGGACACTTATTATTATTTTATTTAAAGAAGAGTTAAAATAGTTTAAATCAAATTTTAATAACTAAACCATTTTTAATATAGGGTTATACAAAAGATAAATTCTACTATAAATATTCATTAGAAATATAAAAATATTTCCTACATAATGGTATTTTATTTATAATTTTTAGACATTAAATAATTTAATTTATTTATGACACAATGATGATGTAGTAAGTTCCTTATTAATGAAATATTAACATAATTAATATTATAAATACCCAAATAAATGTACTTTGAGAATTTTTAGGAATTACAGTAATTTTATAGGTTAATATAACATATTAGGGTTGGTTATATGAATTTTTTTTGAAGTAATAATGCTGTTATAAATTTATAAAAAACAAAATACCAAATCGTGTCAAAATTGACAAAAAAGAGTTTTTAAAACAAATACTATATTATTAATTTATATAATGGTCCTAAAAATATAAGTTTTAGCCAAAAAACTTATATAATAATATATATGACATTAATGAACCAGTTAGGGTTCTATTGGTAGTTTATAGTAATTTTATTAACCATATAGTGTAAGAATACAAGAAGACACAGTAAAAGTTAAATTATTTAACTTAGAGTTAAATATAAATGATAAGGTTGAAATGGTAACCTAAACTTGTCTAAAACCTATTGGTTGAGAGGATTTAGACCCATCCCCACCCTATCCTCTAAATAATTCACTTTTGAGCCATTATAAACTGAATATGAATTTATTATAAAATAATATTTTAAGTTTTCCCTAAGGTGCCCCTCACCCCTCTTATAAAAGGGCACTCCCCCTTTTAAGTATTCCGAAAAAGTAATGTAATGTCCATGTAATTCAAGTATGGGTCTCTAAAATATGTCATCAATGTAAATATAACACAACATTCTGGAACCTATGTATGTATATCCTATTGGTACTAGCATCTTGAATTTTATGATATTCCCATGTAATGTAAACTATGCAGTGCCAAGTGTGTAATCTATTATAATATTTATTATACCATAAAGGTGATATGACACTTTGTTCTACAACATTCATGTGGAGTCATCATAACTTATGATAATCCATATTATATATAGCGATATATACAAAACCAAAGGATTTAAACTGGTTCAACACCTATAATATACCATATTCATATGACGCAACCATATCATAGCTTATGAAACAATATGTCAAAAAATTAAACATAGAACAAATTTGCTATTATTTTTACTGAAATATAATATGATATCAATTTGATATACATATTTTTTCACTTTTCAAAATGATTTTGACAATAAAACAACATTTTGATGCTATGATTCCATAAATGGAGTTCAAATGATCAAACAACGCCCCTTAAACAAAATAGAAGAAATTAAAAACCACAAATCCCTGGATCAACCATGCATGAAAACATAAACCCATGTATAAACTAAAAATGAAGAACTCATGTACCTTTCACCAATGAAAGTTGTCGATACTACCTTCAGTCAACGTTCTTGATGAAGATCCCTTATAGGTGGCCAACAAACTCCCTCCTCAATGGTGTATCCATGGGTTGATATGAATTACCCAATTCTCAGGAGGGATTATCCTTCACACATATGGTATTGTATTTACACTTGGTGGGAAAGGGAGGAGGATAAAGAGAGCATCGAATATGGTAGAATCGATATTATCAGGGTCACACACACACAAAATCATGCATCTCAATGGAATTGTATCCTTTATATATGCTTCAGGACATTCTAATTCTTCCAATATCATTTACTCATGTATTATGAGTGAATTTAATATCAATTGTAACACTTTGTAATTTTAATCTGGTATAACTCTCAATCATCTCATCATCTGAAAAATTATGAGTTAATAGTAACTTATGTGTGTAATGATTCGAGCATTAACATATTAATGTTTGGTTTCCACTAAATCATAAGATGTAATGTTGATCATATAATATGATTATCACAATGCCACAATATCACCATATCACACAATACGATAGGTTCATGGTAGTGGAGGAATATCATATATTTCTTCTTATTGTATGGATAAACTAAATCATACAAAATTCATTTGGTTTATATATGTCATACCATATGACATATACATATCAAATATTACAATATGGTCCACAAAAAAACTTATGTATAAAGACTTTTGGGAATATATCCATAAATAATAACAATTGCAATATATATAAGTCATGCAGCCCAATGATAAGCACTCACATGGTATAAAAAATGAAACAATGTAAGATAAAGGGGGGAAGACCCAATATCCCAAAGTAGACTAATATATACAACTTGAAATAGTAATTAAACCTCGACACACATCTCCTAAACACCAACTCCATTAGTGTCGGTCACTTTTGTGTACCACTTATCCTACTCCACAAATACCGTGTCCACAACTATCACTATCAACATACCTGTCATCTTCATAAGACGTGACACAAGTGTGTGAAACACTTATGAAGGGGTGAGTATATACAAAACTAGTAATACTCTCTAAAACCTCATAGGATAAATATAATTGTTCAATAATCACAAGATCACAAAGGAAAGGGACAACCCAGATATTCTTTAAAGATAGAGAATTAAAGACTTAAAAAGAAATTTTCTATGCACCACCAAACTATAGAAGAATTATCCCCAAAAACTAACCCAAAAATCCCAAAAAAACTAGTTTTTCAAACCACATCACATCTTAGAAACTATATAGTGGGACCCACACCTCATTGAAGGTAAGTATCAGTTGAGGGAGTAACCAACCCCGATGGAGCACCCATACCTTGTTGAGTAAGTCACATCAGATGAGGGATTACCTTGATCCATGGATAGAGGATTGGTGACCTATTTGTGAAGTAGTACTTGAATATATATTTTATGTGGTAGACCCACACCCTGTTATTGACAAGGGAGTACCAACACCATTCCTGATCTGGAGGACCCACACCTTGAGTATGAATGAGAGTACTAAAATTAAGGAAGATTGTGGGGGACCTATACCCTATCATCCTTACACCACTAAGGGAGTTCTTAACCTTATTTCTACTCTGATCGATTCACCTAAACCAAGTCATCATCCCCACTAAGATAAGGAAATAAAGAATGTATTATCCACCTAATATATCACCTCTGATGTCATAGAGAAATGAACAATCATATTACACATGAAAAAATTCTTATTATGTACTACTCATGTACCAAAATCTGATTCTCAAGAAGAAAGTTGAAAAAAACACCAAGACTATAAAAGTACATAGTATGTACTTTTGAGGAACATGATGTGTTGCCTCTTAGAAGAATGTGAATCATGTACTTATATTCACATTTTGTGTGTAAGTTGACCTAAATTGTATGTATGATTTGGTACATGGAATGCGGGGCTTCCGAGTAACACGGGTGTGCGATGTTCTGAGCCTGAGATGTGTATATCCTAAGTACATTGCATGTCTGTTAGCCCACATGAAATATAGGGTCAAACAGCTAGCTATTTGTGTACTTATTTACATGGAAATATGAGTGACCTAGAACCACATGATGTGTGTACCTAAAGTACACCCCGTGTGATATTTAACTCGGATAAAAAATAATAACTGTTGTTGGAAATGTGATACATTGTGTGTGGCCCAGAACAAAATATCGTTTGATAACATATTTTTCATATAGATATTCTAGTCTTCATAAAATTTATTATTAGAATTTATTCTCTGTTGAACATACCTAAATCATCTTCATGGTCATTTGTCACTGCTGTCTCACCTAAGGGGTTCAACTTCATCCTTCATCGAAGCCCTGTCGATCATCCTTGGTCATAAACCCAGACATAAAATCCTTAGAAACACCATCGATACAATTTTAAAGCCTCATGAAACTATGCATGTTTATGGGATGAAAAAAAATAATGTTTATATGTTTTTTGGACTCTCGTTCATCCTCATAGACCAATATCATAAAATTTCTAGTCATGGTGATAGACGGTAAGGAAATTGCAAAGAATAAGGGAGATGGAACACGGAAGAGAAAAGGGTTTGGTGGCTGGTGTGGAGGTTCAACTATCGTTCATCAGGTGAAGATCCACCAAATATAAAGAAATTAGAAAATAATTTAGTTTTTTAGTAGAAATATTAGTAATTAATTTAAAAGGATTTAAAACTTATAGATCATATCAATAATAATGAATTGGTTAAGAAATTCATGAAGAAATGAGTGTAAAACCCAAAATAAAAATTCAGGGTTGTATTTAAGATCATTGGTTGATGAAGACTGCATTCACATAGGATTCTGATAGTGATTTTTTTATAATAATTCATTTTACAAGATTAAGATATTTGACTCCACCAGGACCTATCTCTCATCCTATATCTCTCTAATTAGGATCTGTAGGGGATAACCCATATTAGAGAGGAAAATGACTAATAAATAGAGTGATTTTGAGTTATTTGGATATTTTAAATTTAATAAAAATGAATATATAATTATTAAATAAAACACCCACAACGATCTCATCCCAAGGACTGGTTTGAAAACCCAAGTTATATCACCCCTAGATTAAACCATATATTCTAGAAACAACCATAGAATCAGTTTTCCCATCCGAGTCTCTTTATAAGGAAATGGAAATTATTTATGAATGTGTGCATGGACTAAAAATAATATATTATATTTATTGTAAGATCTCAGATTTTCTTAAGGAATGTTTTTGTTATGTTTTGTTTTAGCCCCTTCTTTTTGTCCGAATAAGTGTTTCCTCATGTTTATGTGAAGGATCAGAGGTATTGTATAGTTTTGGAACATGAAAGAGGAAGTAAAATAAATTTATGGGCATGTCGAATGGTATGTGCATGGTTAGTGAAAACCGTGAAGAGTATCCCAGGTAACTGTGTAGCCATGGACAGAGGCTTACGCACGGTTGGAACATGGTCAAGAAAATCATACAAAATCCCCAGGAAATTGTGTGAAGGGGGTGTTTTTTTTTACAATGTCTCGCGTATGGTTTGTACACGGTTTTTAAAACTGTGCGGGTAAACCGTGAGGCCCAGAAAAGTATGAAAATTTAGAAAATTATCACTCCGGGGTTTTAAAACCCAACTCAGGTTTCTCTTCCATTTCTCCCTTTGCAACCCTAGTAACGAAATTGGATGACCCAAGCTTCCAAGATGTGATTCTACTTTGATTCTAGGCCATTTGTATCGTCGTTGGTTGCGGATCGAAGCCCTGGGTAAGTCTAATCTTCTCCTTGCTTCCACCTTTCGATTAGGGTTTTTATCTTTCTCCCATATCCTTCTGAAGCTCTAGAACCCTTTTTCCAGTGGGATATAGTTTGGGTCTTCAAGGGGTGTTTGAATTTGGATCCAAGGCCACGATTAAGAGTGTTTTCATCATCAAATTCTAGGTAGGTGGTATACAAGTCATATCGCATAGTTTTGTGATAGATTGGTGCATGTGTGTTGATATTATTCCTTACTATTTTTTTATAGGTTACCTTGAGTATGATTTGGAATACTGGGTGTCTAAATGATTTCTTGAAACCCTCACAATCCATGTGGGATGTGTAGAGGTGTACTTGACCATTTTAGGGTTGCCCATGGTGTGCGCTAGAAATCTCAGACCTAGAGAGTGGTAGGTTTAAGTGAAGGATTGTCGATTAAAGAGTGAATCCCATGTAGAACATGTTTTAAATGTTTGATTAAGTTTTAAATGGAATATTAAAAGATATTCCTAGGGTGATCATGAATAAGGGGTTGTTTGGCATGACATGGAAACATAAAAATTGGTTCGAATGGGATTATGTTGATTGTTTAATGAATTTTGGTTAGAAATGCCTAAGGGGATGAGTGAATATTAAATGGTGAACTTGTAATTGGGTAATGGAATGGTAAATGAGTAATATGTTAATGGGATTTAACAAGGAAATTAATGAATATGTGTAATGGTTTAATACATGAAAATTATGTGGTACACCTAAATGATTGAATGAAATAAAGTGGTTGCGTTATTTGATATGAGAATTGTACTTGAGTGCATAAGGGGTAAATGATTGTGAAACTATGAATGGGATAAGTGGATTAATATATGGTAATTGATAAATATTGGATAAGGTGTGGGGTTGTTGAATACACTTAATTGGTTAAGGCATGAGAATAAGAATTTGGCTAAATGGATCTAAATTGTAATCGGTAAATGTGTTAATGGGTTATGGCATGGTATTAATTCCCATGTTGTTGTCATGTATTGTGATTTACCTAATGGAATTGGTTATTTTATGTGGTGTTATGGTGTGGTCTTGGTGATTTGATAAATAATCATGTGCACATAGCTTGGTAGAGTGGGGTATTGCCTTGAGGTTCTACGCTCATGGGTTGAATTAGATTAAGGCTCTAATCTCCACCCCAAAATGAATGGTTTAGGAAAGGGGACGGAGAATCTATTCCCATAACGGTTTAATTCCACCCAGACTGAGGCTTTGAGGTGAGGATAATGTGTTGATGTGATATATGTATCACTAGTGATATAGGGACTTGATTTATTTCCCCTATTCATTGTGATTGATTTCCTTAGACCCTTGTGTAGATGATAATTATGACTAACCCATGGAACATGTGATCAAAATGAATTAAGGAATGAAGATGGTATAAGAAATTAAATTGGGATAAATGTTAGGAGTTAATTAAGTGAACCATGAATATCCAATGGCACCTGAGTTGTCTTTTTTTTACTTACCATTTATTTTGTACTTGCATGCACTATCTATTAGACTGAATATTTTTTATACATTATTGGTGGTGGCCTACTGATTTTTGTACTCACAACATACTCAAGCCGCCATTGGGTACCCAAGCAGATCTCTTGGTTGTAGGTCAGGACAAGGGTAGAGGCCCTACACTAAGATGTTGAGTTGGGCTCAGGATGTACATGGGGAAGGATCCAGACTTAGAGTCGGGACCCATTTTGAGTTTTGGTTGTTTGTATTTTTTGGGTTTCATTCACCTTGCACTAATAGTATGGCATGGCATGGTTGTATTTGATTTTTGGTTTGTACCCTATTTGGGAAATTCTTGGTTATCCATGTTTATTGGTTGTTCATATTTCTTCCGCTAGTAATATTTCATTCTATTGTGGCTCATTCTAATAAAGAGGTTATAGTCTCCCCCATGGGACTTATTAGACCCTCACTTCTAGTCAGTAACCTCCAGCGTACGGGGAGGTGCACTTGAGGTCATGTGATGACTCGGCTCAGGGCACCAGTTTAGTGGCTCCCAGTTCGGGGATGTTACAAAGTGGTATCAAATGGGTTAATTTCTCTTTCTTACAATTTTTTTATGGTATAAAGAAGATTATTATGTTTCATGACTTGGTAATGATCTTGTTCTTGGAAGTATCTAACCTTTTTACAACAGAAAACCCAAGTTACCTTGGGTGGTAATTGTTGTTCTTGATGTGTTTTGTTACAGTTGAATGACATTTCACCGTAGGTGATTCACATGTTGTTTTATTTGAAAGATTTATGATATTTTCCTCATTGTTGGGATGGAATGAGGTTGTGCATTCATGCATCATTTTAGGAACCTAAGAATATAGGTGTCATGCATCATCATAGGCACACACATGCGATTGGTGTGGAGGGAATAGAGAGTATAATTAATTTACTTGATGAATATGAAGAAAATGATACCTAATAATGGTAATTAAAGTGGGTGAATGAAAAGAATAAAAATTAATAGTTAAGGAATATTGTGTATAAAGAAATGCGATGACCGGGTTAAAATTTTGGGTTGTGATAAATTGTAAAGGTTGACTCCATGTCTAAAAGAGAAAGATTGCACAATGACAGTAAAATTGTTAATGAATTTTGCCTAATGAAAGGTGTAAATGATTTAAAATGATGATTTTAACTTATTTTGAAATGGGAAATGTGCCTGAGAGTAAGGGATCATTTTGTAAAAGAATAATCAGTTTGAAGAGGTGTGGATGAAAGACTTTTGATTAAGTAAATTGGTTTCTCAATGTTGACATTGAATCATGGTAGGTATGGTAGAGGGTAGTGTTCAAGGTATAATGATGATTGTTCAGATAGAGTATGAAGAATGATTTGTTTATGGTTGATAGCATGAGATATTTTCCATCTATGGTTAAATCCTATCATACATTCCTTGAATCATCGAGTTAATGATAAGTTTAAGATGATAATGTCTGAGTTCAAGGGTGGGTATCCTCTGTGTTGTTGGTTTGACCCTTGTAGGTGTGGGTTGGGGAAGTGATATTTCCCTAGTTTGAGACTTTGGATTTGGATTGTGAGGCATTTCTGGTGATTATGTGGCCTAGGTGGCATGTTTAGAGAAAACTTGGTAGGGTTGCGGCCCTTGGGTTGTGAGACGTTGTTCAGTAATGTGAGTAAATGAACTCTCATGGTTTGTGACCGTATGGAATACATGTTGGACCCTAGGGAAGGTGCCTGGGTCTTAGTGACCTTGTGAGTAAAGACCTGGAAAGTTGCATTTTGAATCTCAGTGAGTATGTTTTTCTCTTAGTATCAATAAATGTGTATATCATTGGTAAGGAACCTAGAGAAAATGGTCTCTTGGTGCGTTAGGCACAGTGTGCATCGGAATGGGGATAAGAGTGCCATTTCCAAGAATTTTCTTGTTTGTGTCATGATATGTATGGTTTTAGAGAGGTCCAATGGCTTTTATTGATTGTGATTCCATCCTAAGGAGTTGGTATCGTTCATACTTTAATGTGGCCTATGAGATAGGTCGGATATGGTTCCTAGTGATTTTGGGTGTGTGTCGCACATGTAGTTATTTTGGACCTTGTTAGTGGGACTTAGAGTGCTTTATGGTGCATTTTTTACCTTGATGGATAAGTGGGAAGGTTGATGGTTGGTGATTCCACTTGAGTTGTGGTTATGTGATGATAGTTTGGAAAAATAAAGGGTGACCTCATGGGATGTTATCCCATCGGTGCAGGTACCTTGAAATATGAAGCATGGGAGATGCTTCAGAAGTGGTGTAAATGCATACTAATTACCACATAGTTTTATTAAATGGTATATTTGTTCCTGGATCTTTTATAAGGTCACCCTAGTGTTTGTGATAGGAGGTGCGGTTTGTTTCTAAGGATCGTATCATATGGATTCTTAAATCACCTATTTGGATGAAGATTATCGAAGGACTTGAATTCATTTTCTAGTAGAAAATAAAAGGGTGGCTGAAGTGTGTTTATCTTTTTCACTCGATGGTGACACCTAAGGTGAGGATGGTCACACGGTTGAACTTTTTTATATGAATGGAATTGGTTGTTGCATGAGATGTAGAGGTCGCCTCATGGATTATGGGGCTGACTAACCAAGATACATGGTTAGTTAAGTAAGCGGGAGATGGGATACATGTAGAAAAATGTTGATTTGTGAGAGACCATTGGTTGATTGGTGTGGTATACCATTGTGCTTCAGTTTTTAGTTGTCAGGGACGCATTGGAAGAACTCGAGCGGTGTGGTGGAGGTAGTTCCACATGAAACATTGGTTCACGACTGCTTAGTGATTTGGTCGTGGAGTGATGGTTAGACTTGGTTGGTAATCACAGATGAGCTGTGGTGGTTAAGTGTTGATGGGATGCGTTCGGAAGGGGATCCTAAGATCCTTGGTAGGTCATGGTTTTCCATTGATTGAAATCAGAAATTGATACATTAGTGGTGGTGTTCTTCGATAACTTCTTATCATACCTCAGCTAGTGATGATCCTGCCCAATATCTTGATATCGTCTTAGGTATGTTGAGAAGCTTTGGCCTTACGCCAAGATACTTGAAGTTGTTTAATTGGATGAGGTAAATCATGGATTTTACTAGCATGTAAATGGTATGTGTGGAGCTTGATGATGGGATGTACACCTTCTATGGCTTGGGTGAGGTCCTCAGTATGGACTGAATGTCAAAAAAACATCATGGGTTCCGTTCAAGGAAGCTGAGAATGGGCATTGGGAGACGTTTTTTTTCTATTTTTCGGAAAAATCTAGATGGACATGTCTAAGTTTTGGGGTCCGGATTGTGATCAAGTATAAGATTTTGTGGTCAGAATCCCTCATGAAGAGCAATGGTAACGACATTCCTAAGGTGGGGAGTGATAAGTCACTCCTAGATGTGGAGAGGATAACATCAGGTTGGTGTAGTGGCACCAGGATGCCAATGAAGAACTTGTAAGGCGATTGTTAGGTCCCTCAGAGAGGAAATGTGGGACTTGAATTAGGTGACTGATGAGCTAAGTGTTGGCATCGAGATTTGGGTGGTTCCATGTGAATTTTTGATTTCTATGTTGAGGTCGTAGAAGGGTGTGGCTGGATAAGAAAACAGGTTATGGAAAGAGGGTTTGGGTTCTATAACTGCAACGAAGATCAGGGTTAGACTTGGGAAATTTCTCCTTGGGTGGTTTTGGAACATCTTGAAGTTAAGGGAACCTTGGCCATGTGATATGGTGTCATGCCAAGTGTGAAGCCCAATGATGGTCTGGAGGGCGGTAATGCTGTGATGATAGAAACCTACTAAAATTCAGGGAACAGCCACAGTGGATGTGTGGGATGATAATTATAGGCTTCAAGTCAGTAAGCATGTAAAACCCCAAGCTTCCACGGTACGCTTCTCTTTGAATTATACAATAGCTTGCCTTGTACGCAACATCGAGTTCTAACACACCACGACCAACCAAACTAGCAGTTCTGAATAGTATTACCTAATTCTTAAAATTTTATAAATTTTATTTATCAAAATGGACTTCATTTTTGGGTTTGGAATATCAAAATTAGCTTAGGGTAAATTTTTTGTATATTTCTGAAAACTTTCAATTTTTGATGAATAGTGAAAAACATTGTGTTATTGTTTAAAACCTAATTTTTATTTAAATAATTATTTATTTTATTTAAATTTATTCTAAGTCAAAATAGATACATAATACCTATATTATTTCAATGTAATTCATTGAAGTCATTTTATAATAAAATTAGATGTATAAAATTTTATTGAATTTTTTAACGTCTTTTACCCACATACTAGGCGCATTTTCAAATTTGCATAAAACGTATTTTTACCACTTCTGTGAATTGAATTTCAAAAATCCGAGATACACGGTTGACATTAGTAAGTAAAATGTGGTTCAATAAGATGAAAATAATTTTTTGTGAATAGTAAATTTTGACTTTTATTTACCATGGTTCAAAGTAAATATGGTAATTAAAGGTAAAAAAAGATATTATAATTACCCTAACACATTCCCTAATTCTATTATATAAGTATATTTTGACCAAAATCAACCTTAGGAATAAAATTTTATCCTTTTGGTTCATTTGTATTGGATTAGGACACTTAATATTATTTTATTTAAAGAAGAGTTAAAAGTGTTACATTCAAAGTTTAATAACAAAAACATTTTTAATATAGGGATATTCATAAGATAAATTAGACTATAAATATTCATTAGAAATCTAAAAAAAATTCCTACATAGTGGTATTTTATTTATAATTTTTATACATTAAATAATTAAATTTATTTATGACACAATGATGATGCAGTAACTACCTTATTATTGAAAGATTAAAATAATTGATATTATAAATATTAATATAATTTTAAATTGAGATTTTTTTGATGAATTAAAACAAATTTTATAGGTTAATATGACATTTTAGTGTTGATTAAATAATTTTTTTTCGAAGTGATAAAGTTGTTTTGACTTTCACAAAAACAAAATACCAAATAGTGTCAAAATTGACATAAATGAGTTTTTAAAACAAATACAACATTATTAATTGATATAATTGTTGGACTCACCTATTTTGATACTCTCAAATCATATTTTTATAATCCCAAATAATATTTTTATAATCCCAAATCCTATTTTCATTTAAGTGAGAGCCATGTCTTCATTCTATGCTAATCTTGTTTCATTAATATTTCATGTTCCTATAGAGTAATATTCATATACTTTCAATCTCACTGCTTGATTGGTTAAGCTTATAGTGCAGAATTTATCTAAGTACAGTGGTTATCGTTACAAGGTTACAGCTACATAGTCACCGTTACAGAGGTCACAGTTACATAGCCCACTGCTACAAGGTTACCGCTACAAGGCTACCATTACAAGGTCACTACTATAAGGATACTGCTACAAGGATACTGCTAAAAGGTCACCACAACAAGGTCACCATTATAGGTTTACTATGACAAGGTCATTGTTACATGGTTACTGGTGTAGGCATACTATTAAAGGTTACAGTTGGAGATTGAGTATGTGCACCTACTATTGAAGCCTACTGATATGAAGGCTATCCTTACCAGTCTAATGACGCTTACTCTTTCATACTTTTTCAATTTCTAAATATTATTCTAACGGTCATTTTTGATAAAATAAATGCTCTAAAATTAATTAATGCTAATTGTAAACATTTCAGGAGACAATACCGTGGACAGTACGAGGTACGAGAAATCATGCACGTGATATACTCATTCCCAATGTCAGACCTCAAATATAAAATGGGAATACCAAAAAATAAGAAGATAGATGGATCGAGAAAACAAAAAGAGAAACATATATGCGGACATGAATAAAGGGTTGCATGAGAAGTGTGATAAAGCTTACTCGCCAGATTAGAAAGTCGAACCATCCAGCACTAAGATCCTGAACCCACAAGCATCACAAATATCATTCTAAGATAAACTCAATCCTTCCTTCTATGCTTCATCAACTCTTGATCAACATCAGAAACAGAACACTGAAATCTAGAACCTGGAGTTGTGACACTCTGTTTTGGAAACAACTTCCAGAGATTGACTCGAGCTTCAACGTTACTCATTCCAAGGAGTCAAGAGCTGATCTGCAAACACATAGATCCTCCTAACTCTTTCTCATCATAACTGCTCTATTGTGTTTCTTTCTTTTACATATTCGAGAAGTGTGTGTCACTGTTTATATCACACACTGTCTCTTGTGCTTAAACTGGAGGATATTAAATATCCTCACATCAAACTTCACCTTATCTATATTTCCCATGTATAACTATGGAAGAGACCACGTGTGGTCTATATTGATTTTTTATTCCACGAAGAACAGTGGTAGAGGGTGTGTTCCATGGATAGTTTGTGAAAACTATTGTAAAGCCCGATACAGGCTGTGTGTCAAGTTTTAATATAACTGCTTGGTGGAAGGTGATCACTAAGTGGATAGGATTGGGTCTTGGCGTGAGACTAAACCTCTTGTTTACATTGTTGTGAAAATCCTCATATAATCTATTTTGATTTTATCCATTGCTTATATTTTATAAAACATAAATCTATTTTTGCTTACACTTTGATAGTTAGTTTTGGTTAGTGTGTGCATTTTTTTAATTCAGTAAACTTGTTTCAAAAGTTGAATTGGTGTTCTAAACAGATTCATATAAGGATTAATCACCCTTTCAGAAACTTGTTGATCAATTGAACATTTACATTTCTACTTCCTTAATTAACTGGTCCATTTTTAAATTGGGGGTTTTATTAACCATAAAGTTTTTAAAATAAATTTTAATTGGAACTCAATTCAACCCCCCCCCCCCCCTCCCTCTTGAGTATCCACACTGACCAACATTTGGTATCATAGGATTCTTTTTGTTTATCCATACAATTGTTTTTAACTATGCTTTTAGTTGTATCTTGAAGATCTTAAAAAAATTCATATCTAAATTTTTAGTTCTTTAAATTCTAAGTAACTATGGAAACTAAAGTTGATGGTGTTACTACTAATAGGCCACCTTTCTTTAATGGTAATAACTATGCTCAGTGGAAATTAAAAATGAAAATGTATCTAGAGAGCATGGGACCTGAAATTTGGGACACAATTGAAGAAAAACATACATTACCTGCTACTGCTAGGGACACATGGTATCAGTTGACTACAGCCACATATAACAATAACTATAAAGCAATGAATACTTTGTACTGTTCTCTAGGTGATGATGAATTCAGTAGAATATCTTCTTGTAAAATTTCATATGAAATATGGGATACTTTAGCTATTTCTCATGAAGGAACAACTAATTTTAAAGAAATGAGATTAAATACATACACTATTAAATATGATAATTTTAAAATGAAGCCTGATGAACCTATCTTTGAAATGTATCTCAGGTTCAATTAAATAGTGAATACTATGAGTCTGCTTGGAAAACCAGTGGATAGCAAGGGCCATATTATAAGACTTCTTCGATGCCTACCTGACAGATGGAGAGGGTCTTCTATTTCTATCCGAGAATCTTGTGACATAAGCAAACTTCCAGTAAAGGAACTAATTGTAAATATTATGATGTATGAAGAAGAAATTAAGGTGAATCAAGAAGTAGATGAATAACCAAGGAAGAAATCTGTAGAATTTAAGACTACTACCTCAAAGAACAAGGATAAAGAAAAGTTCAACCTCCTGTAGACACTTCCACAAGTGAAGACTCAGAAAGTGATGAAGAGATGGCTCATCTTTCTAGAAGGTTCAAAAAATTATATCAAAAGAAGAGATTATTCAGGAAGTCAAAATACAAGGGAAAGTATGCTAGTAAATAACAATGGAATAAAGATAGAAAATGTAATGACAACTCAAATGAAATAATCTATTATGAGTGCAAACAAAAATGTCATGTGAAGGCAGACTGCCCCAAGATGAAATTTAAGAAGAAATATGAAGATAAGGGCAAAGGTTATAAAAAGGATATGAAATCTACCTGGAGTGCTTCAGAAGACAGCTCCATTGGATCTGATGCTTTTGATAGTGAACAGAACAATCGTGCCAACTTATGTTTTATGATAGAAACATATGAGGTAACACCTAATTCCCCTATTTCTAATGATTATTATTCTGGGAATGAAGGTGAATCAAACAATGATGAAAATATGACTAAGGATGAACAATTTGAATACTGTGGAATGCTTGAGGATACTTTCAATGAACTCAAGGATAAATTTAAATTATTGAAAATAAAACATTCTCTAAATGCAAATTATATATCTGATCTGGATATTGAGAAGTAAAAATGTGCTTAGCTATTAAAAGAAAATACAGAACTCAAATTATCCAATGAGAAATTAAGAAGAGATCTTGAAAAATTTACTGCTGGTAGAGATACCTTGACTCAGTTTCTAGGACAATAGATTTCCCCAAAATATACAACTAGTCTAGGATATCAGCAAGGAAAAAGAAGTATCATTAAAACTAAATTTATTCCAAAATATGGGCAATACACAGCTAGTTCAAGTTCTGGACCATTTCTTGAAAAACAATTCTCTGAAGGACCGAACAAATTGTTTATGTCTCAAAATATATCTGTTGATTATAGGAAATCTGTGAGACAAGTTTGAGTTCCCAAAGTTCTCCTTTCTAACCTCTATGTACCCAAGAAAATATAGGTTCCAAAGTTACCTCATGTCTAATCTTTTTTACAGGAAAATTGTCTAAAGAGCTCCTGTAAAGCTCTGTGGTACTTAGACAGTAGATGTTCAAGACATATGAGAGGATACTATTCATGTTTCAAGATTATGATTAAATTTGATGGTGGATATGTCACATTCGGTGATAATGAAAAAGGTAAAATCATCGACCTGGGCCATATTGGTAACCCTAATACTATATTAATTTCAAAAGTACTTTTTGTTGATGGGTTAAAAATACAATCTTCTAAGTATTTCTCAATTGTGTGATGATGTTTTAAATGTTAAGTTTTAAAATGATGGATGTAATGTTTTTAATTCTAAAAATAATTTAAAATTTAACTCTCATAAATGAAAATGTATATGCTGTTGATTTAGCTTCTTTAGTTAAGAAAAAAATTTCTTGTTTAAATGTGTTTCGTAAGGAATCCTGGTTGTGGCACAGAAGACTAGGACACTGTAATGTGCACTCACTTAGAAAACTGACTATTAAAGGTTTAGTAAGAGACTTACCTAAATTGTAATTCCCTCTTAACAAAGTGTGTAATCCTTGTCAAAAGGGAAAACAACACAAAGTTTCTTTCAAACCAAATAAAGAAGTTTCTACTTCTCAATCACTTGATTTGGTTCACATAGATTTGTTTGTACCATCAAGAGTTTCAAGTTTGAATGGGAAGCACTATGTTTATTTTCTTGTAGATGACTTTTCTAGGTACACTTGGGTATACTTTATTTATCAAAAAAGTAAAGCTTGTTCTTATTTTATCAAATACTCTAAGTCTATAGAAAATTTTAGTGGACTTAGAATCAAGACCTTGAGAATTTATCATGGTTGTGAGTTTGAAAATCAAGATTTTGAATCTTATTGCTCACATAATGGCTATAGTCACAACTTTTCTGCTCCTAGAACACCTCAACAGAATGGATTCGTAGAAATAAGAAATAGGACTCTTCAAAAGATTTCTAGGATAATGCTCAATGAATATGATTTTCCAATTTACTTTTGGGCTGAAGCTGGAAATACAGCTTGTTACATTATCAATAGAGTCTTGATTAGACTGATTCTTAAGAAGACCCCTTATGAGCTTTGGAACAATAGGAAGCCTAAGGTTAATTACTTTAGAGTTTTTGGTTTCAAAGTCTTTATCCTTAATACTAAAGATAATCTTGACAAATTTTCTTCCAAAAGTGAGGAAGGAATTTTCCTAGGTTACTCAATCTCGAGTAAAGCCTATAGAGTATTCAATAAGAAAACCAAATGTGTGGAAGATTCAGTTCATGTAAAATTTGATGAGACTGATCTACATGAACCCAAAACCTCCCTTGAAAATCTTGAGGAAGATGTGTAAATTCTGGATCTTAATGATAATGATAGTGAACCTCCTGTAAAAGTAACCAGTTCTGGGAATCTTCCAGAATATGCATTTGTTGAGCCTGAACTAATAGACAATCATGATGAGCCTAGTTCAACTCTTTCTAGAGGTATTCAAACTCTAAGGAATCATGATTTATATGCTTTAGTATGTGATTTAAATCGAGGAACACAAACTAGAGCTTCTCTGAGAAACCAGGTTGAACATCAAGTTTTTCTTTCACATCTTGAACCTAAAAATATCAATGATGCTATCAGTGATGAATTTTGGGTGATGGATATGCAAGAAGAATTGAATCAGTTTGAGAGAAATAAGGTTTGGGAATTAGTAGATAGACCTAAGGACACTTTGACCATAGGCCCTAAATGGGTGTTTAGGAACAAAGTTGATGAGTCTAGAAATATAGTTAGAAACAAGGCTAGACTAGTTGCACAAGGGTATAGTCAAGAAGAAGTAATAGACTATGAGGAGACCTTTGCACCTGTAGCTAGGTTAGGGTCTATTAGGATACTACTTGCTTATGCAGCTCATCTGAATTTCAAACCTTATCAAATGGATTTCAAAAGTGCATTTCTAAATGGATATATAATTGAAGATGTATTTGTTGAATAACCCCCTGGATTTACAAATCCTCATCTTCCAAATCGTGTTTTTAAACTTCATAAAGCTTAATATGGTCTAAAGTAAGCTCCAAGAGCTTGGTATGATAGAATTAGTTCTTTTCTTATTTCCAAAGGTTTTACACAAGGGATAGCTGATCCAACTCTCTTTATTAAAAGGATTTCCAAAGATGTTTTAATAGTACAAATCTATGTAGATGATATAATTTTGGGATCTTCTAAAGATTCTTTATGTACTGATTTTTCAAAAATGATGCAAGATGAATTTGAAATGAGTTTAATGGGGGAACTAAAAATTTTTCTTGGATTTCAAATCTTTCAAAACAAATATGGTATTATTTTAAATCAAAGTAAATATACTAAAGATCTTTTAAAATGTTTTGGTTTGGATAGTAGTAAAGGTAGTGATACACCTATGAGTACCACTTTCAAATTAGATTCTGATGAAATTGGAGAACCAGTGGATAAAAACAATTACAGAGGTATGATTGGGAGTCTGCTTTATCATACTGCTAGTAGACCTGATATTATGTTCAGTGTATGCATGTGCAATCAATTTCAAGTCAATCCCAAAGAGTCTCATTTGAATGTTGTTAAAAGTATTTTTAAATATCTCAAGTACACTATAAATTCAGGACTATTTTATCCAATAGGATAGCCTTTTGATATAATAAGTTATTTGGATGCTGACTTTGCTGGTTGTGAGTTAGATAGAAAGAGCACCTCTGGAACATGTCACATTTTAGGAAAGTCACTAGAATTATGGTGTGGTAAGAAACAGAAATTAGTTACATTATCTACAGTAGAGGCTGAATATATAGCTACAGGTAGTTGTTGTGCTCAAATTATATGGATGAAACACACTTTACTAGACTATGGATGTCAATTAAAACATGTCTCTATAAACTGTGACAACACAAGTGATATTAACATCTCTAAAAATCCAGTATCTCATTCTAGGACAAATCATATTGATGTAAGACATCACTTCTCGAGAGATCATTTTCAAAAAGGTGATATCACTCTTGAATTCATTGGTAATGAACACCAATTGGCTGATATATTCACAAAGCCTTTGAATTATGAGAGGTTAAACTACATCAAACATGAGTTAGGTATGATAAACTGTTTCCATTAGAACCGCATTGTCAGACCTTACCATCAAACCTCGCTTTTAGAACCTCACCGTTAAACTTTCACTGTTAGAACCTCACTGTTGGACCTCACTATTAGAACCTCACTATTGGAACTCACTGTTAGAACCTCACCATTAGGACCTCACTGTTAGGATCTCACCGTTAGACCTTACAGATACCTCCTTACCGATAGACATTCGAAGTCCGGGACTTTTCATTTTGTGTGCTCTCAATCAGAATCTGAAATGTTTTTCTGCTATTATTTAATTATTTTATCTGTTTTACTTTTTGATCCCTAAATGATAAAAATAGAACACAGACTACATTTCAATCCACATCAAACCCTCTTTTGAACCTATTTCTCTAAAATCCCAAAACCTAAACCTCTATTGAAACCTCAAACCACTCCGAATTAATGGCTAGATTTAAGAAGCTGGTGGTCAATGATGAAGGAGACGTGCCTGACCCTAAGAGACCCAGATCTGAGTCGAGTAGTGGAATCCAGTTAGTAGCAAAGTTACTGAACCTACATTTATCCAAAAGGAAAATATTAGTTGAGAAGGAATTAAGTTCATAGTGGCTGCTTTCGAGTCGATATTTGGTGCTTAAGGAACTGGAAGCTCAAGGCTGGGTTGAATGTTTTTCAAACAACAATGGACCCTATTACCCGAAATTGGTGAAAGAATTCTATGAGTATCTGAAGTTCGGACAGTCTGAGAATGAGAACTGGATGACTTCTAGAGTAAATGGAGTAAATTTAAGTTTCTCCTCTGCTGAATGGGCTGATTGTTTAAGGATTCCTCATGAAGGAATTTATGAATATTACTCAAAAGTGGTGCCTCCCACTAGTGAGTTATTTTGATATGAAGAACCTTTAGCTGAGTTGACAGGAAATGGAATTCCTAGGAAAGTCATTTTTGCTGAAATGGAAGGAGAGGATAAGATGATTTTTAAATTTTTTCAGCATGTGATAAGTCCCAAGAGAGGGGACTTCGCTGTTTTTAAGTATCAAGAAATTTTCATACTGTATTTGTTGAAGCATGGACATAAGAACAACCTGTGTAGGTTGTTGATGATTCAACTTTAAGACATGACCAAGACTAGTTACAAATCCAATTCCCTAATCCATGCCAAGCTAATATCTCTTATGTTGAAAGTAAAAGGAGTTACTGGATATAATTAAGAAATTGTTGTTGTACAAGATAACCATTGCATCACCAAAGTGATTTTCAAGATGATGAAGATTAACTGGAATCCATGGATGAGAAGATGGGTGAATGATTAAGATATGGTGTATGAAGAGTTTAATCATGTGACTCATCCTACTAGGCCTAAGAATAATAGAGACCCTAGTCTTAAGCCTGATGAAGCAGAGTCTGCCTACTCAGATGAAGAAGAAGAAGTTGTTGATGTGAAAGGAAGAGTGGACTCTCTTATAGATGACAGGAGTGACCATGACCTTCCTTCAAATCCTCATGAGACTATTATATCATTTGGTGAACCTATCCCACCAAAGAGATTACCTAGAATGGAATTTGTCCTAAGGGACAGTGATAAAGAAACCAATGAAGAAGAAGGGGATGAAATTTTCTTAAGAGAAGTTAGAGATTCCTCAGATGAGGATGAGGACTCTGAATCAAGTCATTCTGACCTTGAGATAGTTACTGCTGAAAAAGAAGAGTAATTTCTAAGTCTTAGTCCACTAATATGACATACAGAAAGGGTAGAAAATGGAGAACAAGAAGAATCTTCTCATTCAGTTGAGGCTGGTCTAGTTTTGGAAGTGGTTTAAGATTCTAAGGAGGAAGTGGAAGTGAACCTTCCTGATGTTACAGTTGATCAAGGAGGGATAGAGGAAATGAATGTGGCCGATCAGGAGATTGCCCTAATTGAGGGGGAGGAACCTGTTGTTACAGGCTCAGTTGCTATTTTTCATGAGATTAAAGGCTGGTATGAGGACCCTGGATTTATGGTGTTGGGTCTAGAATATGATTAATCAGAAGATGATAAGCCTAACAGAAGACCCTTAGTGCCAAACCTCACTATTTTCCCTTTATAATCCTCTTTCCCTCAAGACTTTGTTAGAAAGGCAGATCTTCAATCCCTGAAATTCAACCTAAAAAAGTGTCTAAGGATAGGTCCTAACAAGTGGAAAAGGTTGTTGCTCTATCTCATGAGAACTTATCATCTGACTTAGCCAAAATGCAATCCAATATTCAATATACTCTGCTCCAGGAAGTAAGGCAATGCCAGAGTCAAATCAGTGAGTTGGAAGAATCTATAGATTCAGTGAAACAGTCTATTTCCAAATTAGATGCTTATATGGCTTCAAGGACTCTGGTGGACAGAGAGATTGCATATGTCAAAAGTATAGTTCAGAAAATGGTCACAGTGTTTGAGGATTTAAAGAAATCTATGGAAACACATGTGAAAGGGAAAGATGATGATGTCAAAAGATTGATCAGTGGGCTGAAAAAATCTTTCAAGGAGATAGTGGCCTTCTCTCAGGCTCCTCTAGCTGTATCTGCTTCCACTTCAGACTCTCCTCTATTTTACATTGAAGCCTTTAGGACCATTATTCAAGAAGAAGTAGTAAAGTTCTCTGGTGTAAGTTCCTCAGACTCTCAGGTCATTTCCATCACTAAGGAAATTCATAATCTTGTGGGAAACTATTTAAGGGAAGCTGCTCAAGGTCAGAAGGCCATAAAAGATCAAGTTGACTTATAATACAAACTTGGTTTACACCAATCATCAGATGGATGGTCACTTCAAGTTGCTTTTGAAAAACTTAAGGATCCCACCTGTCACTCAGGCCTTTAAGGATCTGGTTAGCAGACTCAGAAAATTGACTCCTGTTTTGGAACAATTCATGAAGAATAAGGATGATTTTATTTCTTCTATGGAAAGAGGTGGCATTATCATTATGGAATTCAAGAATCTTCTCCTACCTTTCCTCCATGTGGACTGCACTCCAATCATAGTTCCTTCTGCTCTGTCTGCTTATTCAGCCGCTTCAGGTTCCACCAGTACTACTCTTTTGATGACTTCTACCCAAGCCATTAGAATCTTGACTCCCTCGATTCCTCATAGATCTACTCTCTATAGGTATACAGATGCTTCTATTGTAGCTCCTTCTACCTTACTAACTGCCATGCCTCAGCCTATACCTCCACCTTCAGTACCTGCATCCTCAGCCTCCAAGTACAAAGCTCATATGGGCATATCTGATGTGGATTGAGTGTGGACTGTCTTAGTTGATAGGGATTAGTGTATCAATTTTTGTATACTATACTTGTGTTTTATTAATCAGGATTCTCTCTTTTCATTATTATTTTTGTTCTATACGCTTTTTTTTAATTACAAAGGGGGAGGAAATATTAAAGGAGAAAAGGGGGAGAAGTCATTCACGGGGAAGAAAAATTTCAAGACTTAAATCTTCTAATTCAATGACATTAGTAGTTGTGTTTTACCTTGATTAAAATCTCTTATCAATGAAATAATTTGTGATTATCAAAAAGGGGGAGATTGTTGTACTCACTTGTTTTGATAATCTCAAATCATATTTTGATAATCCCAAATCATATTTTTAAAATCCCAAATCCTGTTTTCATTTAAGTGAGAGCCATGTCTTCATTCTATGCTAACCATGTTTCATTAATATTTCATGTTCCTATAGAGTGATATTCATATACTTTCCATATAACTTCTTGATTGGTTAAGCTTACAGTGCAAAATTTATCTAAGTACAGTGGTTACCGTTACAAGGTTACAGCTAAATAGTCACCGTTACAGAGGTCACTGTTACAAAGCTGACCGCTACAAGGTTACCGCTACAAGGATACCATTACAAGGTTACCGCTACAAGGATACTGCTACAAGGATACCGCTACAAGGTCACCTCTACAAGGTCACCGTTACAGGTTTACCGCGAAAAGGTCATCATTACATGGTTACTGGTGTGAGCATACTGTTAAAGGTTATAGTTGGAGATTGTCGATATGAACCTATTATTGAAGTCAGCCGATAAGAAGGCTACAACTACCAGTATAATGATGCTTACTCTTTCATACTTTTTCAATTTCTCGATATTATTCTAATGGTAATTTTTTTATAAAATAAATCCTCTGATATTAATTAATGATGATTGTAAACGTTTCATGAGACAATACTGTGGACAGTACGAGGTACGAGAAAGCATGCACGTGATCTACTCATTCCCATTTTCAGACCTCAAATATAAAAAGGTAAGACCAAGAAATAAGAACGGAGATGGATCGATAATACAAAAAAGAGAAACATATACGCGGGCACGAAGAAAGGGTTGCATGAGTAGTGTGATAAAGCTTACCCGCCAGATCAAAAAGCCAAACCATCCAGCACTAAGATCCTGAACCCACAAGCTTCATGAAGCTCATTCTGGGATAAACTCATTCTTGCCTTCTGTGCTTCATCAACTCTTGATCAACATCAGAAACAAAACACTGAAATCTAGAACCTGGAGTTGCAACACTCTGTTTTGGAAACAACTTCCAGAGATTCACTCGAGATTCAACATTACTTATTCCAAGGAGTAAAGAGCTGATCTAAAAACACATAGATCCTTCTAAACTCTTTCTCATCATAACTTCTCTATTGTGTTTCTTTCTTTTACATCTTTGAGAAGTGTGTGTCACTGTTTATATCACACACTGTCTCTTGTGCTTAAACTGGAGGATATTAAATATACTCACATCAAACTTCACCTTATCTGTATTTCCCACGTATAATTGTGGAAGAGACCGTGTGTGGTCTGTATTAATTGTTTTTTCCACGAAGAACAGTGGTAGAGGGTGTGTTCCCTAGATAGTTTGTGAAAACTATTGTAAATCCAGATATAGGTTGTATCTCAAGTTTAAATATAACTGCTTGGTGGAAGATGATCACCAAGTGGAGAGGATTAGGTCTCAGCTTGAGACTGAACCTCTTGTTTACATTGTTGTGAAAATCCTCATATAATCTATTTTGATTTTATCCACTACTTATATTTTCTAAAACATAAAACTGTTTTTTCTTACACTTTTATAGTTAGTATTGGTTAGTGTGTGCATTGGTTTAATTTAGTAAATTTGTTTCAAAAGTTGAATTGGTGTTCTACACTAATTCATCTGAGGATTAATCACCCTTTTAGAAACTTTTTGATCAATTGAACATTTAAATTTCTACTACCTTAATTAACTAGTCCGTTTTTAAATTGGGGGTTTTCTTAACCATAAAGTTTTTAGTATAAATTTTAATTGGAACTCAATTCACCCCCTCTTGAGTATCCACTCCGACCAACAATAATATTCCTAAAAATCTAAGGTTCATAAAAATGACTTAGATAAGGTTATATATATCAATAATAAACCACTTTTGGTTCTCTTGGCTTTTATATTAAGTTTATTAACCCTTTATTATAATAATACAAGAATACATGGTAAAAGTTAAACTATTTAACTAAGAGTTAAATATAAAAGATAAGGTTAATATGGTGACCTAAACTTATCTAAAACTTATTAGTTGAGAGTTTTTAGACCCATTCCCCCCTTATCCTTGAAATAAACCCTTTTTGAGACATCATAAACTGAATATTATTGTATAATAAAATAATATTCAAATCTTTCTCTAAAGTGACCCTCACCTCTCTTATAAAAGGGTACTTCCCCTTCTCTCAAAATCACACATCCAAAGACATTTGGCTCAAACAACCCCTACTCAAATATCCTCCCAACTACCCTCAATTAAACAAAGAATCCTTACTTTGATCATAAGTCATCCTAATTATCCCTTTTGATCAAATCAAAAGGAAACACCCGCAGAAGATGTGATAATTTCACCACCTCTTTCAATGTTCTTTTCTTCTTACACTTACTATTTATTTGTTGTTTCCATACCAAAATAATAACTCCAGTACCTTATAAAAACTATGATTTTATTATAAATACGGTACAACCACATTCATTATTCTATCAATCTTATGAATGACAAGTCACCATATGTGCGTACGTAAGCCTTACCGTCTCCACGTCCTGGTGTAGTTTGTTATTAAAACACTTCATTATTTGGATGGGTATAATAATGAGTATAAATAATGTAAATAATAAATATATCATGTTAATTCTTCTGTATATATGATATACCATCTAATTACATACTATTTCACCATCAATAGAATGATATTTTCGCTCGTTCATACGTACGGATTACCGTCTCCACAAACGCGATGAAATTCATTCCCCATCATAACCATTCAAGAATAATTTTCATTTTATGATTAAAAATAATTTTTAATAACTTAATATCATTCTGTATATGAATCAAATACATCATATCCATAACAAACATGGCTTTCGTAACCAAGCATATAAAGTAAAGTGGGTCAGTTAACACCCAAAACAATGATACTACTAAAATATTATTAACAAAGTAATATTAGAAGATCATATATAATATCATATTTATGTATGTGGTTCTTTTATAATTTAATAAAAATGATTTAACTATTATACATAAGTTTAATGTACCCTTTATTAAGGAACATTACAAGGTAAGGATTAATTCTACAATCTCTTCATTATCTGAGGTTGTTTATACATGAGTATTTATTGGGACCGCTTTATCATCCACATCTGTGTTTCTTAAAAATATATTTCAAAAAAAATCTTATTTCCTATAATATGGGTTAAATTCATTTATACCCTTGTTTAACTTTTTATAAAAAAAAATTGAATGGAATCTTTCTGTCATTTTCCAAACATGGTACTTTATGACATTTTCGAGTAATTAAGTAAAGAATATTTTTTTTAACTTATACGGTGAGTGCGGCTATTTTCCACTGTTATAACACCTTAGAATCTTCCCTTACAATATTATAAGAATATTTTCAAAATAAATGTTTTCTTTTATAATTATTTTACTTTTAAATAATTTCAAAATATAAAGAGATATTTTTCTCAAATAGTTTTTTTTCATCTATGTCAACATCCTTTGATGGATTTTACACTTATTTGAAGTTGATTTATTATGATACAATCTTCCATATTTTATTGAAGGTTTTGTAATATGTTTGACTATGGATGTGTTATTTTTATACCATTCATGGTTTATAGATAAAGTATTGACATTTCGTATGCTATTTTTTAATATGAATGGTTATATTATGTTTCAACCTTTTCATATGAGGAATGTATTGGACTTAGTAAGTGACGGGTGGAACCTGCTATAGATCCTCGATGCATCAGTATGTCTCATGAGACAAACTAGTGTCTTAGCACAAGACCTTGAAAAAATATTCTTTGTAGTCTTGGTATGAGGCCTTGACTATGTGGTTATGATGTTCGGAATTATGCATTTCATTATTATGAAATTGGCTATTGATGTTACATGAGATTATTCGACTAGTAGAATATCCATGTGAACAAGTAAATTGAGTTATTTGATTTATCTTTGCTATATTATGCTGAAGTTTAAGTTTAAAAGGATTTTTTTTAGTCTTATAAATTTCATTAAATGTTTATGCTTATTTATGATAGTTTCTACTATATTGTTATCCTTACTGAGCATCTGAGATCACCCCTTTCTATGTTTTATTTTTTCCAAAATGTGAAGAAGTATATTTTGACTAACCTGCAGGGATAGACTAAGGGATATGAGTGTATTTTATGGAGACACAATGTTGCTTTTTCATTTCATCATGTAATGTAAAACTTATGCATATATCTAGTACTTACAAGGATACTAAATTGATCAGTCTTTCGAGACATGATTCCTTGTATCATGCCAATGTTATGTAACTATGCAGAGACTCTGGGTAATTGGGGTTTGGGCATTACAGTTGGTATCAGAGGAAGTTTAGTACAAACCTTTGAAGTTAGATTTAGAAAAAAATCCGATTATAGAACATTACCCTAAGATAGAATTTGTTGATTAGTATAGAAAAAATTCCTATAATTTTGGTAATGTAGATATTTTGTGATTTTTCCAAGAAATAAATCACTGTCTGGATACGAGAAGGTAGAGGCAGCTCTAGAAAAGATGTACCTATGAGTGGAAACTTCGACAAGGAGTTTTGGGCTTGACCTGAGGTATCCTGGTACCTAAAAATGGACCTTGATGCACTCTTGGTTACAACACTCTAAGGGGATATGCTTAGGATAATTCACATTTTCTTTAAAAATAATTATGAAGGATTTATGAGTAAATACTTCCTCAAAGAAAAAAAAACATTTATGACTATGGATTATATGCATAAACTGTTCAATTTATGTTAGATATTTTATGTATTGCGATTCATAAACTAATCTAGTGTATTCCATTATTTAGAAATTGCGCCTAGTGAATGGAATGGAAAACTTATCAACGTACGTAATCCATATAGGTATTTCCCTCCTAATCAAGATAATTATAGTGGATCTGGTGATGCAACTGGTGCAGATCATCTTATCACCATACTGGGACAACTCACTCAGGTAATGAATAATAATCTTATCTATATGGAGCACCCAGATCCACAACGTGGAGGATCTATGTTAGACTACTTCATGAGGAAACAACCACCAACATTTAATAGGACTAAAAATCCATTTTTAGCTGAGCAATAACAAGTTACTTAGAGAGAATATTTCATTCTTTGGGGAGTAGTGAAAGGGAAAAAGTTGTCATGGAAGTTTATCGCCTCGTAGAAGATGCAAATCAATGGTGGTCATTGATTCAAAAAACAGAGGAAGATGATGAGGTATAAAATATGGAATAGAAGGATTTTAAATAGATTTTATAAGAAAAATACTTTCCTCATGACCATCGAGCAGATATGGAAAGGCAATTTCTGAGTCTGAGGCAAAAGGAGGATGAGAATGTCGCAAAGTATGAGGATAACTTTACAAGGTTATCAAGGCATGCGACAGATTATATAAGTAAACTAAAGAGTAATATTGATTGATTCTTTGATGGGTTAAAACTATTTCTCTATCAAGTATTAGTCTCACAATCCCTCTCATCGTATGAAGATATTGTCTCATGTGATATCAAGATAGAAAAGGAATTATATAAGTCTTACGAATTTAAAGAAAATCAAGAGAAGAAAAGATCTGTTGAACACTATAGAAATGTAAATAATGGGAATAAGGGAAACGTTTAATTTCCATCCTGTAGTAAATGTGTGAAGAAACACCCTTGTACTTGCCTGAAGGGAATGGTAGTCTGTTATAAGTGCGGTGAAAAAGGCCACCAAGCTCCTGATTACAAGGTAAAGAAATAGGTTGTCAATGTTGAATGCTACAATTGTAGAGAAATGGGGCATTATTCAAATGAATTTATTAATATCCAAGGAAACTTACCTTACAAAAGGCCAAGAGAGCAAGGATAAGATTATGTGATCACTACTGTTGAGGTTGAAGCTTCGAATGACACGGTGGCAGGTAATTTAATGGTTTTCTCAAATTTAGCAAATGCTTTATTTGATTTTGGATCATCACATTGTTTCATATCTTCCCAGTTTGTTAAGAAAATTAGATCTTTCCAATTTGATTTAACAAAGGATATTTTAGTAAAAACTCCTAAGGGAAGTATCATTACAACAATGTTATGTGAATCAGTTCCCATTAGGGCATATAAACGTGCTTTATCTGCTGATCTCATCACCATACCCATTATTGAATTTGATATAATCCTTGGTAAGGATTCGATTTCAGACCATGATGAGAAAATTTATTATAAGAAGAAGGACGTTACAATTTTTGATGATAATAAGGAGTACCTTATCTTTAGAGAAGGAATGTCACCATCTGATTCTCATCAAGATCCACCCCCAGTAGCTCTACTAAATTCAATTATTGGGGAGGAAGTGATTGAAATAACTATGGGTGACGAAAATAATGTTCAAATAGAGGACGTACCTATTTTGCAAGAATATGTTGATGTGTTTCCATAGGATTTACATGGCCATCCTCTAGAATGAGAAATTGAGTTTTCCAATGATTTAATTCCTGGTTCAAGGCCCATATCGAAGACCCCTTAGAGAATGGACACTTTGTAATTAGTGTAATTAAATAAAAAACTAGAGAAATTGAGTAATAAAGTATTTATTCGCCCTAGTGTTTCTCCATGGGGAGCCCCAGTTCTTTTTGTTAAGAAGAAAGATTGATCTATGAGGTTGTGCACTGACTACAGGGAGATCAATTCTATAACAATAAAGAAAAATTATCCCCTACCTTTCATTGATGATTTATTCGATCAACATCATGGAGCTCAATATTTTTCAAAGATTGATCTTCGATCTGGATATCATCAGTTGTGTGTGAAGAAGGAATACATTCTGAAAACATCATTTCAAACTAGGTACGGGCATTACGAGTTTACAGTAATGCCTTTTGAAATGACTAATGCACCCTCTTTTTTCATGGATCTAAGGAATAGAGTTTTCCAGGAATATCATGATGACTTTTTAGTGTTATTTATTGACGATATATTGGTTTACTCCAAAATCTATGAAGATCATAAAAATCACTTGTGCACTAGTCTAAAGACTCTTAGAAGAAATGAATTATATGGGAGGTTTAGAAAATGTGAATTATGGATTCAAGAGATTTCTTTTCTTGTCAATATTGTCTCTAAGGATGGAATCTATATTCATCCTTCAAATACAATAGCAATACAAGAATGGCCAGCTCCGATGAGTATAACCAAGGTACGCAGTTTTATTGGTTTAGCAGGTTATTATCGGTGTTTCATCCATAATTTTCCCCAATTGGATAACCCATTAACCAAGCTCACACGTAAAGGGGTTAAATTTGTTTGGAAAAAATAGTGTGAAGAATGTTTTTAAGAACTGAAGAGAAGATTATTCAATGATCCTATCTTGAATCTACCATCGAGGAATGATGGGTTTATTATTTATAGTGATGCTTCAAAGAAAGGACTTGGTTGTTTCCTTATGTAGAATGATAGAGTTATTGCCTATGAATCACAATAGCTAAAATTTGTGAACAAAACTATCTCACTCATGATCTTGAGTTAGAAGATGTAATATTTTCTTTTAAGATATGGAGACACTATCTCTATGGTGAAAATGTGAGATATATACCAATCACAAGAGTTTGAAGTATATTTTCTCACAGAAAGAACTCAACATGAGGCAAAGACAAAGGCTTTAACTACTCAAGGATTATGATTACACTATACAATACCACTTGGGGAAGGAAAATAAGGTGGCAGATTCTTTGAGGAGAAAGGATCATGGAGTTTTGAACAAGATGAGAGTTTAAAGGGATCCTATGTTCATGGATCTAGTAAATATATATATGGGAATAATCATTAAAGGTGAAACATCAATACTTTTTCAAATTTTTTTCAAACCATCTTTACTAGAACGGATAAAAAGTTCTCAAACTGATAATAAGGAGTTTCAAAACAAAATTAAAGCTGTGAATGATGGGATATTGATTGACTTCGTATATGAAGATGGAATTTTGAAATTTGGGAAGAGACTTTCTATTCCTGAAATACCTATTCTAAAAAGAGATTTATTTTATGATGATTATAGCTCCAATTTCTCTATACAACTCGGTAGCACTAAGATGTATAGAGATTTGAAGGAACATTTTTGGTGGCACAACATAAAGAGGGAGATTGTGGATTATGTGTCAAGACGTATAGTTTTTCAACAAGTGAAGGCCAGAAGACAACATCCAAGAGGAGTCATGCAACCTATTCCCATACCTGAGTGGAAATGGGATGATATTACGATGGAATTTTTCATGGGGCTACCAAAGACTCCTAGAAATAATGATGCAATATGGGTCATTTTTTATCGTATTACCAAGTCATCACATTTTCTTGCTATAAGAGAATGTTTACCACTTGAAAGTTTAGCAAGACTATATATAAATGAAGTTGTAATACTTTTTGGAGTACCCCTATCAATTATTTCTGATTGTGATCCTCGTTTTACATCGAGATTCAGGAAAAGTATTCAAAAGGCCCTGGATACTGAACTTCGTTTGAGAATAGCCTACCACGCTCAAATTGATGGACAATCAGAATAGACTATTCAAACCTTATAATACATGTTGAGATCTTGCTCACTTGACTTTCAAGGTATGTGGGATCAGTATTTACCTCTGGTATAATTTTCCTATAATAATATCTTTCATTCAAGTATTAAGATGGCACCAAATGAAGCGTTATATGGAAATAGATTTTGCACACCAACTTATTGGGATGATGTTGGTGAAAGAAAACTTGTAGGGCCAGAACTTGTTCAGGAAACAATGGAAAAGGTGAAGATTATCTAAACCCACATCAAAGCATCTCAAAGTAGGCAAAAGAGATATGTCGATAACTAAATGAAGGATTTGAAATTTCAAGTGGGAGATCATGTTTTCTTGAAGGTATCTCCATGAAAGGGTGTTATACGTTTTGGTAAGAAGGGTAAATTAATTCCCAGGTACATAAAACCTTTTGAAATTATAGAATGAAATGGAGTTGTATCTTATCATTTGTCGATGCCTCCAAGTCTCTTCAAAGTTCATGATGTGTTCTACATATCACTATTGAGAAAATACATGTCTGACCTAATGCATGTACTCACCTATGAAGAAATAGAACTGGAACCTGATCTATCTTATTTTGAAGAGCATGTCAAGATTCTTAATACCAGAGAACAAGTATTGAGAAACCGGATGACTCGTCTAGTAAAAGTTCTATGGAGAAACCATAAGATTGAAGAGGCAGCGTGGGAACCCAAGGAACTTATGATGAAAAACCACCCAAATATTTTTATGCAGTAATATTCTAGAATTTTTTAGGATGAAATTATTTGAAGGAGGTAAGAATTTAACACTCCAATCTTCCATAGTATGCTTCTCTTTGAATAATATAATAGCTTGCGTTGTATGCAACTTCAAGTTCTAACACACCACGACAAACCAAACTAGACGTTATGAATAGAAATACCCACTTTTTGAAATTTTATAAATTTTATTTATCAAAATGGACTTCATTTTTGGATTTAGGATATCAAAATTATCTTAGGCTGAATTTTTGGTATTTTTCTGAAAAATTTCAATTTTTGATGAATAGTGAAAAACAATGCATTATTGTTTAAAACCTAATTTTTATTTAAATAATTATTTATTTTATTTAAATTTATTATAAGTAAAAATAGATACACAATACCTATATTAGTTCAATGTAATTCATTGAAGTCATTTTATAATAAAATTAGATGTATAAAAGTTTATTGAATTTTTTAACGTCTTTTACCTACCTTCTAGGCGCATTTGTAAATTTGCATAAAACGTAATTTTACCGCTTCTGTGAATTAAATTTCAAAAATACGAGAGACACAGTTGACATTAGTAAGTAAAATTTAGTTCAATAAGATGAAAATAGTTTTTTGTGAATATTAACTTTTGACTTTTATTTACTACGGTTAAAAGTAAATAGGGTAATTAAAGGTAAACAAAAGATATCATAATTACCCTAAAACATTCCCTAATTCTATTGTATAAGTATATTTCGACCAAAATCAACCTTAGGAATAAAATTTTATCCTTTTGGTCCATTTGGATTAGATTAGGACATTTAATATTATTTTATTTAAAGAAGAGTTAAAAGTGTTAAATTCAAAGTTTAATAACAAACACATTTTTAATATAGGGATATATATAAGATAAATTAGACTATAAATATTCATTAGAAATCTCAAAAAATTTCCTACATAATTTTATTTTATTTATAATTTTTATATATGAAATAATTAAATTTATTTATGACACAATGATGATGCAGTAATTACCTTATTATTGAAAGATTAAAATAATTGATATTATAAATATTAATATAATTGTAAATTGATATTTTTGATGAATTAAAATAATTTTATAGGTTAATATGACATTTTAGGGTTGATTAAATAATTTTTTTCGAAGTGATAAAGTTTTCATGACTTTCACAAAAACCAAATACCAAATAGTGTCAAAATTGACATAAATGAGTTTTTAAAACAAATACAACATTATTAATTGATATAATATTCCTAAAAATATAAGGTTCAGAAAAAGGACTTAGATAAGGTTATATATATCAATAATTAACCACTTGGGGTTCTCTTGTCTTTTTATAGTAATTTTATTAACCATTTATTATAATAATACAAGAATACATGGTAAAAGTTAAACTATTTAACTAAGAGTGAAATCTAAAAGATAAGGTTAATATGGTGACCTAAACCTATCTAAAACCTATTGGTTGAGATTTTTTCAACCAATCCCCACCTTATACTTGAAATAAACCCTTTTGGAGACATTATAAACTGAATATGATTGTATAATAAAATAATATTTCAAGCTTTCCCTAAAGTGACCCTCACCTCTCTTATAAAAGGGTACTTCCCCTTCTCTCAAAATCACACCTCCAAATACATTTGTATCAGAAAAACCCTACTAAAATATCCTCCCAATAACCCTCACTTCAACCTAGATTCCTTAATTTGATCATAATCCAACCTAAGTATCCCTTTTGATCAAATCAAAAGAAAACTCTCGAAGAAGAGGTAATAATTTCACCACCTCTTTCAAAGTTCTTTTCTTCTTACACTTCCTCTTTATTTGTTGTTTCCATACCAAAATAATAAATCCAGTACCTTATACATACTATTATGTTATTATAAATATGGTACAACCATATTCATTATTATATCCATCCTATGAATGACAAGTCACCATACGTGCGTACGTACGGCTTACCATCTCCACGTCGTGGTGTAGTTTGTTATTCAAACACTCCATTATTTGGATGGTTATAATAATGAGTATAACTAATGTAAATAATAAATATATCATTTTAATTATTCTTTATATATGATAAACCATCCAATTACATATGATTACACCATCAATAGATTGATATTTTCACTCGTGTGTACGTACGGATTACCGTCTCCACGAACGTGATGAAATTCATTACCCATCATAACAATTCAAGAATAATTTTCATTTTATTATTAAAAATAATGTTTAAGAACTTAATATAATTATGGATATTAATCAAATAAATCCTATCCATAAAAAACATGGCTTAAGTAACCAAGCATATAAAAGAAAATGAATCAATTAACACCTGAAACAACGATACTACTGAAATATTATTAACAAAGCAATATTATAAAATAATATATGATATCATATTTATGTATGTGGTTATTTTATAATTTCATAACAATTATTTAACTATTATACAGGACTTTAATGTACCCTCGATCATATAAAAGTACAAGGTAAGGGTTAATTCTACAATCTCTTCATTATCCAAGGTTGTTTATACATGAGTATCTACTGGGACTTATTTATCATCCACATTCGTGTTTCTTAGAAATGTATTTCAAAACATTTTTACTATTTCCTATAATATGGGTTAAATTTATTTATACCCTTGTTTAACTTTTTATAAAAAAATTAAAGGAATCTTTTTGTTGTTTTCCAAACAAGGTACTTTATAACCTTTTCGATGAATTAAGAAAAAAATGATTTTTTTAACTTATATGGAGAGTGCTGATATTTCCCACCATTATAACACCTTATAAGCTTCCCTTACAATATTATAATAATATTTTCAAAATAAATGTTTTCTTTTATAATTATGTGACTTTTAAATGATTTCAAAATAGAAATAGATATTTTCTCAAATAGTTTTGATTTCATATATGTCAACATTCTTTGATAGATTTTACACTTTTTTGAAGTTAATTTATTATGATACAATATTATGTATTGTATTGAAGGTTTTTTAATATTTTTGAATGTGGATGTGTTACTTTTATACCATTCATGGTTTATGGATAAAGTATTGACATTTCGTATTCTAGTTTTAATATGAATGTTTATGTTATGTTTCAACCTTTTCATATGAGGAATGCATTAGACTTAGTAAGTGATGGGTGGAGCTCTCTACAGATCCTAAATGCATCGGTAGGTCTCATGAGACAAACTAGTGTCTTGGCATAAGTCCTTGAAAAAATATTGTTTGTAGTCTTAGCACGAGGCCTTGACTATGTGGTTATGATGTTCGGCATTATGTTTTCCATCATTATGAAATTGGATATTGATGTTACATGATATTATTCGACTAGTAGAATATACATGTGGATAATTAAATGGAATTATTTGATTTATATTTTCCATATTATTCTGAAGTTTAATTTTTAAGGGCTTGTGTTTTAGTCTTATACATTTCCTTAAATGTTTATGCTTATTTATGATAATTTCTGCTATATTGTTATCCTTACTAAGCATCTGAGCTCACCCCTTTCTATGTTTTATTTTTTCTAGGATGTGAAGAAGTATATTATGACTGACCTGAAGGGATAGACTAAGGTAAATGAGTGTATTATATGGAGACACAATTTTACTTTTTCATTTTATCATGTAATGTAAAACTTATGTATGTATCTTGTACTTCCAATGCTACTAAACTGATCAGTCTTTCAGGACATGATTTATTATATCATTCCAATGTTAGGTAATAATGCACCGACTCTGGGTAAATAGGGTCAGGGCATTACAAATCACCTTGGGAAGGTGAGAAGAGGGTAGCGTACCATCTATGGAATGTGGGTGTTCTGGTATAAGCCAGTCGGGTGTGGTCTGACCTGAGATGGTAAACTTGAATGGCTTTGGTGAAAGTGACCCACCTCAAGGTACATGTTGTAGTGTAAAGTTCATTTTTAAATGAAGTTGTACCTGAGTGAGCTTAATTTGATCTTATTACTTGAATGGATAGTGTAATAATGTCCTCCCAAATGGTTTTGATGGTTCTGTTGGATTCTAATGCAGGGTAGTGCCCTTTGCATGTTTGGGCACGGTGAGTTGGAACACATTAGGTGATGTGAAAGTTGAGTTGAGTTTCAGGTGATATTTCCTTGATAGTGGTTAATCTACGTAAGTTGGTAAATGTGGTTGAAGGTACCATGCATTCTTATTTTGGAGATATTTAGTTTGGTCACCATTATAGTTGGGAAAAATAGGGGGAAATAAAGCCATGGGATTTGGGTCTTGAGTTGTGTGGAGGATCAAACCGAGGGGGTACTGATTGGTTCCTCCATGATGATGTAGTGTTTTGTGTGAAGTTTCCATGTGTATTGAGTCTGGAACTTTTGTATAAGTCTTCTTTGTGAAGTTATAGTGGTAGGGTATGGTTGAAGTTGATGCATCCTTGATGATTTTTTGGTTCATGTTATGCTTGTGGTGAGGAAGACTTGTGGGACAATTATGTGCCTTTGATCCATGTTCGGTGGGATTTGTGATTTGAAACCAGAAACTTGGAATATGGGAATGGATAGGTAGGCCTTGTGGCTTGATCTCTGGTTACAGAAGTTTGGTGATGCTCATAAAATCAACTCAAGGATGAGCCTTTATATAGTGGGGAGGCTGTAAGATCCTAGATATTCTTAAAGTATTTTTTTGTTAAGTTTTCGTTTGGTCCCTTCTTTTTGGATAGATAAGTGTTTCCTAATGTTTATGTGAAGTCTTGGGGGTGTTCTGGTGGTTCAGGACACAAAATAGGAAGAAAAATAAATTTTTGGGCAAGTTGTACAGTTTGTGCACGGTTAGTGCAACCTGTGCGGAGCATCCCAGGTAACCGTGCAGCCATGGATAGAGTCTAACACATGGTTAGTGCATAGTTAAGAAAACCATGTAGAATCCCCAATAAACCCTATGAAGGGGGTGTTTTTTAGACAGTGGCTCACGCACGGTTTGGAAAATCGTGTGGGTAAACCATGTGGCCCAGAAAAGTTGGAAAATTTAAAAAACTTCCACTCTATGATTTTAAACCCCAACTCAGGTTTCTCCTCCATTTCTCCCCATGAAACCCTAGTGAAGAACTTGGAAGACCCATCCAAGATGTGATTATCCTTCGATTCTAGGCAGTTTGGAGCGTCGTTGGTTGTAGATTAAATCCTCGGGTAAGTCTAATCTCCTCCTCGCTTCCTCCTTTCGATTAGGGTTTTCATCTTTCTCCCATTTCCTTCTGAAGCTCAAAACCCCTATTTCTCTGTTGGGATCTAGGTTGGGGATTCAAGGTCTATTTGAATCTAGATCCAAGGCCAATATTAAAAGTTTTTTCATCGTCAAATTCGAGGTATGTGGTATACAAGTTATATCCCATAGTTATGTTATAGATTTGTGCATGTGTATTGAGATATTTCCTTTCTATTGTAGTGTATTGGTTACCATGAGTATGATTTGGTAAACTGGGGGGTCTAAATTATTTCTTAAAACCCTCACTATCCCATTGGGTTGCGAAGAGGAGGACTTGACCATTTTTAGGGCCACCCATGGGGTGTGTTGGAAATCTCGGAGCTAGAGAGTGGTAGGGTTAAATGAAGGATTGTCGAGTAAAGAGGATGAGTGAATATTAAAGAGGATGAGTGAATATTAAAGAGGATGAGTGAATATTAAATGGTGAACTTATACTTGGGTAATGGAATGGGAAATGGTGAATATGTTAATGGGATGTAACAAGGAAATGGATGAATATTTGTAATGTGTTAATACATGTAAATTATGTGGTACACCTAAATGATTAAATGTAATAAAGTGTTTTTTCTATGTGATATGAGAATTTTACTTGAGTGCATAAGGGGTAAATTCTAGTAAAATGATGAATGGGATAAGTGAGTTAATATATGGTAATTTATGAATATTGGCTAAGGTATGGGGTTTTAAATACACTTAGTGGGTTAGGCACGAGAATGAGAATTTTGTTAAATTGTTGTGAATTATAATTGGTAAATGTTTTAATGGGTTATGGCATGGTATTAATTCCCATGTTGTTGTCATGTATTGTGATTTCCCCAATGGAATTGGTTATGTAATGTGGTTTTATGGTATGGTTATGGTGATTTGATAAATAAGCATGTGCACATCGATTGGTAGAGTGGGGTATTGACTTGAGGTTCTACGCCCATGGGTCAAGTTAGACACAGGCTCTAAACTCCAACCCAAAATGCACAGGTTAGGGAAGGGGATGAAGGATCTATTACCCTAATGGTTTCATTCCACCCAGACTGAGGCTTCGAGGTGAGGATAATGTGTTGATGTGATATGTGTATCCCTAGTGAGATAGGGACTTGATTTATTTCCCCGATGCATTGTGATTGATTTCCTTAGACCCTTATGTAGATGATAATTATGTCTAACCCATGCGACATGCGATCAAAATGGATTAAGGAATGAAGATGGTATAATAAATGAAATTGGGATAAATTATAGGATTTAATTAAGTGAACCTTGTATATCCAATGGCACTTGAGTTTTCCTTTGTTTAATTACCATTTATTTTGTACTTGAATTCACTATCTATTAGACTGGATATTTTGTAGACACCGTTGGTGGTGGCCTACTGAGTTTTGTACTCACACCCTGCTCGGGCCACCGTTGGGTACCCAAGAAGATCTCTTGGTTTCAGGTCAGGAAAAGGGTAGAGTCTCTACACTAAGATGTTGAGTTGGGCTTGGGATGTACATGGAGAAGGATTTGGACTTAGAGTCAGGACTCATTCTGAGTTTTGGTAATTTTTCTTGTTAAGGGTTTCATTCACCTTACACTACTAATATGGCATGGCATGGTTGTATTTTATTTGTGGTTTTTACCCTATTTGGGAAATGCTTGGTTTTTCATGTTTATTGGTTGTTCATATTACTTCCACTAATTATATTGTGTTATACTTTTCCTCATTCTAATAAAGAGGGTATTTTCTCCTCATGGGACTTATTAGACCCTCACCGCTTGTTAGAAACCTCTAGCATACAGGGAGGCGTGCTTGAGGTCACGTGACGACTTGGCATGGGGCACCAGTTTAGTGGCTCCTGGGTCAGGGATGTTACATTTATTATAATATTTTAGTTCACCTACAATGATAATATAAAAAAAGGCTCAGCGACCCATCCATAAAATATTATTTAAAATATTCTCAAGGTTCAGACTGAAAAAATAGGTGTCACTACATCAAAATAAAATTATGTATAACCCAAACATCATTTGATTTAATCAAATTCCCATTTATTCATTCCTCAACATTTATTAATAACATCAACATCAAAACTACTCATTATAATTCTATATAACACATAATAAAAAATACACACATTAAATTTATATTGATTATGTGCTTTATTTATTTCCCATGAATGCAAGAATCACTAAATTTTTCCTCATTTTCTAATACTTTCAAAATAAATCAAAACAATATAAAATCATCCAAACACTAAAACATTTGGCAATGCATCATAAAACACATACATTTGAATATAGTTAAGTAATTCATTATTAACAACCTGTCCAAAAAATACCAATTAGTTTATTAATAATTGAATCATTTAACAAAAATCAATTACTTAAATTAATTCAAATGACAAGAAAACAAACATGCGCATTCATATACAAGTCATGTACCTATATTTCAAAATGATGCACTAATATCCCACTTCTCATCCTCAAATAGTTGAGAATCATATCCAAAATCTCATTTATAAACTGTAAAATTACAATCTCATACACCCCAAGTAACTTGGACTTCTATTATGGTTGTGTTGGGTGGGAATATGTGCATAAATTTCATACCAAGTCCCAACTACTGATCTCATTTCTACCATTTCCCCTAAATGTCAAGACCTTAAAAAATAGTAATATTTCATTTTGTAAGGTCCCACTCCAAAACACCCATTCCGTTAAGGAAAAATACTGCATGGCATCAAGTGCACTCCTCAATCACCATAGTCTATAGAATAGTATAGAGGGTATATAAGTCTCACTTAGGGAATGATTTACCTCTTGGGATCATGAATTTTTATTCAGGTCACCATAATTTCTCTCATCATAAGTTAAGACTCTGAAATTTCTTTCATCAAAAGTGCAGACTTTAGAAGTTTTCTTTGGCCTTGTTAGAACAATGGTAGAAGGAACCTTCAACATACAGGTCAGACCACCAGAATTTCACAAACATACAATGGATTTTTTTTGTACTGGTATTTGATTAGTGAATTGTTTACTTACCGGGATGGTTGATTTGGTAGAGGCCTCAACTTAATAAATAAGTTAACATATGGCTGAGTTTAATTATCATAGGTCGATATTACCTATTTGACCAGCAATGAACCTCTATAAAAAAGGAGGCTGGATCAGCTGCTAAGTAAGTGGTTAGATTTATTGTACTATACTAGATTATAAAAAGTATAACACTAGATTACTAAGATAAATTGTTTGTAAAAATTTTACTTCTAGTAATATAAGAGTAAGCATTATTATCCCATGGACGTAGAACATAATTCCAAACCACATAAAATTGAGGCATTTTTCTTTACTATTCTTTATATTCTTGTGTGTTTATGAATCATCTTTTGAGTGGTGATTAGGGTTCCATTATAATTACTAATTATGGTGATCTGAGGCAGAGGTGGAAGTTCTAATATTTTTAATTTCTGATACGTTGAACTACTAATGGATACAAACTACTGGTGAACTCAAGGTTCAAACACTACTACAAATATGGCCTTTATCAGGGCTAGAAAAGTCCATTTATAGTGCTAAAAAATCGTTGTTAATATCAACGAAGATAAAGGGGGCGCCCTTTTATCAGTGCTAAAAAATCACTAATAAATGGGTCCTTTATCAGTGCTTTTTTTTAGCGTTGATAAAAGACCCATTTTATTAATGCTTTTTTAAAAGTGCTAATAAAAGTTAAAAAACATTAAAAATATAAAAAATATATATATGCGAATCAGGGATGGGGCTTCAACAGCGCTTGAACCCCCCCCCCTCAACAGTGCCCCCACCCACCCACCCAACCTGCATGCCCCAGCCGCCACCACACCCCCCCCAGCATTTAACATCACTAGCCCCCACCCTTTAAGAGCGCTAGCCTTTATTCCACCCACCTGCGCGACTTTCCTCCCACTGGATTCGAACTCGGGACCTGTTTCCTATGCACCAAATACTTTACCACTCCACAATATTTCTTTTCTCTTCGTTTATTAATATATCTATTTATTTATATATATATTTAGTTATATTTACTCATATATTAATATATATTTATATTAACATATATATATTTATATTAATATATATATTTAGTTATATTAATATATATATATTAGTATATTAATATATATATACATATATAGTTATATTTATATATTTATTCGTATATTAATATATATTTATAAGATCATTTTTAAATACATTTATAAAATATGCTTTTTTGTGTGTGTTTATAAATAAATAAATACATATATACAACACACACAGACACATATTATATGTGTATTTTTAAGTATAATTATACATATTTATATATATTTACAAAAATTATATATTAATATGTATATATATATGTTTAAAATATATAGATAATATATATCAGTTTGTCAATACAAGCACACACAAATATATATACACACACACTCAAACATCATATAGGTATATACATATTAATATATTTTTATTTTAAATAAAATAGATATTATTTTTTTATTTATATAAGCCTTATATATTTAGAAATATACTTTATATGCAAATATGTTTAATTATTTATTTATAAAGTTACATTTTTATGGGTGAATATATAAAAAATATATATATATTGGTATATAATTGATTATAAAAAACATTACATTATGAAAAACAATAAAATTTAAAATCCTTAATATCAATATAAATGTAACCCCACATAATAAATTCAGTCCCCAGTGAAAAAGGTCAAAAATACCCCCTGAAATGAGGCTGAAATTCCATCGAATGTCAAAAAATTTGGGTATCTGGACTAAAAACTCATCTTTTGAGGCTTTATGGGCCTCTTTGTCCTTGAAAAATGTGAAAACATGTTCCCCTACATTATTATCTCATAGATCTCTTTGTAGGCTTTGATTTGATATGTTGTAGAGCTCAAACGGACACCCAGATCAAAAGTTATGGTTGTTTGAAGTTTGAGTTATATTTTTAACTTATTTTAGATATTTTATTAATTTTTTTGATATTTTGTGTCTTCAAATTATTATTAAATGATTATTAGTCAATAATAATTAGAAAATTATTAATTAATAATTGTTTAAGATATTTTGTAAGTCATTTTCACTACATATATCTTATATATTAAGTGAAAATGTTTATTTATACTTATCTAAAACATATTTAAAAAAATTATATTATATTTATATCAATGTAAATATACTTATATATCAATTTATTATTTTTTATGAAATATTTTTTTTTGAAATATACACTTTATCACCACTGGGAAAAACGCTGATAAAGCCCCCCATTTATCAGTGCTTTTTTTAGTGGTGCTAATAAAGGGTCACTTTAAACACTGATTTTTTAGTGCTATTAAAAGTACCCTTTATTAGCCCTTTTTTTAGCACTGTTAAAGGGCAGTGCTGTAGAAACCCAGTTTTGTGGTAGTGAAACATTCGTTGTTTATATTGGTTTTTTTCAAGAGGCATCTTCTTCCCTAAAAAGTGGTATCAAAGAGATACTTGATTTGAAAACACTTGTAAATATATTTAACTTTATCACTTTCCTTGGAGTCATATTGAATTTTAGTTGGTCATATTATCATTGGAAGATAAGTCAATTGATAAATTAAAGGTTCTAATCAGTCAGTTCAACGAAACCAACTTTTGTTTCTAGAAGATGCAGATAGAGGACTATCTCATCTAGAAGGATCTCAAACTTTCATTGGTTCATAAAACCAAAAAAATGGAGAAAGTTGAATAATAAATATTGGATAGAAAATCATTAGTAATAGTGTGTATTACATTGGAAAAAAACATTTCCTTCAACATCTAGGAGAAGAATAATATAGTTTCACTTATGGTGGACCTCATGAAAATTTATTAAAAATCAACAACTTTACACAAATTGTTCCTGATGAGGAATTTTTTTAGATTGTGGATATTGGTAGGAAGGTCAATGGAATATCGTGTCAATTCTTTCATCATGATTAGAATTTAGCTTGATTCAGCAAAAGTAACCTTTATTAATGATGTGTGGGATATAATATTACTTTCATATTTATCAGAATATTTTTGATAGAATTTTTATTGTGGTAAGATATTCCTATATAAATCTATCTTGTATTTGTAAACATATATAATTTTATATATAATAAAGAGCTCGGGATAAGTGTTGTCCATGGAACTTTTGGTAGTGCATTGAATACTAATGGAAGGGCATGCTCACCTCATGAGAAGATTCATTGACAATCAAAAGAAAAAGATTAGAAATAAGAGTCTTGGAAAGTCTATTGGTCCAAGGATTACCTACTTTCATTATGGTAAATTATTACATCATCAGATAAACTAAAAAATCACAAGGGAAATACCAAATTAATAGCTAACGGAAGTTCAAAATTCGTTAAAAAAATGGAAGATGGTAGTGATATACTACTCACTATTCATAATCAGATGGAGTCATGGGTGGTTCAATATGGTGCATCCTTCCACTCATTGGATGGTCGAGGATGCATAAATAACTTTGTATCTATAATATTTGGGGAAGTTCATCTAGAAGATGGTGAATCTTTAGACCTGGTTGGAAATGGATATATTAATCTATGGATACAAAATAGAAGTATTCATTGATTGAAATGAGTGAGACATATACCAGGTCTTATAAGGAATCTTATTTCAGTTTGGTAGTTAGATGATGAAGGATTTGGTACTCCTTTCAACAATGGAATCTATAAAGTGACTCGGGGATCCATGATTATGGCATAAGGAGTAAAGAACATAACCTTATATATAACTGGAAGTTCATATGGGAGTGTAATGGTTGGAATTTCAGCCTCTAAAAATCTAGAGGTTGGGCATTATTGATCGGGTCATATTAGTGAGAATAACATGAAGGTTCTAGCATGGAAGTTCATTCTAAATCTTGATCATAAGACTATCAAAAGTTGTGAGAGTTGTGTGCTTGAAAATTAAAAGAGGGTCTCATTCAATCTGAACGGTTGGAATCTCATAGTCCGAAAGCTAGATCTAGATCACATGGATGTCTGGGGACATTCTTCAGTTCAATCCCATAGAGGATCATGATACTTTTTCATGTTCATTGATGATTCCATGAGGAAGGTATGGGTTTATTTTCTTAAAAATAAATCTGATCTGTTTGATGCCATTGTACAGTGGAAATCCATGGTGGAATTGGAAAGTGATTAGAAATTCAAGAGATTAAGATTCGATAATGGTTGTGAATATAATGGTAAAAACTTTAGGAACTTTTATCGAAATAAGTGGGTTACTATTGAGAGAATAGTACCCAAAAATCCATAGCAGAATGGAGTTATAGAGAGGATAAATCTAACTTTTATAGAAAAGGCTATATGCATGCATGTGCACTTCAGTATACCAAAGGCTATCTGGGTGGAAGAAATTAACACAGTAACTTAATTTTCCAATACAATTCCATCATTTATAGTAAGATAAAGTTTACCAAAATAAATTTGTTCAGATAATCTAACATAAGTTTCACACCTCAAAATATTTGGTTTCATTACTTATGATCTTATTGATGCTAACGATAGAGAAAAGCTAGAAGCAAAGTCCAAAGCATGTTTTCTTGGGGGCTATGTAAATGAATAGTTTGGGTACCAAATATGGAGTTATTATCAATGGATGATCATTATAAGTTGATATATAATCTTTAGCAATAATATCCTTTAGAAGGATCGAAACTTGGTTGAATCAAAAGTTGAGGAGAATAGGTAAACTACTGAATTACAAGTTGTTCATGAAAAAAATACTAAAAATTTACAAATACCAGAGATACTAGATTTTATAATGAATTCATCAAAAGTTTAACCAATGGTAGATGTTACATAATTTTCAACAGCAGCATAATTATATGGAAAAGATTTGATAGAAGAACAATCAGTAGTAGGATAACTAAAAGTTAAAGTACCAGAAACTGAAGTTCTGGTGAATGATGAAACTATTTGAGAATATATTCTAGATTCATATGACTAGTCCATTGGTATAAGGTTTACATGAACTTCTTACTTTTAAAAAATATTGGGGAACATGAATGTTTGGAAGAAAAATCAATACTCAGTGACTCAAAGTAGTGGGAGTCATCTACGGAGGAAGAAATAAATTCCTTAAGTTCAATGGAACATGGGAGAGGAGTGAACTACTAAAGGGGAAAAATAACTTGAAAAAACTGATTCTATTTTTTGAAATGTTAATTTGAAGATAGAATAAGATATAACACATAGTTGGTGGTGAAATAATTTCAATAGAAATAAGGAATCAATTTCTCATAAAAAAACAATTCATCATTATTAAAGAATATTATAATCCAAACATTGTTACAAATTATTGAATATAATGGGTTTCACTTAGAGAATATGGATGTGAAAACATCCTTTATCCATGTTTATTTGGAGGATGACATCTACATGATGTATCCCAAGTGGTTTGAAAACCATCATAAGGAGGGCCTTGTTTTCAAATTGAAGAAAAGTTTATAGGTCTTAAAATAGGAACCTCAATTGTAGAACTATAATTTCAATACTTTCATGAATGAGGAATGTTTCATAAGAAGTGAATATAATAAATGTTTCTATTGGAAGTCCTATAATGATGGAACTTTCATAATTCTCCTACTCTATGTGGATGAAATACTATTGGAAGAACCAGGAATTTAGTGGATTAAGGAGCTAAAGACTGAGTTTCCATGAATATTTAAAGTGAAGGATCTGGTTCAATCAAAGAGAATATTTGGGATAAGAATATAAAGGGATCAAAAATATGGCACTCTAGTGTTATCCCAAAAAGAGTAAATTTGGAAGATCATTTAAAGGTTTTAAATGATTATATGTAAATCTTTTAGAACTCACCTCATTCGACACTTTAAGTTATCCAAGGAATAGTAACCTTTAACAGAAGTTTAGTTTTAGTACATAGATAATGTATTATAGAATTTAGCTATTGGAAGCTGATGTATGTGATGGTTTGTATATGGCTATACAATTCTTTCATAGTGGTGGTGGTAAGTCATTTCTTGTCTAACCTTGGGAAGGAACATTGGGAAGTTTTGAATTGAATTATCTAATACTTGAAGGGATCAGTATATAAAACATTATGCTTCAGGGAAGATGAACCTTTGTAATGTTTAGTTGATGAATATTTTTCTAGTTCTTCTGACACCCAGAAAATAATAATGGTTTTTTTGTTTACCTTTGGTGAAACAGCATTCAGTTGGACATAATGACTACAATAAATGGTGACTTTGTCTACAAATAAAGAAAATTATATTATAGTTATAGAATTTGGAAATGATTGTATATGTTTAATGAACTTGATTACAAAAATTGAAAAAGAATTGGAAGAATGAATTGTATTCTGTGATAATCAAAGTGTTGTCCAAATTTCCAAAAATTTGGTATTTCATGCAAGAACAAAACACATTGACCTAATAATCCATTTCATCTAGAATATTCTGTAGGAGAATGTGTTTGATCTATGTAAGATCATAGGGAATAAAAATATGATTAAAATTTTCACAAAGATGTTATTACAATAAATCATAAGGTAGCATTGTGCCTCGGTAGGACTCGGCTAAATGAGAGGGGAATGTAGAAAACTACAAAGAATGTGGAAGAAGGTGTTTTTTTTTCAATGTGTTGGAGGATTTTGATGGGGTTCCTTTAATTAATCTTTAATTGGGAGATTGTTTGGATAGTGTAGTTTTCATCAAGTCAACATAATTTCTTTCATTAAAATTTTAGACTCTAGAAGTTCACTTATCATAAGTTTAGTCTCTAGAAGTTTACTTTAGCCTTGTAAAAATAATGACAATGAGAACCTTCAATATAATAGTCATACCATCATAATTTCACAAACTTTCAATGGGTGTTGTGTATATTGGTCTTTGGGTGTGGTGAATAGTGTGCTGGCTAAGATGGCTAAGTCAATGGAAGTATCAACTGAAAGAATAAGTAAATAGAAAGCTAACTAAAAATGTAAAAGGTTGACGTTACCTGTTTTACCAGAAATTAACCTCTATAATAAAGGAGGTGGGACCAATTTCTAATTATGTGATTAGATTCACTATACTATACTGAATTAAAAAAATCATAACACTGGATTACTAAGCTATACTTATTGTAAAAATTGTAATTTTGGTAAAACAAAAGACTTATTAGTGTTATCCCATGGACATATAACTAAAGTCTGAATGATATAAAATCGGTGTCCTTTACTTTCCTATTCTTTATATGATTTTGTGTGTCTGAGTCATTTATTGATTGATTATTAGGGTTGTTCTTTACTTCCTAATTTCAGTTCTCTAATATAGATGTGTATGATCTTGTAGTTTGAACTTTCATTTTGTTGAACTGCCGCAGGATACAAACTACTGGTGAACTCTTGGTTCAACCATATATTGTTTATATCAGCTTTTTATGAGTTTTTTTATTCCCCAACATTACCCTCTAATAGATCATTGCAAAAAAATATACATAATCAAAGGAAAACAGTACAACAGAAACTAATACCAATTAATCTTAACAAAGCACAAGGAAATTCTCAATAATGCCTTATATGTCATATAACTAAACACCTCTATAAAAAAACCCAATACATGAATTAAAATACAATGTAACTTAATGACTCAAAAAAATTAAGGAGTTAATCACACTTAGTAAACATCTCTAAACTCTTCCAGAATCATCCCAATAATCCCAGGATCTAACTCCAAGACACTTAGGGTCCCTACACATGCCTATATAAACCATTTATAACTACATTACCATGATATTTGAATGTAAAGGGTGTAAAAAATAATTCCCAATAGGATTCCACCAACATCCCAAACATTGTATGGCTTCCAAACTTACTTATTTGTGTATAGTCAAAATGCATACTAGAGTTTAAAGTAAATAAGAAGATTAGAATAAGAAACATCACATTCTTACTAAATTGATCTGATTTAGAGTATACATTATTCAGAACCAAGAATATATCATAACATATCATAGAAAAACTCGTGGATCATATAGTAACCATGCCAAGAACATGGAACAATCCCTATATTCTCAAAATCATAGAATAAACAAACACATGGAAAAATTCACTTATTACTAAACTGATGGAATAGCCAAACTCATGTCATAATCCACCTGTTCTTGAACTCATTACATATCTCAATCTAACCTACCACAAGGCTTAACCCACATCATAAACAAACTCAAGTTTGTCCCATAGCCTAAATAAGGCTTTCCCTTGAAAAAAATGTTATAAAAACATTTTCAAGAAAAATATGAACACATCATATTGTCACATGCAAGTCACTTCAATTCCAACACAATGAATATATCAACATTAAACAATTAATTATCACATTATGCTAACACAAGAATTCCATCAACACTAAACATTCCTTTAATTATACTATTAATCAAATAATTCAGTTTATCCATGCATGACCATTTTCCCCTTTGTTCAATTCATTTTCTACATTAAAATCATAATTTATTCCCACTTTAACTATATCATAACACTTCTAATTTATCACTTCTCATATAAAAATCATAATATTTTACCCCATGAATATTATTGAGCAACTAAAAAAGTTCATTACACTAACCTAAGAAAAACACCTCATTTATTTTCACATTCAATCTTATTCTAACTTATAATTATTAAGGGGTATTGTTTATAAACATAACCATCCTGTTCCACACTTCAATAATAAGAATTCGACAAGAAAAATCTCTTTTACCCTTACGCAAACATTCACTTTATCTACTCTTTTACCCAAGCATGATACTATTCAGTATCATTAATAAAACTTTATTCAAGAATCATATATATGATTACTATCATTTACATAGAAATTCACATCAAAAGTTTCATAACACATAATATCATTTTCAATCATTTAATTCAATATGATTATTTATACTACAAAATGGTTAATAATCACACAACCACTTTACATGAAAACAAAGTATTCACTTTGAATTGTTAAACAATTTCCCATCATAAAATTAACCCAAAATTTTCCTTAACACAAGGAAAAACACATATTTAAGTCCAACCAATTTATCATGTCTTACATCCCAACACCCAAACACACCACTGAAGGAGTTATCCCCATGAGTTCCAAAATTAATCATTTACTCATCGATTTAAACCACATGACCATCCCTTAACCTTAATTAATTACAACCAACCACCTCTTTCCCATTTAAGTTTCCAACCACATGCACAATCTAATATACCACCCAAGATACCCTTAGGTGTTTTTTAGATGTAAAAATAATTGTAGGATATTGTAAAGACTCGAAAATTCTGTGGAATTTTTTTTTTCTTAAATACATGGGAATTTTATGAGCCCGCGAAAATTGACGGCGCATGATTACTAGGTTAGCGGTGCCTGGAATCAATTTCTGAAGTTTTGTTTAGGTACGTTCAGTAAACATATGAGCGGGTTTTTATAACTTTTGAACCGGTGCTAGGAATTGAAATCTGAGGGCACCGTTGAACTCGCAGCGCCGATATTCAGTTAAGGATGCTTTCACTTCGACGGTAGTGAGTCGAGAATAAAAGTTAGTTTTTTGGGTTTTTGTGGAAAGTAATAAATTAATGTGATCTTCACTTTATTTTTTATTTGAGCCGCCATGTGGGTGTTTGTAGGTGGGTACCACTGGATCTATTACCTCCTTGTGGAGGTTGCAAGTTGGAGGTGGGACCGCCACACCTTAACCGCCCATGAGGGGTTATGGTGGTGGGGCCCACCCAAACCTAACCTCCCGTGAGAGGTTAAGAAGTGGGGACCACACGGGACTAAACCACCCTATTAATGGGAGGAGAGGAAAATCTCTCAACTTCCCTCATTAATGAGGGGGATCCCTTTGACCTCCTCTACCATTTATGGTGCCACCGCCTCCCCTTTAATTATTTGAGCCAATGCATAATTTATTATGCCAAATCCTTCACATTAATTAGGTGGAGCCAATTAAATTAATTCATCCAATTTGAATATTATGCCAACAAATTAATAAGATATCACAATCTCTTATTATTCTGGTTGGCATTTCTCTTTTGGTGGAACTTGGGAAAGAGAGAAAAGCTCCCAACGAAGAACGACAAACGAAGAATGCTGGCGAGGAGTGACTTCGACTTCCTTCCTCGGATCCTACCGATGTGGAGCGTCTTCTACAACCTACATGTGAGCATGGGATTGGAAGTGTGCGACGGATGTGACGAATAGTGACAACACCGTCTTCTTCCTCGTGACTCCTTCGATGAATGACGAATAAAGGTAGGGGTTAATTTGTGTATTAATAATTTATTTTCCTTATTCTCTCCTTCAGTTGGAAAGGAATTTTTGGGAAGGTTGTAGAACAATTTAAGTTCATCTTTATTACTTCTTGATGAGCCAAGTGTTACCACCCTAAATGTAGAGGGTGCGGGCCAAACCAAAATGGCCCGACCCCTTCGCCATTCTGGTTTGTAATGATCTTCGGAATGGCGACGTAACAACGAAGTGACGTTGAAGGAGACAAAGGAAAAAGGGAAAGGTCGTGCTTCCTGCAGCCTCCGTGAGTCGTGTCGTGCCCCGGCAGCGCTGCACTCAGGGCCAAACCGCGACCCTTCGGCCGAGCTGCCCTGGTCGTGCCATCCGCCGGCCGAACCGGCCGAGCCACACCGTCCTGCACCGTCGTCGGTTTCCCCAGCCACCGCCAGCCTCTCAAGCACCTCAGCCGAACCCTGTCGGCCCGAGCCGTGCTGAAACATGCCGGCATGGCCTCCCGACCACCCGCTGGCCCGCCTACCGGCCGCCCAGCCTCCCGAGCCGCCACCCAACCGAAGCGGCGCCCTGGCAGCGCCGGCCTCCCGAGCCGGCCCGTGGCCCCGCTCGCGGTGCCCTACGCGAACCGACTCGGCCGTGCCCTCCGGGCCGAGCCGCGTCGGGCCGCACCCTCGCGACGCTCTGGGCTGAATTGGCCCCGAGCCCGGTCCGAACCGCCCACGCAGCCGGCTGGGCTGGGCCCAGCGGGTCGGGCCGAACCTAACAGGCTGGCCCACCCAATGGGTCGGTCCAGACGCAATAGGTCTGACCGGGTCGACCCAGACCGGGTCGGACCAGATTGGGTCGGACCGGACCCGGGTCCACTACTGACCCTTTAATTTCCTTGGCCATATCTTTCGCATCGGATGACCGTTTGACGAACCATCAGTGGCATTGGGAATCTTGGAGCGAGATGGTCCCTTTGAGTATATTCCATAGAGTTTTGGATTGAGATAAAGAATGGTCAGGTTGGATTGAGCGCTAATCCAACCGGTCCCTCAGGATTAAAAGGCTAATAACTCACAGACCAGGCATCTGATTGACGCATCATCTGTTGTGTTGAGACCTATATGACATGGAGGACCTTTTAGATACTTCTAAGTGGGAATTTGTGACATTTGGAGTATCAACCTGTAGCTCGTGGAGCGGATCCTCCTGGAGACGAGTGAGCATAGTGCGGAGACCTAGTAGCTGGCTGAGACCTAACGACTACTGACCAATTCGACACTGAGTGATTCGACTAGCCCAGTGGGGAGAACCTTGGTTTCGTGGAAGACCCACAGTGGGGAGCGCCTTGGTGTTGCGACAGACCCACGGTACTCAACAGGAGGAGTACCTCAACAGGCTTCGAGGAGGAGCGCCTTGGTGACGTGGCAGACCCACTGTGGGGAGCACCTTGGTGACGCAGCAGATCCACGGTACTCGACAGGAGGAGTACCTCAGCAGTCCAAGGTTAGTGGGAAGTGCCTTGGTGATGTGGCAGGTCCACTGTACTCGATAGAGGAGGAGTTCTCCAGCAGCTGAGGTTTTAATAGTGTGACTGGGGATGTTACTTAATACTACCCCTAGAATAAAATCCTAGTTTGAGCTGAGTTAGTAACTTTTGTGTTTACCTCAAGATTGATATGGATTACTTGATAACTTAGGTATATATATGGGCATCTACCTAAGTGGGGTTATCTATTTACTTTATACTTTGTGGTTTATCCTTGTTGGTTTTGTGAGACCTTCAGGGTCTCGGGGTCCCTACTGAGTTTCTTTATACTCACCCCTACATGGTCTATGTCTACACCTCGTTGTGTTGGAAATAGAGGATGGATAGCGCTGACTGAGGCTAAGTGTACCAGGACTAGACGGTACCTGGAGTTGGACCACACGGCGTGACGGTACACGGAGGAGACGAACGGACGTGGAGTGTTATGGAGGCTATATGTACCTACCCTTCAGGTAGGATTTCCTGGTGGACAATCCAAGAGTCGTTTTCCCTTTTTCCAGTACTTGTACTTTCAGTTTTCTTATAATTTACAGTTTGGCTTGTATTTCGGGCCCCCCTTTTACTTTTCATCACTCCTTTTGTATACATTTTTACATAGTATTTTGTTTCCAGCTCGTACTCTGTTGCGTGTGTTTTCAAGTTATAAAGGCAATGCCTTCCCAGTTTATGGATTTAGGCCTTTGGTGCTAGTCGTCATCCCCTGGCCTATGGAAGGCGGGCTTGGGGTAGTCACGGCATGGGCCCCAGGGAACGGGTCGTGACAGATATAACATTATTAATTACAGGGCATATAATAGTATGAATTTTTTCACTAATTCTCTCTTTAAACCTTCCCTTAAGCCCCTCAAATGATTTACTTTCTCTCCTTATTCCCACACATTTTTTAGGCACTTAAACCCCACCCAAACAAAAATTTATAACACAATTACAATGGCACAAAAATATTCATTTACCCAAACAAACAAGGTACAACATGTCAAACATCATTTACATGTCCACTAAATCATATAAAAATTTTAAAAAACCATTATAATTCAAAAATAGTCAAATTTCAAAAGTTAATTTCAGAATAAGAAACATAACATAATTGCATTAATTTATCAATTTATAACTCCATAATCCCTAAAAATTATCATTTTACCCCATTTAACCACTTAAAATGATTATAAAATTCATAATAATTGAGTATTCATAGTGGTGATTCAATATAATAATTCATCATTTATTATTCACCACTAAAAATCACTAATTAAACAAATTTATTTTTAATCACCAACACATTCTCATTTTACTTATTTTAAAAACACAATAACATTTCATAATTTCACATTTATTTAACATAAACAATTCACGCTATCTTTCTTTATTAATATCCTCTTGAATTAATGATAAATTTCATTTCAAGAAATAACAACATGGATAAATTCAAGTATCACATAAACCATATACACTTCATCAATGAATTAGAAATACACATATGGTTGATACCACTTAACTCAAGTTATATCAATAATTCTCTTAAGAATTGATATCCAAATTCCTCTTCTAACCACAAGATATCAAAATACATCAAGGACTAGAAGATAAATGATAATTAGAACATAGAAGAAATTGAACCTCCCCAACTTCTAACAAAACCATTGGGATTTGATCTACTTAACATCCTGGTTCCACCACAACAAACAAATTAGCGATCCACCGTAAAATGAAGAAGATATCGCCTTGACAAGAGAGGGAGATATTGAGAGATAATATAGAGAAAGAATCCCAATCTAATGACTTCTAAAAAGGAAAGATTATCCTAAATACCCAAATTCATGACCATAAGATTGTATAACTATCCTTATTAAAAACTAATCTGGGAACATATCGGTTACTTGGTGTCACACCATTGACCACCTGATTTACCCCAAATAGGTAGTCATTAGTAGGAACTAGGTATCCCCCCCTAACTATACCTTATTCAATGGATACCCAATGTCTATATACTAGGTACCCATTGGTTTCTTATATTAGTTTTAAGTAAGCGCCACCTTCTCTTTCTCCTTGCTCCTCCAACTCACCTCCTCCCCCCAAAACTTAGTTATCTAAATTTCTAAAATACCAAATTAAAATTTAAAACTCACTTGAGAAAACTAGGGTTGTTATATATATATTCATAATCCAACACATACATTTCCTCATAAATCAACTTTCAAAATATATTCTTAATCATATATTTGTTTCCATAATTTTCAATCAAATTATAAATTAATTTAATTTCTATTTTTATATGCCTCGTATTTCTAATTATAAGATTCATTCATTTTCTAATTATATCATTATATTTTTATTCACTAAGGTTTACAGAAACATGATTTAACCACAAAAAATAAATAAAAGGAATGTTTAGAGTCGTCTACCTCAATTCCATGATACTCATCTTTAATCACTCATAATTTTTCATTCTCCATGCCTCATTTTTCATTAACCATCAAGAAAATAAAGGAAATATACTATGTGAAATATGGTAGGATAACTTATTAGTTGTGAGAAAAATGGGATGGCCAATGTAATGACCCCAAATTTTATTAATGAATTTACCTTCTTATAATTATGCCATGTGGTAGAAAACACATACATCATATAGAGAAATCAACAAAAACATTATTCTCATAAACTAATAATGATACATTAGTCATAAAATAAACCTATAATAATTCCAAATTTTATATAAGATAATAAGAATAGGAAAATTTGGATATGCTCAATCCACTAGAATGACTGCACTCACGAACAAAGCTGTAGAAATAAAACACAATGTTAATAATAAAATATTCATTCTGAAGATCAAAGTATATATAAAATTGATTAAATATATAAGTGAATAAAGAATGAATATAATAATAGGTATTTATAGGAATTAGGGAACCCATGTGACCATTGGAATAGTAATCTGACTGTTGGAATATTAATCTGACCGTTGAAATAGTAATCTGACTGTTATGGATAGTAATCTAACAGATAAAATGGTATTCTAACCTATGAAAATGTAATATAATATTTAGGTATCTTAAAAAATGAAAATATGATATATTTATATCATTATTCAAGTAAATAAATGTTTTAAAAATGATAAATTAAATGTTTATATTTTTATAAAACATAATGTTTTAATCACACTTCTAACAAATATAATGATATAAAATAAATTTTATTTACATAAAATGGATTTTAAAAATTAATATTGAGTTTCATTATAATGATAATATAATTTTATTAGAGCATAAATAATTTTTCAAAGGGTTGTGAAATCGATTATAATATTCAAATCGTTAATTTTCAAATAATGATAATTTTGTTTAAAAATTAATTTTTTCATATTTAGAAATTTGTTTTCATAAAATGGAGTCCATTTTTTAAATAAAAATTTTTAAAAATGGTTAGGATGAATTTTTTTTATTTTTCTAAAATAGTTGAATTTTTTATGAAGAGTGAAATACGGTAATTTATGGTATTTAACATTTTAACCCAAATGCATGAATTTTTGAGTCATTCACGAGGTAATCACCCATTAGTTAGAACTAACATTCACTTAATATTGTATATAGTCACAAGAATCAATATTATTGATAGTCTAGATAAAAAATAATAAACTAACAAATATAACAATCAAAAACACCTCACTCCACCCCTTATAAATACCACCCCTTCTCCTCACACCTTATAAGATATGGAGATTGCTAATATTATATATAATTACCTCTCCAATCCTATTACCCCTGTCTTGGTCTAGATGGTCTCACCAAAATACCAATTCCATATTCTTTAAGGAGGTTTTCAATGAGATGATATTCAATAGGTAAAATCCTTCTTCTTTCTCTTTTAGTTTATTTTCTTTTCTTATCTTATCCTTGCCTCCCCTATATGATATGTCATGATAACTAAATTATAAGATATATAATATAATTTTATTTATTTAATGGAATATCCATAATCAAATCCCTTCTCACCTCCTTTTATTCAAAAAATAAAAACATTTTTTGTAATATATCGATTCACCGCCTTCATGGATGACTAGTTTACATTTTCCATTATTTCCTTCAATTATGGTTATAAAACCATTATTATGGTTAAATTAGATTATAATATTTATATTATAAATTATTTCATGTTTTAGAACCATTATATAAACATAATATTAAATAAAACTATACTTCTTCACGATGGCTGTAAAAACCACCAAAATGAACTAAACATTTTTCATTAACATTTTATAAAATGAATCATCCTCATACCAGAAATAAAAATGATATATGGGACCATTTAAAATTTGTTAGGTGAATAAATACCATATAATTTCACTTCTAGAATACTATTCATATTTGAAAATAACATCTATAAATATACACAAATTAACCAACCAGGAAACCATGAAAAGAACGCTCTTGGAACAACGAAATTAAACATTATAACTCATTAAAATGGAAATAAATGAACTTAATAGAATTCTAATAAATAAAATATATATTTAATAGGTTATGAATTAAATTATTAATGAGTCTAATTTTTTTATCCAGTACATTATGTTCAAGTCTAGAATGCATTTGGACATAAGGTAATGGATATCTCCAAATCTCCATATTTCATTTAGGTAATGATTTATCTCTATTTAACTCAATTTACCTCTTAACTATTATTATGAACTTATTCTATATTATATATGTATGTTATAAACATATAAATCAGTCTCAATTCATCTTTAATTGATTGGTAAATACATATTTTAAAAGGTTCCCTTCTCAATTTCTCTCAATAAGCAAGCCCAGATAAAAGGAACTTCTCCATTTCTTACCAATTTTCAAGTGCACTACATGAACTATTTTAAAGAAGCAGTATTTTTATAAAATCAATAATTTTATCATGAAAAATTATTTTAGTTAATTTTAAGTTTTATGTAAATAATTATTCCTTTACCTTCTTCAATGACTCCTCATTCTTTTCCCTAAGACTATGCTTAAGTGGCACATTTCTAAAATTGCCTAACCACTCTTTTTAATGTTTCAAATCAGTTTTACATCATTATTCATGATCTATTATTATATTTAATTTATTAATTTCAAATAATTATTTAAATACCTTCTTTTATGGATACCATTATAATACACCATTTGTTTATGCAATGTGACATGATTACGATACCCATTTCCTTCTATGGGTAACCCCTATGATTATTTCATATGTTTGATTTCTTTATGTGGTACACATATGCATGAACTTGTTATGATGGGTGCACCCGGATAGTGATCCAATACATTGGGGTTTTTTCTCATGATACATTATGTATGGGATTAGGGAGTAAACCTAATCCATTATGGGACTTTTTACACCATGTGATACCATCTTGGTAGTTAGCCATGATTCATGTTTATGTCAGGTTTTATGTTGTTGACACATTCTTATATTTCCATGTTTGTATGATTACATGTTGTTTATGATAAGCCTATACATGTTTATTCATGTTACATTATTATTATGTAATCATGTTATACCTTTGACTCGTGTATTATGCTTCTTTTTCATGATTATTCCCTTACTAGGATTTTTAGCTCATTCATTTTTTTTGTATTCCATAGGTTATCCTATACAAATATAGGATCTCAAAGTAAGTTAGGGTCTTTTGTGGAGATTAAATAAAATATGTTTTATTTAGGTTTCATGTTTTCTAATTATGTACCTAGTCTTCAAAGACACAAGAACTTTCAGTCCTTGGTATATATTTAATGAATAATAATGCTTAAAATCATTTATAATATGTGTAAAAGGATAGGGTCTCTATAGTAAGTATTATATCATGGTCTAGTTATTTTTTAGTATTAGGACTATAAAACTTTATTAATAAACTTAGGGAATATTTTTATCACCATGTATAACCTAGTTTGAAACTTGAGGAATCATAAGTTAAGATATACTTTTCATTTATAAATTTATCCTTACATGTTCGTAATTTAATTTTTATATTCCCATTAGCTAAGTATTAAATCCCCCTAATTTTATTTTTATTTTTATAATTAATGGAGGGAAATAGGATATACCATTCCAATAACCAATGTGATATTAAATGTGATTATTTCCCTAAAGAGATGCCAAACATAATGGGAATGAGAGATCAGAACTTCATTACAGTACTAACTCAACTGGAGTAAGTTATGAATAATAACATTAATCGTGTGGAATCCCCTCCTAAGAAAGAGAAAGTTGCGGTCGGATCCTTTATGCAAAAAATGACTCCTATATTTAGTGAATCTTATGATCCCCTTATTATGGAAAAATGTATTAACTCCATTAAGAATATATTCTATATCATCCAATGCTCAGAAGAAGAGAAAATAGTATTGGAGGTCTATCATTTTTATGGGGAAGATTATTAGTGATAGAAACTGATAAAAAACACAAAGTCTAAGGATTAAATTTATTCCATATATTGGGAAGGATTCAAGAAAATACTTTTCAATAAATATTTTCCCTGAACTCTCTGTCTTAAGATGGAAAGGGAGTTTCTTGGACTAAATCAAAATGAATAAAATTCTATAGGGTAATATGAATCAAAATTTACAAGAATTTAATGATACACCTTTGGATTTGTTATAAACATTGAAATAAAGGTGGATTTCTTCTTTAGTGGACTAAATTTGAGTTTACAAAAATCCTTAGCGATTTGAGACTTTGACAACTATGAGGATATTGTCTGTTGTCCCTTAAGGTTGAGATGAAGATTGGTGAATCTTAGTGGTACCATGGTCCTAGATATAAAAAGAGTAAAATGGAGTTCAATATGGGAGGAGCAATAGATAAATCCAATAGAGGCAAGAAAATTCATTATCCCATGTGTCAAAAGTGATGGAAGAAGAATCCTGGGAACTATCTAAAGGGAATTGAAAGATAGTTCAAATGTGTAAAGGAGGTTCATCAGGCTAATAATTGTAGAAGAGATATGAATAATACCACAAATTCAGAAGAAGAAAGGTGGGTTTAGATCAATACTCGGCCTGCAATATAGTATTTCAACTATAAGGAAAATAGGAATTATGCAATTTAATGCCCTAAACCATGGGTTGTTGGAGACAATAAACGATAACAAACTCCAAGGTATCAAGGAATAGAATATGTTATCACTAATAAAGAGGTGGAGACTAGCAATGATATGGCTACAGGTACGGTGGTTATTCATTCAAGAATAACAAACTTGATTTTTGATTCTAGTTCTGCACATTTTTTCTTATCCTACAAGTTAATTAGAACTATTCAAACACCACCTCAAAATATGAAAGTTGAGTTATAGTGACCCTACTTTTTATTACATGACTATTACATCATTTTAAAGATAAATAACATAATAATGTTACAAATCCAATATAAAATAGTTTAGTGTATTGGGAAAATAAGGCTCATACATAACATTTACATAATAAAACATAAACATTATTTAATTCCTTATTATATAGCTTTTTAGTGGCCCTCACATTCTTCTTAGAAGGAGTAGTCATCTTAGGATATACATCAAAGAAAGGGGTGAGCTAAAATCTCAGTAAAATGGTAGATAATAACATGAATCAATATAACATGGGTGAGCATAATCATCATCATCATAACATAAGCATAGGATAATCATCATAATCATGATATGAATCATTTGATAAAGGCATGGAATGTGAAAATGAATAAAAATGAAAAAGAATGTCTTATTGGTCAAACACCACACATAGTTTTGAACAAAGCCAGCATCAGGTTCACACATAATATATGTGCATAATCATAAAATCATCATTTTTAACAAATCTAGCATCATGTTCATGCATACTAAACCTTGTCTCATGAGATGCATACCATTAAACAATTCATTGGAGCACTATATAATTATGGGTGCATTATCACATCATAACATTTACATAATCATGCATGCCACTTAGAACGTATATCAATCTTAGAAAAAAAATAACCCACGGAAATGAATGGGTTTCATTTCATAAAACACTCATTCATGAATAAAATTTGTGGTTACCAAATAATAAAGGGAAAATATTTGATATAATAATCATCACACTTGAGTGAAGAAGAAAAAAAATCTCAAGTGGAGTCAAGATGTGAATTGGAAAGAAGAGTTCTTTTGGAAAAAACAATTTGTTTGTCATAAATTCAAATTGAAAACATGTATATCTCGAAAAAGAAAAATGAAGAAAATTAAAATGATATTTTAATAATATAAAAATAACATCCTCACTTAAATTTTAAATGAAAGAGGAATAACCCAGAGAAAAGGAGTTGGGTTTGAGAAATCCACTTACCTTTTTTCTCACTTAATTATGTCGCTTTTGCACCTCCTGAATAAAAAAACTAAATTTATTAAAATGCTGATACATAATTTAATGAGTAATTTATACAAATATTTATCAATTATAATCATTGCATTATATTTCTTAATTTTTTTGCTGAAATTGAAGCGTTTTGATAGGATGTTTTTCTTAAAATTTCATGCTTTTCCTCAATTTCGCTATTTTGTTAAATGAAAATTGTAAATTAGTATAATTAATTCAATAATCATAGAATACATGTAATTAAATATTTATATATTATATATAATTCATATTTTCCATACATGAATTTGGTTATAAGAATTTTCTTGGCAATATCTTCATAAGTGGTTAACCAACCTTCAACGGTATGTTGTCGAAAAAGTTGGAAAAGGGAGTATGAAAATTATATATGTCATATATATGAGAATTTCGTTAGGTTAAAATCATTAATATAATTTTAACTTGCGGAATTATTAATTTTAGAGTATATTTTTTAAATTAATTGGAAAAAAAAGAAGAAGGATAAGATGAAAAGAGGAAAGAGTTAATGGAGACTTACTCTTTCCTCAGTGTGGCTACTCTTGTACGACACTATAACTCCCTTGGTGATTGGAGTTGGATGGATCTATAAAATCCCTAGGTTTTGTAACAGGATTAAGAGGGAGGATTTTGAAAGATATTTGGCTTTGTAAATGGTGGAATGAGTGGTTTTCCAAGGGAAGGGAGAGGGGTTATTTATACTTGAGGGGAAGGGTATTTTTAGAATAAAATATTATATCAAGGGTGAGACTTGTAATATTTAATTTTTTTACAATATAAATAATATATTAATATAATATAATGTTTTTTAGACTTTAAAATACCTTAATACTTCTAATTCATTAATTTATTAAAAAAGAAAGTGGAAAGAGATAAAATTTGATATTTTAAGTCATCGCTTTTGAATTTTGGTTTTGGAAAATAATTTTTAGGTTTGGAAATTGAGTTTATTGTATTTTAATGAATAATTTTTCAAATAAAATATATAATAGCATAACTTTAATTTCTATAAATCATTATTTCACTAATACATCATGAATGGTGTAATTTAAGTTACACCAACTGTATTATTACTATTCATCATAAAATTGAAGTATTTAAGAAAATTACCGAAAAATTAACCATATAAAATTTTGATGTTTTGATTTCAAAAATAAACTACATTTTATGAAAACAATTTTCTAAATATGATAAATTTAAATTTTAATTTAAATCATCATTTATTCAAAAAATACTGATTTTAATGTTATAATTGATTTTATGACACTTTAAAATTTTCATTAAGGTCTTATAAAAATATATTTTAATTATAATACAATAAAATATTAATATGCGAATATATTTTATGGAAATAAATTTTTTTAAAATAATTATATTAATTATAAACATTTATGTTTTACAAAAATACCAATACTTATTTTATCATTTTTAAAACATTTATTTTCTTATACTATGATATAATTATATCATATTAGCATTTATAAGATTCCTAAATTTTATCTATACTTTTATAGGTGAGGTTACTATTCTATTATCTGAATTACTATTCTTAATGGTCGTGTTACTATTCCAAGGGTCAAGTTATTTTTCCATTGGTATAGGTTCCTTAATTTCTATGAATATCACTTATTTAATTATTAATTTATGAAAGTGATGTTTTTATTGGGGTCTAAATGCTATGTATGTGTTTTATACCATATAACATAATAATAAGAAGGGAAAAAATTATTGATAAAAGTTTGGTTTGTTATATTATTCCCCCCTTTTGAAATTTCACCCTCAAAATTTCATTTTACAAAAATAAGTGAGGGTATTTCTCCCTCATTGCTTACTCCAGTTCCCAAGATTCTTATTCATACTTATTATTCCTCCACATCACTTTGAAAATGTGAGTTGTCTTACTGGGTAGGAATTTTTCTCTTTAGTCTAGGATTTTAACTGGATGCTCCTCATAAGAGAGATCATTTTCCAACTGTACCACCTCTAAATTTAGTACATGTAAGTGAGATGGTATGTAGTTAATCAAGAGGGATATGTGAAATAAATCATATACTTGAGACATGGTTGGTGGAAGTTCAATTCGATAGGTCATAGCTCTAACATGATCAATAAGCTTGAAGGGTCCGATGTAACTAGGTTTCAGCTTTCCTTTCTTCCCAAATCTCATTATTCTCTTCCATGGAGATATGTGGAGGAATACCATGTCTCCAACCTTAAACTCTAAGTCCTATAGATGATTGTCTGCATAGTACTTTGGTCGAATTTAGGATGCCTTGATATGCTGCTAAATGGTTTTCACCAATTCTACCATTTCTTCAACCATTTCAGGTCCTAAAAGCTTGCGTTTATATAATTCATCCCAAAATGATGGTGTTATCCATATTTTCCCATAAATGGATTCATATGGAGCCATTTGGATGTTCAAGTGGAAACTATTGTTGTATGAGAACTCTACCATAGGTTGATTTTGGTCTCATCCACCTTTTACGTCCATAGAACATGCTCTCAACATGTCTTCTGGTGTCTGAATAGTCTACTTAGATTGGCTATTAGTTTGAGGATGATAAGATGTATTGTAGTTCATCTTAGTGTTTAGAGAATGTTGGATACTTTTCCAAAACTTAGAGGTAAATATCATATCTCTATCATATACAATCCATAGTGTCAATCCATACAATATCACCACTTCTCTAATTTATATCTAGGGAAAGTTGATTAAGTGAGAAATCCTCTCGAATCATGATAAAATGATATGTATTTATAAGATGATCCAAAACAACCCATTTGGAATTTTTTCCTCTGGATGTATTTGTATGTCCGGTGAAAAATTACAGGGTGATTTTTTCCCACTTCTTTGTTGGTATGTGTAGTGGTTTCATCATCCCCTTAGACTTTTTCCTTTAAGCCTTCACTTTTTAACATATTGGGAACTTTGATGTATATTTGGAAATCTCCTTCTTTCTATTGTCCCACCAATAGTTATCTTGTAGATCTTTATGCATCTTTATGATCCCTGAGTGAATATAGAAGGTTATGTTGTGTGAGTCATTAAAAATATCTTTCTTTATCTGTGGATTTTATGGTACACATTCCTCATCAATTTTAAACTCTGAGGATTTCCCATTTTTGATAACTTCCACATTTTTTTGAATTTCCACATCATTTCTTTGAGCATCATTTATTTTTTACATAAGGGATGGTTGAGAAAACATTTGAGAAAGGATTGATGATGTTCCTTACTTAATGATTCCCATTCCCATCATCTTCAAATCTAGGAATATTGTATTCTTATCAATTTTCATCCTTGATAATGTTGTAGGATCCTTTCTACTTAGAGCATCCTCTACTTTATTTTCCTTGCCAGGATGGTAGTGGATTGAGCAGTCATAATACATGATGAGATGTAACCATCTTTACTAGTGAATATTAATATCCTTCTATGTGAATATATATTTTAGGATCGTATGATCATCATATATCTCACACTTCTCCTTGTAGATATAATGCCGCTGGATTTTCAATGCGAAGATCACAGCCGCCAACTTCAAATCATGCGTGGGATATTTTTGCTCAGAAATTTTAAACTACCTTGAGGAATAGGATATCACTTTATCATCTTGAATCAGTACTAATCCTAATACCTTTTTTAAAGCATCACTTTATACCAAAAATAGTTCCCCACTTATCGGAAGTGTGATTACTGGTGCGGTGATAAGCCTATGTTTCAACTCTTTGAAGAATTCTTCACATTAACTTGTCCAGAAAAAATGTACCCCTATTTTAGTCATCTAGTTAGTGGGTTTTACAATCATGAGAAACTATTCACAAATCATTGGTAATACCTAGCTAGACCAAGGAAACTACAAATCTCCATTACAGATGTTTTCATGGGCCACTCTTCAATTGCCTTTGTCTTGTAAGGGTCTAGAGATATTCCTTTGTCGGTGATAATATACCCCAATAATGATAGTTCCTCCATCCAAAATTCACATTTATTATACATTTCATATAGTTTCTCCCTTCATAAGGTATTCAACACAGTATTCAAATTCTCCTCATGTTCCTCCTTTCTCTTAGAGTATATCAGAACATCATCGATAAAGACTACCATAAATTTGTTGAGAAAATATCTAAAGACTCTATTCATTAATTCCATGAATATTTATGTAGAATTAGTGAGTCCTAAAGGAATCACTATGATCTCATAGTGTTTGTACCTCATTCAAAAGGTATTCTTGGGAATATCTTCCTTCCTCACCTTTAATTGGTGATATCCCGACCGAAGGTCCACCTTAGAGAAATACTTGGACCTGCATAGTTTATTGAACAAGTCATTTATTTGTGGAAGGGGATACTTTTTATTTATAATTATTTTATTAAGATCATGATAATAAATAAAGAGGCCCATTTATCCATCCTTCTTCATTATGAAAAGGACGGTATCACCCCATGGGGAAGCACTCGTGTATATGAAACCTTTGTACAGATTTTATTATAATTGCTTCTTCAGTTTTTTCAACACAATGCTGGCCATTCTATAAGGTTTCTTTGATATAGGAAGATATCTAAGAATAATTTCAATTTATAACACATCAATGTACTTCCTCACAATGGGCATGTCTTTGATCGTGATCCTCTCCTTTGTATCAATCATTTGAGTTAGATATTCTTACTCATAAGAAAATAATATCCATAATTGAGATGATTATTATGAAGTAGATTCATTCTCCTCCTTACACTTTTACAGAGTTGGATGATGCCTTGGTATATGAAGAGTGATCTCCCTTTATCAACAGTTGATGTTGTATTTGTATAAAGATAGCCAATCCATGCCCACTATAGCATAAAACTACACTAAAGGAAGTGAGAATAGATTTTTTGGGAGGTTTAGTCCACAAGTATTAACCGAGGAGGAGTTATATACTTTGGATTCAATAATTTCCCCATTTTATATTCTCACAGATAACTCAACCTCTATATTTTGAGGTCGTGTTTGAATTGTTCTAATAGACTTATAAGATATGAACGAATGCGTATAACCAGAATCAAATAGTATATTCACTATTATTGAATGAATAACCAATGTACCTATCAGCACATCATTTTTGGTCTCCACCTTAGTAGTAGTGATGGAATAAGATTTACCTTGCTCTTTTGGCTTTGGTGATTTCTAACACTGATTACCCTCAATGAGTCGATGTTTAGTACACTGGATTGCATAGTGCCCTTGCTCTCTACAGTTGACACATTGAACCATGGGTGGTGTTATCATTTCCTCCACCACATTGTCCAGCTTCCTCATGTCCCTTTGATATTCATGATATTGGTGGCCTTCTCTCCCACACTTAAAGAATTTCCCCAAACCTTTGAGGAAATTCTCATGATGATTATTCCCACATTTTTGATATATGAGTGGTTGATATTTCTTTCCACCTTTTTCATTAGATCCTCCAGCTTGAAACTCCATACTTAATTTCTTATCTCTATATCTATGAGGCAATTTTTTAAAATCTATCTCTACTTTGAGAACACATTTAAAAACTTCTTCATAACCCCCAAAGTCTCGAATTTCTAGATCTTTTAGAAGGTGTGGTTTTAAACCACTAAAGAATCTATCTATTTTGATATCATTGTTGATAACAAATCCCAAGGATTACCTTGCATGACTTGTGAAATTTTCTTCATAATTTGTGATATATTCACCTTCTTTTTACATCATCTCTATGAATTATCTCTTCATCGTTGTCCAAATAATTCGAGGTAAATACTTATTAAGAAATATTTTCTTATATTCTCTCCAATCCATCTATTAAATTTCATCCTAATTCTTGGTGTGCTTAATAAACACCCACCATTGTTCATACTCTCCATCTAAACAATAAAAATATAGAGTTACCTTCTTTATCTTAGAACAGTGAATCATAGAAAATATCTTCTCCATTAATTTGACCCACTGTTTTGCGACTAGTGGATCGGAAGTTCCACAAAATTTTGATGGTATTTACTGCATAAAAGACTTGATAGCCATTTTATCCCTCTTAGGTGAAGGAGGAAATTTCACCTTATTTAGATTATTGTTCATAGCCTTAGATATTTGGGTAAGTATCTCCATGAAATTTTGAACTCCACCTCCCAAGGTATTGGGGATGTCATTTGGGAAATCACTACATTGTCCCTAACACGGGTTTTTGGCCTAGTTTCTCCTTGTTCCCACCATTTTCTAAAATAGAAAAGTGTTTTAACAAAAAAACATAAGTCAAAAATTAATTAATAAATAATTTATTCCTTTGTGCAGTTAACTCTAAAGGCATATCTTATGGGATCCCTATGTTTAGAATTTTTATAAAACAAGTCTTATTGGGTGATTACATATACTTAGTCTATTTCTAAGTATTTTAACTAATGTCCTCTAATACTAATTTACAAATTAACTAAATATTTCTCTGATACCAACTATAGCAACCGTAATTTTTATTACATGAATATTATATCATTTTAAAGATAAACAACATAATAGTGTTACAAATCCAGGATCAAACTGTTTAGTGTCTTACGAAAATTAGACTCATAAATAACATTTACATAATAAAACATAAACATTATTTAATTATTTCTTCTCTAGATTCTTATTGTCCCTTACATTCTCCTTAGAACAAGTAATCACCTAAGGATATACATCAAAGAAAGGGTGAGCTAAAATCCTAGTAAGAGGATAGATAAGAACATGAATCAATATAACATGGGTGAGCATAATCATCATCATCGTAACATAATCATAGGATCTTAAAAATAATCATGATAGGAAGAATTAAATAAAGTCATGGAATATGTTAATGCATAAAAATGAAACATCATGTCTTAGTGGTCAAACGCCACACATAGTTGTGAACAAATATAACATCATGTTCACACATAACATTTATGAATAATCATAACATCATCATTGTGAAAAAAAATATAGCATCATGTTCACACATATTTCACCTTATCTCATGAGATACGTCACATTACCTAATGAATTGGAGCACTATATAATTTCAGGAACACCCATCGCATCATAACACTTAAATAATCATACATGCCACCTAGAACGTATATCAATCTTAAACATAAAATAACTCATGGAAAGAAATGAGTTTCATTTCATAAAACATTAATTCCTGAATAAACTGTGGAATTCACAAATAACAAAGGGAAAATAGATTTTATTTAGGAATCATCACACTTGAGCGAAGAAGAAACAAGTCTCAAATGGGGTCAATATGTGAATTAAAAAGAAGAGTTCTTTTGAAAAAATCATTTTTGTCATAAATTCATATTGGAAACATGTATATACCAAAAAATAAAAAGGAAGAACATTAAAATTATATTTTTATAATATTATAAGAATTTCCTCACTAAAATTTTAAATGAAAGAGGAATAAACCAAAGAAAATGATTTGGGTTTGAGAAATCCCCTTACTTCAATTCCCGCTTAATTATATCGCTTTTACATCTCATGAATGACAAAATTATATTTATTAAAACATTAATATAGAAGTGAATTATATTCATGTATACAAATATTTATCAATTATAATCATTGAATTGTATTTCTTAATTTTTTTATGAAATTGAAGCATTTTGATATCATGTTTTTCTTAAAATTTATCATTTTTCCTCGATTTCACTATTTTGTTAAATGTAAATTATATATTAGTATAATTAATTAAAAAATAATAGAATAAATGTAATTACATATTTATATATTATATATAATTCATATTTTACATCCATAAAGGTGGTTGTAATAATTGTCTTGGTAATGTTTTTGTAGGTGGTTAACTGACATTCAACTGGACATTGTCGAAAAAGCGGGAAAGGGGAGTATGAAAATAATATATGTCATATATATGATACTTGAAGTAAGTTAAAATAATTAATATAATGTTAACTCAATGCATAACTTATTTTAGAGTATATAGTTTTGAAAGTAGTTGGAAAAAAGATGGACAAGAAGAAACGAGGGAAGAGTTAATGGAGACTTACTCTTTCCTCGTTGTGGCTCCTCTTGTACGACACTATAACTCCCTTGGTTATTGGATTTGGATGGATCTAGAACATCCCTAGGTTTTATAAGAGGCTTAATAGGGGGGATTTGGGCAGATATTTGTCTTTTTAAATGGTGGAATGACTGGTTCTCCAAGTAAAGCGAGAGAGGTTATTTATACTTGAGGCGAGGTGTATTTTTTGAATAAAAATTAAATAAAATATTATATCAAATGTTAGAATTGAAATAGTGAATTTTTTACAATATAAATCATATATTAATATAATATAATGGTTTTAAGACTTTAAAACACCTTTATAATTTGAATTCATTAATTTTTTAAAAAGGAAAGTGGAAAGATAAAATTTGATATTTTAAGTAATCACTTTTGACTTTAGCTTTAGGAAAAAACTTTTTAGGTTTGGAAATTAATTTTATTGTATTTTATTGAATAATTTTTTAAATTAAATATAAAACAGCTGAACTTGAAGTTTTATAAATCATCATGTCACTAATACATCATGAATTATGTAATTTAAGTTAGACTTGTTATGTAAAAACTGTTTTTTTACTATTCATTTCAAAATTGAAGTATTTCAAAAAATTACTAGAAAATCACCCTTGAACAATTCAGATTTAATTATTTAAAAAATCAACTCCATTTTATGAAAATTATTTTCTAAATGTGATAAATTTAATTTTTAATTAAAATCATCATTTATTTGAAAAAATACTAATTTTAATGTTATAACTGATTTTATGACACTTTGGAAAATTAATTATGGTATATAAAAATATTTTTTAATTATAATAAAACAAAATATGAATATATGAATATATTTTATGGGAATAAATTTTCTTTTAAATCGTTATATTAATTATAAACATTTATGTTTTACAAAAATACCAACACTTAATTTATCATTTTTAAAACATTTATTTACTTATACTATGATATAATTCTATCATATTATCATTTATAAGATGCCTAAAGTTTATTTATAATTTCATAGATGAGGTTAATATTCTATTTTCTAGATTACTATTCCTAATTTTCATGTTACTATTCCAAGGTTCGAGTTACACTTTCATTGGTATAGGTTATTTAATTTCTATGAATATAACTTATTTCATTCTTAATTTATGAAAATAATGTTTTTATCAGGATCTCTATGATATTTATGTGTTTTATAAAATATAACATAATTATAATAATTCATTGATAAAAGTTTGGGTTGTTACATGAGTTATCTATGACAACAGTTAATATGGTAATTATTTCATCCAATGTGTATAACTCCTCCCTGGTCAATGTTTGTGGACTGAACCTCCCAAAAAAATCATCTTACTTCCTTTGGTGGAGTTTGATTCTATATTGTTCATGGATTGGATATATTTATATAAATCCAACATCAATTGTTGGGAAAGTAAGATTACTCTTCACATCCTGAGGCATCCTCCAATTTTGTACAAGTATAAGGATGTTGATGAATCTCCTTCAAAATCATTATCTCAATTATGGATATTATTTCCTTATGAGTACGAATATCTAGCTCAAATTATTGAGACAAAGGAGTGGATCATGCTCGAAGACATGCCCATTGTGAGGGACTACACTGATGTGTTCCCCAAAGAATTGTCTGGTCTTCCTTATGACCGATAGGTTGAGTTCTCAATTGAACTTATACATAGATATCTACCCATATAAAAGAATCCTTACAAGATAGACACTATTGATTTAAAAGAACTGAAGAAGAAGTTACAAGAGAATGTGGAAAATGGTTTCATATTCCTGAGTGCTTCACCATGGGGTGTGTCAGTCCTCTTCCTAAAGAAGAAGTATAGATCAATGTGCCTCTGCCTTGATTATTGTGAGCTCAACAAAATCACGATAAAGAACAAGTATCCCATTTCAAGGATAGATGACTTGTTCAATCATATATGTGAGGCAAAGTATTTTTCTAATGTGGACCTTCGGTTAGGATATCACCAATTAAAGGTGGAGAAGGAAGATATTTCCAAGACTAGCATTCGAACAAGGCATGTACATTATGAGTTCAAATTTATGCCTTTTGGACTCATTAATGCTCAAAGAATATTCATGGACTAAATTAATAGAGTCTATATTTAGAGATTACCTTGATAAATTTGTGGTAGTATTTATAAATGATATTCTAATATGCTCCAAGAGAAAGGAGGATCATTTGGATATTGTGCTAAATACTTAGAAAATGGAGAAATTATATGAAAAGTAAAGTAAATGTGAGTTATGGTTAGAGGAAGTATCATTGTTGGGGCATGTTATCACCATCAAAGGGATATCAGTGGGCCCTTATCAAACAAGTTCAATTAAAGAGTGGCCCAGTCTAACATTTGTAATGGAGATCCGTAGTTTCCTTGGTCTATCTTGGTATTACCAATGATTTGTGAGGAACTTCTCATGATTCTCAAACCCACCAACCAAGATGAATTGGAAGGTATTGAAGTTTTTCTAGACCAGTGAATGTGAATACTACTTCAAAGAGTTGAAAAAGAGGCTTATCACTACATTAGTACTTAAACTATGGATAAGTGGGGAAATATTTATGGTATATGATGATGTTTTAAAGAAGGTATTCGGCTATTTATTGATGAAAATGATAAAGTGGTAGCCTACGCCTCAGGGATTCTAAAAGTTCATGATTAAAACTACCCCACAGATGATCTAGAGTTGGAAATTGTGATCTTCGGGTTTAAAATATTGTGGCATTATATCTATAGGGAGAAGTGTGAGATATATAGTGATCACAAGAGCCTCAAATATATATTCATACAAAAGAAAATTAATATGCATCAGCAAAGTTATTTATATCTCATCAAGGATTATGACCGCTCAATCTACCATTATCCTGGTAAAGCAAATAAAGTGGTATATGTTCTAAGAAGAAAGGATCTTGCAATATTATCAATGATGAGAATTGAGAAGGATCCAATATTCTTTTACTTGAAAAGGATGTACATGGGAATCATTAAGGAAGGAACATAATCAATCCTTTATCAAATGATTTTTCAACCATCCCGTTTAGAGAATATAAAGGATGCTCAAAGAGATGATGTGGAAATTCAGAAGAAGGTGGAAGATATCAGAAAATATAAATCCTTAGAGTTAAAAATTGATGAGGAAGGAATCATAAGATTTGTGTAGCGATTATGTGTACCACCAAATATTGAGATAAATAGATGGATTTTGAATAATGAACATATCTTAAACTTCTCCATCCACCTAGGGAGCACAAAGATGTATCAAGATCTCTGAGAGCACTTTGGTGGGACAATATGAAGAAGGAGATCACTGAATATACATCAAAGTGCCTCGTATGTCTATAAGTGAAGGTTGAAAGAAAAAAGTCTAAGGTGATAATGCAACCATTACCCATACCTACATGGAAATGAAAAAACATCACCATATACTTTGTTACTAGACTTCCAAATACATCCAATGGAAATAATACAATATGGGTTGTTGTGGATCATCTTAAAAAGATAGCTCACTTTATTTCAATTCAAAAAGACACTGGTGCAAAAATATTTTCCACATCGGTTTTTTTTACATTTTGATGTCGGTTTTTAACTGAAGTATATAAATTAGATGTTAAAAATTAAAGTTTCAAAATAATTTTTTATAAATCGACGTCTAAACTCATCCCCTGGGGGTCTTCAGTGTTGATTTTCATATAAATCAACGTCGAAAGTCATGCATCATCGATCTTCGGTGTCGGTTTTTATAAAAATCGTCGCCGAATGTTAGGATCTGTTGGTCTTCGATGTCGGTTTTTATAAACTGAAATTAAAAAGTGAAATATTGACCTTTCAAAAACGGTTTTTTAGAAAATTAATGTCTAAATTTTGATTCTACATGGTTTTTAATGTCGGTTTATGATAAAAACTGATGTGAAAAGTACACTTTAAAATATATATATATGTATATATCACATAAATTTTGGAAAAAATGACATTAAAACATTTAAAATCTTGATATTTTAATATATTAGGTTTCTCTGGCTTCAATTTGACTAGTCGTGAAGCTAAAACAGACTTACAGATAAAAAGTTATGGTCGTCGTAAGTTGTACCTCTTTATGTTTCAATAGATGAAACTCGCTACAATAAAAACATGTGAAACAAGAACAAATAATTATACACCAAATGACCACAAAAAAATAATAAACTAAAATATTCAACCTAATTTTAATTATTTTATTTTTTTCCTTTGAATCAATATGTTGTTTGTTGTTATTTCACTTCTTTTTAAGGAAGAACTCACACGGTAATGAAGACAGTGACCGATAAAGAATTTCGCACCTTTACTGATGAATCTTATGCAGATTTTTTATCCTTGTATATTGATAGGAAGAATTATTTATCATCATAACAAAAATTAGTAACAATTTTAGTGATAAGGAAAAAAATAATAATGAAATTAAATGATGAGAATACATACCCTATACAAATCATCGATTGAGGAATTGTTGAAATTTTGATTATATCGAATATATCAAAAATTTTGAAAGAAATAGAATGAGGATGTATATATTGTAAACGAAAATATTTATAATGGTGATGCATTAAAATTTAGGTGGGATTTTTAAAATAGATATGTGTGGTGAAAAAATTGACATATTGAACCCACATATTTGAAATTTACTTTTAACATCAGGTAAATATATAATGGTTGTTAAAACTATTATCATGTTGGGTTTTTAACTTAGGTTATTAAAAAACCGACGCCAAAAGGTGACTTTTAATGTCAGTTATTTGAAAAAACAACGCCAAAAAGTGAATTTTAACATCGGTTACTGAAAAACCAGCGTTAAAAATCATGTCTTATAATGTTCATCTTTCGATGTCCATTAATTTTGATCTGTAAGTCTGTTTTAGCTTCACAACCAATCAAATCGAAGATTGAGAAATTATACACAACTTGGATTTTATTTTTAACATTAGTTATTTGAAAAAATGATTCCAAAAAGTGAATTTTTATGTCGGTTACTGAAAAACTGACGTTAAAAATCAAGCCTTATAATTTTCAACTTCTAACGTTCATAATTTTTAATCCATAAGTTTTTTTTAACTCCACGACCTATAAAATCGAAGATTAAGAAATTATATAAAAAATTTGTTTAATTTTTAATGTCAGTTTTTTGAAAAACTGATGCAAAAGGTGACTTTGGACATCGGTTACTAAAAGACTGACATTAAAAATCAAGTCTTATAATTTTCAACTTCCGATGTCCATAACTTTTTATCCATAAGTCTGTTTTATCTCCAAGACTTATAAAATATAAGATTGATAAATTATCGAAAACTTTTAAGTTATTTGTAATATCATTTATTTGAGAAAAAAAATACTCCAAAAAGTGATGTTTAACATCGGTTACTAAAAAACCAACGTTAAAGATCAAGTCTTATAATTTTCAACTTTCAACATCCATAACTTTTGATTCATAAGTCCATTTTAGCTCCACGACCTGTCAAATGGAATCTTTATAAATGATCTAAAAATTAGATTTGATTTTTCATGTTAGTTATTTGAAAAACTGATGCAAAAAAGTGACTTTTAATGTTGTTCTTGAAGAACCGTCTTTAAAATGCTGACGTTAAAGACCATTTTTCCCACTAGTGGGACTTCTCACTCGATCAACTTGCACGAATAAACATAAAATAAGTATTAAGGCTGCATGGAGTACCATTTTAAATTATATTTGATTGAGATTGGAGATTTACCTTCAAGTTCTGGAAAAGTATCCAGCATTCCCTAAACACTGAGCTAAACTTTAGTACGACTTATCACCCCTAGACGGATGTCCAATCTGAGCGGGCTATTCAGACAATGGAAGATATGTTGAGATCATTCTCGATTGACTTAAAAGGAGGGTGGTAATAATATTTTCATCTGGTCGAATTCTCTAACAATAGTAGTTTCTACTCAAGCATCCAAATGGCTCTATATGAAGCCCTTTATGGGAAGAGATGTAGAACACTTTCATGTTGGGATGAAATCGGTGAACATAAGTCGTTAGGACCTGAAATGGTCCAAGAAATGGTATAAAAGTTGAAAACCATTCAATAGCACATTAGGGCAGCCTAAAGTCGACAAAATAGTTATGCAGATAATCATCGACGGGAATTATATTTTGAGGTTAGATGCATGGTATTCCTCTGCATATCACCACAGAAGAGAGTCATGAGATTTGGGAAGAAGGGAAAGCTAAGTCCCAGGTATATAAAACCCTTTTAGATTCTTGATCACATCGGAGATATGGAATAACGACTTGCACTTCCACTAACCATGTATTAAGTACATGATGTATTCCGCGTATCCCTCCTAAGGAAGTACATACCAGATCCCTCACATGTACTGAATTCAGAGGTAGTACAGATGGAAAATGATCTCTCTCATGAGGAGTAACCGGTGAATATCTTAGACCATAGAGATAAAGTTATACGCAACAAGACTACTCATCTAGTCAAAGTACTATGGCGGAATCATAAGTAATAAGAGGCAACATGGGAACCAGAGGAAGCGATGAAGGAGAAGTACCTTCACTTTTTTTCACCTTAGTATGTAGAACAAAATTTCGAGGTCAAAATTTCATAAGGGGGGAAGAAAGTAACAACCTGGGATTTTAGCAATGGAATTTACCTTCTTAGGATTATGTCTTGTGATATAAAACACATACATCACATAAAGAAACAAACAAAAACTTTATTCTCATAAATGAAGAATAATACATTATTCAGCAAATAAGCCTATAACAATTCCAAATATTACATAATATAATAAGAAATTTCAAATTTGGATATGCTCGATCCATTAGAATGACCGCACTCACGAACAAAGCTATAGAAATCAAACACAATATTAATAATAAAATATTCATTCTAAAGATGAAAACATATATAACCTTGAGTAAAAATATAATTAAATGAATAATGCATGGAATAAGAGGTATTTATAGAAATTATAAAACCCATATGACCATTGGAATAGTAATTTGACCATTATAATAGTAATCTAACCATTGGAATAATAATCTAACTATTAGGAATAGTAATCTGACCAATAAAATAGTAACATCACCCATGGAAACGTAATATAATATTTAGGTATCTTAGAAAATGAAAATATGATATATTTATATCATGGTTCATGTAAATAAATGGTTAAAAATTATAAATTAAGTGTTTATATTTTAAAAAACATAATTTTTTAATCAAACTTCTAATAATTATAATGATATAAAATAAATTTTAATTACATAAAATGGATTTTAAAATTAATATTAAGTTTTATTATAATGATAAGATAATTTTATTAGGCCATAAATTATTTTTCAAAGGACAATAAAATCGATTATAATATTAAAATTTTTATTTTTATAATAAATGATAATTTTATTTAAAAATTAAATTTCTCATATTTAGAAAATTATTTTCAAAAAATAGAGTCCATTTTTGAAATCTACATGTCGAAAAATGGTTATGATGAATTTTTTTGATTTTTTTAAAATAGTTGAACTTTTTGTGAATAATGAAATACGATAATTTATTGTATTTAATATTTTAAGCAAGATACATGAATTTTTGAGTCATGCATGAGGTAAGCAATCAATAGTTCAAAATCACATGCACTAGTTATTGTATATAGTCAAAAGAATCGATACTATTTATAGTATTAAAAAAATATAATATACAAATGAATATAATAATCAAAAACACCCCTCTCCTCCCCTTATAAATATTACCTCTTCTCCTCACACCTTCTAAACTTTGGAGCTTGCTAATATTAAATCCAATTATCTCTCTGTAAAGACCCATAGCTTGACGTACATGGACATTACATTAATTTTTTGGAATACTTAATACATAACAAAAACCAACACTCAAGGATCATAATAGTTTAGTGTCTTTGAAAACTCATAACACAATCTACTAATCATGGTGAAAGATCTTCAACATCTCCCATAAAGATCTTCCCCTTGTGTTTTCATACCTAAAGCCTTTCTTTATATCCTGGGGAAAATAAAACATATAAATGGTGAGCTCAAATTCTCAGTAAGGGTAAGTATGGAGAAAATAAAACAAACCATATACATTTGAACTTCAAAACATGAACATAATATTTAAACATCAAAATCTTGAGCAATGACATAAAACATGGCAGTTCGTAAAACATAGATCATAATGGATCATCAATCATGATAAAATAGGATGGGAATAAAACATTTAATTGTGGAAAACCATTAATAACATGATATGATTTCCATAGTAGCCAAGACATTGCTACCAAGATCATCTTAGTGGACAAAGTCCCTTTCTGAATCGAGTTCACTCCTCGTTCCAGTCCTTTAGCACTGAACCGGATTAACTTACTGTTCCATCCATGTCTATCTCATGAGATATAAATCTTTACCCAATGAATTAGAGGGAGAAATAGGTCCCACCCATATCATAATGAAATCATTCTTTCGTGTGCCACAAAATAAACATAAATCATTCATCATCACCCAAAGAATAAAATGGGTTTCATAAACATCATCCCATCATAACATAATCCATATAAACCAAATGGATATAATTTCATCATAAGAAAAGTGAAACCATGTAAATAATAGAGATATTATACTTGAAACATACACATATGAAATAATATCATATTATATGGAAAATGGTTTTGATAAAACACTTGAAATGAATTCTTGAGGAAAATATCCTTTCTTCTTCAAAATCATTTTCTTTTCACAAAATGCCATGAAATTTTAAAAGAAAAGGATTTTTTTGAAAATATTCATGAAATCTTGTAGAGTCAGCTTTATGAAAATAAGGTGTTATGAAACTGTAAAAATCCGTTCATTCCGTATAATTTAAAAAAACATTCTCCTCGTACTTTTCCTGGAAAAGTCAAAAAAGTTCATCATATGGTAAACAAAAGAAAGATTCCTTACATAACAAAATGTAAAAGGAAAAGAGGGGGTAAAAATGACTTTAAAAATACATGGAATAATATTAAAAACTTTATGAAAATCATTTTTATGGACATGGATGAACAATATAACCCTAGTAAATACTTACGTATAAGCAATCTCAGAAAAAATGAGATTTTCAAAATTATCCCTTACCTTAGGTCTGATATGCTTCCTACGTATTTGAAACTCCTGTATAATAATTTAAATAATGTCATTTACTTATTAAAGAATCATATTCATTGTTATGATATCATATATGGTTCACTTATGACTTTATATTACCCGTTCTTTTGGAAATTCCATGTTAAAGCAGCATTTTGGGTAAAATCGTTTTATTTATCATACGTGTTTGGACTTGTTGTTATTCATATTATTATTACTTATATAATTATTTACTTAATTACATAATGTAAATCATGAGTTATATATCATATATATTCAGTATATATATATATATAATAGATATATGAATGAAATGAAATACATCGTTCATGGAGACGGTAGGTCGTACGTACTCATGAACGCTGTTTTCGTTTCCTTATTGAATGGAATTAAGTAAATGAAACATATATGTACATAAATACAATATCATTATTATGTAATATATTTCATGATTATTTATTATATATACTTTATAATCATACTTGAATGGTTAATCATGGAAATTAATCTCATCGCATTCGTGGAGACAGTAGTCCGTACGTACGCACGAGTGATGATATCATTACCATGATCGTGGAATTGTATTGAAGTGTATGTATAATATTTAAGAATCAATATCACTTTAGAATAATCATATATAGTTATTTATTTACACCATTATACCCATCCAAGTAAGGTGGTGGTGGAAAACAGATTACACCATGGTGTGGAGACGGTATTTCGTACGTATGCACGCGCGGTGATTTCATTTTCCGTAGGATGAATAGAAGGTGAAATGGGGTTATTTAATATTTATAATAATATATCAGTATATTATTGATACTGATGTTATTAATTTATAATGAAACAACTAAATAAGAAGAAGTTGAAGAAGAAAGAAACTTGAAAGAATCGGTAGAAGAGATTACCTCTTCTTCGACGCACCTCTTTTAAGCTTCCTCTTAAGGAACTAGAGTTGGTATTTTGAGAAGACCATAACCTCCAGAATGTTTCTAGTTAAGTGTATAAGATAAATGGGCATGGTTTTTCCGAGCTTGAAGGCTCAAAGTGTTGTGAAGAGGAGAGGGAGGAGGTGCCCTTTTATAAGGGAGGAGAGGGGCACCTTTGGAAATCTAAAAAAATATTAATTTATAATAAATTCAAACCCCACATAAAAACTTCCAAAATGACTCAAATCAGAATATTAGATGATATAGGGTTGTAATATCATCAAACAATAAAATTTATACATGTTTGGAATTTATTTTAAACATTATCAACTTGATTTATCCTTATTTAATCTATTTAATTTTATTTGTGGTAATAAGATTCTAAATTTTAAATTGTTATAAATAATTACTTAGGTGTAGTGAATTTTCCATAATTGTATAATTTATGAAATTTTAGACCATATAAATTTTAATTTATAGGTTTTAAATATTTTTTGTTATTTTTAAACAATTTTATATTATGTTATTTTTATAAAATAACAATAGTGTCAATTTTGACACTATTCATTTATTTGAATTTAAATAAAATCCTCACAGAAGATATGTTAGAACTAAAAGCATTGATAGATTCATAACATGTCATATTTATCTATAAAATTAGTGGAGAACATTAAATAGTTCATATAATAATTATTTTAATATTTTTAAAACCATTTATTTTATATTTCAATCAATAAAATAATTTCAACATCACTATTGTGTCACCTTTAATGATAATTATTTAATACTTAAAAATTATAAATAAATTTCCATGATGTATATAATTTTATTATATTTATGGAGACTATTCATGTTCTAAGTTTCATGAATTTTATCACTAAAATAAAATTATTATACTTATAAGCTTTAAGAGAGTGACATGTTGTCACTTTCTTTGGTTTAAATAATAATTAAATTACTTTCATAGTCAAAAGTCCATAAAATTAATCTATTATGACCCTTAGGTGATATGGGTCGACTTTTAGTCATCCAATAGAATTTTGGAAGGTGTTAGGGTAATTTTATAATCTTATTTTTACCCTTAATTACCCGATTTACCTTTAACTATAGTAAATTAAAATTACCGTAGTTACTATTCATAATATCAAAAAAAATAAAAGTAACCTATTAACATAATTTGGACCCACTAAATTCAAATATTGAATCTATTTTTTAAAATTCAAAACACATAAGTTCCAGTAATTAATTTAAAATTAATCTCGTTGTCAAGAAAACGGGTTTTAAAAGTTAAAACATTGCCGAAGATTGAAATGTTTTTACCTTTGAATTCAATGTAAAATTAATGGTAATGACATAAATTATATTAAATGGTAAAAATATATTCTATTTATACTTTTAAAACCATTCAATATTATAATTTGACCATATAAATTATTGTGATGAAAAAATTTGTTTTTAATTAAAATATAGCGCGTTTTTACTATTCATTAAAATATGAAAGTTATCAGAATAATATGAAAAATTTATCCAAAGTAAATTTTTATATCCTCAGTCCAAATAATAATTTTATTTTGTCAAATTTAACTTATAAACGTGTCAAAAACTAAATTTAATGTGGGTGCACCCTCAAAGGGGGAAAAACTGCATTTTTTTTAAAATACTTATTTTACCCGAAAAAATTATTTTGTTCTCATACCATGTTATATAAAATGTGTAAGATGAATTATAATTTCATAAAATTAAAAATGTAGATACTACTATTCATAACTGCTAGTTCATAATAATATTATAACAATATACTGTTGCTTAGTGAAACACGGTATTGTGTACTACACACGCTATCGAGGAAGGTCGCGATAGCGTGTAATGCAAGCCAAGTCAAGGTTGTGTGTAGTGAAATCTCCCTTTTTTTTGCGTATAACATAATCAAAAACTTATTTCATTTATACATTAACCAAAATCTATACTTAATTTTGCGTAGAATAATTTCTACAAAACGAACTTGAAATTATGTGTAACACGAGGGAAGAGTAGTGTTGTGTATACTGCAAGCTAATACAGTGTTGTGTATAGCACAAGCTAATTTTGGTGTAGCGTAAAACACAAGACATCAATGAAATTAAAAAATAATAATTCTCATAAAATCTCGGGTTGTTACATTCTACACCCCGTAAAATGAATTTCGCCCTCGAAATTTGTCAGGGTTATAAATGGTTTACTACTTGAAAGTTTCTTTCATAGAAACACACATCGTAAAAAGGAAGACTAAAACTTAATTTTAAAAAGTGAATTATGAAACATAACAGTTACCCAAATTAACTCATCACTGGGTTTCCACATAGGAGAACATAGGTGGAAATATGGATATGGAAGAAAAATCTAACTATCAAGTTCTGATGGAGAGTGGTGGAGGACATGGCTATGAAAAAGCCAACAATCACAAAGCCATAAATTTGTGATTATTTAAGGTACCGTCTGATTCATCGGATATAAGGACACTAAGAAAACGTTTTTAGTTCTCAAGATCATTTCCCTAATGTTGAAAAAATTTTGAATACTTACTTTATTTTGGTACAATCTCACCATTGCTCGCACCTTGAACAATTTCCACTTCATCTCTTAAAGAAATGAAGTTGAATTTGTCTTCTGTGAAGTGTTAGCAAATCATGTGATAGAATGATAGGTCATTCCATCTGTCTCAAACATAAGGTTAGCAAAAGTTATATACATAAGTCCATCTTTGGTGAGACTAATCGTATATGGTTCCTAAAATGAACTTATACTTCATATATCATATCGATTAATATAATAAAACTAGTTTCTACTAACCAGGGACTTCCTGTAGGCCAGAGTTAGGCGATAAAGGCCTATCGCACTTTGGTTGTGGGTTCGATTCCCGCAACCTTGTCTGACGCGATGGGTTGTCTTCGGTCCTACAGGTTGTCCTTTTTCTAAAACTACACTATTATAACATTCCAGAAATAGTATCAAAAAAAATATAGCCTTAAACAATTCTTTCTGATGTCCAACTTAATTCATTCCAACCTTTAGGCTTATTGAAAATACTTCTATCCAATCTTATAGTATAAAGAAAACTATTACAAGAAATGTCATCAACCAAGAATTTGAATACCATCATTTATCCCCCATATATCATAAAATATATCTTGTTGGTCACATTCCAAACATGTGAATACCTTAATTATGTATTCTCTTAAAACATGCATAACCATATAATATTTGTGAAAACATGAATGATCCCAGAATTTCTATATACTCAAACCATGATATAACTTTTTCCTTATATCATTCATGAGCTCATTTCATTTTTTTCTTTATCCCTTCATTATGTTCATATCATCTTCTTTCCAAAAATATTTCAATCACATTTCATGGTTACCGGTACCATATAATTATTGAAAACCAATACATAGATATTCTAAAATTCCACGATACCATAAATGAGATTCCATGATACTATTTTGAAATCCCATTACATAAACACTTAATCATTACACAACATCATTGTCATACTCAACATCAAAAATAGTGATCGCATGTGACTTCCCTTTATCCTTTACCTTAAGAGGTTTCTCATGTCAATCATCATTAACCCTTGGATTAGGGAATTGATTAGCATAATGACCCATTTCTTTGCACTTGAAGCATTGAAGTGTTGGTGGCACGTTCTCTGCAGTCTTTTCTTTATTCACATCATTAGAAACCATTTTTCCATTACTTTGACACTCAACTGCTCGATAACCTTCTTTTCCACACTTAAAACATTTTCTATTCCCTTTAAGATAATCTCCACCATGCTTCTTTCCACACTTTGAGCATAAAGAAACATTTATCTTCTTTTCACCATTATTCTGAGATTTCTCCTTGAACTCCATCTATTGTTTTTTGTCAAAACCATGAGATGGATATGTAACACCAACTTCTAGTTCTACCTTGATAGCACAACGCACAATTTATTCATAGCTACTAAAGTATCTTATAGCTAATTCCCTTTGAAGACCTGGTTTTAAGCCACTGAAAAATCAATCAACTTTGCTTTCAGGTTTGATGATAAATCCAGATGCATACCTTGGAAGCCATGTAAAATTCACCTCGTATATGCCAAAATATTCATCATCATTTTTCTTAAGCTTGAGGAACTCCTTTTCCATATTTGTTTGAAGATATGAGGGAATTACTTATTGAAAAACAAGTTCTTAAACTCATCCCATTCCATGGTTTCAATTTCATCTTGGGGCCTTGTATTCTTAATTAGAGTCCACCACTGGTTTGCTTCACCTTCTAAATGGTAAATAGCCAAAATGACTTTTTCATGCTCTGAACAATGAAGTATGGAAAATATATTTTCAATGGTACTGATCCATTGTTCAGCAACAAGTGGATCAGAAGGCCCACTGAAAGAAGGTGGGTGTTGCATCATAAAGGACTCAATAGAATATTGTTCCCTTCTCTGCTCATTTGGAAGTCCAGAATGATTCATAGCTTGTGTAAGTATAGAAATAAGATTTTACACTCCATTTTCCATAACATTTGGTTGTTCAAGAGGACAACCATTGCATTTTCCATTACATTGATCAACACGATTCCTTCGGGTTCCATCCATCGTCTAAACTCCAAAAAGAAAAGTGTAAGAGGAAGAAATAATTCTAGGAAAACAACTTAATAAAGGGGAAGTGATTTCAATATCTAACATCATAGGTTTAATTCTATGATTGTTACCATAATCCTAGGACTATAACCTATAGTTATACTTAACCTTAGGGACATTCCTAGACATACCTTAGAAATATCTCTAGGGATCTCACTAAAGTTTTCACATCCTAGTTTCCAAAGGTTGAATAAACTTTTCCTCTGATACCAACTATAGAGACCCATAGCTTGACGTATATGAACATTAAATTAATTTTTCGGAATACTTAATACATAACAAAAACCAACACTCAAGGACCGTAATAGTTTAGTGTCTTTGGAAACTCAGAACACAATCTTCTAATCATGGTGAAAGATCTTCAACATCTCCCATAAAGATCTTCCCCTTTTGTTTTCTTACCTAAAACCTTTCTTTATATCCTGGGGAAAATAAAACATATAAAGGGTGAGCTCAAATTCTCAGTAAGGGTAAGCATGGAGAAAATAAAACAAACCATATACATTTGAACTTCAAAACATGAACATAATATTTAAACATCAAAATCTTGAGCAATGACATAAAACATGGCAGTACGTAAGGTATAGATCATAATGGATCATCAATCATGATAAAATAGCATGGGAATAAAACATGTAATTTTTTAAAATCATTAATAACATGATATAATTTCCATAGTAGCCAAGGGATTTCTTCCAAGACCATCTTAGTGGACAAAGTCTCTTTCTGAATCGAGTTCACTCCTCGTTTCAGACCTGTAAAACTGAACAGGATTAACTTACAGTTCCAGTCATGTCTATCTCATGAGATATAAATATTTTCCCAATGAATTGGATGGAGATATAGGTCCTACCCATCTCATAATGAAATCATTATTTCGTGTGCCACAAAATAAACATAAATCATTCATCATGACCCAAAGAATAAAATGGGTTTCATAAACATCATCCAATCATAACATAATCCATATAAAACAAATGGATATCATTTCATCATAAGAAAAGTAAAACCATGTAGATCATAGATATATTATACTTGAAATATACACATATGAAATAATATCATCTTAGATGGAAAATGGTTTTGATAAAACACTTGAAATGAATTCTTGAGGAAAATATCCTTTCTTCTTCAAAATCATTTTCTTTTCACAAAATGGCATGCAATTTTAAAAGAAAAGGATTTTATTGAAAATATTAATGAAATATTGTAGAGTAATCTTTATGAAAATAAGGTGTTATGAAACTGTAAAAATCCATTCATGCCGTATAAGTTAAAAAAACATTCTTCTCGTACTTTTGCCGGAAAAGTCAAAAAAGTTCATCGTATGGTAAACAAAAGAAAGATTCCTTCCATAACACAATGTAAAAGTCAAAGAGGGGGTAAACATGAATTTAAAAATACATGTAATAATATTAAACACTTTATGAAAAACATTTTTATAGACATGGATGAAAAATATAACCCCATTAAATACTTAGGTATAAGCAATCTCGGAAAAAAATGAGATTTGCAGAATTATCCCTTACCTTAGGTCTGATATGCTTCATACATATCTGAAACTCCTGTATAATGATTTAAATAATGTCATTTACTTATTAAAGAATCATATTCATTGTTATGATATCATATATGGTTCACTTATGATTTTATATTACCTGTTCTTTTTTAAATTTCATGTTAAAGCAGCGTTTTGGGTAAAATCGTTTTATTTATCGTACGTGTTTGGACTTATTGTTCTTGATATTATTATTACTTATATCATGATTTACTTAATTCCAGAAAGTAAATAATGATTTATATATAATATATATTCAGTATATATATATATATATATAATAGATAGATGAATGAAATGAAATACACCGTTCATGGAGACGGTAGGCCGTACGTACGCATGAACGTCGTTTTTGTTTCCTTGTTGATTTGAATTAAGTAAATGAAACATATATTTACATAAATATAGTATCATTATTATGTAATATCTATCATGATTATTTATTATATATACTTTATAATCATACTTGAAAGGTTAATCATGGAAAATGAATCTCATCGCATTCGTGGAGACGGTAGTCCATACGTACGCACGAGCGATGATATCATTCCCATGATCGTGGAATTGTATTGAAGTGTATGTATAATATTTCAGAATCAATATCACTTTACAATAATAATATTTATTTATTTATTTACACCATTATAACCATCCAAGTAAGGTGGTGGTGGAAAACAGATTACACTACGGCGTGGAGACGGTATTCCGTATGTACGCACGCGTGGTGATTTTGTTTTCCGTAGGATGAATAGAAGGTGAAATGGGATTGTTTCATATTTATAATAATATATCAGTATATTATTTATACTGATGTTATTAATTTATAATGAAACAAATAAAAAAGAAGTTGAAGAAGAAAGAAACTTGAAAGAATTGGTAGAAGAGATTACCTCTTCTTCGACGCACCTCTTTTAAGCTTCCTCTTAAGAAACTAGAGTTGGTCTTTTGAGAAGACCATAACCTCCAGAATGTTTCTAGGGAAGTGCAGAAGAGAAATGGGTAGGTTTTGGCCGATCTTGAAGGCTCATAGTGTTGTGAAGAGGAGAGGGAGGAGGTGCCCTTTTATAAGGGAGGAGAGGGGCACCTTTGGAAATCTAAAAAAATATTAATTTATAATAAATTCAAACCCCACATAAAAACTTCCAAAATGACTCAAATAAAAATATTAGATGATATAGAGTTGTAATATCATCAACAAATAAAATTTATACATGTTTGGAATTTATTTTAAACATTATCAACTTGATTTATCCTTATTAAATCTATTTAATTTTATTTGTGGTAATAAGATTCTAAATTTTAAATTGTTATAAATAATTACTTGCATGTAGTTAATTGTCCATAATTGGATAATTTATTACATTTTAGACCATATAAATTTTAATTTATAATTTTTAAATATTTTTTGTTATTTTTAAACAATTTTATATTATGTTATTTTTATAAAATAACAATAGTGTCAATTTTGACACTATTCATTTATTTGAATTTAAATAAAATCCTCACAGAATATATGTTCAAAATAAAAGCTTTAATAGATTCATAATATGTCATATTTATCTAGAAAATTATTTTAGCACATTAAATAGTTCATATAATATTTATTTTAATATTTTTAAACCATTTATTTGATATTTCAATTAATAAAATAATTACAGTATCACTATTATGTCACCTTTAATGATACATATTTAATCCCTAAAAATTATAAATAAATTTCCATGATGTATATAATTTTATTATCTTTCTTGAGACTATTCGCGTTCTAATTTTCATGAAGTTTATCACTAAAATAAAATTATTATACTTATAATATTTAAGAGAGTGACATGTTGTCACTTTCTTTGGTTTTAATAATAATTAAATTATTTTCATTGTCAAAAGTACATAAAATTAATCTATTCTGACCCTTAGGTGATATGGGTCGACTTTTCTTCATCCAATAGAATTTTGGCAGGTGTTAGGGTAATTTTATAATCTTATTTTTACCCTTAATTACCCGATTTACCTTTAACTGCATTAAATAAAAATTACCGTAGTTACTATTCATAATATCAAAAAAAATAAACGTAACCTATTAACATAATTTGGACCCACTAAATTCAAATATGGAATCCATTTTTCAAAATTCAATACACAAAAGTTGCAGTAATTAATTTAAAATTAATCTTGTTAAGAAAACGGGTTTTAAAAGTTAAAACATTGCCAAAGATTGAAATGTTTTTACCTATGAATTCAATGTAAAATTAATGGTAATGACATAAATTATATTAAATGGTAAAAATATATTCTATTTATACTTTAAAACCATTCAATATTGTAATTTAACCATATAAATTATTGCGATGAAAAAAGCGGTTTTTAATTAAAATATAGCGTGTTTTTACTATTCATTAAAATATGAAAGTTATCAGAATAATATAAAAAAATTATCCAAAGTAAATTTTTATATCCTGAGTCCAAAGAAGAATTTTATTTTTTTCAAATTTAACTTATAAACTTGTCAAAAATTAAATTTAATGTGGGTGCACCATCAAAAGGTGGCAAAACTGCATTTTTCGAAAAATACTTATTTTACCCGAAAATTTTATTTTGTTCTCAGACCATATTATATAAAATGTGTAAGATGAATTATAATGTCATAAAATTCAAAATTTAGATACTGCTATTCATAACGTTTAGTTCATAATAATATTATAACAATATATCGTTGTTTAGTGAAACCTGGTATTGCGTACTATACACGCTATCGAGGAAGGTCGTGATTGCGTATAACACAAGACAAATCAAGGTTGAGTGTAGTGAAGCTCCCTTTGTTGTTGTGTATAACATAATCAAAACTTATTTCATTTATGCATTAAACAAAATCTATACTTAATGTTGTGTATAATAATTTCTACAAAACGAACTTGAAATTATGTGTAACACGAGCCAAGAATAGTGTTGCGTAAACTCCAAGCTAATACGATGTTGTGTATAAAACAAGCTAATTTTGGTGTAGAGTACAATACAAGACATCAATGAAATTAAAAGGAATAATTCTCATAAAATCTCGGGTTTTTACACTCTCCAACACTCTTTCCCATGTATTGGCCTTGGTGGTCTCATCAAAAGACCAATTTCAAGTGTCTTAAAGAGGTTCTCAAGGGGACGATATTCAAAAAGCAAAATTCTCCTTTCTCTTTTAGTTTCTTTTATTTTATTATCCTCTCCTCACCTACCCTATCCAAAGTTGTATGATAACTCCATAATCACATATATATAATTAAATTTTATTGTGTTAATGGAATATTCATCATCAAACCCCTTCTCTCCTCCTTTTATTCTAAAAACGAAAACAACGGTCGTAATATGTCGATTCACCACCTTCATGGATGACTAGTTTTCGTTTTCCATTATTGCCTTCAAGGCTGGTCATAAAACCATTATTATGGTTACATCGGGTTATACTATGAATATTATAACTTATTTCATGTTTTGAAACCAATATATAAACAAAATATTAAATAAAACGATACTTGTTCATGATGTTCATAAAAACCACCAAAATAAACTAAACATTTATCATTAACATTTTATCAAATGGATCATCCTCATACCAAAAAGAAAAATGAAATATGGGACCATTTAAACTTTTGAAGGTGCATCAATACCATATAATTTCACTTCTGGGGTAATATTCTCATTTGAAAAGAACATCTATAAATATACACAAGTTAACCAATGTAACACCCCAAGATTTCATACTACGTTATCTCATTAAAGTAATTCAATAGCTTTTGTTACACACAACACCGAGTTTGAGCACACCATAGCTTACCAAACTAGCCGTTCAAAAAGCGGTTATGAATAGTATTAACTGCATTTTGAATCTTATATACTCTATATAATTTTAACATCTATATTATGTGTTTCTTAGACATGATATAAGAACAAATTCATTTTTTTAGATAAAAGAAGTATTTTTCAAAAAATGAAATTTTACCGCCTTTAAATGGAAACCCCTTTTTAAAACAAATATTTGACACGTATATATTCAATTTAATGAAATTTAATTCTTCTTTAGAAGTGGGACATAAAAATTTAGTTTGGATAAATTTTTGGTACTTTTCTGATAACTTTCATATTTTGACGAATAGTGAAAAATACTATGTTTTAATTGAAAACAAAATTTTTAATTGAAATAATTTATAGTGTTAAATTTTTCATTTGAATGGTTTTGAAGTATAATTATATTATATTTTTATCATTTAATACAATTTAGGTCATTATAAGTAATTTCACATTTAAATTTGACATAAACGCATGTCAATCTTTTGATAGTTTTTACTTTTTAAAAACCCGCTTTTTGGTTTTGATGATGGTAATTAATTTTAAATTAATAAATGAAACTTATATGTTTTTAATTTGGTAAAATAGACTTCATTTTTAAATTCATAACATCAAAATTAACTTAGAGTGAATTTTTGGTATTTTTCTGAAAACTTTCAATTTTTGATGAATGGTGAAAAACATTGTGTTATTACTTAAAACCGAATTTTTATTTAAATAATTATTTATATGAATTTATTTTAAGTCAAAATAGATATATAATACCTATATAAGTTCAATTTAATTCATTTGAGTCATTTTATAATAAAATTAGATGTATAAAATTTTATTGAACTTTTTAACCTCCTTTACTCACCTTCTAGGAGCATTTACAAATTTGCATAAAACTTAATTTTACCATTTCTATGAGTTGAATGTAAAAAATACAAGAGAAAAGGTTGACATTATTAATTAAATTTGGTTCAATAAGATGAAAATAAATTTTTTTGAATAGTAACTTTTGACTTTTTTTACCACGGTTAAAAGTAAATAGGGTAATTAAGGGTAAAAATGATAGTATAATTACCCTAACACATGTCCTAATTCTATTGGATAAATATAATTTGGAAAAAAACAACCTTTGGAATAAAATATGACCTTCTTTGGTTCACTTGGATAAGATTAGGACATTTATTATTATTTTATTTAAAGAAGAGTTAAAAGAGTTAAATTCAAAGTTTAATAACCAAACTATTTTTAATATAAGGTTATACATAAGATAAATTTGACTATAAATATTCATTAGAAATATAAAAATATTTCCTACATAATCGTATTTTATTTATATTTTTTATACATTAAATAATTTAATTTATTTATGACACAATGATGATTCAGTAATTACCTTATTAATGAAATATTAAAATATTTGATATTATAAATATCCAAATAAATGTAATTTGGGACTTTTTATGAATTCCACTAATTTTATAGGTTAATATTAAATTTTAGGGTTGATTAAAAAAATTGAAGTAATCATGCTGTTATGATTTTTCACAAAAATCAAATACTAAATAGTGTCAAAATTGACATAATTGAGTTTTTTAAAAAAATACTATATTTTTAATTGATATATTATTCCTAAAAATATAAGGTTCAGCCAAAGGACTTATATAAGGTTATATATTTAATAATTAACCACATGGGTTTCTCTTGGCTTGTTATAGTAAGTTTATTAACCATATAATATAAAAATACAAAGAGACATGGTAAATGTCAAACTATTTAATTAAGAGTTAAATCTAAAAGATAAGGTTAATATGATGACCTAAACCTATATAAAACCTATTTTTTGAGAGGTTTTCGACCCATACCCACCTTATCCTAGAAATAATTTATTTTTTAGCCATTAGAAAACGAAAATGATTTTATTATAAAATAATATTTCAAGCTTTTCCTAAAGTGACCCTCACCTCTCTTATAAAAGGGCACTTCCCCTTCTCTTAATTTCACACCTCCAAAGCCATTTGTCTCAGCCAAAACCTCCCCAAATATCTTCTAAAATTTCCTCACTTCGTCCTAGAGGCCTTCCTTTGGTCATAAAGACAACCTAAGGATCCCTTTTGATCAAATCAAAAAGAAGAACCCGAAGAAGAGGTAAATATTTCATCACCTCTTTCAAGTTCTTTTCTTGTTCCACTTCCTCTTTCTTTGTTGTTTCCATTATAGAATAATAACTACGGTATCTTCTATATACTTTTATGTTATTATAAATATGTTACAACCATATTCTTTATTCTATCTATCCTATAAATGAAAAAGTCACCATACGTGCATACGTACGGCTTACCGTCTCCACGTCGTGGTGTAGTTTGTTATTCAAACACTTCATTATTTGGATGGGTATAATAATGAGTATAAATGATGTAAATAATAAATATAACATTTTAATGATTCTGTATATATGATATACCATCCAATTACATACGATTTCACCATCAATATAATGATATTGTCGCTCATGCGTACGTACGGATTATTTTCTCCACGAACGCGATGAGATTCATTCCCCATCGAAATCATTCAAGAATAATTTTCATTTTATGATTCAGAATAATGTTTATGAACATAATTTTATTCTGTATATGAATCAAATACATCCTATTCATTACAAACATGGCTTATTTAACCAATCATATAAAGGAAACGAATCAGTTAACACCCAAAATGATGATACTACTAAAATATTATTAAAAAATCAATATTAGAAGATCATATATGATATCATATTTACATATATGATTATTTCATAATTTAATAACAATGATTTAACTATTTTACAGGAGGTTAACATACCCTCGACCAAGGAAAAGTACAAGGTAAGGGTTAATTTCACAATCTCTTTATTATCCGAGGTTGTTTTCACGTGAGTATCTACTGGAACCTCTTTATCATCCACATCCATGTTTCATAAAAATAATTTCAAAAGGAATATTTTAAGGTTTTATAGAAGGAAATTTTTAACTAGATCATCATTTTAAATGATTTAAATATTTATCCATCTAAATCATTCTCATTAATGTCCATGTTTTCAAAATGGTTTTTAAGGATTTATTTATATGGACATGAATGTTTTTAAAATGTTAATTCATTTCTAAAGTTTCAAAGTGGTATGGGACACTTTGATTCAAAAATGTCTTTAAATTTATTCCTTTCTAAATTTTGTGACTTTTAAATGTTTTCAAGAAAAAGGTATTTTCTTTCAAAGAGTTTTACAAATCATTTTAATCTATGTCAACATCCTTTGATAGATTTTAAGCTTGTTTGAAGTTGATTTATTATGATAAAAAACTTCCATGTTTTATTGAAGGTTTTGTGATATGTTTGACTATGGATGTATTATTTTTACACCATTAATGGTTTATGGATAAAGTATTGACATTTTGTATTCTAGTTTTAATACAAATGTTTACGTTATGTTTAAAAAATTTCATATGAGGAATGAATTGAACTTAGTAAGTGACGGGTGGAGCTCCCTATAGCTCCTTGATGCATCGGTAGGTCTCATGAGACAAACTAGTGTCATGGAACAAGGCCTTGCCAAAATCTTATTTGAAGTCTTGGTACAAGGCCTTGAATATGTGGTTATGAAGTCTGAAATTATGAATTCCATCATTATGAAATTGGATATTGAAATTGAATGTGATTATTCGACTAGTAGAATATCCATGTGAATAAGTATACGGAATTATTTGATTTTATCTTTTCTATATTATGATGAAGTTTAAGTTTAAATGGCTTTTGTTTTAGTCTTATACATTACCTTAAATGTTTATGCTTTTTTATAAAAGTTTCTACTATATTGTTATCCTTACTGAGCATCTGAGATCACCCCTTTCTATGTTTTATTTTCCTAGGATTCCAAGAAGTGTATTATGATTGATATGTAGTGTTAAGATAAAGGGAATAATGGCGTTCTAAAAGAACTATCTATGCTATGTTTTATGTTTGAAATTGTAATGTAAAGTTAAAGTATGTAATATATTTTCTAAGACTCCTAAACTGATCAGTCCTTTAGGAATTGATTCCTTATAATCATGCCAATGTATTAAAATAATGTACCGGCTCTGGGTAACTAGGTTCAGGGTGTTACAAACAACCATAAAACCATGAAACAAACACTCTTGGAATAATGAAATTAAACATTATAACTCATCAAAATATCCATAAATGAACTTAATAAAATTATAATAATTCAAATACATGTTTAATAGGTTTTGAATTAAATTATTAATTAATCTAATTTGGTTATCTAGGGCATTAAGTTCAAATGCAGAATGCATTCTAACATAATGTAAGGGATCTCTCAAAACCTCCATATTTCATTTGGGAAATGATTTATCTCTCTTTGCCTTAAGTTACCTCTTCATTATTCTTATGTACTTATTTTATATTCTGTTTTTATGTTCCAAACATATAAATCTTACTCAACTCATCTTTCCTTAATATATAAATACATATTTTAAAAGGTTCTCTTCTCAATTCTTCTTAATAAACAAGCTCATTTAAAGGGAGATTCTCGGTTTCTTACTCATTTTCAAGTACACTCCATAAAATATTTTAAGCTACCAATATTTTTCTAAAATAAAACATTTTATCCTGAAAAACAATTTTAGTTCATTTCTAGTTTTATGGAAATAATTATGTATTTACCTTCTTCAAAGACTCTTCATTCTTTTCCATAAAACTATGCTTAAGTGTCACATTTCTAAAATTATATAACCATTCTTTTTAATGTTTTCACATTAGTTGGACATCATTATTCATGATCTATTTCTATTTTTACTTTATTAATTTACAAGAATGATTTAAATCTCTTATTTCATGAATATCATTATGATACGCACTTTGTTTATGCCTTATGATATGATTACGATACTTATTTTATTTTATGGGTAACCCCTGTGTTTATTTCTTATGTTTGATTTCTTTATATATCAAAACTATGCATAAACATGTTATGACAGGTGTGGTCATATGATGCTCCAATGCATTAGGTAATATTTGGTCTCATGAGACATTATGTATGAGATTAGAGAATAAACCTAATCCATTATGGGACTTTTTCCACCATGTAATACCATTTTGGTAGTCAGTCTTGACTCGTGTTTATGTCATGTTGTATGTTGTTGTCACATTCTTATATTTTCATGTTTGTATGATTCCATGTTTTTTATGATATGTATCTGCATGTTTATCTGTGTTTCATGCCTATTATGTTATCATGTTATGTCTTTGACTCATGTGATATGCTTCTTTTCCATGTTTATTATCTTACTGGGTTTTTTAGATCATATCTTTTGTCTATGTATTCCTCAGGTTATCATATGCAGATATGGGAGCTCAAAGGAAGTTAGGATCTCATTGTGGATATTAAATAAAATATATTTTATTCTGGTTTCATGTTTTCAAATTATGTACCTAGTCCTCAAATACACTTGATTTTTAGATCCTTTTTTTATATTTGATGAATAATAATGTTTAAAATCATGTAATAATATGCGTAAAAGGATATAATTGTTATACCCAATGCTGCCTTTTATAGCAAAAAAATCATCCAATATCATCAATTTCTCTAGTATGAGAAACACATCAATATTGTAACCCCCTTTGAATTCTACCATTGAATTTAAAATTTTCACTTCCATAAAGCCCTTTCATTGATGCAGTTAAGTCACCCTTGTTTAGGATAACTTTTCAATGTCACCTCACTAGCAATATAACATTATTTATTTGAATAAATAATTACTTAAACTATTAAATAAATAATAATTTCCATTAAGTCTAACATCTATTATCTATACTATAGTTGGGTTACTCCAGCTAACGTGTCACTCCAAAACTGAACCATGTCACTGATTTTCAGTGCCTCCCTCACTCCACAAATGCGGTTTTGTCTAGCGCGTTCCCAATTCACCCATGCAACCTCACCTCTGTGTTCAACCTTAGGGTTTTCATCCTTCTGTCGCGACCCACATCTATCATCATCCCTTTATCTACATCCCGCATCTTCGTAGTCTCACATCTCCCATGTTGTCTTCCTTTTTCACTCGATCTAAATCTTTCCTTGCATCTGTCGCTACCCACAGTTACTGTATCGAGCTCGCTGGATCTACATTCCTGTATATCCCAGAATTCTTCAATGCCTACGAGACCATCAGCTCCTTTTTCTCCCACTACACTCCGCGCGAAGTTCCTCACCTATGGATCCCACAGTGTTGTTCTACTACAACCCATCATATGATATTCCTCGACCAAAAAACCGATGTCATATTCAACACTCATAAGCATCCTTTGTCTTTGGCAACTAAGGATACCACAGTAATCCACTAATCCCATATAACACCACCTCCATAGTTCTGGAGTTCCATTCAAATTATCACCTCTGGATCCAAATTTGAGTACCTTAAATTATAATTTGTCGTTTTTTTATGCAGTAGCAACCTATAGAGACTGCAACTCCACTTCCTGCAGGTGATTAATTTTTAGTATAACTAGAAAAATAGTTTGTAATCCCTACTTATTTCACCACATAAATCATTTTATATCTATTTCAGGTGAAATATATATATATACTTAGGTATTGGTCGCACAATTAAACACCCAGGGAGGTCATCTTCACGTGCAACAACTTCTTAGAGCATAAATAGTACATCAAAATATTCGGTAAGGATTATTAAAGAGGAAAAAAATATGCCTTTTCTCTTAATACCACACAGACTAATTTTTTCATTAATAGATAATAACTAACATGTATTTAAAGGTGTGAGGTTAATATATACTTTAATGATTCAACAAAAAATATTTAAAGAATATGCATTCGTTAGCTTGCATGGTTTAGCTGCTGGTCATTATAATTACCAAAAAAATATTTATGTTTTTGTACATTGGTAGTGACATAAAACATTTTCTTCCCATTATATGTTTAATACAATCTACCCACAAATAAACATACTATGGTTTCCTTCCAACCCTTGAAAATTCAATAAAAAGAAAACCAACACAAAGATGCAGTCAACGTCAACATCGAGAGATGCAAGGTTGCAAAGATAACTAATTATGAGAGAACAACAAAAAGGTAGACAGTTAGTCACACTACCTAAAATGGTTCAATAAAGTTGTTTAATAATTTACAATTCTATACATTTACAAATAGTTCAACTTCTGACTACACTCTCATATGTTCTACTACAACATATGAAGCAGTACAAATGGCTTCCAAGTCGAACAGAGGAGCACGCATGCCTTTATCACCTTTATCTACCAATGGTGAGTTCAATTCCAATTAACCAATAATTTAAAATAGAATGGACAGATTACTTTCAAATAGTAGTGACTAATTAATTGAATCTACTGTTAAATTTATAGTGCCTCATGATTGTGGAACTTCTTCACCAATATCTATTAGAACAAGCAACATAAAATGTTGTCCTTACTGTAAAAAATATAGTTCAAATAATTTTTCCTTATTTTCATTATTACTATAAATTTGTTTAATTTATTTCAATTCTTGACATGTACTGGTAATTATCTAATGGAATATACTTACCTATGTTCTACTAAAACATGTGAACCACTACAAAAAAATTGCACCACCAAAAGGAGGAGCACGCATAGCATTATCACCAATTTCTGTCAACGGTGAGTTCCATTGCAATGTAATAGTAATTTGATTTAGATTACTTCTTTTCAAATGTCATACTAGTGACTAATTAGTTTATTCTTCAATAGCATTCACAGAGCATCATGACTCTACAACTTTGTCAACGATATTTTCCTGATGTCTCAAAAGAAAACAGATACCAGAATCCAATGTAGAAAATTATATCCCCTTTGGTAAGTATGATGTCAATGTAAAAGGTTATCATTACTATACAAAATATAGTTTAAATAATATTTCCTTATTTTCATTCATAATATACATTATTTTACTTTATTGAAATTATCGGCATGTACTGGGAATTCGCCGATGAACTATACTTACCTATGTTCTACTAAAACATGTGAACCACTGCAAAAAAAAATTGCACCACCAAAAGGAGGAGCATTCATAGAATTGTCACCAATTTCTGTCAACGGTGAGTTCCATTCCAATGTAATAGTAATTTAATTTAGATTAATTATTTTACAATGTTGTACCAGTGACTAATTATTTTATTCTTCAATTACATTCACAGATCATCATGACTCTGCAACTTCGTCAACGATATTTTCCAGATGTAGAAAAAGAAAAAAGATACCAGAATCCAATGAAGAAAATGATGTCCCCTTTGGTAAGTATGATATCAACGTATTCTTATGAACAAAATTTAGGTTGCATACCCCTTCTACTAAAGACTTAACTATTTATTCATTATGTATGGTATCTTTAACGGCTGAAGGAAACATTCTCACATACTCATCACCTGCCCCCTCGTCAGAGTAAGCAGATTTCATGCCTTTACATATTTTTCCTTTTTCACTGAATGTGATTTGTTGCATAATCCGTTTACAATAGATACTGTTTTCCTACTTTGCTTGCTAGAAACCAAGTTTATTCTTCTAGCACAGGTGTGGTATAACATGTAATAATGCTTTCTTATTTATTAGTATATACGTAGAAATCTTCATGTTTTGGGTATTCAATAGTAAATTAAATGTATATTCTACCCAACAGCAATATTTTTCAACTATAATTACTAATGTCTTTTCAGAAAGACATGTAACAAGACATGCTGAGATACATGCTGAAAGACATCGTGCAACTCATTTTTCAGGTATGCGTCTCCACACTAGAATTACTTAAACTATATAATTATTTCATATGTATTATCATTCTGAATTTATTTAATGATGCTGCAAAAAAAAGAAAACTACTTCAAATAGCAGAAAATATAGGTTATTGTGTTATATTTATGTATCATTCACTATGATCTCAATCATGAATCATTTCTGAAATTTATAATGCCTTGTAATTAACACATTATATTTAATCATTAATCACCTATAGAATATTTGAATAGTGGAGATCCTACGAATGTATGTCTGTATTGTGGTTCACTCCTCTAGTTTGACGAGAGAAATAAAAAATGAAACAACAAAGATAACCCACGATCTACTCTATGCTGCTCACTGGGTAAAATTTGTTTGAATTGCTACCGCCATGTCCTCAGTGCATTAGAATGTTGGTCTTCGAACAAAACTCCAGTGAGGCAAGAGAATTCCAGGAAAATATGCATATTTACAATTATATGTTTGCTTTCACATCAATGGGAGGAAGGGTAGACAAGTCCCTCTGTAACACCCCAATCTTCCACGGTACGTTTCCCTTTGAATAATGCAATGGCGTGCATTGTACGCAACTTCGAGATTCTAACACACCACACCTAATCAAACTAGCCGTTATGAATAGTAATACCTACTTTTTGAAATTTATAAATTATATCTCTCAAAATGGACTTCATTTTTGGATTCAGAATATCGAAATTTTCCTAGGGTGAAATTTTGGTACTTTTTGAATAACTTTCATATTTTGATGAATAGTGAAAATTACTAAATTTTAATTAAAAACAACTTTTTTAATAGAAATAAATAATATTGATAAATTATGAATTTGAGTGGTTTTAAAGTATATTTAGAATATATTTTTACCATTTAATTCAATGTTTTTCATTGGACATAATTTCACAATTAAACCAGACATAAACAAGTGTCAATCTTTTGATAGTTATTATCTCTTAAAAACACGCTTTTTGTTTTAACAACGGGAATTAATTTTAAATTAATTTCTGCCACTTCTGTGTTTTGAATTTTGAAGAATGGATTCCATATTTTGAATCAGGATGTTCAAATTGTGTAAATAGGTAACTTTTATTTTTAGACATTTTGAATAATTACTTCGGTAAATATTTTATTTACCATGGTTAAAGGGTAAATCCGGTAAATAAGGGTTAAAAAAATAATATTATAATAATAAAAAATTACCCTAAAACGTGTCCTAACCTTATTGGTTGATACATTTCCGACCATGGGCATCTTTGGGTCAATTTTGGGACCCCATGGAGCCACTTGTAAGTGATAGGGACACTTTATTTTAATTAAGTTAAAATGAATACAAAAATGACACAAGAATATATCTTTTAGAAAAACAATTGTTACATAGGGTTATATATGTTGGATTTTCGAATATAAATATTCGTTATAAATATAGAAAGATTTCCTACATAATGGTATTTTATTTATAATTTTTAGACATTATATAATTTAATTTAGTTATGACACAATGGTGATGTAGTAATTACCATAATAGTGAAAATTTAAAATGATTGATATTGTAGATACCCAAATAAATATAATTTGAGACTTTTTATGAATTAAACTAATTTTCTAGGTTAATATGACATATTAGGATTTATTTAATTGACTTTTTTCGAAGTAATAATTCTGTTATGAGTTTCACAAAAATCAATTATTGAATAGTGTCAAAATTGACATAAAAGAGTTTTTAAAACAAATATTATATTATTAATTGATATTAAATTTATAAAAATCTAAGGCTCGGACAAGGGACTTATATCATGATAGGTGTATCATTAATGGACCACTTGGGGGTCACTTGGATGTATATAGTAAGTTTATTAACCATATAATATAAAAATACAAAGAGACATTGTAAAAGTGAAACTAATTAACTAAGAGTTAATACTTAATGATAAGGTTAATATAGTAACTCAAACCTGTCTAAATTCTATTGGTTGAGTGGTTTTCGACCTATCCCCACCTTAAAATTTAAATAATTCACTTTGGATCCATTATAAACCGAATATGAATTTATTATAAAATAATATTTCTAGCTTTTCCAAAGGTGCCCCTCACCCCTCTTATAAAAGAACACTCTCCCTTCTCATTAACTCACACCTTCAAAGCCTTTTGGTTCGGCCAAACTCTGCCCAAATACTCTCTAAACTTCCCTCACTACAACCTAGAGGCCTTAGTTTGATAAGAAATCCAACCTAAGATCCCTTTTGATCAAATCAAAAGGAAGAACCCGAAGAAGAGGTAATGATTTCACCACCCTTTTTCAAGTTCCTTTCTTCTTCCACTTCTTCTTTCTTTGTTATTACCATTCTAAAATAATAAATAAAGTATCTTATATATAATGTGATGTTATTATAAATATGGTACAACCATATTCATTATTCTATCCATCCTTTGAATAACATGTCACCATACGTGCGTATGTACGGCTTACCGTCTCCACGCCGTGGTGTAATTGTTATTAAATAAATTATTATTTGGATGGGTATAATAATGATATTTAATTCATGTAAATAATAAATATAACATGATAATTATTCTGTCTATATGATATACCATCCAATTATATATTATTTTAACATCAAAAGAATGATATTGTCGCTCGTGCGTACGTACGGACTACCGTCTCCATGAAAGCGATGAGATTCATTCTCCATCGTATCCATTAAAGTATAATTATCATTTTATGATTTAAAAATAATTTTTAAGGACTTGATATAATTCTGGATATGAATAATATACAACCTATCCATAACAAACACGGCTTACATAACAAATAATATAAAGGAAAATGAGTAAGTTAACACCCGAAATGATGATAATACTAAGATATTATTAACAAATCAATGTTAAAAGATCATATATGATATCATATTAATGTAAATGATTCTTGTATAATTCAATAACAATTATTTAACCATTATACAGGAGGTTAACCTATCGTCGACCAAGGAAAAAGTACAAAGTAAGGGGTTTCTTATCTCACTTTTAATTTTGTAAGAATTCCATTGTTCACCACTTATTTATTGCATGTGGTGTGTGTACTGACCATGATTGTATTCATTGTGTAATATACTTTAATTTATGTATATTTACATCATCATTGTATTATCCTTCTTTCATGGGTGTATGTTTCGTAAGTTACCAAATCTATAAGGGAATTTGAAATTTCAATTTCCACTCATTCGTCTTTACGCATACTTCATTGATTATTTTACTCCAAGATTATGTGTGGAATCACTATTCATTTAATTATCTCATAATTTCCACTCCCCTTTCTGTGGATATACTTTTTATATACATAATTACTCCATTGATAAATTCTCAAGTCATCGGTATGAACTTGATAAGAGTAATTTTAACTCAATCTCCATTTGTTGAGTTAAATATCCAATTCATCGGTGTTGTTTTTACAGGAATATATGTGAATGTCATCTAATTGATTTACACTAAATATCCAATAATATTGAGTGTATTTATATTTCTCACACATAATTATGTCGTTGATTTATCCTTAACCTAAGGATATGGTCTTTATAAGAGAATTCATCTCAATTTACATTCCATTGAGACTTCTTTGTTGTTATACACCAAATCACTTTTATATGGTGTATATAATGTACTTTGACTTAGTATATCATGAATCCCTTTATTATCATGATATTATAAAGTTTTGATTACCTCAATTATTTGTATTCAAGTGTCTCTCTTTTGGTTAGAAACTCTAACTAAAATACATTTTTAAGTGTTTTAAAGATTGATTATTCTAAATCTTTCTCATTAATGTCCATGTTTTAAAAATGGTTTTAAGGATTTATTTATATGGACATTAAAGTTTTAAAATCAAAATTACTTTTAAAAGTTTCAAAGTGGTATGGGACACTTTGATTCTAAAATCTATTTTAAATGGATTCTTGACAAATAGTGTGACTTTTAAATGATTTCAAGAAAAAGGGGGATATTTCACTCTAATTTTTTTGATGATTATTTTCATCTATGTCAATATCCTTCATCATTATCGATTGAGGTTAATATGATACAATAAAATCTTCCATATTGTATCGAATGAGTTATTTTTGACTGTGGATGTGCTATTTTTATACCATTCATGGTTTGTGGATAAAGTATTGACATTTCGTATGCTAGTTTTAATACGAATGTTTATGTTATGTTTAAACCTATTCATATGAGGAATGCATTGGACTTAGTAAGTGACAGGTGGAGACCACTATAGCTCCTCGATGCATCGGTAGGTCTCATGAGACAAACTAGTGTCTTGGAACAAGGCCTTGGAAAAATCTTATTTGTAGTCTTGGCACGAGGCCTTGGCTATGTGGTTATGATAGTCTGGCATTATGCATTCCATCATTATGAAAGTGGTTATTGATATTTCATGTGATTGTTCGACTAGTAGAATATCCATTTGAATAAGTAAATGTCATTATTTCATTTTACCTTTACCATATTATGCGGAAGTTCAAGTTTAAAAGGCTTTTGTTTTAGTTATAAATTGTTTTAAGTGTTTATGCTTATCTATGAAAGCTTCTGCTATATTGTAATCCTTACTGAGCATCTGAGCTCACCCCTTTCAATGTTTTATTTTTTCTAGGATGTGAAGAAGTAATTTATGAATAACCTTCAGGGATAGTATGAGGGGATATGAAGACAAGATGTTGTTGTAGTTTTTTTTTACCTTATGATGTAATGTAAGACTTATGAATATATCTAGTGTTTCCAAGACTACTAAACTAATCGGTCTTTCGAGACTTGACCCTTTGTGATCATGCAAATGTTATGTAATAATGCACTAACTCTGGGTATCTAGGGTCGGGGCGTTACACCCTCAACAATGGTTGATCTCCAAATATATTCAGATTGAATGGCCAAAACTACCATCGCATAGGTAGTTTATGTTCTCCAGAGGGAGAACCACCAAGGTTTGCCCAACTGTATGTGTACGGTACTGCTAATGAGTGTCATAACAGGGTTCGGAACATCAGGTAATTTTTACATTGACAAGAAAATACATTAACATTATTACGATATTTTCACTTCAATTTAAATTTAATTTAACACACAGTTATGGCGATACAAATGCAAACCCGTTTGTTGATTTTAATATTGTTCAGAACCTAAAATGTATGCTTTATGAAAAAAATGCTCTATCTCATCATTTAATTAGTTCAAGGGATGTTCTCGATCATCAAGAAATTCTAAATTTAAGTCTGCGACTACTTAAAAGAAGACAAAGAGATGTTGTGACATACAACTCACCTACTACTTCTGAGATTGCTATGCTTATTGTCAGTGACATTGAAGATCTGAACTGTAAAAGAGATGAGAGGACCAGTTTGGGATATTCCTAACACTGAGAGGGGGGTGAATCAGTTTTGGTGACCTTTTTGAACCAATTTCTTCTTTTTATGCTGATACCTCTTGACCTGTTAGGATCTTGATTCTCTTATTCTTTTTTCCCTATCGCATGCAATAATATGAAAATAGTAAAAATGTGTACATGATATTTTTACAAGGTTCACCACTCAATAAGAGTAGCTACATCCTTTCCATGTATAGTACTGACCAGTGCACGGATTATCCGCTATAATGTAGTAACTGTTACAGTGGTTGACTTGGAAATCAATCCGCCAGTCAGTGTGGCTCCCTACACTTGGAGGAGGGAAGGAAATAACCACTTACCAGTGTTTCTCCCTACACTCAGAGGGGGGAAGGGAAATAATCATCCTCCAACTTGCAGCAAGTAGGATATATCCTTACACTTGTTGGTTCTTTATATTTCTAGTATAGACAGTCTCTTTCATCCTCTAGCTGGTTCTTTATACTACCTCTAAATACAGTATTCTCTCTGTTCAAAGAGTTTGCAATACCAAAAGAATCTTCCACCTATTGAGACCTAATGGATGCTACAGTGCTACTTTGTTCTTCCACAACCTTCTTCTTCTTCTTGTTACTTTCTTAGCAGCATGAAAGTAACAAACCTCTTCTTTGTCAGTATCAAACTTGTAGGTTGTACACTCTTCTTCTTCTTTTGTTTCTTCAATGAAAAACCAGCTGCACTAAAACCTTCTCTTCTTCACACATTCTCTTTCAGTGAAAAACCAACTGCACTAAACTCTTCCTCTTTTTCTTACTATAATCACAAGTTCTCATTGTGATTGTTAAAACAATGAAGTTCAGCTCAACTTAGAATCATCACAGTTGATCAGAAGCTGGTAAGAACTTCTAGCATAACTCACATCTTGCGCACCAATCCCTACTTTCACGCCACCCTACTTGCACGCCTCCCTGCTTGCGTGCCCCCAACTACTTATGCGTCAAAATTGTGCACAACTCACAACTTGTGAGCCACTTTGGGGTTGGACACAACACACTTTTTGCAAAGAACTCCCTGCTTCCACGCCTCTTAAAACTTACACACCACTTTTGCTTGTGCACCACTCTGCTTGCGCACCACTCTGCTTGTGCGCCACTCTGCTTGTGCACCTCCCTACTTGCACGCCTTATAAATAACCATCAACTTGTCTGACACTTAAACTTGTGCACCACTTTCTACTACTTGAGCGATCATAGATTAAATTTTCTCTTAAGTGTTGAGTTTTAAAAAATGAGGAGGGTAGCCGTCTATTTATAGAAATTTTGGTGACCCTACACGCCACTTAGTCACTTGCACGCCGCTCCATCACTTTCACGTTAATTTATTTCCTTTATCATATTTTGATGTGATGATGTTAAAATATGACTTGCGTGCAACATACACTTGTGTTCCACTTATACTTGTGCGCCACATTTTCACTCCACACTTTCTTTCCTTTTCCATATTTTGATGTGATGATCTTTGAAATATGATTGTGCGCAACATACACTTGTGCACCACTCTTTGACTTGCACACCACTTTATTTCCTTTTCCAAAAACACTTATTTACTCCCCCTATCCTTCATAAGGCTTGCATCACAGGTTCTCCAAACTTATGATATTTGTGAAATAAAAATCAGCAAAGCATCGTCATAGATTTGTCCATTCTCTTTGGAATAGGAATTCCAAAGTACTTCTTCATCCTCACTTCAAATCCTCAATTATTTTTGGAGTGTTAATTCCAAAGAACTCCAATCATATATCTTCATCCAAAAGTGGAGGCTTGAGGCTTCTTCAAACACCTTTAATGCTGTAGACAATGTATCACCTTTGATACATGTATTTTGAACTTTAAGAACAGTTCAACAGTCGTCTGATTTCAAGGAAATGTGTAATGTATGACCATATTAGAATGACAATCCATTCCACAATCAGTCTTCTTCTTCAACCATAATTCTCTACTTCATGAAAATCATATGATTCTTTTCTTCAAGTAATCTCTTTCATTGTTCTCATGTAATCGTGAAGCATTGCATGGTCTTCTTTAAATCCTCATTCTTTTTCAATCATCCTTAGATGGATGATACTTCACCATTATTCATTGTTGTAAAAAATGTGTCACCTTTGACACAAGTTCTTTGAACTTAGGATCAGTTCAAAAATCATTTGAATTGATCTTATTAGAGAATTTATCAAGTATGACATCCAATGTTATGATTCCATAACAATTCTCTAGGAAACCTTACTTCATCCAATCTCCATTAACTTTTTAGTCCTTCTTCATCTCCTTCTTCATTTTTACAAGTATTGAAAATTTTTAGAAACAAATAAAATCTTCATACACAAAGTGGTCCCAACAATCTCCCCCTTTGTATTTTGTTGTCATTGCCTTAAAGTTTCATCAAATGAATGTGTCAATGTAAAAATGAGAATCTTCTATCTCCCCTTTACTTCTTTCTCTCCCCCTTACATTTCAAACTTTATTTCACTTTCTCTCCCCCTTATTGACAAGAAATACAAATTTCATGGTAGAGAGGGTATCAATCCTTACTTAAGCAGTATGACATCAATCATTTCACTCTAAGTCTACTTGAGAAAAGTTATATGTAGAAAATAGTAGGATTTGATTTAGACAACAAAGTTTTCCATTATCCACTGATCATGATACCTCATGAGATGAGATCTCATACACTTGTCTTCAAGGGTTTTCCACTTTCATTCCAGGCCGAAGATATTGAATGTGATAGGAAATAATCAACCTGAAATTCTTACACTCACTTCAACAAATGGATCAAAAACATTCAAGTGCAATTGGTAGGATAAGTGGCCTTGGGGCACTTTCATTCCTATTATGTCACTGTTTGAATTAGTTACTCCCCCTTTGTAAAAAATATATTTATTTTGAGTAACTAATGATGAGAGATTAAGAAACGAAATACCTTTTCCAATGACATTCTATTCAAGGAATTTCCAGAGTTATTGAATTTGATACCTGCTAAAGTTGATAATGATTGAAATAATAACTCTGGAAGCTTCTTCATATGTCTCCCTATTAAGGGAACACTCATTATCTTCATCAATGGTGATCCCTCATCATATTAATATTTGAATATCAATTGATGAATCTTCCATAGATGAAAACTTCTTCAGCTTTGCTATCAAGACTTGATAGCAATAACTGCTTCTCAGGTTCTCCCCCTGAGAGCTTGCTTCACCTTCAATTCCCTGTATTATCAGAACAAATACAATACACAAATATTTAAGGGAATAATGTGGATCCTTATTGATTATTCAATGTGAGCAGGAAGGCTGGGATGATTTTCTCAACCAAGATGCTCCATTTTCTCCACTCCTCACACTTGCACATATAATATTCAATTTTGACTATGGTTGTGCGGATCTCAATACTTCTTCCATTTGTTTGTGTGTGAATCTTCTTTCTTCAAGAGATTTCCAAGCATTAGAATCTCCTAGTGCAATTTTCATCCTTTTGATAAATTCTTCTTGGGCTGGAATAAGTTCAATGTAATTTTTAATAGTGTAACCAGCCTTGTTGCACCTCACACACAAAACTTCCTGAACATGAGAGTTTCCTTTTTTTTTTAAACCTCTTATTCACCTTTTCTTCATCATGTGGAATCTTATTATTAATTTTTGTACTAGCCTTCTCCTGTGCATCTTCCTCTTTTCTCATTGTTTCCAAATCTTTAGGCTAGATAACCAATATGTCTTTAGGAATTGTGGAATCATATTTTTAATTTCCAAATGGATTCTTTAGAGTGTCATCCTTCTTGATTGTTATTTTGGATGCACTACCCATCAACTTCTTGGATTTACAATCCAATGAATTCTTAGTTTTCCTCCTTGTAATATTCTTGGGAGCATTTTCTTTTGCAACATACTTATGATTACTTCCCAAGATAGCTTCTTCATTCTTCGCCAGATTCTGTGGTATTCTATTCTTATTATCTTTGAATAAATTCTAGGATAAACATGCCCCATTCTTGTGACCACTCCCATTGCTTACATCACAGATGTTGTCCAGCATTCCAAATCTGTTTATAGTATATAGATGCTTCTGGATCTGTGTATGTTGCTTATTATTTTTTTGTCTTTCTCCCACTTAATATGGGATTAATTTATGCTTTTACATTTAAGGTATTGTACCAACAATCCAGTGCACAATGCCCAAATCTTTTGCAACACTAGAATTGACCCACAAATCTTGACTTCTTGATATCTTCTGTATTAGATTGTTGATCCTTCTTCTTGATGTGGTGTGCTCTATCTGGGGAACCATCTTTCGTATTCTTCTTCTTATCCACCCTATCCATGGTGGTAGGCATCTCATCACCTTTCCTTATCCATACTTGTTTAGAGTTTTTATTCCAACCTGTACTTTTTATAGAAACAATTTTAGAAACATTGGTACGAGTTGGAATGGATAGTACCTTCACTTTATCAGCTTCTTTTGATAGAGAAATGAGTTAATCCATGATATTCTTATCACATGTTGGAGATCATTTGATAGTAGAATCCTCCAGTGATCATTGAGTACTAGAAGCAATTGTTTCCTTCTTTTGTGGAGACTCAATATGTGTCTTTTCAATATTGGTCAACTGAGATTCCAACTCTAGACATCTCATATTGAGGATGACTTTTTGGTCTTCAATCATACTCATATTATCTTCACAATAATTCTTCATTATTTAAACTTCTTCTTCATTAATATTTACTTTGTTTTCTAACAAAGAGTTAAGTTCCTTGATTTTCTTGAAATTTTCTTCCAGATATAACTTTCTTACTTCAAAGATCCTTTTCAGATCATCTTCAAGTGCATGGATCTTCTCTTTTAGAGTCTTGTTGACTCCCTCTTTTTTTTTAAATATTTGAGCCACTTTTAAGAACTTAATTCTAATCCCCTCTTTGTTGATTCAAAGGCTCCAGCCTACCTAGAGAGCTTTAAACATTCAACAATTTTTTCTTGTAAGCCTTTCTTCAAAACATCAGTTTCCTCCTCCAACTGAGTGATATTTTCCTACATGCATTGAAATACTCCACAAACCAGGGATTTACTTTCTTCAGGGATACCATGCAGAATCATTCTTAATCTATCAACTGATATTTCTTGAGATGTTATAGATTGATCATCACCACTTGTGCTCTCATTTTCATCATGAGAATAATTTCCAAATGTTCTAACACATACCTCTTGATCAGTTGAGGTAGGAAGTTTGTCCATATTCTTAGTGGGGACTTGAGCCACATTATCATTACATTCCAAGTCTATTGTGTCTTTAATGTTATCCAGATATGGAGAACTAGATTCTTCCTCTTCTTTAGAAAAGAGGGACTTCTTCTTCAGCTTTCTCTTATCCTTATTTTTCCTGTTCATCATGGTTTTGGTAGATATAGAATTTTTCTCAGAGATAACTGACTCTTCATCAAAAATGCACTTCATTGTTAACTCAGGAAAGAATATCAAGTCTTCAAAAGAGAATATCTTCAATGTAGAGAATCCAATATAGGTGAAAATGTCCCTCTGATACTAATTAAGAGGACCAATTTGGGATATGCCTAACACTGAGAGGGGGTGAATAAGTGTTGGGGACCTTTTTGAACCAATTTCTTCTTTTTATCCCAATACCTCTTGACCTGTTAAGATATTTATTCTCTTATTCTTTTTTTCCTGTCACATGCAATAATATAAAATTAGTAAAAATATGCACATGATATTTTTATAAGGTTCACCACTCAATAAGAGCAGTTACATCCTTGTCGTGTATGGTAATGACCAGTGCATGGATTCTCCACTATAATGTGGTAACTGTTATAGTGGTTGATTCGGAAATAAATCCGCTAGTTAGTGTGTCTCCCTACACTTGGAGGAGGGAAGGAAATAATCACTTCCCAGTGTTTCTACCTACACTTGGCGGGGGAAGGGCAACAATCTTCTTCCAACTTGCAACAAGTAGGATATACCCTTACACTCGCTAGTTCTTTATACTTCCAGTGTAGAAAGTCTCTTATAGCCTCTAGCTAGTTATTTATACTTACTCTGAAGACATTCTTCTCTCTGTTCAAAGAGTTTGCAACACCAAAAGAATCTTCCACCGATTGAGACATGTTGGATGCTACAGTGCTACTTTGTTCTTCCACAACCTTCTTCTTCTTCTTGTTACTTTCTTAGAAACATGCAAGTAACCAACCTCTTTTTTGTCTAAAACAAACTTGTAGGCTTCACACTCTTCTTTTTCTTCTTTTTATTCAATAAAAAACCAGCTGCACTGAAACATTCTCTTCTTCACACTTTCTCTTTCAGTGCAAAACCAACTGCACTAAACTCTTCTTCTTCTTTTTCTTGCTAGAATCAAAAGTTCTCTTTGTGGTTGTTAAAATAATGAAGTTCATCTCAAGACTCCCCGCTTGCACGCCACAAACTACTTGCGTGCCACAATTGTGCACAACTCACAACTTGTGAGCCACTTTGGGGTTAGATACAACACACTTATAGCACACAACTCCCTACGTGCACGCCTCTTACAACTTGCGCGCCAATTCTTCTTGTGCGTCACTCTACTTGTGCACCTTATAAATAACCCTCAACTTGTGCTCTACTTCAGCTTGCGCACCACTTTATACTAATTGCACGATCAGAGCTCAAATTTTATCTTAAGTGTCGAGCTTTGAAAAATGAGGAGGGTAGCCGTCTATTTATAGGAATTTTGGTGACCCTGCACCCCACTCATTCACTTGTGCGCCGCTCCATCACTTGTGCGCCACTTTCTTTCCTTTGTCATATTTTGATGTGATGATGTTAAAATATGACTTTTTCACAACATACACTTACATTCCACTTATACTTGCACTCCACATACACTTGAATGCCACACTTTCTTTCCTTATCCATAATTTGATGTGATGATCTTTGAAATGTGACTTGCGCGCAACATACACTTGTGCACCACTAATACTTGTGCGCCACACTTGCACACCACTTTCTTTCCTTTGACAAAAACACTTCTTTACTCCCACTATCCTTCATAAGGTTTGCATCACAAGTTCTCCAAACTTATGTTATTTTTGAAATACAAATCAGCAAAGCATCGTCATAGATTTGGCAATTCTTTTTGGAATATGAATTCCAAAGTAATTCTCCATCCTCACTTCAAATCCTCAATTCCTTTTGGAGTGTTAATTCCAAAGAACTCCAATCATATTTCTTCATCCAAAAGTGGAGTCTTGAGGCTTCTCCAAACACCTTCAATGTTGTAGACAATGTATCAACTTTGATACATGTATTTTGAACTTTAAGAACAGTTCAACCGTCATCTGATTTCAAGGAAATGTGTAATGCATAACCATATTAGAATGCCAAGACCTTCCACACTCTCTCTTCTTCTTCAACCATAATTATCTACTTTATGAAAATCATATGATTCTTTTCTTCAAGTAAGCTCTTGCTTGGTTATCATGCAATCGTGAAGCATTGCATGGTCTTCTTCAAATCCTCATCCTTCTTCAATCATCATTAGATAGATGATACTTCATCATTCTTCATTGTTGTAAACAATGTGTCGCCTTTGACACAAGTTATTTGAACTTAGGATCAGTTCAAAAATCGTTTGAATTGATCTTCTTAGAGAATTGCTCAAGTATGACATCCAATGCTATAATTCCATAACAATTCTCCAGGCAACCTCACTTCATCCAATCTCGATTAACTTTTTAGTTCTTCATCTCTTTCTTCATTTTGACCAGTATTGAAAACTGTTGACAAAAAAACAATCTCCATACACAAAGTGGTCCCAAAAAGAGATATTATCATTTAAAGAAAAATTGGTCAGTTATAGTGGATTAATGAGCTTCGTCTATTGTATCTTCCACTGCAGTATCCACTAATTTTCACAAGTGGTCAAGATGGATATGTAGACAACATATTACATCATTCTACATATTTCACTACAAGTACAAAGATTCGAAAGGTTACAATGAGAGAGTACTTCTCCTATCACTTACAGTTCCGTTTCAATGATGCTTCAACATTACAACATTCAAGAAGGTTGTTGGAATAGTTTATTATTGATGCTTATACAAAGATAGAGTCTCAGATACTTTCCTTCATTCGCTTCAATCAAAAGTGCTTGAGGGTTGAATTGTACAATGGGTTTCAAGATGATTTTCTTCGAGGTGACCATGATGGGTATTCTTGTGGGAAACAAATCATTTTACCTTCAACAATTACTAGTGGTCCCAGGTATATGATTTAGAATTACCAAGATGCTATGTCAATATGTAATTGGGAAGGATATCCTGATTTGTTTTTAATGTTTACATGCAATCCGTTGTGGCCTTAAATTAGTAGATTTGTTACACATTACAGTCTTCGTCCATCAGATTGCCTGCATATTGTATCAAGAATTTTCAATATTAAGGTTGATAAATTAATAAAAGATCTAAGAGATGGATTTTTATTTGGTAATTCACAAGCAAGTAACTATCTTAATAGCAATTACTAATAATGTTATAAATATTCTTATTTTGCTGACCTCTTAGTGATATGTGTCATTAATCTCAATATTTCCATGTAGTTGTTCATACAATGTAATTTTAAAAACGTGGCTTGCCTCATGTACACATTTTGTTGTTTCTATGTCGAGACAACAAAATAAATACTCCTGAGTGCATTGACAGAAATTTATGTGTTGAAGTTCCAAATAAAGAGGAATTCCCAAATCTTCATGAGGCTATTAAAAAGTTTATGATGCATGGACCTTATAGTGATGAGAATCAAAGGTCTCCTTGTATGAATAATGGAAAATGTACTAAATTTTTCCCAAAAAAAATGTTGATCAAACCATAATTGATGATGACGGGTATGTTCTATACCGATGACGAAAAGATGGAAACACTATCCTGAAAAATGGTGTTCCTTTGGATAATCTATTTGTTGTACCATATAATCCTATCTTACTATTGAGGTATCAAAATCATCTCAATATTGAAGTTTGCAATCAATATACTTCTATAAAATATTTGTTTAAGTATATTAGCAAAGGTAATGATCATATTACAGCAACATTGTATCAGACGAACAATGAATAGTTTTCAAGAAACTGTGTTGATGATATTAAGATGTATTATGATTGTCGGTACATCTCTCCTTATGAGGCTTCATGGAGGATTTATTTTTATGATATCCACTATAGGTATCCTCCAATAGAAAGGATGCATTTCTATTTACCATGACAAAATATTGTTACCTACAATGACAATGATAATATTGAAGATATCTTGAGTAGGTGTAACATTTCAGAATCAATGCTTACAGCCTGGTTTCAAGATAATGTTTCTTATCAGGAAGGTAGATGTCTGAAATATGCAGAATTTCCAACAAGATTTGTATTCCACCATCGAGATAAAAAATGGCATCCAAGAAAGTAGGGCTTCTGTATTGGTAGACTTTATTATGTTCCCCCAACAACTGGAGAACTATTTTACTTGTGGTTAATGCTCACAAAGATTAGAGGTGTGACTTCATATGACAATATTAAAATTGTGAACAACATTACTCATGGTACTTTTTGGGAGGCGTGTTCTGCATTGGGACTACTTGCTGATGACATGGAATTTATTGAAGCAATAAAAGAGGTCTCAACTTGGGCTATGGGACAATCTCTACGCAGACTTTTTTCCAGCATGTTGTTCTCAAACAATATGTCTCAACCTGACATTGTGTGGCATGAAACTTGGAACATCCTCAGTGAAGACATTCTTTATGTGAAACAACAGCGTCTTCAAATGCTAGGTATATAATTATAGTTTTTTAATTAGTTATTTCCATGATATTAGCCTACTACCTTACTGAATACTAATTACACTCTCTCTAATTTGTTTATTATCTACCATCTTATATATGAATTTCTTCATTATGTTAATGGGAATTACTATAGTTAAACATTTTAATAGTACTTTAAAACTATTTCTGAAATTTCATAGATTTGACACTCATGGATCATCAAAGACAAATGTATGATTTGATTAAAATAGAGAACCTTCTTCAAAGGAATGGTATATCTCTTCATTCATATCCACCAATTTTGGTTCTAGATTCTGAAATTTATTCAGAAATAAATTAGTTAGTAGCAGATGAACTCAATTATGACAAAGAAAACCTTCAGAATTAGTATCTAACTTTGCAGAATAAGCTTACTTGTGAACAGAAAGATGTGATGAATACCATTATGTATTCATTAGCTTCAGGTGCCGGTGGTTTATTTTTCTTGCATGGACATGGGGGCACAGGAAATACTTTCATTTGGAAATTCTTCACATATCTACTATGGTCACAAGGTGATATCGTTATAGAAGTTGCATCCAATGGAATTTCATCATTACTCCTACCTAGTGGGCGGACAGCACATTCTAAATTTTGAATTCCAATTTCTGTTTTTGATAACTCTGTTTGCAATATTCAGCAAGGAAGTGATATTTCAAAGCTTCTATAGTTAACAAAGCTAATTATTTGGGATGAGGCACCGATGGTTCATAAGTATTGTTTTGAAGCTCTAGATCATACTTTAAAAGATGTAATGTTAGTAAAAAGTGAAGAAGCTTCAAATTTACTATTCAGTGGTATAACAGTTGTCTTGGGTGGTGATTTCAGGAAAATACTACCTGTCATACTAGGTGGTAACAGAAATGAAATAGTGTTTGCAATTATAGTTTCTTCATAATTGTGGCAATATTGTCGTGTTTTAACATTGAAAAAGAATATGGGATTGCATTCCAATCCTTCCACTAATTTAGATGAAGTTCAAGACTTTGCTAAATGGACTTTAGATATTGGGGAAGGTCACAGTGGAGATCCGAATGACAGTGAAACTATCATTCAAATTCCTTCATCATATCTTCTTGCTTGGACTAAAAATCTTATTTCTACAATTTTAGAACATACTTACCCCAATTTCTTAGGTAACTATGCTGAATTCAATTATCTTAAATATTGTGCCATCTTAGCTCTAACTCATGATATTATTGAAGAAGTAAATGAGTACATGATGTCACTTATATGTTCTGAAGTCAAATATTATTTCAGCTCTGATTCAGTATGTGATGCAAGTTTTGATACAAATAGGCTAGATAACATCTACACATCTGATATGTTAAATGGTGTTACTATTTCATGGATTCCTTCCCACAAAACTACACTAAAAATTGGCATGCCCATAATGTTTCTTTGAAATGTGGATCAATCTGTTGGATTATGTAATGGAACTCGCTTGATTGTTACACACTTAGGTGACCATGACATCAAAGCAAAAAAATATGGTTGTAATTCAGGATATCTTGCATTGATTCCAAGATTAAATATGAAACACTCTGATTGTCTATGGCCTTTCAAACAACAAAGAAGAAAATATCCTTTGACTGTTTCATATACTATGACTATTAATAAAATTCAAGGACAATCATTGTCCTCTGTTGGGTTATATATTTGAAAACCTGTATTTTGTCATAGTCAACTATATGTTGTTGTATCTAGATTCACAACACCATTAGGTTTAAAAATAATACTTGGTGATAGTAATCCCACAATCTGAGATTCCACATATAATATTGTCTATAAGTAAATATTTGATAAATTGTGTTAGGTATAATTTACATTTAATTGTTTAAACATCTCTGGTGGTTTAATTTTGCTAATTTCTCTATGATTTCATGATTTTCAGTGTTTCTGAATATGTTCTCTTTGTACAAAAATTCAAACAGTACATAGTTTCAAACATGTCGCGATCAACTACCCATTTGAATGTGATCACACCTGAGACTGATGTGACATTGAAGATGCAAGTTCGTATTTTCAATTTGTGGTGCAACACATCGTCTATGTACTCCAATGATGTTTTTTCCATTGATTTGATTCTTAGAGATCAACAAGTGAGTTAACATTTATAATTAAATCTATTTTTCTTACTTTTATAGTACTTTTTTTTATATACTATACATCAACATTGTAAACTTGATCTACCTTTTTTTCAATTTTACACATTCTTTGAAAAATTCATTACGCAGGGAACAAAGATACGTTGTACTATTCAAGGCCATCAAATTATCTCTAAATTTAAACATCTTTTGCGTGAAGGATTATGTTATTTCATACAAAACTTCCAAATAACTTCTAATCAAGGCAGTTACTTAGGAACTAGACATGCTTTTCGCATAATGTTCGCATCTACAAAACATGTATGGCCATGTGATGCAGTGTTACCACATTTTTGTTTAGATTTTACTTCTTTTGGAGACATAAATCAGAGAAGGGTTCTATAGGAACATTTAATAGGTTCAGTTTTGTTGATGTTTTCTTGAAATTTTATATTTGTTTTCAACAGTTGTCATTACACCATCATAAGACATAATGGTTGTCTTTAAAATAAATGACAATTTCATTACATAACAATTTGTTCTTTCTAAATTTTTTTAGAGATAATTGGAAATTTACATTGCTCATATCCTATTAAATCTTTGGATAATTCCAATTTCAAGATACAGATTGTCTTAGAGGATGAAAGGTGAGTCATTGTCTTCTTAGTAGATCTGACCAGAAATTAACATAATAACTTATTTCTTATGTATTTTCATATAGTGGGTTACAAGTGAAATGCAGTTTATGGGGTGACTATACAAATCAAATGTCATGTTACTTGGAAGACAATATTGGGTCATCTATTATTTTAATATTACAACTTATCAGAGTGAAGAAATTGAATAGTACGGTTTCTAATCATACAATGGGTTCAAGCCCTTTCTATTACTCAAACTTTATTAAATTTTAAACCACTTTCCCATTAATTAGATTTTCAAAAAAAATTCAGGCTTTGTTATAGTAACAACTACCATTAATTCAACAAAAATTATTTTCAACCTTGATATTGCAGATGTAGAAAATTTCAGAAACAGGTACTATAAATGAAAAGTTTAACTGTGAATTTATTATCTCTTATTTAGTGTGCACTAAATCTTTACTATGCATATTCTCTTCAATATGATATCTTGTATTTTTCAAAAATCATATGTGGGTTAATAATGGCATCAACATGTTGTAGTATAGCGCCAACATACCCAAGATATTCCTCAACATCAATGCTTAATGGGGATAGTAAAAAAATATTTCTAAAGTCAAAAAATGTGAACAGGTATGTAATATATCATCAAATTAAAACTTTCATTATGGACTGTGTCACACCCACCCTTTTCAAATTTATTTATTTTATTAATTTCATCATCTTCGGGTAGTTCGGGTTGAAGCCCGACTTAAATTTTTGAGTTCTTATTTAAAAACTAATGTTTTTCCCTTAACTGCATTCGGCACACTGCGGTCGAAGCCGCGGGGCCTCACCTGAGTCACCGCACGACCTCGCCCAGTTAATCACACGATCTGCTCGATGTTCAAGGCAAGCATATAAAATGTAATGAATAGTGAAATAGAAATAAAATAAAACTAAGAAGTTTTAATAAAATTTAAGAAATTTCCTTAATGAAATAATAATAATATTGTTTGAGAATATTATTATTATTATTTTTGAAGTTGTGGGGATTCTCCAGGGCTGTCGTGTGACCACCCATTGTGCAACTAACCAAATTAAATGAATTAATAATAATTAAATAAAAAAATTAAAAGTGTGACAAAAAATTAAATAAATTATTTTAAAGATAATAATATTATTATTATTTGAGGATGTTAATATTATTATTATTATTATTATTATCATTATTATTATAATTGTTGTAACTTTTATTTTATTTTATTACCACCAATTTATAATTATAAATACTTTTCGGTTTTAGGTTTTTAGTTTTATTATTATTATTATTATTCTTTTATTTTTCTTTCCATTTTATTTTTTATTTTCTTTTTTTCCCTCTTCCTCTCTTCCTCCCCCCTCTCTCTGGTCGCACACCTCCCCTAACCCTAGCGTCGCACCCCATTTTTTTCCCCAATCGGCCCGTCGCACCTACCCCTCCTTTATCTCCCTTGGCCTCTCCTCACCGGTAGCTCTTCCCCCCCACAAATCCTCCGACAGCCTCCCAAGGCCAGCGCACCTCTGCTGTTGCACGCGAACCCCCCCCCCCCCTCCGGCTCAGTAGCCACGCTCCCCGCTCCCATGACCGCCACTGTCCGTCGGCCTCCCTACCTCGCGCAGCACCTCGGGCCACTGCTCCTTTGGCCATGGCTCCCCCTAGCATCCGGGGTTCCCTACCTCAGCCAGCACCTCCTCCCAGCGACCCCCCTTTTCTGGTCATGACACAACAACCCCCCTCTTTCTGGCCACACGACCCTCCTCCAGCCAACATGAACCGAATCGGTGTTGTTTGCCCACTTTGCACCAGACCCTTTCGGTTGGCCTTCCCCTCATGCCGACACCCTGAACCTCCAGCCCAGCCAGTGCACCTCGCTTCTTCCTTGGACAGCCTCCCAAACACTTGCAGCGACCTTTCGCTCCCTTCACCGCAAGTGCAGACCACCCGGGTAATCCTTTCCTCCTCTTTGCTAGGGTTTTATGTCGCATTCGGTTCGATCTTGATGTAAATGGTTCAATACTATGTTTTTAGGGCATGTTTTGTGGTTTGATCTATGGTTGGTGTGCGGTGTAATTTGCACATCAAGATCGTAAAGTTTTTACACATTGAGGTAGGTGGTTCCACATTTTAAACATTATTTAGTGAATTCATTTTCTTTCTTGGTTAATTTATAATGTTCATTTATTAATTCTTTTGGGTGTGAATTTGATTTTCTTTAAGTCTTCCATGTGTTATATTGTTTGGTAGTATGTTCATATGGGTGGGTGTGTTCTTTGGTTGAAAACTTTCATTTATTCAATCGTTAGTGTTTAATAGAATGTGCAGCTAGTTTTTATTTGTGCAAGTGGTGTCAAGCATGTTTTCAACAGGGTGTTTCATGTGTTTGATCATAACAGAAGGTGTTGTGTGGGTTTACTGGGTTGTTTCTATGAAAACCCACATTGAACTGTCTCCTAGTGTTTCATAAATTTTGTGTTTGTTTTGTGAAAATGCGTAAAGTGTGTGGTTTATGTTCGGGTGTACCATTCATATGCATTTTTTCTAAAAAGGGAATTTGAGTGGGTCTTTGGTGTTTAAAGTCATGTTTTATCTTCTGGAATTGCTTAATAAAATTTCTAGTGTTTTGTCTAATTGGGAAAATGGTCTTTTAACTGTGCGGTTGGGTTATTAATTTATGAGAGTGGTGCAGGTTGTGTTCTTGATGTAGCATCGGGTATGTTTGGTTAGGGAGGAGGGATGAATTGGTTTTGTGTGTTAAGTCATGCCATGTCTCTTTTTAAAGACCTTGTTTACAAAATTTATTATGTTTTAGTAAATAAATATTAACGATGCAAAAATGGTTTAGTTGAGTTATGTAAAGTCTTTTGTGTGCAGACTATTTCAAATGGTTTTTGTGTGTGTGCAAGTGTGGCATTGGTTTTAGGTTACATCATTTTTGTTTTGTTCATATGAGTTTGAAATGAAATGTGAAATTGGAACATATTGAGCACAAAAGTGGAAGCCTGGTTACTAGGTGGGTGGACTAGATCTAGCGTGCTAGTGATACGGAAGTGGCTCTGGCCCGATTTCACTTAGCTGGTTTGACGATTACAACACTAACTAAACATTGGATGATGATTGGAGAGCACTAGGTTATGGATGTGTTTCCTTACTAGTGTCTCATGCATGAGAATGTATTTTGTTGTGATTCCTCTACTACTATTCACCGAAACGTGATGTTCTAGGGTTCCATTCCATTTGCTGGTACCTATAGGGTCTCTCCCACTTTTGGTGCTCCTGGAATCATATACACTCATCGTTGGCATATGGTGTAGCTTTTGGGTTTTTGTGAAGGTTTGGGTTTTTCTTAAATTCAAGGGTGTTTTCTTTTATTTAAGTTGTTTTCTTTGAAAGTGTTTTCTTTATAGAATTTTTTTCCTTAAAATTGTTCAAGATTGAGTATCCTTTTATTTATTTAGCCTATAAATGTATTTTTCATTTAATGTTTATACGTGGAACCTTTTTGTTGGTGATTTCCTACTGGTCTCTTGTCTCACACCCTACATACACCTTTGGGTGTATGTAGAATTTGATTCTTTGTGTATTCCAAGTTGGGGCATCATTCTTAGTGGTAGTGGTTTTGGATGTTGTTGGTCTTCGCGTGCAAGTTGGTGTTTGTATCTTGGTAATTCAGCTTCTCGTGCCACTTGGAGGTTGGTATTAGAGTTTTATTTCTCTATCTTTGTTGTTGTTCACTTTGGGTTTTTAGTTGAATTATAAACTTAAACCTATTTTTATAGTTTAAGGTCTTGTTTCGTTGTCTGTTTTCAGTTTTAGTTTATTTATCTTGTCAGTTGTTTTGTGTATACTATTTTGGGTAAATTGTTCCCATGTGTTATTTTTGATACTCGGGCACTTGTGCCAGTCCATGGGGATCAGGAACGCCCCTCAGGCCATGTCGCGGACCTGGTCGGGCGCCGGGTTAGATGGTGACCCGGCTTGGTTCGTGAGAAAATGGTATTAGAGGAGGTTTTCTCTCTAGGTCGTGTTCTTTTAGGATGGAGTCATGGTAGACTAAAGTTAAGGTTGTCGAGACTCGACGTCCTGGCTACGAGTAAGGTGTCTGGCCAGCACACCTCGTGGCAGGACTCGAGTTACCAAAGTAAGTTGAGTTTTGTCTAAATTTTTGGTTCATGTGGTTAATCTGGTTTAGGGGAAATGAAAAGGGAGTATGTTCAGTATTCCTAGTGAACTTGCATAATCTAGTAAGCCTTGTGGAGACAAGGATATTGTCCTAGAATACTCTCGGTGGTGGTGGCGTGATTGTTGTATGGCTTCCAACAATATGTCTTAGTCACTTGCCAACACTAGTCCCGTCTTGCATCGTTCCTTGTCTCTTTTTTTTGGATTCATAGAAGTCTAGTTTTTAAGTAAAAATTATTTAGTGTTTTAATAATCGGTGGTTGTGTAATGTGTCCCTGTATTTTGGAAATGTTGGATGTGAGGCGTTTCGAGCTAAGAATCCTTTTTGAATGATTTGTGTCCTGATTTTGAATTCTCATTTGTAAGTTGGTGTGCAAGTGTGTGGTTAATGTTTTATTTTGAAAAGTGCTTCGGGAAGCCCTTGCAACGGTTCTCCATGCATGTTTAGTGTTTTATTATAGTATGTCTTGGCCATTGGATCAGTTTGATTAGGTCCGTGGTTTTCTTTATTAACTAGTGCATTCCCCCATAAAGAATTAACATGCAATTGGAGTGCGGCCACTAGTAACTTGCCGCTGGCCGGACCTCCAGTTGATTAAAGCAAGGAGTCTCCCTTTTGAGTGATAGTGCTAAGTCTTTCCTTTTTTTTCTTTTCGGTTAAGCAGATCCTCTCGTAGCAGGATGACTGGCGCGAGGGAAATTGATAGGGTTTTGGCATCTTTGAGTTGTCCGAGTCGTCGGGTATGAAGTTTGACACCGTTGTGTCTAAAGGTCCCCCCTGGAAACTGTGAAAGGTATTCTAGCGGGGAAGGGTGAATATAGTTCAGAATTATTGGTGTTGACCGATGTCTTGAAAGGCTTGTAGTGCCTTCATCGGCCGCGAGGGTCATGTTTGGTGACGTCTTGTGGTGTGAGTTCTCTTCGAAGCGCAAATGTGGATTTCGTAGAATCCTTTGGGAATCCCTATTTTCATAGGGGTGTGTCCTACTCTTAGGGAGTTCTAAAAAAATTTCTATTCAAGGGGGAGTGTTCGTCATGCGTATTTCCTTTTTAAGTTTCTTGGTTAAGATGAATAGATGATGCATGCGTATCATCTAAACCCCTATTTTGGTGGGCGTGCTGTGAGGGAGTAGGTGGATGTCTGAGTGTGTTGTGTCTGATGGGGTTGTCTCGATTTCAGTGTGGTTTCTTGCGGCACCAAGAAAAGGATAAGCTTTGTTCGGGGGTCTTTGATTCTTGAATGTGAGGCAGGAGATGCTTCAAACATCAGGACTCCAGCAATAGGCCTCAGAGTGAAGCTGGCGCGTGGTCAGGAACCCAAAGAGTGTATGGGACCCCGACTTTATTTCATTCATCGGTGTTGAAAGTCAAAATAGTTTAAATAGTTTCCTATAGTTTTTCCATTCCGAACGACCTATCTGGATACGTGAGGTTTCCCATGTCTAGGAGGAGGTGTGGTAGACTCGTTACTTTAAAGTCCTGGGGGTTGCGTCTCATTGGATGAAAACGCTTTTAGTGGTCCTTATGAGGTATGTTAGGTAAATCGGTCTCATGTTTGAATAGTGCTCATCTAGGGATGTGGAGATGTTGGTTGGTCTTAGGTCTTGGTTTTGATGCTCGGTGGTCGGGCCCCTCCCTCCCCGCCCCTTGTGGTGGGGTGTTTGGTCACTGTCAGGAAATTTTCAAATTTCTTTATCTTCTGTCAGTTCTAATGGTGGGGAGACCCACAGTGGGCCTCACATGAATGTATCTGGAATGAATCGGTGTTGGCCTTTTATTTAATTGTGGGGAGTCCACTTGAACCTCCCCGTGTCAGTTTTCCAATCTCGTCTTGGGCGTTGGTAGGTTCTTAATGGTGGGAATCCCCTCGGGCTTCCCCATGTTGGATTTTAGTTCTGTTACTAGAGATGGCTTGGTGGTAGTAGTGACAAGAGTACTCCTTGGATGTGGTTGGTCTTGTTTTCTTGTTCCACTCAAATGATGTGGTTTTTATTCAATGGTGCTTGAGTTATTTCGTCTTGTGAAGTTGGTTTCCATGGGTACAAGAGATCCTTTCCTTAATTGATCAACTGGAGGTGTTTTAGCTCTTGGGGGTGGGAGACACATATCGGAAAGTCTTTTTACGAGTTTCTTGAGGTGGTCATTTAAGTCCCTTTTTCTAATCACAATGTGTTTTCTTTTTATTTTTGGTTTTTTTCGTTCAGATCCTCTTTGAACCTTAAGAAGGTTTTTATTTTATACTTTGAGTATCAACCTTAGTTGTGGCTTTTCGGGGATGGAAAGCTTTATGGTGGAGAGAATTTTTACACCCTCCTTTTTCAAATTTATTTATTTTATTAATTTCGTCGGCTTCGGGTGGTTCGGGTTGAATCCCGACTTAAATTTTTGAGTTCTTATTTAAAAACTAATTTTTTTCCCTTGACTGCATCCGGCGCACCGCAGTCGAAGTCGCGGGGCCTTGCCCGAGTCACCGCGCGACCTCGCCCAGTTAATCGCACGATCTGCTCGGTGTTCAAGGCAAGCATATAAAATGTAATTAATAGTGAAATAGAAATAAAATAAAAATAAGAAGTTTTAATAAAATTTAAGAAATTTCCTTAATGAAAATAATAATAATATTGTTTGAGATTATTATTATTATTATTTTCGAAGCCGTGGGGATTTTCCAGGGCTATCGTGTGACCGCCTTTTGTGCAACTAACCAAATTAAATGAATTGATAAAAATGAAATAAAAAAATTAAATGTGTGAAAAAAATTAAATAAATTATTTTCATGATAATAATATTATTATTATTTGAGGATTTTAATATTATTATTATTATTATTATCATCATCATTATTATTATAATTGTTGTAAATTTTATTTTATTCAATACCACCAAATTATAATTATAAATACTTTTAGGTTTTAGGATTTTAGTTTTATTATTATTATTTTTTTCTTTTATTTTTCTTCCCTTTTATTTTTTCTTTTCTTTTTTTCTCTCTTCCTCCCCCCCTCTCCCATCGCACACATCCCCTAACCCTAGCGTTGCACCCCATTTTTTTCCCTAGCCAACCCGTCGCGCCTACCCCCCTTCCTCTCCCTTGGCATCTCCTCACCGGTGGATCTTCCCCCCTACAACTCCTCTGACAACCTCCCAAGGCCAGTGCGCCTCTGATGTTGCGCGCTAACCCCTCCCCCCCCAGCTCAGCAGTCGTGCTCCCCGCTCCCATGACTACCGCTGTCCGTCGGCCTCCCTGCCTTGCGCAGTGCCTCGGGCCGCTGCTCCTTTGGCCACGGCTCCTTCTAGCAGTCGGAATCCCCTACCTCAACCAACCCCTCCTCCCAGAGACCCCCCATTTCTGGTCACGACACAACAACCCCCCTCTTTCCGGCCACAGGACCCTCCTCCGGCCAACACGAACTGAACCGGTGTTGTCTGCCCGCTTTACACCAGACCCTTCAGGATGGCCTTCCACTCGCGCCAACACCCTGAACCTCCAGCCTAGCCGGTGCACACCGCTTCTTCCTCGGACAGCCTCCTGAACACTCAACGGCCTTCCACTCCCTTCGCCGTAAGTGCGGACCACAAGGGTAATCTTTTCCTCCTCTTTGCTAGGGTTTTATGTCATGTTCGGTTCGATCTTGATGAAAATGGTTCAATACCGTGTTTTTAGGGCCTGTTTGTGTGGTTTGAACTACAGTTGGCATGCGGTGAAATTTTCGCATCAAGATCATAAAGTTTTTATACATCGTGATAGGTGGTTCCGTGTTTTAAATATTATTTAATGAATTCATTTTCTTGATTAGTTAATTTATAATATTCATTGATTAATTCTTTTGGGTGAAGATTTGATTTTCTTTAAGTCTTCTATGTGTTATATTGTTTGGTAGTATGTTTATATGGGTGGGTGTGTTCTTTGGTTGAAAACTTGCATTTATTCAATCGTTAGTTTTTAATAATATCTGTAGTTAGTTTTTATTTGTGCAAGTGGTGTCAAGCATGTTTTCAACAGGGTGTTTCATGTGTTTGGTCATAAGGGAAGGTGTTGTGTGGGTTGAGTGGGTTGTTGCTGTGAAAACCTACATTGAACTGTCTCCTAGTGTTTCATAAATTTTGCGTTTGTTTTGTGAAAATGTGCAAAGTGTGTGATTTATGTTCTGGTGTAGCATTCATATGCATTTTGTCCAAAAAGGTAATGTGAGTGGGTCTTTGGTGTTTAAAGTCATGTTTCATCTTCTGGAATTGCTTAATAAAATTTCTAGTGTTTTTTTTTAATCGTGAAAATGGTCTTTTAACTGTGCGGTTGGGTTATTAATTGATACGAGTGGTGAAGGTTGTGTTCTTGATGTGGAGTTGGGTATGTTTGGTCAGGGAGGAGGGCTGAATTGGTTTTGTGTGTTAAGTCATGCCATGTCTCTTTTTAAAGAACTTGTTTACAAAATTTATTATGTTTTAGTAAATAAATATTAACGATGCAAAAATGGTTTAGTTGAGTTATGTAAAGTATTTTGTGTGCAGACTATTTCAAATGGTTTTTGTGTGTGTGCAAGTGTGTCGTTGGGTTTAGGTTACATCATGTTTGTTTTTTTCATGTGAGTTTGACATGAAATATGAAATTGGAACATATTGAGCACAAAAGGGCAAGCCTGGGTACTAGGTGGGTGGACTAGATCTAGCGTGCTAGTGATACAAAAGCAGCTCTGGCCCGGTTTTACTTATCTGGTTTGACGATTACAACACTAACTAAATATTGGATGATGATTGGAGACCACTAGGTTATGGATGTGTTGCCCTACTAGTGGCTCGTGCACGAGAACATATTTTGTTTTGATTCTTGTACTACTATTCACCGAGACGCGATGTTCTAGGTTCTCATTCCTTTTGTTGGTACCTATAGGTCCTCTCCCACTTTTGGTTCTCCTAGACTCCTATACACTCACTGTCAGCATACGGTGTAGCTTTTGGGTTTTAGTGAAGGTTTGGGTTTTTCTTAAATTCAAGGGTGTTTTCTTTTATTTAATTTGTTTTCTTTGAAAGTGTTTTCTTTATAGAAGTTGTTTCCTTAAAATTGTTCAAGATTTGGTGTAATTTCATTTATTTAGCCTGCAAATGTATTTTTCATTTAATGTTTATATGTGGAACCTTTTTTTTGGGTGACGTCCTACTGGTCTCTTAGCTCACACCCTACATACACCTTTGGGTGTATGTAGACTTTGATTCTTTTTGTATTCCAGGTTGAGGCATCCTGCTTAGTGTAGTGGTTCTGGATGTTGTCGGTCTTTTCGTGCAGGTTGGTGTTTGTATCTTGGGAATGAAACTTCTTGTGTCGCTTGGAGGTTGGTATTAGAGTTTTAGTTCTCTATCTTTGTTGTTGTTCACTTTGGGTTTTTAGTTGAATTGTAGACTTAAACCTGTTTTTATAGTTTAAGGTCTTGTTTGGTTGTCTGTTTTCAGTTTTAGTTTATTTATCTTGTCAGTTGTTTTGTGTATACTATTTTGGGTAAATCGTTCTCATGTGTTAGTTTTGATACACGGGCACTTGTGGCAGCCCATGGGGATCGGAACGCCCCTCGGGCCATGCCGCAGACCGGGTCGGGCGCTGGGTCATATGGCGACCCGGCTTGGTTCGTGACATACAGTAATGTATTGTACAAATGAGTATTTATGCTACCTATGAATTATTGAATTATCAATGTTCCATAGGCTACAAAGTGCTTAATTTCAGTTATAATTCAAAAAATTCAAAGAACATACAATTGGTTCTACGAATCATGCAAGTCTTGCATGAAAAAGTTCCACAGTGTTGATGGAAAAAATTGGTGCAACAATTGCAAAATTTCTTCAAATTTCACTACTCCCAGGTTCTTATTTGTTATTTTTGTTAAGATCTTATGAGTCATTTGATCTTTTGATAGTCTTTACTTTTATTACTTCATATAAATCCCTTATTAATAACATTTATAAAACAACGGGTATAGAGTGCAGCTGCTTGTGACTGATATCACTCACTCTTGTTCGGTAGTACTATTTGATAAACAAGTCATGAAATATGTAACTAAAACAGCTAAAAAGTTAAGAGATTATTTGATATAGGTATCACTATAGACATTTTTACATGAAGACAAATAATAATCTCTTTATTTAAAGTAACATTATATTTCTTTTCTAAATTAGGATGATGATGAGTACGGTTTTCCTACGGAATTAAATGTGTTCAAATCAAAAAAGGGTTTTTTGTCCATTGAAGTATCAAATTTAAATATTTAAAATTGTCACTATTCAATAGAATAAAAAACATACAAGGTAACTTTCATTAGCGACAATGAAAACTACATCAGCCATTTCAATGACATCTTTGCAGGAAATCAGGTACTGGATATTATATATCCCAAAATTGATTCATTTTGATAAAGTGAAAAGCATTATTCCTATTACACATTTTATACAGGATCATCAGAGTAGTGGTTGTTCAAGAGTAAGTAGTGGGATTGAAAAAACTGAGGTACAATATTTTCCATTCAATTCATCTTTTAGCCCTGCAAGTAAATCACCACTTACTATAATATTGATTTTATCCTTCCATCATAGGATCATCAGAGTGCTGAATCTTTTTGAAGTAGTGCAAAGGTAGACTCAGAATTTGTAACGTCAACTATAGTTTTATCAATAGTATAAGTGTATATATGTTATCTTTCATACATGTTGTTTAGGAGTCCCTTATTTTATTTTGTGATTACAGTTACAGCGACAAGAAATAATTTTGTTAACTATATTCTGTATGTAGAAAAACATGTTGATTTAATTTGTCACTGAGGATGTTTTCGAGAAAATTCATCATTTATCTCCAGACAGTGTCGGTAAAACATGTAAGATTTGGTGTCCTAGAACCAACTGGTTTTACTTTTATTACATGTATATTTAATGTATTATTACATAGTGTTCATTGTTCTGCGTGACTATAATGTAATAATGTCCTAGAGTGTTTGTTGCATTGATATGGTCATGGAAGTTCCCCACTGTGATGAGAACCTTGAAATGCTATAAAAATATTCTTAAATATAGTTTTGTGGTTGGATGACATGCTATGAAGGGACACATAGCATGCAGACCATCAGGTACGAGTACTCGTAAGCAGATGAGACTTCCTCTCACGAAGTTTGCACTTGGTAATCTCCAAGATATGAGATTATGAGAACAACCCCTCTAGTGAGAATTCCTCATGTTTTGGTGTCATCAGATATTTCTATCTACGAGCATGTGTAATGATCCTTAGACTTTAAGATTATCATTAATACATGTCACGACTTACGCACTTTGATTTACTGACAAAAACTGTCATGCAGACAGTTGGCGGAAAGTAGGGTACGTTGGGTGCATCACGAGTGGCATGTTATTAATGGATAAGTCGAGGAAGGATTTGTCCCTTCCATTTATGGAAGTTGATATCTCGTCCCTTTGATTAAAATAGAATTGTCGCACAAAATTCCATGTACATGGTGTAATGACGAGTTTATTTCAGGTAGTCAAAGAACGACGTGTCAAGCATAAAAGTTGATGACACAATCATGAAACTAGCTTGATGAGATATTGTGACAAAGGGATTATATTACACATTGAGTGTTCGTATGTGGATGTCATTGTTGTGACATTAAATTCTTTCGCTTGGGTGCCTTGACCCGTTTCTAGGTAGTTTTCTTGGACTTTATACAAGTTCGCCTAATGCCAATGAGAAAGAATCCTAGAGGATCACACACTAAGTGTTTTTGGTGGTCTTAGTTAAATTCTATTTGAATTTAATTAATGAAATAAATATTATTCTCAAGATCGTGGAATAATTTTATTTAAGTTAAAATGATATCATAAATTAAATAAAATATATTTATTTATTTTATTGAACATTTAATAAATATTTATTTACTAGTTTGTAAATAAAATATTTATTTTAGAGAATAAATTATTTATTTATTTATTCGGGTATTCAATAAATGGAAGTGGAGTTCGAGTGGACCAAGGTCAGTCTGGTAGTAAAATAAATATTTGCAAGACGGTAAATAATTATTTAACTAGTTGGCACAAATTAAAATAACGCTGCTATTATTTTGTGATGCGAAATTTTATTTATAATTCTATTTTGCGCAAGTTGGCGCGGTATTATTATTAAATGCATGGGTTTTATCTAAGTTCATGAATGTATTTAATTGTTTCTATGCAATTAAATATTGTAACTGAAATTCCATGTATATAAATAGGCAAGTACCCCTATTGTTCCATACACCACACCACATGCCCGGTGAATTGAGAATTGTTGAGCCAAACAATTTCTCTATCGAATCATCTTCTCTCCCCTCTCAAGAACAAGAGACGTTCTTCAAGGACAAAGAACAAGCGATCAAGAACGACCGACACAAGACACTCATTTCTCCACGCTAGCACCCGGAGAATGAGCGATGTCAATCGGAGGCCATCGGAGCATGTGTGGATCACCACTAGAGGGATTCTAGTTTGGATCCTTACAAGCGCAAAGAGATAATCTGGAAGGTTCAATCTGGATGAACAACATCATCAACGAAGAAAAATACCAAAGACACAGGTATTATTTTTCTTTATAAAATTAATTAAATTAATTATAAACATGATGTGTAAGATCCTCTCTAATGGTTTTGGGCCTCTTTATTATTTATCTAAATCTTTTATTATATTCTATGGAGACTGGAATTCATCGTCGTATTGATCCCGGAATAATCATTGATCATGGTAAAAATAAAAATTGGGCGTCGTCCCAACCACGCTTCTGTTGCGCCCAGAACCTTCAAGTGGTATCAAAGCAGTTACATCATATTTTATAATTATTTAAATATTTTGTTGATGAATTACGCATTTAATAATTTAGTTGTTTCTATTCAAGTTAATATTTCTGCAAATCTGAATCTCGATATCTATTCCTCCTCTTTTATTTCTCGTTCACCTTACAGAAATAATATTTTCTTTTAATTTTGATTAAAATAAAATAAAGGATCTCATCTGGAGGTGCCAAAGCTTACTGACCGTACAACACTAGAACACACGAAGTGTATTCGGCAGTACACGTTGTGTAGTCAAGATTCAATTCATCGGACCGGTCTGCCAAACCAAGCCATGTGTTGGAGTCTTTCTAAGTCTTAAATGACTCCATGTGTTGACCAGGAACAGGTGGCATGTGGTTTCCAGATTACACACCGTCTGTCCTAATGGACACGGTGTGTAGTCCCTTTGGGTTAGGGTTGGACTGTGTACCCTGTACACGGCTTTCCCAGTTGGAGACCGTGTAACGAGGAACTATATGGCGTGTGTCCCCCTGGACATGCCGTGTACTCTGAAGATTTCCAAAGTACACTCACACGCCATTTCCCCCGGGCGTGTACTTCGGGTAGACGGTGAAAAATAGTACACACTGTGTAGTTGGAACTACACGTCGTGTACTCATCCAAATTACGCAGATTTATTAAAATTTATTATTATATTATACAAACCCTTGAGACGTGTACCATCGTGCGGGTGTAAAGCTGAGGCACAACACGTGATAGGTGTTTTATATATATGTGTTTAATTTAATATTTCTGTAATGTTCATTTCTACTCATTGGGTAGTTATGACTAGGAATTCACTAGGTTGCCTCCAAGGTACAAGTTACGTACAAAGATAATTTTAAATGAATTTATATGTTAAAAATATGATGGATGATAATTTCAAGGAAATTCAGAAAAGGATTAAGATAAAAGTATTGATTAATTAAATATGATAATTAATTGATTCGAGCATGATTTATCTTAACGAGAACGATTAAAGAATTGAATTATAGTTTTATTTATGTGTAAACATCGTTGCATGTATGGATGATCATGAGCTAGACCAAGACCTTTGTATGTGGATGGTTTCTTTTAATTTATTTATTTAAATTAAATTTGTTGGTCTGCGAGTCTTCTCCTCATTAATATGTAGGGTCTGCGTGCCCAAGGTTTCTTTTATGTAAAACCCATTTTTACCCCTCACCTACATGTGAGTTAAAAAAGAATATGTAATGGATGGAACTCCCAAGATATTGGAGGCGGTTCAAGATGGAGTCGAGAAGAAACCAATCCCAGGAGATACAAAGGTGGACAGGTGGAAGCTGTAAACACGAACCCAAAAGGTTCAAGGTGTTTCTCTCCTAGGTCAGGGTTAGTTTATCAATTTCTAGATAAACTAACCATTATAAAAGATCATGATCATGCCATTTACTTTATTTTATTTCTGTCAGTTGCATGGTTTATCATTATGGATTTTTTGTCACGATCACATAATTAATGAATTAAACAAGCATGCAAGATGGAACTAAAATAAACTAGACTTATGCGTAAATATTATCAAGACATGGTTAATCAATTAAGTAAGTTCCACTTAATATTAACAAGTGTGTGATAATGATAATAATCAATTCATGCATAAGAGATAAAAAACCCCTCAAATAAAATATTAAGTCATAACAAGCCTTCTGTTACTTGATTAAGGGAAAAACTCAATAAAACTATGTGTTTGACCAACCCTTGTTAGGACACTTACTTTTATATAGGAAGCCTTTATGAAAGGTTTCGAGTTGACCTAACCATATTACATCAAGAGGAGTAGCCCTTGCTAGACTTGGTGTAATATTGGAGGCAAGAGTTGAGAAAATCCAAAGTCATGATTTCAGGATTGGGGAGTCCACTCAACATATCAAGGAGTTGCAAGCCTACAGTTGGCAAAGACCTGCCTACCTAAATACCTTCTAATAGATTTACCAACCCTTTTGGGGTTTATATGAAGGGGAATATGGATCCTTACCACTAGAATGTCATGGAAACTGGACATTCTGAGTTCAATGATGAGGGATATTGGGACTTGATAAAATAGTGGGAGACTTAATAAAATTTATTATTTCTTAGAAAATGTAATCAAAAAAGTACTAATGATGTGCTCTTTTAATTCTAGAATAAAAATGACAAACTTGTCAACCACACTATCCCTACAATCAATTCTGGATAAAGACAACATCCTCACCGGCAGTAACTTCCAGGAATGGTTTAGACGCCTTCGAGTTATCCTACGCCATGAACGGAAGTCTTACATGTTGGAGTCAGTATTACCTGATCCTCCTTCAAAAGAGGTGAGTGATGAGGATTCCTAATCTATGAGAAACATATGAATAACGCGGTCGACGTTCAATGTTTGATGTTATCATCAATGTCTAGTGAGCTCATGAAGTCTCATGAAAACATGGATCCTTATAGCATGCTTGAGTACCTCCATGGTTTTTACCAGGAGAGAGCAAGACAGGAACTGTTTGAGATCTCTAAGGAACTCTTTTAGAGTAAGCTTGGAGAAGGTACCCCAGTTGGGCCTCATGTAGTCAAGCTTATTGGCTACATTGAGCGCCTGAAGGTTCTAGGGTTTAAACTCCCTGAAGAACTGGGAACCGATCTCATTCTTGCATCACTCCCTCAGAGATTCTCTAACTTTGTTGTCAATTTCAATATGAACAACATGAGAAGTATCTATTTGATATTCTTATCCTCATTCTCCAAGTAGACAAAGATATGAAGCGTGAAAAGCCTTCTGTCCTTATGGTGAATAAGAGGAAAGGGAAGGTGAAGAGCTTTAATCCCAAAGATTCTTCACAGCCTTCCATGAAAAGGAAGATCAAAGGGGAGGCAAGGGAACATGAGGTTGTTTGTTTCGCATGTGTCAAGAAGGGCCATTGGAAGAAGAACTGCACCCAGCCTAAAAAATCAAGGGGAAGCTTCAGGTGTGTTTGTTATCGAATGCAATCTATCTGTTTCTACAAATTGGGTATTAGATACAGCTTTTAGTGCTCACATATGTATCCAAATACAAGAACCAAGTAGATTTAGGAAGATTGATTGAGGGGAGGTAGATCTACGAGAATCTAACGGAACCAGACTTGTTGTCATAGTTGTTGGGGACTACCACCTCACGTTACCAAACTGGGATGATCTTGGTGTTAAAGGGTTGTTATTATGTATCTTTTGTTACTAAAAACATTATTTTTGTATCCAAATTAGATACAGATGGATTTGTTTTCAAGTTTGGAAATGAATGTTGCTTCTTTTACAAAGATAGCATTTGTTATGGTAAGGCACATTTATACAATGGACTTTATGTGTTGGATTACACAAACCAAGTAATGGAAATCGATAACAAAGATACTTCACATGACTCATACCACACCCAAATTTGGCATCACCCGGCTAGGTCATGTAAACGAGAAATGCTTGACAAAGTTACATCAAGTTGGATATTTAGATTCTTTCAAACTAAAACCACTTGGCGTATGTCATGCATGTTTACAAGGCAAAATGACCAAATCTCCATTTAGTGGGAAAGGTGAAAGGATAAAGAACTTCTTGAATTGGTTCATACCTATGTGTGTGGACCATTTCCAGTTGAAGCAAGGGTATGGTACTCATACTCCATAACTTTTACTTATGATTTTAGTAGATATGGATATATCTACTTAATGAGGTATAAGTTGGATTATTTTGATAAGTTCAAAGAATACAAGAATGAAGTTGAGAACCAGCTTGGTAAGAAGATTAAGAAACACTGCTCAGACCGAGGTGGAGAGTATCTTAATCAAGACTTCATTGATTACTTACAGGAGTTTGGGGATCCTATCCCAACTCACTCCTCCAAACACGCCTTGGTGGAATGGTGTGAGCAAAAGGAGAACCGCACCCTGTTGGACATGGTGAGATCAATGATGAGTCATGTGAGTCTTCTATTATCCTTTTGTGGATATGTGTTACAAACAACGGCACACATACTAAACCAAGTACCAACTAAATTGATAAATGGTACTCCATATGAGTTCTGGAATGGAAGAAAAGTCATGTTATCGAATTTACATGTGTGGGGTAGCGAAGCGTTTGTTAAGGCCTCTTCAGGTAATAAACTCACACCCTGAGGCACAAAGTGTACCTTTATAGGATACCCTAAGGAAACAAGGGGATATTACATATACAATGCCTTATACAAAAAGGTTATAGTGGCAAGACATGTCATATACCTTAAGAGGTAGCACATATCCAAAATAGATAGTGGGAGTAAGATATATTTCGATGAAGTCGAAGCTCAAGGTACACAAGAGTTGGTACAGGAACAGATTCCACAAAGCCTCATGGAAGAAGAATCTGTTCCAGAGACACAAGTACTATGTAGGAGTACAAGAGAGGTTAGAGAACCGGAACGGTGCGGTTTTCTAGTTACCGAGGATAGTGACTCCTTATTAGTTGATAATAATGATCCTCTAACCTACAAGGAAGCAGTAAGTGGAACAAACGTTGCCAAGTGGCAAGAAGCCATGAATTCTGAAATGGATTCCATGTACCAAAACCAAGTCTGGATTTTGGTAGATCCTCCAGTTGATGTAAAGCATGTTGGTTTCAAATGGTTATTCAAGAAGAAACTGGACATAGAAAGACAAGTCAGTACCTATAATGCACGACTGGTTGCAAAATGTTTTAAACAGCGTCAAGGAATTGACTACAATGAAACCTTCTCACTAGTTACAATGCTGAAATCCATCATAATTCTACTTGATATTGCGGCTTACCATGACTATGAGATTTGGAAAATGGATGTCAAAATAGCATTCCTTAACGGGAACCTTCAAAAAGATGTCTACATGACACAATGTCACACCCGCTTTTTTTAGTCTTTTTATTTAATTTATTTCTCTTGGCATTGGATGCTTTTGCGTAAGTGCGGGTGAGTCCCGGTTTAAATTTTTAATGTTGGGTTGAGTTTATGGTTTGGGATAGTGCGCGAACGCTATGGATTTAAGATGCATTGTCCGCTTGGGTACCGTACGGTGCGCAAATACCGCACGGTCATCCAGTTTTAAAGTTATGGGTGTAGATATATGTATATGTATGTTTATATGTTTATATATGTGTATATCTGGGTTTGTCTACGTTTGTATGGGTTTATGTTTTAACGTTGTGTATATATATATATGTATGTGTATATATGTTTATATGTGTGTATATATATATACACATATGTTTATAAATAAATATGTTTTAATTTTATATTCTTATGGGTATTTATGTTTGTATATATGTTCATATGTGTTTATATATGTTATATATATGTTTTTATATATATGTGTGTATATGTATCTATGTTCAGATAAGTGGGTTTATATATGTTTATATATATTTATATATGTATATATGTTTATAATAACTATTATTAATATTATTATTTTTAAAATTATTATTTGTTTTATTATTATTATAACTATTGTTTTATAATAATAATAATAAACGACCTAAACCTAGCGCTACCCAGCCCCCTCCCCTTTCCCCCTCTCCTGTCCATCGTGCAAAGCACCCCCCCCCCTTGGCTTTCTATGCACGCGCCGGCGACCCGGCTCCCCCTGTCCGACCTCATCACCTCGTCTGGTCCCGTCCAGCCCCGTTGCTCAGTTTGGCCCCGCCGCCTCGTCGTTCGGCCGCCTCCCCCGTCTGGCCGCCTCTTCCCCTCGCCGCTCCGCCTCCCCTCTCCTGTGCCGACGCAAGGTGATTAGACAATAAAAACACATATTTTGATTACATTTTAAGGGTATTAAATGTTCATTTTTGAACTTATGGTCCTGAGTTAGTGGATTTTAATTTTGAACATCAATTCTCATCATTTGTACACTTCATGCCTAATATGCACCAATTTAGGCCCAATGTTTCATCTGATTTCAAAGAATGTAATTATCCATATTTTAATTTTATATTTTTTTAAATGTATATAAACTTAAATATGAACATTTTTTCATGTAGGGATCAATGGAGGATTCATGAAGGATGATGAGGATTTTTGGCGAAGAAAGGAAACAATTCTGGAGAAGGCAGATTGGATATCATCCCACTGATCGGACTTGATCGGACTGTGGGGACCACAATACAATCCCAATGAAGCCCAAAATTCATGGGAGGATATAATACATATATAGGAACAAATAATTATTCTGTATCCAGTGCTAATTCATCCTCAATGGTGGTGATTAAGGCGGTCCACGTTGAAGATTCAATTCTGGGCCAGATTCTGCGGCCCAGAAAAACATCCCACTATTTCAATCATATCTCCAGAACCACAGAGTATTTTGGGATGAAATTTTACATAATTTTAGGTAACATACGGGGGTTCATTTAAGTCTTCTAGGGACTACTCAAATTCTGCCTTATATATAGTGATTTCTACGCTTCTGTTCAGTGTAGAAAGTTGGCTCCCACTTCGAGGCAAGAGTTGAAAATTCTCTTATGCATTAAATGTCCACCCACCTTTCTCCAACAAAATTAATTAAAGGCACATGGGATTATGGGATCTCGGCCAAAGGCTTCCAAAATTCCTATTTAAGGTAGTAGGGATGGAGTATTTGAGCATCTTGGTGATTTCTTTTCATTGTAATGTTATTATGCCAATTTGCCTTTGTAATGTTCTTCCCTCTCATGTAAGTTGTTCGAATCACCTTAGTATTCAATAAAAGTTCTTCTTCTTCTCTTATTCTGTTCTTATTCATATCACCTTGATACCGTTGCCTCAAGGTGTGAAATTTTTCACACCAAACCTTGTGATTTTGTTCACACAACGGTGGAGTGATCGTTATTTTTGTTGTTTTTACTTCTTCAATTCCACCCTCATAAGTCTACTTTCCGCTTCCGTTGAGAACTTGTCATCAATGGAGGGCTAGATATTTTATGAGTTTATCCAATGGAGTAGAAAGGTTCTGTATTGAATGTTATTTCTCACTCCCTAAATACTATTAGTTTCTTTTAATTGAGTTTATTTCATTCAATGATTTTTATTCTTCCTCTTCCTTATTGAATTTATTCACCCCACTTTCATGTGCTAATTACATCCTTTACCTTGGAGTGATCATGAAAATGATCCTACAAGTGTATAGGTGATTATAATATGTTTTGAAGGTGTTTAATCAGTAAGTGATGAGGTTATTTTGAATTCATTGCATGAATCCTTCTCGAGTTAATGAAATTAAAATCGTAAAAAAAGGAATTCATTCAATCCACCTCGAGCAATAACCTAGGATCAGCTCATTTTCTCGTAATTTGAATTCACATAGATCTTTTAGTGCTCTTTCAAAACAATATAAAATAAACCCTAGTTGGCCACTTTATAGCCAAAAATCCATCTCTTTTTATTGAGTGTCTAAAGGTTCTTCTTAGGTATCTGAGGATTCGGCAACCCAAGCTACACTACAAGCGACCGCTTGACCCTTAAAACTTGGGTAAATTTGGGTGAAACCAAATTTTTGCACCGTTGTCGGGGACCCAAGTAAGTTACCTTAGAAAAACTCATCCTTTTCTCACCCCACTTTCTCTATTCTCACCCCATCTCTCTTATCTTTTCCCCCTTTCTGTTTGTGTGTATCTTGAGAATCTAGAATCCAACTTTCTATCTTCTCCAATGGAGTATCTTCCAAATTATCATGTCACAAACTCATGTTGGAATCAAATGGAAGATCAATATTGGGAATCCTCTGAATTAGAAAATTTCATTGATCAACGCTTGATTAATTACCACACACCCGATGAGATGTATAATCAATGGGATGATGATTATTTAAAGGATCAATTTCCAGCCCTCTCAAGGATGGTTGAAGAGATGAATCTTAGGGATTTCCATGATGATCAACCACATACAAATTCTATTCCTCAAACAAAAATTGAAAAATTGTCTAATCAAATGGATATAATGAGTTTCGAGGTATCATCTTTGAGATTAGAACTACAACGCATTAATACTTTTGAGGAACTCATCCCCACACCAATTGTACCTCTCAAAACCTTATGTGGAGTGTCTAGTTTCCCAAAAACCTCTAATGAATTAATTGAAGAACCAAACTTTGGATTTGAGGTAGGGGAAGTGAATCGAGAAATTGTTTAAGGGTCTTTAAATCAGGAAGAAATTGATTTCATGTTTTCACAAGAGGGAAATTTGACATCCTGGATTGAGTCTACTAAGTATAACTCTATTGATGATTTTTCAAAAACACCAATCCTTGAACCATTGAGAGAAATAAAAAACATTGAATCCATTCCCATTACTAACACTGTTCTTTCAAATATTGGGGTTGAATATTCTATTCAAAAGGAATCAATTTTGTTGGGGAATTTTGAAAATGAAACTGAGTTGGATTCAAATTCTCAACCTGTGTCTAAATGTCCTATCCAAACCGAGCTCAAGATCATTGTCCATCCTTCCCCACTTGAGTATCCTACCATTTGTGTTAATCAAGATCTTGGGGTTTTCATTAATTCATATCATGAAACCCAAAAAGGGGGGTTGATCTTTGATTTATTAGGAAAGACTACAGAAGAAAACAAATCAATCATTTCTGATATTCCTTGGATTTTTTCATTCATTTTAGATAATAGGATTGTTCATGAATCAAATTCCAAATATTTTTACCAACCACAAGGGATACGTATTCTCAATAATGTTGAAGTTGAGAAAGATGAGTTCATTAAAATTTTTAAAGTTGGAATTGGCTAAGTTGGGGGGTTCAAGTCGAGCTAAAGACGTTAAATTAAGCGTTGCACGGGAGGCAACCCATGGTTTTCATGTTTTATTTCATTTAATTAGTACTTTAAACTGTTGACATGTTCTTATTTTATGAGTAAGGATGGGTATTAAAGGGGAGCACCATATTCACCCGTGTCACGTGGTGTGATCCTTGAGTAATACCTTACCCAGAAAATTAAGAGAAGACAATGTATCATCAGTTTATTTTATTTATGTTTTTGTATGTTAAAAAAATTTAGACTGTTGACCTGTTCTTCTTTTATGAGTATGGATGGGTATGAAATGGGAGCACCGTATTCATCCGTGTCACGCGGTGTGATCCCTAAGTAATACCTTACCCGGAAAATATAAAGAAGGCAATGTATCATCAGTTTGATTTTTAAAATTTAAAAAAAAGGGAAACCCATAAAAATGTTGATACTTGGTTTTAAATAAATTGTTGTGTTTTTTGTTTTGTCTGGTTTGTTCTTCTTTGTATGGTTCAGGGACTATTTTGGGTGATATATATTCGATCAAGGAGGTGCATACATCTCCCAAGAGATCAAAAGAGTAATCTGGAGCATCATGAACTTCAACTTCAAAAATCAGGTGAATTTGTTCCATGTTTATCATTTTCAATTTCCTCTTTGAGCTCCTCTCCTCTACCCATTATAATCTTTCTTTTCTTTAAACAGTGGGCAAATTGTTATTCCAAGTTGGGGGGGAGATGAAAATTTGTGGAAGGAAAAATTTCATTAACCTTGAACATGATAACACACATTCCAAACTCTGAAATTGGATATCAAATAATTTTTCATGCCTTGATTCTGATTTTAATGCAAGTTTATGTTCATGTGCATAGATATTGGAAAGTGCGGTTGTCCGATGTGATTTTTCACTGTTATATTTTCATCCATTTAATAAAAAAACACAATGCACATCCTCTAGATTGTGGGTTTTTAGTTTGAGTTCCTGTGGACCCATAATAAATATCATAGGATTGGCGATCATTTTAATTTTAATATGAGTATTCAAAAAAAATCAATTGTGCGTAGAGCAATGAATTAACCTAATGTGTGGATTTCGGTACTTGGGGATTTTGACTCCATAGTTGTCTGGACCAGAGTTGGGAAGTTTATCTCTATTTGTGGTAATTTGAATTTGTTTTTGATTGAGTTAACTCGAGATGATGCCCAAGTATGCGAGCTTCACTTGGTGCCCTAGGTCTTTGAGCCTAGGAGTCATCGGCAAAGTCTTGCTACATGGGTTGACTCTATTGAGTTCAATTTCCATTACCATGGCAAAATTGCAAAAAAAACCAAAAAAAAAGAAAATAAAAAAATGAGTACTCATATTATTATTAAAATTTGATTGCTCCTAGCGCTTCCATCTTTTCTCCCTCGAATGGAAATGAACCCTCATGTCTATTGTGACGCACAACACTTCATCATGATTAATTGAATTTGGATGAAATATGGCAATGAATTTGAACAAAGGAATGGGATTGGGATTGAGATATGCCTGTGTACATAGCTTGTTTTAAATGATTTTGATGGGTTTCATAATTGTTTGGTATGTGATCTTTGGGTGAGAAATGTGTATTAAAATGTTTTTGGAAAAGGTCATTCGAATTTCATTTTTGTGAGATATATTTTGCTCGGGACTAGCAAAACTCAAGTTGGGGGGTGTGATTATCCAATAAAAACACATATTTTGATTAAATTTTAAGGGTATTAAATGTTCATTTTTGATCTTATGGTCCTGAGTTAGTGGATTTTAATTTTGAACATCAATTCTCATCATTTGTACACTTCATGCCTAATATGCACCAATTTAGGCCCAATGTTTCATCTGATTTCAAAGAATTTAATTATCCATATTTTAATTTGATATTTTTTTAAATGGATATAAACTTAAATATGAACATTTTTTCATTTAGGGATCAATGGAGGATTCATGAAGGATGATGAGTATTTTTGGCGAAGAAAAGAAACAATTCTGGAGAAGGCAGATTGGATATCATCCCACTGATAGGACTGTGGGGCCCACAATACAGGCCCAATGAATCCAATAATTCATGGGAGGATATAATACATATATAGGAACAAATAATTCTTCTGTATCCAGTGCTAATTCTTCCTCAATGGTGGTGATTAAGGCGGTCCAAGTTGAATATTCAATTCTGGGCCAGATTCTGCGGCCCAGAAAAACAGCCCACTATTTCAATCATATCTCCCGAACCATAGAGTATTTTGGGCTGAAATTTTATATTATTTTAGGGAATATCCGGGGGTTCATTTAATTATTTTATGGACCACTCCAATTCGGCTTTCTAGATGGTGATTTCGGCGCTTCTGTTCGGTGTAGAAAGCTGGATCCCACTTCGAGGCAAGGGTTGAAAAGTCTCTTATGCATTAAATGTCCACCCACCTTTCTCCAACAAAATTAATTAAAGTTACATGGGATGATGGGAGCTCGGCCAAAGGCTTCCAAAATTCCTATTTAAGGTAGTAGGGATGGAGTATTTGAGCATCTTGGTGCTTTCTTTTCATTGTAATGTTATTATGTCAATTTGCCTTTGTAATGTTCTTCCCTCTCATGTAAGTTGTTCGAATCACCTTAGTCTTCAATAAAAGTTCTTCTTATTCTCTTATTATGTTATTATTAATATCACCATGATACCGTTGCCTCAAGGTGTGAAATTTTTCACACCAAACCTTGTGATTTTGTTCACACAACGGTGGAGTGATCGTTATTTTTGTTGTTTTTACTTCTTCAATTCCACCCTCATAAGTCTACTTTCCGCTTCCGTTGAGAACTTGTCATCAATGGAGGGCTATCTCTTTTATGATTTTATCCAAGGGAGTAGAAAGGGGCTGGATTGAATGTTATTTCTCACTCCCTAAATGCTATTAATTTCTTTTAATTGAGTTTATTTCATTCAATGATTTTTATTCTTCCTCTTCCTTATTGAATTTATTCACCCCACTTTCATGTGCTAATTACATCCTTTACCTTGGAGTGATCATGAAAATTATCCTACAAGTGTATAGGTGATTATCATATGTTTTGAAGGTGTTTAATCAGTAAGTGATGAGGTTAGTTTGAATTCATTGCATGAATCCTTCTCGAGTTAATGAAATTAAAATCGTAAAAAAAGGAATTCATTCAATCCACCCCGAGCAATAACCTAGGATCAACTCATTTTCTCATAATTTGAATTCACATAGATCTTTTATTGCTCTTTCAAAACAATCTAAAATCAACCCTAGTTGGCCACTTCATAGCCAAAAATCCATCTCTTTTTATTGAGTGTCTAAAGGTTCTTCTTAGGTCTCTGAGGATTCGACAACCCAAGCTACACTACAAGCGACCGCTTGACCCTTAAAACTTGGGTAAATTTGGGAGAAACCACAAGGCCACCCACCTCCCGGTCCAGCTCCGACCACTATCCCTGTCCGGATCACCCTCCCGACTCGCCCTCCTCCCGGCCGTGACCCCGCACCCCCGTTCCGCGTCCGATGCCCAGCCGACCCAGCCGACCTAGCCGACCCCCCCTCCGGTTCGACTTCCCCTCTCACCGGCGCTCTCCCTTGCGGTTGTTCTTATCTATTATTATTATTATTATTATTTTATTTTTATTATTTTTGTTGTTATTATGAAATCCATAACACTCTAATATCGCGTTTCTTTTTGGCGTGTTTTTCTCGGTATCCAGGTTATGCGTTTAGTCTGCGGAGTGATTTTCTTCCTTCTGTTAATGCGCTGTTGTATTCGCACCCCTCCGAGGAAGGTGAATTTGCGTATTTTTATCTCGGGATTACTCCACTAATGTTTGCACTCTTCCTTTTTGTTTTAAAACTTGTTTCGCAGCTTTGTTATGTGCTTAATTATCTTGCTGTAAAGTTCTGAATTTTTTTTTTGAATTTAGTTTCGAACCCTTGAGGTCTTTATCTGGTCCAGAGTCGGTTCCTGGTTTACGTCTTCTTGCGTCTACAATGTTTTTCTTGTTTAAGTGACAAATATTATTTTGACGATTTTTAAAATGTAATTCGCATCGCTATGGTTTTCTCGTCGAGATTTTTTTGATGCTTCAGCATTGATAAATTGTTTAAAAATTGGTCATTATCGTGATTCATTAATTATGTTTATGTGTTTATGCAATTGGCGTGTTGATAAATTGTGATATGAGTTCTTAAAATAAGTTGATACAATTTTGGGGGTGTTGTCCTTAGTTTTATTTTAAAAAAAATGTTAAAGTGTGATTTGGATTTTACTTGTGAACGTTGTGATTTTTGTAGGGTTGGTTTTTGATTTGTATCTTGATTGCTTTGTTTGTATTAATTTTATTTTAGGGATTTGTGGTGTTCTGAGTCTCAGGGATCTATCGTAGGGAGTTGCGGTTGGTTTTGAAGGTGCGCACGCATATTCTCAGGTATGAATATGTATAGATATATATATATATATCTTCTATGTGCGTGTTCCCTCATGGCGCGGGGAACACGTGCATCAGTTTAAGGATATATATATATATATACATGTGGAAGTGCGTGCGTGCGAGTGATTTTCTGCTTGAGTTAGAAAGCTTGACGTGAATTTTGTTCGAGTTAGGCGTTTCCAACCATTTCCCTTTTTGATTCAAACCTTGAGCACTTGAATGTTTTCAATTAATCCTTTTATATCGTTTGCATCACTATTGTATTTATGAAAAGCATTTGACATAGTTATATTGTTGTTTTAAATTTCAAAAGTGGCTTTTGATGTTGGTTTATATGAAATTCATAGTTTCTTGGTAAGATTAAACTGTGTGCCTTGTGATGTGTTTGGTTGTAATTGATAGTGATTGTGTTTTGGAAATGTTAGATTTGGTTTGGTGCGTTTTTTTGACAAAATGATGAACCAATAGGTTGTTTTAGGAAAGTTTTGGAAAGGGTGGTTGGTTTGAAAGATGCAGTTTGATTTTATAAAGTGTTGTGAAAGAATTGGGTTTGGTTTCAATGCTAAGTGTTTTATGAAAATGGTTTCTAAAGTGATTCTTCTAAAAACTAGATGTGTCGTTGGATGTTGGCACATTCATGGGAGCACCAGGTGCTCACATGGATGTGCCTCCAAATGAAAATGACACATAAAAACTATATTTTCTTAAAGATAGGTTTTTGATGAAATGGTTTGGTATTTCAAAGAGGGATGAAAAGAAGTTGGCCTGGTTGGCTTTTGGTGTGAGTTGAATGGTTGTTCGGTTTCAAGGCCCGTTTGGTATGGGGTTTTGAATGGGGAGTTTGCACTGACATTTGGGAAAAGTGTGTGTGTCTGATTGGCAACTTAACTCATTTACGAATTTTTTTGAAACTGCACATGTTGTAAAGGCCCGGTTGGCACCTTGTTGAATGTGAAAGAATTTCATATATACATATTTGTGGGCATCTCTACAGGGGGACTTCCCTTCGAGGGTTGTCGTGTGGTGGTGTCCGCGTAAGGGGTTGAAAAGTGCGGTGAGGTGAGTCACGCATGCGAGGGCCTTCTACTTACATAGTATTATCGAAATCACCATGGGTTCATGGGCGTCTTATATATTATCGAGAGACGGTTGCTAGCCAGCCCCGATCAGACGGGTTGGTTCCCCCTTGGTAGGTAGGCCTTGTGGGGCGTGCCACTGGTTGGCTATTAGGGCGACCAGTGGTTATTGACTATGGAGTACCATGCCGGCAGGTAGTCTGAAACCGAGTACGTCTAGGGGTTTTCTATGGATGTTTAGGATCACCCATGGTTATTGCTTATATCTGCTTGTTTACTTTTACTTGCACTTGGTTTCCAGCATTTACTTATTACCTGTTCTTCTTTTGCACAAATGTGATAAACATGTATTAGAAAATTCAGTTTTCAAGAAATGCATTATTTTGGGGAAAATGGGTTGCGGCGTGTGTTGGTTTTTGAAATGGTGAATTCAAGATCCTTTTTCCTTTAAAAACATGAAAACCCTATTTTCTATCTTTGTATGTGCAAACTAGTGTTTTTGGGATTGTTTCTGGAAAGTGGCCTTGGTTGGATTCTGTGGTTTAATTTGGCATCCCTACTGAGCATTTTTAATGCTCACACCTATTTTATCTTTCCATTTGTAGGTTCAGTTTCTCATACAGGTTTCTGGTTCAGCTGCTCAATGTTGGAGCAGTGTAGTTTTGAGTTGGGTGGTGACCTAGGAGGTCACAAGGAGGTATGTTCGACTTATTTGTCTTTCTGCTGTTGGTTCTTATCTTTATCGTCAGTTCGTTTATCTGTTTATATTTTGTTCGTGGGCCAAATCATTCCCAACAGTTAAATTTTGATGCCCGGCACTGGTTGCCAGCCCGTGGGGATCGGGAACACCCTTCGGGCCATGTCGCGGGCCGGCTCGGGTGACCGGATCAGGTTCGACCTGGGTTGGTTCGTGACAAAATGGTATCAAAGGAGGCTCTTGTTATTTGGGGTGTCTGGTAGAAGGAGATTAGGGTTGTCGGGGCTCAGGAGGTAGGTTACGGGCCGGTGCCTGATCACCACCGCTCGTAACGAGACCTGAGTTACCAGGGTTAGTCCGGGATTTGAGTCTTTTGTCTTTGGTTATTTTGGATTGAGGGGTGAAAATGGGAGTGAATCGGTTCACATTGCGGCCTCATGTGGGGTGGTGACCCATGTGGAGTCCAAGTTCCCGATTTAAGGCCCTCTTAGTGTTATGTCTTACTTGGGGCATGGTTCACCACCATGTCGCCGAGTTAAGTACAGACACTAGTCCCTCATTCCGATGGTTTATAGTTGGTTGTGTTTAGTTTAAAACTCAGTTTGTGTGTGTGTGTGTGTTTAAAATGAAAGTGATTTCAAAATGAAAAAAAAAAGGGTTTCTTCCAAATTCTTTTTGAAATTAGTAAAGTGGGTTTTTAAAGAGAAAGTGTATTGGTTTGGAACCATATGGTATGTGTTTGGATTGGGTAAGGAAAGAAGTGTTTGAACCTTGTAACTCCTTATGGTGGGTCACATGTGCGTGGGTATGTACGGAGAGTGTGTAGGGGCACATGTTTGCAGATGATGTGATCGAGGTTGAATGAACGCACGTGTGATGGTTCATAAAGTGCCATAGGAGGGTTTTAAAATTTTAAAGAAAAGATGGTTTTGGAAAGTGATTTTTTTTTCTTGTGATTGTATATACTTGGCTTATGTGCCTGCTTTCCTTGGATTGAGTTTTGGCTTGATGCTGATTCAAGTTGTGTTTTTTGTGTTGTTATGAGTATGTTGCCCAGAAAGGTCACTAAGGTTACTAACGAGCCATGCCCAATTTTAAGTTCTTTTTGCATATTGTCTATCTATCAAAGTAATCAATGTCCGTTAAGGATAGTTGTGTGGTCGTGGAATTAGTGTGAGCCTTCGGGTTGGGAACTCCCAGGGTTGTTAGGGTTCGTACCGTCTCAGGTTTATTTGAGGGTCCAGTTTTGGACTAGTAAAGGTGAAATGTCTCGCCATCGTTGAAGTTTGGGGTGTGTTTGATGGTAATTGTCTCTATTGAAGGTTCCTTGTCTGGAAAAGAGTGCATACCGGAGGAACCTGTCCCCAAGACACCATCTCTGTTGGTGTCGACTTTCTGGTTGTCCAACTTTTCTCTTGCGTGTCACTAGTGTGGCCTCGTTGGGCATTCTAAGCCATTATCTTGCATCCCTTTGAAAACGTGCCACCATGGTGGTCGTTTGAATCGTCGAGAAGAAGGAGAAGTTGGGAATCGAGAATGAAAATGCTTGACTGTGAGGCAAGAGATGCTTCATCCATCAGAGCCCCAACCACAGGTCTTGGGGTGAAGCTTGCGCATAGTCAGGAATTGCCGAGAGTGTGGAACCTTGGTCCGGTCCATGTTTTCAGACTTCTAAGGGGAAATATCCAAAAAAAATCTTATTCTATTCTTTTCATCGTTGTAAGATCACCTTTGTTGCAGTCGCGCGATGATCTTGTTCTACTCTAATCCAAGCTACCTCATCTGCTCTTAGTGTAGTTTCTAAATCGTTCAGTTTCCTTGAAGGGCGTTGGGTCTGTAACTAAATGAACCCGTTTTGGTCTTGAGAATGGTCTCTTCTACGTACGTTAGGGGAATGTTGGTTCTGTGAAATTTTTGGGTGTTGTGTCTGGGTTCTTTATTAGTTTGGGCGACTTTCCGTGAGTTTTCATTTAGTGTGTTTGAGTTTTGTAGGGGATTCCTCTTTCCTAGTGTCTTGGTGTGCCGGTTTCTTCCCAGAATGGTTTTAATCTTAGTGGTGGAGTTATTCTGTTAGCTTCTAGAAGGAGGGATGAGTTTAGTTTGGGTAGTTCTCGTGTTGCCCCCCCCCCTCAGGGGTGGTGTGTTCGAGTTTCAAGGTCTTCGTATTAGTAAATTTCTGTGGTGGGGAGAACCCTCTCGTGTTCTCCCCTCAACCTCGGACAATGATTGTACTTGAGTTGGTCGGGTGTGACTTGTGTTGGTAATGGTCACCCCGAGCCTCTCAGTTTCTTCTGATTTTTTCTGGGCACTGACTCGAGTTATGCTAACTGTCGGCTTGGTGACTTTCTGGGGGCAGAAAGTGTTTGTGGTGGGGAGAATTATCACACCCTCTTTTTTTTAGTCTTTTTATTTAATTTATTTCTCTTGGCGTTGGATGTTTTTGCGTAATTGCGGGTGAGTCCCGGTTTAAATTTTTAATTTTGGGTTGAGTTTATGGTTTGGGATAGTGCGCGAACGCTGTGCGTTTAAGACGCATTGTCTGCTTGGGTACCGTACGGTGCGCAAATACCGCATGGTCATCCAATTTTAACGATATGTGTATAGATATATGTATATGTATGTTTATATGTTTATATATGTGTATATATAGGTGTGTCTACGTTTGTATGTGTTTATGTTTTAACGTTGTGTATATATATATATATATATGTATGTATGTATGTATGTGTATATATGTTTATATGTGTGTATATATATATACACATATGTTTATAAATAAATATGTTTTAACGTTATATGCTTATGGGTATTTATGTTTGTATATATGTTCATCTGTGTTTATATATGTTATATATATGTTTATATATGTGTGTGTGTATATGTATCTATGTTCATATAAGTGGGTTTATATATGTTTATATATATTTATATATGTATATATGTTTATAATAACTATTATTAATATTATTATTTTTAAAATTATTATTTTCTTTATTATTATTATAACTATTGTTTTTATAATAATAATAAAAACGACCTAAACCTAGCGCTACCCAGCCCCCTCCCCTTTCCCCCTCTTCTGTTCGTCGCGCAAAGCCCCCCCCCCCTTGCTTTCTGTGCGCGCGCCGGCGACCCGGCTCCCCCTGTCCGACCTCGTCGCCCCGTCTGGTCCCGTCCGGCCCCATCGCTCCGTCCGGCCCCACCGCCTCGTCGTTCGGCCGCCTCCCCCGTTTGGACACCTCTTCCCCTCACCGCTCTGCCTCCCCTCTCTTGTGTCGATGCAAGGCCGCCCGCCTCCTGGTCCAGCTCTGACCACTGTCCCTGTCCGGCTCACCCTCCCGACTCTCCCTCCTCCCAGCCGTGACCCCGCACCCCCGTTCCGTGTCCGATGCCCAGCCGACCCAGCCGACCTAGCCGACCCCCCTCCAGTTTGACTTCCCCTCTCACCGGCGCTCTCCCTTGCAGTTGTTCTTCTCTATTATTATTATTATTTTATTTTATTTTATTTCTATTATTTTTGGTGTTATTCTGAAATCCATAACACTCTAATATCGCGTTTCTTTTTGGCGCGTTTTGCTCAGTATCCAGGTTATGCGTTTAGTCTGCGGAGTGATTTTCTTCCTTCCGTTAATGCGTTGTTGTATTTGCGCCCCTCCGAAGAAGGTTAATTCGCATATTTTTATCTCGGGATCACTCCACTAATGTTTTCACTCTTCCTTTTTGTTTTAAAACTTGTTTCGCAACTTTTTTATGTTCTTAATTATCTTGCTGTAGAGTTCTGAATTTTTTTTTGAATTTAGTTGTGAACCCTTGAGGTCTTTATCTGGTCCAGAGTCGGTTCCTGGTTTACATCTTCTTGTGTCTGCAATGTTTTTCTTGTTTAAGTGACAAATATTATTTTAACGATTTTTAAAATGTAATTCGCATCGCTATGGTTTTCTCGTCGGGATTTTTGTGATGCTTCAGCATTGATAAATTGTTTAAAAATTGGTCATTAGCGTGATTCATTAATTATGTTTATGTGTTTATGCAATTGGCGTGTTGATAAATTGTGATATGAGTTCTTAAAATAAGTTGATACAATTTTGGGGGTGTTGCCCTTAGTTTTATTTTAAAAAAAATGTTAAAGTGTGATTTGGATTTTACTTGTGAATGTTGTGATTTTTGTAGGGTTGGTTTTTGATTTGTATATTGATTTCTTTGTTTGGATTAATTTTATTTTAGGGATTTGTGGTGTTCTGAGTCTCGGGGATCTATCGTAGGGAGTTGTAGTTGGTTTCGAAGGTGCGCACGCATATTCCCAGGTATGAATATGTATAGATATATATATATATATTCTGTGTGCATGTTCCCTCATGGTGTGGGGAACACGTGCATCAGTTTAAGGATATATATATATATACATGTGGAAGTGAGTGCGTGCGAGCGAGTTTCTGGTTGAGTTAGAAAGTTTGACGTGACTTTTGTTCGAGGTAGGTGTTTCCAACCATTTCCCTTTTTGATTTAAACCTTGAGCACTTGAATGTTTTAAATTAATCCTTTTATATCGTTTGCATCACTATCATATTTATGAAAAGCATTTGACATAGTTATATTGTTGTTTTAAATTTCGAAATTGGCTTTTGATGTTGGTTTATATGAAATGCATAGTTTCTTGGTAAGGTTAAACTGAGTGCCTTGTGATGTGTTTGGTTGTAATTGATAGTGATTGTGTTTTGGAAATGTTAGATTTGGTTTGGTGCATTTGTTTGACAAAATGATGAACCAATAGGTTGTTTTAGGAAAGTTTTGGAAAGGGTGGTTGGTTTGAAAGATGCAGTTTGATTTTATAAAGTGTTGTGAAATAATTGGGTTTGATTTCAATGCTAAGTGTTTTATGAAAATGGTTTCTAAGGTGATTCTTCTAAAAACTAGATGTGCCGTTGGATGTTGGCACATCCATGGGAGCACCAGGTGCTCACATGGATGTGCCTCCAAATGAAAATGACACATAAAAACTATATTTTCTTAAAGATAGGTTTTTGATGAAATTGTTTGGTATTTCAAAGAGGGGTGAAAAGAAGTTGGCCCGGTTGGATTTTGGTGTGATTTGAATGGTTGTTCGGTTTGAAGGCCCGTTTAGTATGGGGTTTTGAATGGGGAGTTTGCATTGACATTTGGGAAAAGTGTGTGTGCCCGATTGGCAACTTAACTCATTTACGAAATGTTTTGAAACTGCACATGTTGTGAAGGTCCGGTTGGCACCTTGTTGAATGTGAAAGAATTTCATATATACATATTTGTGGGAATCACTACAGGGGGACTTCCTTTCGAGGGTTGTCGTGTGGTAGTGTCCGTGTAAGGGGTTGGAAAGTGCAGTGAGGTGAGTCACGCGTGCGAGGGCCTCCTACTTACACAATATTATCGAAATCACCATGGGTTCCTGGGCGTCTTATAGATTATCGAGAGACGATTGCTAGCCAGCCCCGATCAGATGGGTTGGTTCCCCCTTGGTAGGTAGGCCTTGTGGGGCATGCCACTGGTTGGCTATTAGGGCGACCAGTGGTTATTGACTATGGAGTACCATGCCGGCAGGTAGTCTGAAACCGAGTACGTCCAGGGGTTTTCTAGGGATGTTTAGGATCACCCATGGTTATTGCTTATATATGCTTGTTTACTTTTACTTGCACTTGGTTTCCAGCATTTACTTATTACATGTTCTTCTTTTGCACAAATGTGATAAACATGGATTAGAAAATTCAGTTTTCAAGAAATGCATTATTTTGGGGAAAACAGGTTGTGGCGTGTGTTGGTTTTTGAAATGGTGAATTCAAGATCTTTTTTCCTTTGAAAACATGAAAAACCTATTTTCTATCTTTGTATGTGCGAACTAGTGTTTTGGGGATTGTTTCTAGAAAGTGGTCTTGGTTGAATTCTGTGGTTTACTTTGGCATCCCTACTGAGCATTTTTAATGCTCACGCCAATTTTATCTTTCCAGTTGCAGGTTCAGTTTCTCGTACAGGTTTCTGGTTCAGCTGCTCAATGTTGGAGCAGTGTAGTTTTGAGTTGGGTGGTGACCTAGGAGGTCACAAGGAGGTATGTTCAACTTATTTTTCTTTCCGCTGCCAGTTCTTATCTTTATCGTCAGTTCGTTTATCTGTTTATCTTTTGTTTGTGGGCCAAATCGTTCCCAACAGTTAAATTTTGATGCCCGGCACTGGTTGCCAGCCCGTGGGGATCGGGAACGCCCTTCGGGCCATATCGTGGGCCGGCTTGGGTGACCGGATTAGGGTCGACCCGGGTTGGTTCGTGACACACAACCTGAAGGGTTTGTGACTCCAAAGGATGCCAATAAGGTATGCAAGTTGCAGAAATCCATTTATGGATTAAAGCAAGAATCCAGGTCCTGGAACATTCGTTTTGATGAAGCCATAACAGAATTTGGTTTTATCAAAAATGAATGTGAGACTTGTGTCTACAAATGGTTTAGTGGGAGTGCAGTCATTTTCCTAATAGTATATGTTGATGACATATTACTCATTGGAAATGAGATACCAGTCTTGCAGTCTGTTAAGGCATGGTTGAATCAATGCTTCTCCATGAAAGACTTGGGCGAGGTAGCGTATATTCTTGGGATCAAGATACATCATGATAGATCCAATAGATTTTTGGGCCTAATTCAAAGTGCATACATTGATAAGATACTGAAGAGATTCAGTATGGAACAATCCAAGAGGGGATTGTTTCCAGCATCACATGGCATTCATCTTTCCAAAAAAAATGTGTCCTCAGACACATGAGGAAAGAAAGATAATGGAAAAGACTCCATACACATCAGTGATTAGATCAGTCATGTATGTCATGCTATGTACTAAGTTGGATGTCGCCTACGCATTGAGTGCGGTAGGAAGATATCAAGCTGGCCCAGGTGACCACCATTGGATGGTAGTCAAGACTATTCTAAAGTATTTGAGGTGTACTAAGGATATGTTTATGGTTTATGGAGGAGATGAGGAACTAATCATCAGAGGATATGCATATTATAGTTTCCAGACTAATCAAGATTACATGAAGTCACAAACGTGATACATCTTCACTTTGAATGGAGGTGCAGTGAGCTGGAAGAGCTCAAAGAAGAGTGTGGTCGCAGATTCAACAGCAGAGTCCGAGTATATCGCAACTTTTTAGGCAGCTAAAGAAGCAGTTTGGATGCGAAGCTTCGTCTAGGAGCTAGATGTGATACCTAGCAATAAAGATCTCATCACATTGTACTATGATAATACTGCAGCGGTGCCTCTCGCAAGAGACAAGGTCACATCTGCAGATAAAGAACATACTTCAGAAGTATCATCTCTTGAGGAATTTTTCTCATAGAGGTGAACTTGCAGTGAGCAGTATTCCCACGGAAGACAGTGTGGAAGACCCCATGACTAAAGCCTTGACTTAGCAAAAACATGATCATCATGTGAGGTCTAGCGGACTGAAAGTCATAGACAGTTGGCTCTAGTCCAAGTGGGAGTTTGTAAGATTTTGTGTCCTAGAACCAACTGGTTTTACGTTGATTACATTTATATTTAATGTATTATTACATATTGTTCATTGTTTTGCATGACTATAATGTAATAATGTCCTAGAATATTTATTGCGTTGATAAGGTCATGGCAGTTCCCCACTATGATGAGAACCTTGAAATGCTATAACAATATTCTTAAATATAATTCTACGATTGGATGACATGCTATGATGGGACACATAGCATGCAGACCTTCAGGTGCGAGTACTCGTAAGCATATGAGACTTCCTCTCATGAAGTTTTCACTTGGTAATCTCCAAGATAGGAGATTATGAGAGCAGACCCGCTAGTAGGAATTCTGCATGTTTTGGTGTCATCGGATATTTCTATCTGTGAGCATGTGTAATGATCCTTAGACTTTAATATTATCATTAATACGTGTCACGAATTACGCACTTTGATTTACTGACGAAAACCGTCACGCAGACAGTTGGTGGGAAGTAGGGTACGTTGGGTGCGTCACGAGTGGCATGTTATTAATGGATAAGTTGAGGAATGATTTGTCCCTTCCATTTTTGGAAGTTGATATCTCGACCCTTTGATTGAAATAGAACCGTCGCACGAAATTCCATGGTCATTGTGTAACAACGAGTTTATTTCAGGTAGTCAAAGAACAATGTATCAAGCATAAAAGTTGATGACACAATCATGAAACCTACTTGATGAGATATTGCGACGAGGGGATTATATTACACAGTGAGCGTTCGTATGTGGATGTCGTTGCGACTTTACGTTCTTTCTCTTGGGTGTCTTGACCTGTTGCTAGACAGTACTCTTGGACTTTAGACAAACCCACCTAATACCAATGAGAAAGAATCCTAGAGGGTCACAAACTAAGTGTTCTTGGTGGTCTTGATTAAATTCTATTTGAATTTAATTAATTAAATAAATATTATTCTCAAGACTATGGAATAATTTTATTCAAGTTAAAATGATCGCATAAATTAAATAAAATATATTTATTTATTTTATTGAACATTTAATAAATATTTATTTACTAGTTTGTAAATAAAATATTTATTTAAGAGAATAAATTATTTATTTATTTATTCTGGTGTTCAATAAATGGAAGTGGAGTTCGAGCGGACCAAGGTCGGTCTGGTAGTAAAATAATTATTTGCAAGACGGTAAATAATTATTTAACTAGTTGGTGCAAATTAAAATAACGCTGTTATTATTTTGTGATGCAGAATTTTATTTATAATTTCGTTTTACGCAAGTTAACGCGCTATAAATAATGACTCGGTATTATTATTAAATGCATGGGTTTTCTCTAAGTTCATGAATGCATTTAATTGTTGCTATGCAATTAAATATTATAACTGAAATTCCATGTATATAAATAGGCAAGTACCCTTATTGTGTCATACACCACACCACACGCCTGTGAATTGAGAATTGTTGAGCCAAACATTTTCTCTCTCGAATCCTCTTCTCTCCCCTCTCAAGAACGAGAGATGTTCTTCAAGGCCGAAGAACAAGCGATCAAGAACGACCGACACAATACACTTGTTTCGCCGTGCTAGCACCCAGAGAACGAGCGGTGTCGATCGGAGGCCATCAGAGCACGTGTGGATCACCGCTAGAGGGATTCTATTTTGGATCCTTACAAGCGCAACGAGATAATCCGGAAGGGTCAATTTGGACGAACAACATCATCAACAACGAAAAATACCAAAGACACGGGTATTATTTTTCTTTATGAAATTAATTAAATTAATTATAAACATGATGTGCAAGATCCTCTCTAATGGTTTCGGACATCTTTCTTCTTTATCTAAATCTTCGATTATATTCTGTGGAGACTGGCGTTCATCATCGTATTGATTGTCACGACCCATCCTCGGGGCCCGTGTTGTGACTACCCCAAGCCCGCCTTCCATAGGCCAGGGGCTGGCGGCTAGCACCAAAGGCGTAAATCCCGATAACTGGGAAGGCACTGCCTTATAAAAGTAAACAAAACACCACAGAGTACAAGCGGAAGTAAAACACTCAGTACAAAGAGAAGTGCTGAAAGGTAAATGGGCCAGAATACAAACCCAAATGAAAGTACAACTACAACTGAACAAAGTACAACAGAAAAAGACAACAGCTGGAAGAACGGAAGCGGCTCCTAGGTCTTCCTCCTCGGATCCTACCTGAAAGGTAGGTACAGATGGCGCAGCTCCTGGGTCGTCCACCACGGATCCTACCTGAAGGGTAGGTACAGATAGCCTCCACAATGCTCTCGCCCGCCAACCTCCTCCGAGTGTCGTCTCGCCGTGAAGTCCACCTCCGAATACTGACTCTTCATGTAGTCCACCTCTGGGTACCGTCCAGTCCTCAAACACTCGGCCTCCGTCAGCACTGCCCGTCATCTGCAACCAACACAACAAGGTGCGGGCATAGCCCGTGCAGGGGTGAGTATAACGATACTCAGTAGGGACCCCGAGACCCTCAAGGTCTCACTAAAACCAACAATGATAACCACAAAGAAGATCTCAACAGATAACCTCTACTTAGGTATATTCCCATACATATACCAAAGTTATCAAGTAACTCATCTCAATCATGAGGAAACACAAGGATCATAGACTCAGCTCAAACCAGGATTTTAATTATCGAAACCATAACTGCTGAAGAGCCCCGTCTCTGGAGCGTACAGTGGTCCTGTCACGACTCTGAGGTACTGCTCACTAATCCAAGTCTCTGAGGTACTCCTCCTGTCGAGTACCGCAGGTATGCTGCCAAATACTGGGCGCTCTATCCGCTGTGGGTCTGCCGCCAAATACCGGGCGCTCCCCCTAATAGCCTACAGAGGTACTCCTCCGGTCGAGTACCGCGGGTTTGCTGCCAACTACCAGGCGCTCCGTCCGCCGTGGGTCTGCCGCCAAATATCGGGCGCTCTGTCCACTAGGCTAGTCGACTCACTCCAAGTCGAGTCGGTCAAGCAGTCGTCAGGTCTCAGTCGTCTACACAGTCTCCGTACTCCGTATGCTCGTCTCCGGGAGGGACCGCTTCATGAGCTACTGGTCAATACTCCAAGTATCACAAAGTCCCACAAAGATGTATCTCAAAGTACCGTCTCGTCATAAGGGTCTCAACACAACAGACGACGCGTCAATCGGACGCCCGGTCTGTGAGTTATTAGCCTTTTCGTCCCATGGGCCCGGTTGGTTTCATGTGCGAACCAACCCGGCCGTATCTCAACTGTACCCCGAACTCCCATAGGGTATACTCATAGGGACCGTTTCACAACGTGATCACCAACGCCGCTGACGGTTCGTCAAACGGACGTCCAGTCTGAAAGATATCAGTTTTTCCGTTCCAGGGGGCCCGGTTGGATTTCGGGTACAATCCAACCCTTCCATACTTCAACAGCGTCCAATCCTTAGGCGAAGAATTCCAAAAGTTCCGTCTCATCAAGAGGAATTCAACAAAGTCAATGACACGTCAATCGGACGTCCGGAGCTCAAGATATAAGCGTTTCCGCTCCGAGGGCCCGGTTGGTTTAGTGTCCGAACCAACCCGGCCGAACCCAAAGTTTTCCAAAACCTTGAGTATAATATACCTAAATGACCGTCTCGATCCAAGGGTCGCATCGCCATGGACCGTGCGTCAATCGGAGGTCTACAGCTCAAGATATGAGCGAAAAACCGTGAGGGGTCCGAAAACGGGGGGTCTGGGCCCGGACCGACCCGGCCCAACCCCCCTGGGTCGGCCCGAACCGGGTCGACCCGACCCGGCCCGGCCGGCGCGGTCCGGCCTGGTTTGGGCGCGACCCGGCCTGGCGGTCCGGCCGGGTGGCTCGGCGCTGGCCGAGCGGCCGCGCCAAAAGAGCCGCGGCCCCCCGCGCGGGGGCCGCTCCGTGTCCCCGGACGCGGCGCAAGGCCGCGTCCCTCGTTCCCCGGTTCCGCGCGGCTGCGGGAACCCTGCTCGCCGCCGCCGCGGATTCTTCCGGCGGCGGTCCGGGCGCCGCCGCCCCCGACCGCCGGCGTGGCGCGCCGGCGGGGGCTTCCGTGGACCACCGGACGCGCTCCGGTGGTCCGATTCGCCTGCGGTCTTCGCCAGAGATCATCCTGGGACCCGACCTACGCTGCAAAGCCTTCAAAACGCCTTCACGGCCCACATCACCATCAATCGTCGATCCGCACTTCGACAGCAAACTGTGGGGTCTTCAAATCGCCTCTACGGCCCCAACTCCGCCCGTGGTTTCGTTCGGCCTCAACGGCGCGGCGCGACGGCGTCGTGCTTCTTTGTCGCGTTCTTTCTCGTGTCCGCACGGTGTCGTTGCACTGTGCCACCTTTGTTCGTGCCGCAAGGAATCATACAACAAAGAGGGAGGAGAGTCGGCCGTGTTCGTGCGGTCCGACCTCCTCCCGTTAAGTTGGTAACAAGCAGCCCAAAAGACGAAGAACAATAAGGAAATTTCACGAACAAAAGAGAAACAACCCAAACAGTTTTTCCCCGCAACAGACTATTCCCAACCCGCAAGGAAAACGTTCGCGGATCAACTAGGTAATAAGTTGATCCGTGTTCTTTGTTTTCTTTAGGAAGAAAGAAATCAAGGGAATAAAATCATTCTTAAAACATAATTCCCTACCTCAAGCGTTGTCGTCGAAAGCAAGTTTTTCGCGGAAGAAGCGTTGTTGACGTCGCGGTATACGGCGTCACGTCATCGAACTCCGAGGGTTTGGCGTTCTTCGTCGGAGGTCAGAGCGTTATTCGCGTTCTTCGCGTTCTTCGTCGAAGAAGAACGCTTTCCTCCAAATCCTCTCCACGCCACAAGTTCCAACAGAAATAAAATAAGAGTTATCTTATTTTATTAACGCACATGACACGTTTGAATTTCAAAGAAAAGAAACAAACAATTAATTCAATGAATTAATTGTAATGATTTAACTGCCCAATTAATGAGGCGTTTCTTATCCAGAAAAACGCACGGTTGACTTTCATTAAAGAGGGGTTTTCGCGGGTGCGTTACTTAGAGGAAAAGAAACGGTGGGGCTCGTGCGGACCCCACCTCACAAATATCCTACCAAGAGGGTAGGATATTTTGAATTGCACCCTATCCGCTTCAACTCAGCTTAAGTAGCTTTAACTGGCTTTAAGTTGCTTTAAGTGAAATAAAATAAAGTTGTCGCACCACTTTATTTTATTTTCTTCACTTAACCCCCAAAAATTAAAAACCACACCCGAGCAAACGCAACTTCGGAAAAGGCATTTCTAAGCAAATACCAGTGCTGTGATTCCATCGGTGCCCTCGGAATTCGATTCCGAGCACCGGTTCAGAAGTTAGAAAGACCCGCTCGTTCGTTCACTGAACGTACCCGAGCTAAACTTTGGAAAATGATTATGGGCACACCGGGCCTCGGAATCAGGCGCCGTCAGAAACTGTGTTCTTGTAAAATCCCAAAGAAAATTTAGAAAAAATTTCCCTTTAAATTTTCGGGTCTTTACATTACTCACACCTCAGGGCTTTACGTCCTCGTAAAGCTTTAACACAAACTAGGGTCACAAAAGCGGTACAGAGCACGCATCTGAGCCTCCCGCTCTCATGTGATCACCTGGAGGTTCCTGTACTGCCAGTGAAAGCGCACCCGAGGAATAGACCGTTTTCGTAGGATCCACCCCTGTCGATCCTCGATCCCCACTGGAACCTCCGTGAAAGTCACCCCATCGCCATCGTCCAGCTCCCCATGGTCGATGATATGCGTAGGGTCGAGCACGTATCTCCTCTGTTGAGATACGTGGAAGTCGTCGTGCACCTGGTGCAACTGAGGTGGATGGGTCAAGCGGTAAACCACCTCGCCTACCCAGCTGAGGACCTAGAAAGGCCCGTTGAACCTCGGAGATAACTTGTCGCCTTGGCCACATCTCCGTAAACCTCGTCGAGGTGAGACCCGTATAAGGACGTGATTGTCATCCTCGAACTCCAGAGGTCTTCAATTCCTGTTAGAACTGGAACTCAAACGAGTGCTGTCATGAGGGTAAGGTTGACCGACTCAAGAGTGATCGGTCGCACCCTCCTGTGCAAGAGTTTATCCTGTGCTGCCTGGGGTTTCCTTTTCGCCGACCAAGGAAAACTCATCCCGACGTCGTAGTTAAACCACAAATTTTTTGCCTAATACCGTCATTTTGTGTATGAACTGTGATTGCCCAGTCCATACTCAAACCAACATCGTAAGGCCTCGACGTTGCCACCAAGAGATTCCAACCGAAACTCTCACCTCGAGGGTCTGACCACACTGTCGGCGTAAGTGTGATTATCGAGTCTCCTCCCAAGGTATCTCCAGACATGAGGGTCAAGTCCACGGCTTACCGGAAACTCTAGGTCTGGGACAAGATTTGTGAAAGCAAGGAATGATTCATATCGACGTCTGTTACTACAACAGCTAGTAGTGGACACAGACTGTCATTTGAATCATTTTTAGAGCCATTGGGTCACTCTCTCTGACCGCATGCAGCCGCACTCTCCCTCCGCCCTCCAGCTCCCTGAGCCTGGCGGGGATAACTAAGGCGAGTGGTTGTAGCATGTTAAGATGTACACCACCTCATGTTGCTCTCCTAGCTCTGCCTCCACGTCTGCTGCTTCGCAGACTCATCTCTCCTTAAAGCTTCCTCTTCTTGAAACATTTAACACACTCGAGTCTCTAAGACTGGCGTCGGTTTCCTGTTTCCTACTGCACTGTGCAGTCTTCATCCGCTCCTGGATGATCTGCACCTTCTTTGCCTACGATCTGAAAGAGCTGCTAAAATTTCTCCTTTTCCGAAAAGAGAAACTCGGTCTCATCCCCTGGATGAACCACGCCCATTGCCTAATACAGTCAATCCTGACATGAATGACGCATTCATGCCATGGATGACGTCGTAAGGCCTCGACGTAACTACTAAGAGATCCAACTGTCACTCTCGCCTCCAAGGGTCGAGTCACACTGTCGGCATCAGTGTGAGGTCACTGGGTCTCCTCCAGTAGAAATCTCGAAAGTGAGGGTCAAGTCAACAGTTTTAACCGGTACCACTCAGTATCAACCAAACAAAAGGACAGGAAAGCAAACATCACAAAGATAAGTGTCTTTTTATTATTGCAGCTCATAGTACAAAGACACGAAGCAACTACAAACAAACATCAACAAAACTAGAAGCAACATGATCAATAGCCTCCAGGTTTGGAGCTAGTCCCGCTCTTGTCCATCTGCTTCCAGAGCTCCATGACCATAGGCCTCAGCTGCCTGAAGCTGAGCTCTCCCATGTCCTCTTGTACCCTACGGTCGGAATGCTGTGAGAAACAACAGAATCTCTAATCTCCCGCCTGAGCCCCTGCTCGAATGTTCGGGCCCTGAAGAATGGGTCTCGTACCATATCTGTGGAGTAGCGTGAGAGGTCTGTGAACCTCGCTGAATACTGTGCCACTGTCATGTTGCCCTGCCGCAGCTGAAGTAGCTCCTGTATACGCACCGCTCGAAGGGTGGCTGGTACAAACTCTGCTCGAAACAGGCTCTCGAAGTCTGCCCATAGAAGTGTCGCCTCGTCATGCATCTGAACCATCAGGCTCCACCATCTGCCTGTTGCTGCCTGAAGAAGGTTGGCAGCAAGGATCACCATGAAATTTGTCGGCGTCCCCACTAGCCTGAAGACTCTCACCACAGCCTCCAGCCAATCCTCAGCCGCCTGCGGGTCCGTCTCTCCCCGGAACCTGGGTGGCCTCTGGCGCTGGAACTCGTGCAGTGCGCTCAAGCGATGTGCACCCTCTGCTGCTGGGGCTGGTGGCATCGGTGGCCCAACGAGTAGTAGTACCGCTGGTGCACCTGCTGGTGCCTCAACTGGGATAGGGTCATGTACTGAGGTCACGTCGCTCGGCGGGCTGTCAGTACGAACAACTCTCGGGGCTCTAGCTGGTCGTCCGCGGGGAGGCATCCTGAAAGAAACAAACATGACACGGTCAAAAGATTTATACCTGGTGAGCTGACCTGGTTTGAGATGATATTTAAAAACTTCTGGAAACACACACGCAATCAGTGTTTTCGTGCACAAAGTTGGAAATCAGTTGTCAGGGTCCTGGTGTATGGATATGTCGGCCGCCCGCACCAACACTGGACTCCCTGAACTGAAAACCACACTCGGTACTCTTAACACTATTGCTTCACAAAAAGAAAATATCGGAGTTATAAGTTCTGCGGTAGAACCGACTGCTCTGATACCAATTTGTCACGACCCGTCCTCGAGGCCCGTGTCGTGACTACCCCAAGCCCGCCTTCCATAGGTCAGGGGCTGGCGACTAGCACCAAAGGCGTAAATCCCGATAACTGGGAAGGCATTGCCTTATAAAAGTAAACAAAA